>JAWMRA010000078.1:35686557-35859059 GCA_035584735.1 Pseudotriccus pelzelni | reverse complement strand
AAAAAATCCAATGCGCAGGCTGGAAGGTGTAAAGACCTTCCCCGGATCTTCGTTCGCGAAGACTGGCCATTATATATATATATATTTTATTTATATGTATAGACATTCATTTTATTGAGATCCAAAATATTCAATTTCTGAGCAAGGTCTCAAGCAACATGGTTTAATGGCAAAATTTGCCCTGCTTTAATTATGTTGTTGGATGGATGATCTCCAGAGATCTCTTCCAACCAAAGTTATTCTATATTCCATGAGATGTCTTAAAAAGCCGCAGAAGAAAACTTTCACAGGTGCATAAAGCTAATTTCTCTCACAGAGAGGTGTTCAGTGTAAAATTTTACCCAAAATGTCTCTCCTCAAACAAACTTAGCAGGTTTAGCTAATGGCAGATTCGGGAAACCACTTGATCAGGTGCTCTGCTGAATCACACTCATAGGCTCGGTTCTGCAGAGGACTTGTACAGTGATAGAGGACATTGGGAATCACACAGCAATGCTGTGCTGTCTCATATTTCTGAAGAGGAAGATAGGACGTGAGACTGTAGGGGCTTTTCTTTCTGATATCTCTGCAGGCTGCTACCTCTCTGTTTTCTCACAGACCAGAAGTTCTCTCACATAAATACTAAACCAGATTTGCTTCTTCTTCTTCAGTATTGTTTACTCTTTTGCTTTTACATTTGTATGCAATTTATAGTGAAAAAATATTAAGAGATAACTTCATTAACTGAACTGCAATTTATGAGACAATTGCAATGAAACGTGAAATTCCAATCTAAAATGGGAGAAGAAGCCTTGGCAAGCTCTCCCTCTCTACTACTCATTATATTAAATATTCAGTCACGCTTGAAAGCAGACCTGGGACTTGAATATATATTTTACAGGAAAGAATGTTGCTAGTCAGTGGCTGGGCGTGAAAGGTGTGGTGTCACGTTCTATACATATCCATAAAACACCTTGTCAGAATGTTGTGTACATGAACCATTTTATAATCTAGCCTTGAAAGAGGAAATAGCTGCATGCAGCATATAGCTAACAGTAAATAGAATTCATGCTTGATTGAGAAGCCAATTACATCTTTCAAGCACTAGATAGAGCTCTTCTTTGAAGCTATAACATGTCCTGAGATGTCATACTCTATTGTAGACTATAATTACTATACTGAATTCAGTGCAGAACCACCTCTGAGTCTGTTAAATCACCTGTGTTCATGAAATGGACTGTTTTGGCATTTTATTATTATTATTTTTATATGTATAATTAATGTTTTCAAAATGTCATAGTTAATGAAGTTATTTTACAATCATATGATATTATTATTAGATGAAAGCCCAGAGTAATTTAATAGTATCAGTTTTTGTATAGACCTGTAGAAAAGAATGTGAATTCTGGCTATAAAACAATTTCCTGAGGTGACTCATTATGTTGCAAAAGAACAAAATAGTTCTTGGGCTTGCTGTTTTTTTCACTGGCATCCAGTCTGTTGAAGAGAATATAAGTTATGCAATTGAGTAATAGTGTGTAATTTATATTCAGCATGATCATGTTAATAATAGATGAGGGTCACTTTAACCCTCTCTGCATGCATGACAGTGCATGGTTTGGTCAGTGATGATTTTATGGTGGTTGGTGAGGCAGGACAGAGCTGTTTTTTAATATGGTGAAGCCAAATTATGGGACCATGTAGTCCTTTATTGTCCCTGCAGTGTTCCTGTGATGGAATGTTGCTCTTAGTTTAACTTTTAAATGACACTAGCTCATTGAAGACATTGTATCAAATCTGATTTGTTTTACTCATGGGTAGTATTATTGATTTAACTGAAACAACACCTCTGCTTAAAGAAACAAAATTCAGTCCCTGTTTTCCTCCTGCAAGTTTGGATGACGTAAACTCATAGATTTACTGGCTAAGATGAAGCTGAAGATTTGCTGTACTGGGGATCAGGCCTGTATTTATACAAAAGACAGCTTTAGAGAAAAGTGATCAACAAGGTTGATTTGACTTTGCTAAAAGTCTTACTTTATCAAAGCATGCATAAAAATAACACACATGCATACACACATTCGTGATACAGTTTGAAGAAGCCAAATGTTTGCTAATACTAACAGAAGCACACAAGTCATGTCAATATTCTTCTGAAGTTACCTTTCTCTGAGTCAACATGTCAGTGTAATGAGGCATGCAGCAGGAAACATTCAAGTGAGAAAATATGGAAACACCCCCAATTTGCTGAATTACTTTAATGTAAAATTATAGCAAGGCCCAAAGTTGATGTGAACCATTTTATTTTAATCACTTCACTTGCTTATCTATACCAGCTGATAATCTTGCTGTGAAATGAAGATGATATATAATCTGATTTGTGTTGATAACTGCGAACAGCAAAAACAGAACTTGACTTAGGGCATTTAAAAACTGAGTCTTCCGTGTGTGATTTTTTTCCAATGTTGAAGTAGTGCACCAACATTACTTTATTAATACAGACAATTTTCTGTAGTGTTCATCACAATAAGATTTGGATTTACTTAAATAGGAACTTCTTTGGTTAAGGATGCAGAATGTGGTCTGTAGTTTTTATTTAAGAGCGGGAAAATATTCTTTGGCAAATAGAGATTACTAATATATGTAAAAGCCAGACTCAGTATAGTTTAACAAAATGTTGACCAGAATAATATGAATTGTGTTATTTTGTGTTATTTTTGCAGATTGCACAAATTCTCCACAACATTGGCATGGACGTTTCAGGTGAAAGGTTAGAAGAAATATGGAAGCAAGTGTGTACGAAACATGAGATAAAAGAACTTTGTGATTGTGAAGAAAATATGTGGAATATACTGCACATAATAACATGAATCACACACAAAAACCCATTGCTGATTCTAGTGTCTGGGCATTGCATTTATTTATTGACATAATTCTGATGCTGAATACAATAAATATTTTCAATAATGTATGTTTATTGGACTGGAATTCCATGTGTGTTGTCTTTCTGAATAGTGGGTTTACCACGTATATATGGATCATCACATTAGTAGAAACTGATATCCCTAGTAATAAAAGAGGATACAGCATGTTTGTAAATTGAATATTTATGTTATATTCCAATTTGCATTTTTTAATTTATTTTTTCTCTTATAAACAAGACACTTTTGAAAGTATTAAAGATAAATGTTTCAGATATTTAAGACCTCTTAAAGATTATTATCATAGAATGACATTTTGCCTTACTCCTAATATTCCATAATTCTTGTCAACAGAGATCCGGTTGTGGCAAAATATTTGACATGTTTAAAAATTTATGTGAGAAAGTGCTTTACAGTAAAATAGTAAGGAAACTACATAGCCTTGGGTGTGGGATCTAAAGTGTTGTTGTGAAAGACACTTCATAAAAACCGATGAGTTAAGAAGTGCAAAAATAAATGCCGACTTGTGTGGCAGAGGGCTCATACCTCTTATGCAAGCCTGTGGCTATTAGTTAGTAGTAATCAGCTTTCACAAATAAGGAAAAAGAATGGCTGTTTAGAGGTGTATGTGCTAAAATTTGCAACCGTGAATTGGAACGTTCACTCTTCATCTACGGGACTGAACTTAGTATAAAACAAATGGAGATTGTTCATTATTAACAGAGAAATGTTACTTCTAGACTTTCAAATTAATTTACAAGATCCTTGCCCAATGTAGTCTTATCATATAGGATTTCAGGAAGGATATAACTTTGTCACCTATTGATGCTTTAAATACCTTAGTAAGATTTGGAGAACATTGCCAGCCAAGGTACTGAGTTCTACAATGTAAGTAAAGGTTCTGATACCTTAAAAACAAGAAAAGCACATGTAATACTAGCTTAAAATTTCATTGTAACCTTTTCCTCACATGATTGTTAAGATTCCTTTTTTGCCAGTGTTCTAGAAGCTTATAATTTACTAGCTTGTTATGTGAAATCTGCAAGCTAGGCCCTTTTGTACTTTATTATTGTGGCATTAATAGTGGCTCCCTTACATCAAATAGATAAAATTTGCCTTCTGTTATCTCCAGGGAGCAGGTGGTGGAAATGCTGCTTGGTGAAGGCAGCTTCTTTCCTGCTGTGAGTGAATGCTTTTCTGTGCTGCTGTAGCCTTGCCTTCCCATCCTTCTGGAATTCTCTATGTGTGGTTGGAAGCATGCAAGAAGCAGACTGTGACTGTCCCTGGTGGACTCATGACAGAAAAATAAATGTATGGCTAATTTGAATTGAATTTATTATATCAGGATTTTACTACTTCCAGTGAAATTCTCTAAAACTTCTGCTCATATAATATGGGAGGGAAAAAATTCTTTGCCTTTGTTGCAGCACACTTCCAAAAGCATTAGACAGAATTACTTCTAAAAAAGAAATGTATTTTTCTCCTTCAATAGAAAATTTTGTATGAAAGAATTAAGCTCACTTCAGGGAAAAAAGAAATTAAAAAAAAATTACCAGATTTGTGTGTGTATGTATGTATATATATGTGTATATGTGAGATGTACTGTTTGTTCAGCAGCTTGAAATTCTGTGTAACTTGTTTTTTGAATCTAGTGTAGATACCCACTTGCATTCCTTTACTTTCAATAGAATCTCTTCCTGTGTCAATGAAATGCTATTAACGTTGTTCTTGGGCAGTCTTCTAAATAATAAATAAATAAGGAAGACTGATAAATGAAGGTTTGTTTTTTTGCCAGTGTATTTCTAACGACAGACTAAAGATTTTCTTTCATGTTTGGGTCTGAAATGAACTAACTTTTAGTCGTTACCTCTCTGAAGCTTTAAACAACTAATGATGGAGCAGAGCTGTAAATTCTGCTTGTAGGTGCTTGTTTTTCATCACAATATTCATAGGAGACCCCTGAAAGATTTAATCACTGTGACAGTGACTGTTTCTTCTCTGGAGTTTCCCAATCCTTTTGTTTCCTTTAGCTAAATGCTTTGTGTACACCGAGCCTTGGTGCAGACTTCTGTATTCCATTTATGTTTGACTTCTCAATATGTGAATTCAATGACATGTTTATAGGCTTTAGAGCTGCAAATTGTGTCTTGTGATTTTTGTGCTTGCTTCAAGGTATTTCAATTGACAGAAAATAGAAGGTTTGATTTCTTTTATATTGCAGCGTGATCCTATGCATGGAGTTGATTGAAACAGGACAGCACACTACCTTGCATTAATCTGTGACTGTATCCAAGGCAAGGTTTTCCAGGAAGAGTTGGGAAAACAACCTTCACTATGATTCAAAAGCCATGTGTTCTAAGAGCAAACTTACGAATTTAGTGCTTGAGAGAACTTATTCCGTTAACAGTGATATTGAAAAATCACAGCGATTGTAAATATGTTGACTAAGACGTGGACAAAACTAGTACACAGCAAATTATAACAAAGGTAAAAAATTTGTTACAAATCAGTGAGTTTTAGATGTTTTGGGCCAAATTTTCTTTATGGAATTTTTATAAAAATAGACACTGGATAAAAGGCACAGCACATTCAGATACCTGTACACTATTTCTCCCTGATCTCTGTTTCACTGTGATGATTATTCCAAAGAATCATGTATTTAATAATGATACATTTTTATTTGGTTCTATTAAATGAACAAAGTTCATTTTAGAGCAGAGGTATCGATTTCCAGGGACAGAGCAGGGAGATATTTCTATCTACAGAGGTAGAGGCTAGTGTTTACACCTCCCAAAAAGCCATGATGAGGAAACTGGCTTTCAATACCTGCAAACACCTGTAAAAGATAAGACTGAAGATTTGAGTGTGCAAAATTACCTTTTATTCATTCTGTATTTCTGGCTCTTAATCTTTAGAGTGCGACTATCAGCACATATTATCATATATTAGAATGTGAATATGAGCGTACAGCTAACGTGACTTATTTGGCAGTGACTCGTGCTACGTAAAGCTGGTGTTGGACATGATTATTCTGTTACTATTACTGTTCTGTAATGGAAAAATTCACCTGTGCAATGATTTGTGTTTGCGATGTTGGAGGATTCAGCCCACTGTCTTCCATAGAAGTGTATGTACAAATAAATGTAACTTCGCCTTGATATTATTGATGGATTAATATATTTGTCTTAAAAAGATTCAGCTTTTTTTTTCTTTTTTTCTGAATATCAAGAATTACTGGTTTTCAGCGATCTGCCTTATCAGGTAAATTTCCTGGTCCTAGAACTCATTCCTGGAAGTGAATGCCCAGTTTTGGTGGGTTGGTTGGTTTGGTTTTTAAACAACTGGGTATAATTATGTGGGTGCTAAATAGAATGCTAATAACCTTTTATGCTGAGAAGAGGATGTCAAATGGATGTTTAAGCAGAAAAGGAGGTACTGTGGAAAAGTTTCCAGAACGATGACTTAAGTCTTTGTTTTGCCAACAGATATGAGCTGGTAGTCTGTTTTTGGAATCACTAATACATCCTAATTCGTTGATGTTTGCCATTAGGATGTATTTCATTGGGCACTCGTTATTTACATTTGACAGTCTATCACAGGGTCCCATCTGCCTGCATGGCTTCAGCCTGTGTGGCTTCACTCTGTGTCCAGAGTGCTTTTCTAGCAGATGGGTACCGGTTTGGGTATGCCAGAGAAACACTAAGTGCTGAGTGGTTAAGTATTCCGTTTGGATCTATATTTCTCTACTACTCTTTAATACAACATTAATTTTAAAGATGACAACATAGATAATGCAAAACTGTAGAAAAGATGTTGGCATCTTTGACCAGGATTAATCTGCAAGGGGAAAGGTAGTTAAAACAGTGGTCACTATGCTCTGATTTGCCAAGACAGGAGCTTGCTGGTTTCTGCCAGATGTGTACAGCCTCTCTGAGGCCCGGAGTAGCTGGAGAATGTGTGCATCCTGGATCCACGTTCCTTCTTCCAAGTTTATATTTCTGGAGACACAGGTATGTGCAGCTGTATTCTGAGATTATATCCTAGGAGGTGATGTGTTAAATTCTGTAACACCTAAAGAGTAAATATTTGATGTATTCTGCATGTTTCAAAGCCCACTATATGTCTACATGTAAATGAAAATGGCAAAATCAAGACCTAATCTGAAAAAAAGAGAGGGCCAGAGTACCACTGAGTGGTTTTATTCTTGTGGCTTTTGTGAAGTCTCTCTTCCTCTAGTAATAGTCTGCATCTTACATTGCTTGTGAGCAGTGAATATAACATAAGAATTTAAAGGGTATCTATACAGGGCAGCCCAAAGGTTCTGTCTAGCCCAGTGTGCCATCTGACAGTGGTCAAAAACATGTTTATGGAGAAAACATGTTTTAGCCCTTCAGGGCAAAAGTTTTGATGTTTCTTCTGGACAATCTTCCAGTGTTTCAACCACTTGAACTTCAAGTGGTTGAAAAGAAGGAAGAACCTTTCTGAAAAGCGTGTATTTTTCTTACATTCAGTGATCTTAAACACGTTTCTTTTCATGAACTTCCCCAGTGTGCCCTTGAAACTCTGTGATACTCTAGGCTCTGCAACATCTTTTAGCAAAGAGTTCCATAGCTTTAGTGATACACTGGACAGGAAAATAGCTTCCTTGCCTCATTTAAACCTTCCTTCTGAGGGCTTATTATGATATAAGACAATCAGTCTATTTAAAGAAACAACAAAAATTCAATTTTTAACACTGTCAGTGATACAGACATTCCTGCCTAAGTCCCAGCCAGGGACTGCTTGCTTAGCTATTGCCTGCATAGAAATTACTCCAAAGTGTTCTTTTGGCATGTTACTTTTCTCTGAGGTTTTTCTGATCCTGCAGCACATTTTCTGAGATACAGTGAACATGGATTTAAAAGTGGCAGACAGGAGCGTTCTCTGCACTATCAGTTTATTTCTCTCAATAGCAGTATTAGGAATGACTGGTGTATTTCAAATGTAGAGCCAGAGGTAGTTTCGAAAGTGTTCAAAGCTATACAATTATATTATACTGAAAGTCACTGCTGAGTGCCACAACCATGGAATACATAGCTGTATGCTTAATGCAAACCCATGACCCGGTTTGCTCTTATAAATACACTGAGTCAAGTGGATTTGATTCCAGTTTGCATGTTCCTGTGAGAACAAAATTTGGTTGCTTGGTTCAGTTTATATAGCTGGACAGTCTATGTGTTTTCTTTCACAAAATGCTTTGGAGGTGTTGGATGGATGATGAAGCATAAGATGTAGCAAGGCAAATTGTTAGGCTGGTAGTGAGAGATGTTTATTATGCTGAAATGTAATCCTTCCTTTGCATAGATTCAACAAAGGACTCTAGCTATCCCTTACATCTATAATAGGCCAAAATTAATGCACAAGCTCATGCTAACCCTGTGAAAATAAAGATCAGATTCAGTCTGTTAGTTTTCTTAAATGCCTGGTCTCTTGACTTAGGGCCAAAGCTAATGCTATCTGCCGGTGTTGTTTCTGTTGTTTGGACACAGTGGAAATGTAAACTAATGCTATGTATTGGTTGTATAATTTTAGTGGATTTGTATAGGTAACAAAGCATCACTCACACAATGATTCACTCAAAGTATAGTCCTGCTGAAAGCCAAATGTGAGTGGATTCCAGACTTCTGATCTCAATAAGAATCTATTTTGAAGTCCTTATTTGCACCATCTTTACAACGGAAAGCAGTCCAAAAAAGTCTGAGGAAAACAAACAAGCTAGTGATCAATTAACTCATTTGAACTGGGTTAAATTACAGTTAAAATAGTAACATGATGCATGGAGTTGTTTTGATTTTCTTTTTTTTTTTTTCCAAGTCTGTTTTTGTCCTTATTCTACAGACAGGGAATCAAAGACTTATATTACCATTTTATTTTGGGCAAGAGTTAAATGCATTTGTAGTTGTGCAGCCATCTACTGAAGACAGTAGGCAACTCTCTCTGTGTACATGCAGGCACATAATTGTCCGTCTTGGACCTGGTTTTCTTTTCTAATCTAATCACATGGGTGGTTACATAAGCCAGTCAACCCTTGTTAAACCACCAGTAAACCCTTATTAAATCATCATCAATATTTAATACATCCTTGCTTAAGAGAGTACACAGTTCACCTCTTGGGTTGCTTTGACGTGAAACCCAATGCCAGTAACAGAGGGATAAGATTGGGACCAAAAGCTTAGATATCCTGACAAGTATTTATTGCTTGGCTAATAGATGTTGTTTCTTAAAAATTGTTTGGTTGTGTTGGTTTTGTTGTTGTTTTGTCAATTTTGTATTGCTGGAAACAATAGCAGTAGCCTGAGTATGTTGTCACAGAAAATGCTAGTACTGACTCATTTTTTGCATCATTTCCCACCATTTATTGTGTTTGTCAGCTTTTCTGTTCAGACAATTTACTTAGGGCCAGTAAGATTGACATAGTAGGAACACACAGCCTAATAGTATTTGCAGGTGGTCAGAGATGTGCTAACAATGTTCCAGTGTCATGATTATTTGTCTTATTATTTGAGAACAAAAAGAACTGAGAGATTATTGAATAAAATTCTGCATAACAAACATTTGTTCATAAAAGTAGGCATGGTTCAGATGAGTGGTAATTGTTTCCCTTTCCACTGCTTCTTCAATGAGGAATTAGGGAAGCAGAGTGCTGTCCTTTGCACGAATTCATGCTTTGCATGAATTGAAGATTTTTTGATACTGAGGCTTGAAAAGTGTCAAATGTCATGTGAAATTCTCCCTCTGGTTAACAACTAACAACTGGTGGGGAAAAGGACTTTATTTGGAATAAAAGGAAAATAAACAAATGTTTTGTATGTTGTTACACAGTTTCTGTGGATTATTTCCTTTTTAAGTGCAAAACCAAAACAAACAGAATAGGGATACAGTGTCTTGTTTTTTCTTTATTCTACTGAAGAAAGTAGAATAAACACAATAAGAAAAAACATAAGAGAAAGTGGGGAAGTTGGAAATGAGTTACATAGGAAAAGACACAATTTTTCTTTTTGAAGAGAAGAAAAACTTGCATCAAAAGGACTTTGTTTTTCTTTGATAAGAAGCATAAAAATCTGAAGAGACTTTTCAATCAACTCCATTTCTGCCAAAGAGACTACCTGGAAGAAAGCTGGGATTCCATAAAGGGAAATGGCTAAAAGGGCATTGACTCTTCCTTGATATATAGCAATGTATTTGTGAGAAAAATGTATTGTACTTGTCTATAGAGTGGAAGTTATTCTGCAGTACTAAAAGATGTTTTGAAACATGGAGAGGAAAACTGTGTATTGGATTGTACGACAGCAGCGTGCCAGTACAGTGTGTCCCTGGCTCCCCAGACTGTGAAATATGCAGCACCTTTTATGGAAAGACTCTTATCCAGGGTGATTATTCCATATATGATATTTGTTTCATATCTAACTAACCTTAGGATTGTAAGTTCAGTTATAAGTTCCTGTAATGAAACAGCAAAGTTTAGAAGTATCTAGAAACTGTGGATGGGTTGTTACATGTATAACAGTGAAATAAGTTCAACTGATAACTTTAGCTACTCAGCAGCTCTTAAACTGAAAAAGTCCAGATTTTCTGCATAGTCCTTTTCAAGTAGAAAGTGTTCATTTCTAACACAGAAGGTACAGGAGACATTCAGACAGTGTTTTATTATCCCAGGAAGTGTGGGAGGAAACATTCCCTTTTAAGTAAATTATTATTTTATAGAGAAAGACGAAGGAAATGAGTGAAGCTGCAAAACGAGTAGGGGCAAAGAAATTTCTTCAGAATGTGTTTTTCTTTACCCCCCTTATTAAACCATATGAGAATTTTCCATAGAGGGAGATTCTTTCTGTTAGTCTCTTACTTAGTTAAAAAAAGACAAGTAAAAGCAATAAAGTGATGAATTTCTCCTTATTCCAGCATTACTCTTTTTCTTGTTATGTTGAAGAAACTCTGACAGAACTCCCAATATGTCTTATATGTATCACTCACTCTAAACTAGAACAATTTATACTGCTGATTCTTTATTTTGAATGACTACAGAAATATAATAATAGATCACTGTTCTTCCCTAAGTTGTTAGTCATGCAATAGAAATACACTATTTTATTATTCTCTTTAATTTCCTTAGAAACTGTAGAAATATCAATAATTAACACTTTATTGAATGACTACTGGTAGGGTGATGCAGAAAATATGCTTGTCTAAATATTTTGTAGTATTTCATATAAGTGGGTGGATGTGTTGTATTGCTTCAAATCCATTTTCCTGTCAGAATTGAGAGCTGCAAACCCCTTTGCATTTCTGACAACCAGCCCATTTGTTTGAGCTTCTAGATGTCATTCACAACCTTAATTCCAGGATTCCAAGTAAGTAATGATATTCGGGAATTGTGAGTCATGATAAAACCATGGTTTTATCCGGCCTTTAAGAATATATTTAATTTTAAGTATAAATATAATGATTGAGATATCTATTTCTGAAATAGGATTGTTGGTGTTACTAAGCACAAAATCTCCGCGTCTTTCTACTTAACTGTAGGCAATTTATTGAAGCACCTGCTTTTCTTAAGTTTCTTCGCCTTAAACAGAAGGAAAGATGCACACTTTTGTGGCAGCTCAGTTTCTCAAATATTTTTCTCACTATTCAAAGATTAAGGGAAGATGTAGAACCTCTTTAAGTTAGGCATATGAGGTGAATTTTTGGGTCTGTTCAGCCTGGAGAAGAGAAGGCCACGGGGAGACCTCAGAGCAGCCTTCCAGTACCTAAAGGGAGCCTACAGGAGAGCTGGAGAGGGAGTTTTTACAAGCACATGGAATGAAAGGACAAAGGGTAACCGCTTTAACCTGAAAGGGAGCAAGTTTAGATTAGATATTGCAAAGAAATTCTTTACTGTAAGAGTGGTGAGGCACTGGGACAGGTTGCCCAGAGAAGTGGTGGATGCCTCATCCTCAGAAGCGTTCAAGGCCAGTCTGGATGGGGTTTTGAGCAACCTGGTCTAGTGGAAGGTGTTCATGACCATGTCCATGCTCATTGCAGGTAGGTTGGAACTAGATGATCTTCAAGATCCCCTCCAGCACAAACCATTCTATGTTTTCTATGATGTTTCCAGACTCAGCACTTCATTTACCTTCCTCAGTCCCTAGGCTTCATTTGCACCTTTCATATCTATGTGCATTATATTACCGTGCAGAAGAGAGTACTTTTTCTTAAAATTAATATATTAGTGAGCTCGATTTACTAAATTACTTATTTTAAACCAAAGACTTTTTTTTGTACCACGGTTTTGGCTCGGCAGTTGCTCTTTGACGACTCATGCGATTTAAAGGTATTTATTTATTTACTAGGTGGTGGTCAAAAAGCCCGGGTAGCAGCCCTTGACGGCGAGGTAACATTTAGAAGTTGAAATTGCGTTGTGCACTGGCAGCGCGGGCGGCAAGGAACCGACGGCAGGGGCCGCTCTAGGATTTCCAGAGCCGCTCCTGCAGGGAGCGGTACCTGCTACCCGAGGGATGGGGTTGCTTAACGCTGTGTTTTCCAAAGCCAAAACGCCAGCTGATGCTTTCCACTTCTGCCGATGCCACCTTCTCTGCGTTGAGTTCTAAGGAGGGGAACACAATCAATCATCCTGGACTACTGTGATGTGTAAATAAATACCTTATCATACTTTCTCTGCTGCTGTACATCTATGTCATTAATCATGTTTTTCATGATATTTGTATGACTGGATTTGAACATGCAGATTTAAGCAGGTAGAAGATTTTCAGTCAAGTTCTATAAGTATTAAACCAACACATAAATGATGAAAATATTTTTGTCTGTCTACAGCAAACATTTTCATGGCTCAAAGATTTTCAAGAAATATAACATTTTATAATTGATGCAAAAAAATGTAAGTTATATAAAATATATTAGATATATACTTTAATATCTATAAAAGAGATGTTATATATAAAGAGTTATTATCCCTTTAATTGTAAGTATTTGTTTTGACATACATAGCACCCATGGTGAATGATAATTAAAATAGGAAAAAATTAAAATACTAACAATATTCCCCAAAAGCCACTGCATATTTTATGGTAGTATTGCAATAACAATTTACCTAACGCAATTTACCTATTTAACAATAACCTAATAAGTATGCAAAAAGATTCATTAGTGAGTGCACGCATTAGAGAATTATTTTTGTTTTCAGTGTTAATATACAGGTTTTGATCAAACAAAAGATCAAAAAATTGTGTGGGGTTTTTTTTTCATTTTGTTCTTTTTCTTATTTGTTAAGCAATGATAATATAAAATACTTTTGTCTCAAAGGATGGAAAAATTACTTTAAAAAGTTTTAAATGGCTATTTATATTTTACTACTGATGTCACTGCTAGCCAACATGTTTTGAATTAACACTTGGCTGTGTAATGCTTAAGTATGGTGTTTTCTGTAATGAGTTACTCACTCTGTTCCTCAAACATTGGCAATGCATTTTCTATTTGATTCTCATGTCCTCTCAATGTCAAACTTACTTCACTTTAAAATTCACCCAGTAATAGATTCATTCTAAATACCTAACCCCAGGAACTGTTGCAGAGCAGGGGAACAGAGCTGAGGAATGTCACATTTCCAGCTCTGGAGATTGAACTATATTAAAACCTATCAGTCTTTCTCTGAGAAAAGAAAAATGAAATCCAAACAAATGGAGTCAAAAATCAATGAAATTGTTCCTGTATTAAGAAAAATCTGAGAGTATACAATTATTTTTCTCTTAAATCCTCATCTCACACACTTCTATTTCAAATAAAGACCAAGACTCTAAGACAAAGGACATCTTTCTGTAAGGTCATAGAGATGGGGGAAGGAAAACAACCTGAGTTTAACAGGACTTAAAAAAAAAAAATAAAATTTTAAGTACTGGAGATTTAATCTGCTTTCAATTCTTTATTTTTTCCAGGACCACTTGAATTACTTTTAAGTGGCCTGGTATTTCAAAGGATTGGCTATCAGCATTTTCAAAAAATTAAGGCCATTAAAGTTCCTCACAGAGTAACTAGAAATATGGCCACTCACAGGCAGGACACATTACAAGTAAACAGTATGTCTTGATATTACTTTATCCATAATCTCTCAGTGATTCATACTCTAACTTTGTTACAGGGATCCTGAATTTAACTTCTGCTTTTAAAGAAGTGAATTGGTCATGGCACTTTTGTCTAATAACAGAGAAATTGAGCCAGCATCTCAATTCTCCACTCGCATATTATTTTTTCTGATTAATATACCGGAAAATTAAGTCCTAGTCCTGATGTTGTCAGATTGCCTGATATTTTAATTTTCTTAACATTTTCTTAAAGGTTGATAAAAATTCTAAAATTTCAGATGAAAGAGCAAAACAACTCTAAGAGCATTTTGACTCAGTTTGAATCTACCCTTAGGGCTGAGTAAGAATCATGGTTTGCTTGCAAAAGCATATCCTCTCCAGTGCCATCCAACAGCAAAACACTGCAGCCCTTGCAAAGGAGTCTCCGTGTTTGCGGGAGCTCTTGCCACCGGCAGTGCTGCAGAAAGTGACGATAGTGACACAGAAGTTGCTGACAGGCTGACACTGCCTATTAGTCTGTGGGCAAGTGGTTCATGGTCAGACCATTGTGCAAGTCACTTGAGCCGTGTTCCATCCTTTGTTCAATGTGTGGGCTTGCATGTGGAAGTGAAGTTATTTAGTTAGGGGCTGTTTACCTACCCACTCTTTTCTTAGGGTTGTTGGAAATTATTTCAGGTGCTCTCCTAAGTATAACTGATTAGGTTAAGTGGAAATTATTTTCTTGGAACTAGCAAAATGATGCCTTTCACTAATTTTGGCTGTTGAGTATTCTCTGCCAAGGCTTTCGTCTCAGACTGTAATCTTAGAACTCCAAATCAATGCTGAATTTTAGTTCTTCCCTTTTTCTGTAAACTCTTAATTCCTGTCATCTATCCCAAAGTTTCTGCCATAGTTGCATGATGAAGGCTTCTCTTTGCAAGTCTTCACTCTCAGATACTCTTGTACTTTCACTTTGCCTTCTCTCCTGAAACCACAAACTTACTCTCTTACTAAATGCTTTTCTTCTTCTTTTCTTGAGTCTATCTTGCATCAGAGTCCTTTATATCATCCTCTGAAAGTATTCTAAAGCCTCTCTTCCACTTAGTGTGGCTTTTGGACAAAACACGATGAATTGAATAAAATATGTTGAAATTTTATGCTTAAACAGGTTATTGAAATAATGAAGTAATTAAGTAGTTGAGCTCAGTGTAGAGACTGTTGGAGTGACTTATGATTCTCCATCTTGGGGGTGGTCAAATATATGAGATTCTTATTGATCTTACTCTGAAGAATGTGTCTGCTTTGTCTAGTACTTTACTGTGGATTTTGTATGTTATTCGACAGACAATAAAAATGAATAAGCCAGACATCTGTGCCCCCAAAAAATGAGGGACAAAGTGATTATTTTTCAGAGCAATTTGTGGTTAATTTCCTCAAAGGAAAAAAACATAAAGAAAACCTCAGAAACCCCATGAAAACTGCTGGATTTTTTGGTTGTGTGTTTCACCTCCATTGAAATGCTTTTAAGCAACATCTGTTGTTGAGATCTCTGCATGTCACTTCCTTTAGGTTTTAATTACCTAGGCAGAGCAAGCAGCATCAACAGAGGCAGTGGACCAGCACTGGGCCAGCTTTGCTGGATGAGAACACTCAAAGAAAAGTAAAACTGCTTGTTTAGCATATTTTGGCACCTGATCTTTTTGTAAAACTATCAGCCTGATTTATAGAAATTATTGTATACTTCTACTGTTTTACATTGATCTTACTGGCTCTTCACTAAACCCCCATATTTCCATGCAGTCTGTTTTATTATTTCTGCCAGGTACGTGTGCTTTAATTGCACTGAGATGGTGGCTTAGAGTTTGAATACTCTACCCTAAGCCTGGGAAGAGTCACAGCTGCTTGTTTGAACTGTAAATGACACTCAGATGAGAAGATGAAAACAAGAAAAAAAGATTCACTCTCTCTACATCCTCCCTGTTTCTCCTCAATTAGGTTGGGATTTTATTCAGGTGTTGCTGCTTATATCTCCTATTATTGTCTGTGGCAAAAAAGGTGGAGAACTGATTTCTGTGATAGGGCAGAACCAAGCTTCTTCTTTCCCTTGGTCTGGTGATTTTGCCTTTTTGTGGTGAGATTCCAGCTAATGCTGCAATGTTTCATGGTGAGATGGAATGAAAAGAGGTATGTGATGATCTTTTTATTGTTGTTAATTCTTGTGGTATCTATGTGGTTTGTTTGCGTTTGTTCAAACCGCAGTCAGAGAGAGAGATGAAAATTTTATTTCTGATTTTTTTTTCTTTCAACAAAAGCCTTTCTATTTCTTATGGCCCTAAAGAAATAGTTGAAAGGGTCAGTATAATATGCTATATAGATAGTATATTTCCTAGGACAAATCAGTGATGCCATGAACTTCTTCAAATTCCCACATAGAATAGCAGAATATTCTGAGTTTAAGGGGACCCACAATTTGGCAAATAATCTTTAAAAGTGGGATATACAAGTGGGGTAAAGGCCTTCAGGCTCAGGCATGTGTGTTTCCTTTTTTCTCGTTTCCCACTGGCACCCATGAATTTACCTTAACAAATACCAAAAATAATTTACCAAAACTTATTTCTGTCCATTCTCATCAGAAAATGTGTTTGTTTTCTGTCAGTGGTTCTGAAACTCTCAGCCATCTAATCTCTTCAACCTCACACCCTCAGTGGCACTACAAAATGCTGCCATCTGGATTTCATAGAGTCTTCTCTTTATATTTTCATGGATGTGAATTACTCTATGATGTTCAGAACCACACAAAGAATAACCATCTCCTCCAAAACAGTTACTATATACAGATCTCAAAGATTACATGGATTTCCATATTTAATTACCTGTGTAGATATTCCTACTGTATGTACCTGAAAGGTATCTATTTTCAGTTCAAAGTGAAGCAGGATACCTTCCCAGGTGGCATTGGGCAGTAGGAGTAACTTGCCAGTGAAGTGCAATACAGGTAATGCAGTGTAGTTTCAATATCCCGCTGCACTGGATTTCCTCTTTAGGAAAAAAGTGGTGTAGGTTGGTGAAAGACAGAGCCAAATAACAAATTAGAAGGTTTTGGCCCTGTCCTTTCTGATATGCAAAAACAGTGCTGGTAGTAATCTATCAGAGACCTACCTCAGGTGTGTGAGAACTGCTGGGTTACAATTCCTCTGCACTTCAGTGCTGCCCGAGTCAAGAATTTGGTGCTGCCTGCAGTGATGCTGGTTACAAACAGGTTGTAAACTATCTTAGGCTAAAGGATTTAAGGAAGTTGTCAAAAAGATGAAAGCAAGGCTAATCTTTAAATCTGGCTGAAACCTAAAGCAAAGTAAGATGTGGTGCAAATACTGATTATGGTTTGATTTGGTGCAAAACCAGTGAGTACTGCTGTCCTCAGTGGATGAGCAATTCAGCTGTACAGAACGAAGGCTGTTTATGAGTTTCAGTGCTATCCTTGGAGATGGAGGATGCATGACAACTCATTATTTAGTACCTATGAATTCAGTGTCTGCTCCCCATATGTTTAGGAGATTTGAGCACTGCTTATTCAGCTTAAGAAAATGGACTAAAATTCTTGAACTGAATGGTCACGTTGGCTTTTTATAAACTGCTGAAAACATTCATATCAGGAAAACAGTGAACCTGTTATGAATAAATGTACAAGCAACAGAAGGTGCTCAGACTTTTTTTAGCTGGTAATGATGAGACATCAGTAAACACATGAATAAGGTGAATGCAGAGCATTATGTAGATGAGGTTGCAGATATCCAGCTGCAATGTTCCTTAATTGTTTTAATTTTGTTCTGTAGCACTCGATATTTCTCACCAAGGATAAATGTTTTGGCTAATGCCACTAACTGCCTTATTTTTTAAATCAACATGGAATATTTTTCCATCTCTCAGTCTAAAGGAAAAAAATAGTATTAATATTGACTTCTCTAAATAAAAAAACCTATAAAGGATTTATTTTTTGTGCCTCCTTCCCCTAAAGTATGGGAGGGAGGAAAGAGTGTAATTGGTTCTCAATTTCAGACTCTGTCTGAAATGTTGTACCTGTTCTTATAATGAGCTTCCTAAAATGAACTACCGTAGCTATACATTTTGTTTTTATTTTTTTTTCACTCAGAAGAAAAAAATTAGAAAACTTTTTTAAAATTTTTTTGTTGAATTCTGTTTTTTTTTTTTTGTTTGTTTGTTTTTTTTTTGCTATTGCTATGGGGTTTTTTGGGTTTTTTCCCTAATGCTTCAGAGGATGTGGTGTCATACTGCTGCAATAAAACTTGTGACTTGACAGTTCTTCCTTTGTGTGCCATGAGGCAGAAGGGAATAGAATGAAAGTGCTTACTCCCCTTTCATTGCACACAAGTGCACAGGAAACACAGGCAGGCATTGCTTCGTGCAAAGCAATCTGCTCTAAGGCAAGGCTGCTGCACCTTGCCCATCAAGGAATATTCTCTGTGTTCGCCCTTCAGGTTCTACAGACGTTAGTTATGCACAATGGCTTCTAAACCTCTGGACTGTGTCTTTGTACTCAATTCAATGCCTAGGAGCTGACTTCTGTGTTTCAAAAACATTTCCTTCGTGAAGATGCTGTGAAGAGAACATTGTGATTACATTATTTTTCCCTAGCACTTACGTGTGATAAGAGACTTATTATGTCTCTTAGAAAATTAGCTCTGATAAAACCAATCAAAGTTTACTGAATAAAAAGATAGCAAAAGGCATTGCTCCTCTAAAATAGAAGAGGTTATACCTATGGGAAGCAGTATTGTTGATTAATGCACTGCTTAAACAGGACTGTGAGGTGTGCTTTTTTTCATTACATATATCTTGGATATTTCAATGGTCATTAAAATACTAACTAAACTTTTAACATTCCTTGAGGTATTTATTCTGCCCTTGTAGTCTGGAGTCAGAGGTGCTGTCTCCTAAATCTTCCTAGGCCTTCATTCCCCTAGGGACCTGTATAAGGTCACATTGAATAATGGATGATAAACTCGGGAGTTCATTCTGGGATCTTCTGAACTACAGCTCAGAGTCCAAGTTGCTGAATTGTTCATCTTTCTGTAGTAAAAGAGGAATACTGACAATATCAGTCCTAAACACAATGGTCAGAAATCAGTAGAATAAGATAAACTTTGATCAACATTGAAGCCACTAAATTATCCTTATCATTCATGCACCATGGTATATAATTTGAAGTATGAGAATATGTTAGCCAATACCCATTTAAATCTTCATGCTTGGGGAAAGGAAAGGGAAAAAATAATGTGTTGCAGAGTTAAAGGGATTTTGGGTAGCATTTTGCATTTTTTTTCTAATGTCTGCTTTGCTTAGACACCTCTACAGACAAATTTAAATGCTTTGAACAAATATTAGAAAGGTTGTCTGCTGCAAAAGTATATTTTTGTTCACTTATATGGCACACAAATTGCTTTAGGAACTTTACAGAGGACTATTGAAAGAGGGAGCATCCTTGAAGATCTTGTAGCATGTTGCAGGAAGTAAGTGATGGCCACGGTCTGCCAGCTGTGCCTTTTCTTGTCAGTGATGTGGACTGGTACCTGTGCTCACTTTGAGGATTGTGAATGTGCTGTAAAGGTGAAGGTCAGCAGGCATATAATTTCCAAGTTGTTTGTGAGAAGTCTTGCGCTTTGTTCAGCATCCTCGGGACAGAAGTAGGCATGGAATCATTTAGGCTGGAAAAGACCTCTAAGATCATCTCTAAGTTTTCCAGGTCCCACACGACCAAATCTACTGCTCATCCAAGAGAATACAGACACTAGAATTCACAAAATATTGGAGTGAGACTGTGATGGTCTGTCTCTAGATTATTAGTTTTTCTCTCTTTCATTTAGTGTTACCTGTTACTGAGAAATAACTTTTACCAGCAGAAACAAATGTAATCTTTGCCAGGGCTTTCAGCAGCCTGACACAAATGTTATAAAAAAAAATGCAGCTGAAACTAACATTGTGTGCAAGCAGATCACATTTGTTAGTGATGTTCTTTTCTAAGGCAGGAGAATGGTGTATGGGTTTTTAATACACAGTTCACCTGTTAATATGGCTTTCTGCATGCAAAATGAGTTCTCTGATAGCACTACACAATCTCTTACTTGTACTGAATGATTTGAATAAGAAAAGGAAACAAAATTTCTGCCTTTATAAGTACCTCTTCTCTTTGAGTATATCAGCAATAAGTATTTGAGTAAGGACTTGAATAATTCCAGTTGCTTTTTTTGGGTTCAGTGTGCCGCCAATATATTTCTTCATGTGATAGGTTTTGCTTCCTTGAGCAGCCCCTTGCTAAATTAAAGTAATGCACGTTTGTTTGTAATTACTCTTTTTAATGAGGAGACAGATACAAAATGAGTTCAGCATACTCTTCTCCACCCTAACTAAGGTTTATACAAATAGCTTGTTAAGTGTTAGTGGAGTTATTCGGGTTCTTGTAAGAGTTTGGCTTTTTAACTTTCCTGTTTAAAGTGCTTAAGCCAATATAGGACCGAAAAACCCCATAAAACCCAACCCAGACTCTTTCATAGTATTTTGATGCTGCATTAAAGTAAAAATAGACTTCAAATTTTATAAGAGAAAAAAAAGGTTTCAGTAACAACATTTCCTGTAAAACAAACCTAAAAGAATAAAACAAGTAACAATTTACAGGACAACTCCCAGGAAGCAAAATGGGACCAAAAAACTCTCTGACCATCTCTGGCAGGGAGTAGATTCGAAGTACTATTTCTCTACTTAGACCTCTTGCAAATATCTGGTAAAGTAGGCAGCTGTACTATTTAAGTGTGTTCCTTGAGCAATTCCCATGCCCTCCCCAGCGGAAGAAGAGGAACCTGTGACCCACTGTTGCACTTCAGTGTAAATGGATGTTGACCATGGGTCTGTGGCTAAGGCAATATTCTGGCAACTGTGGCAGCTGTGCTCTGGGTGCTGCTTCTGGGTTTTTTTTGGCTTGATGTGGGGGTTTCATTTGTTTGTTTGTTTGTTTTTGTTGTTTTTTAAACTCCTGCTATGAGGACAGGAACTCCAAGGAGCAAAGTATGGGAAGAACAGCCTAAGATAGCAACACAACAAGCTACCGCAACCATGTTTACCAGTTTGTTGCATCTGTAATATTCATATTTCTACTGTTCAGGAGCAAGGGTAGGTGCATACTAATGTATGTCAAACTGCGATCTTGTCAGAGCTGTGGAAACCTTCCAATTACTGCTACTGAAACTTTTCTGAGTGTTCACAGAGAAATTCTACTAAAAACTGCTACAAAAATTAATATTGGCTGTGTTTTTCTCTTACATAAAAGTCTTTTAAGGTTGGAGAAACTGTAGAAAGTGGGAAGAAAAACCAAAGTCTCGTCAGCGCTTAAGCAAAATAGACAAAATAACCTCAGTAGCTGGGCTGGTTGCCTGGACACCAACACTAGACAAGATTACTGAGACTGATATGGGATGCAATCAGACAGTAATGTTAGCACAGCTAATGCCAATCAGCACGGTGCTATGGAAAGCAGGTTGCCTGTTGTATTTTCCATTGAGTTAGATCGGAGGTGCTAAGTGAGTCGGTCTTCACTTACACTTACGTACGACATGAAGCTTGGATGCAATATGAATCTTATTAAAGTAATGTAGGTGCTGACAGCAGGTAGCAAACAAATTAGAATGATGTCAGTGCATATAAAAGTAACAGTAGATGTGGAAGCATCCAGTTACTTGGATATTTTTCAAACTCAGAGAATTCAATTAGGACTTGTTCCCTTTTTTTTTAAATTTTAGTGGGTATTTTGTTGTGGAAGCATAAAGTCATTGCTGGCTTAAAGAAGTCAGGGAGAAAATGACAAAAGGTAGCACTGTGTGCTTTTGAAATGGAGAGTGAAATGGACTTGAAAGCAGTGAGGTTTTAGGATGCAGTGTGTTAGCAATAATCATAGGCTATTTTTGGAGACTAAATACATGTGCTAAACTGAAATAGATGTCTCTGGGTAAATATATTTATGAATGTGTTTATAATAGCAGCAGTGGCAAATATTCGATCAAATTTTCTCCTTAAAGGTATCAATGTCTTATTGTATACACTATGAATTTCTTTTTCCTCTGTGTGTGCATGTGGGTGCAAATCACAGAATATTACCATTATTAAGAATGCCTTTGTTTCTTAGATGGTAATTAGTCGTTAACTGCTCAAGCAAAGCCTGCTCATGCAGCTAACTCACACCTTCTCTCACAGCACCCTTGCTGGCTCAACTCCAGCTCGATGCCCAAAGGCTGCCAGGTTCCAGAGTCCTCGGCTCCAGTAGGCACACAGGTATCCTTGTGGCATTTTTTTTTTGGGGGGAGGGAGGGGGCAGTCCTTGCGGATTCAACAGGAATATCAGTCTCTGGAGCTTGCCAGTCTTTGGGAGACGGTCACAGACTACCTTCCTGCAGTTTCCTTGTGACTTTTATCAAAAAACAATGAAAATTCATGGTTTTTGCTGGCAAATTGGAGATCTAATTGATATAGCTGCACTTACGCAAGAAAGTGCAAAAACTTTGTTGAAGCAATAGTAGATACAACATTTTTCCATTTCAGAGAATGAGCAAAAAATAACTTTGTGGGAAAAAAAAAGCTGTGTGCTTACTGAAACTGTTGACTCATTCTTTGAGAGAAAATATCTATTATAAGTTACCTGTCAGTCCTTCCACTCTGTGGTTTGTTGAGGTTTTTTTGTGTTTATATTTTGTTCCAGATTGTCAGTCTTGTCTTAAAATTGGTTTACCTGTAGTTACTACTTGCCTACTGCCAAATAATGATAATCCATCAAAAGCCATGTGGAAAAGATTGATAGTATCCTAAATAGGACTGCCTTAAAGAAATTTCTTTAAACTCTATAGCAGCTGCTGCATTTTGGAGCAACTTTCTCAGTTCTGGATGGACTGGGTAAAACCTCTCCAAAGGTGGTGTTGTGACTTGTTGGAAGAGATTAAACATGTTTTTAGTTGTTTCATTTCTTTTGTTCTAAATATATTGTCAAACATAGGGGATAAAAATCCTGGCCACAAACAGACCTTTGTGGATTATTTTTTTTTTTAGATGAAAAATAGCACAGAGAAGCCACAGAAAACAAAATGTATGGTCAAACAAGAGCTGTAGAAATGGTCCTCAGCGAAAAAATTCAGAATGTCTTTGGGGCAAGTACTGTCTGGAAAGGTCCTTGGAGTAAGAAAAAATAAATTATAGCATGCATCTTTTCCCTGAATGTGGAGGAATTTGTACTCTGGTACTTTCTCTTTTTCTTTCTTTCTTTTTTTTTTTTTTTTATGTGAATGCTTTATGTGAGGGAAATGACTATACATAACTATCTTCCTGTGGAAAGTGGTGTGAAGGAGATAGGAATTATTTTCTGAAAACAAAAAGGAGTGAACAAGACTGTTTTACCTTGTGCTTCAGAGAAGTAAGAGTAACTTTTGGATAGTAAGTATGTTACATATCCAAATTTATTCCGTATATAATGTCCATAAGTATCTTCAATGTTTTAAGCTTTCATAGGGATCAATGAAGTTTAATTATTAATTTCTGAGATATGGAGCCAGGCTATACAAGAGAGCCACAAGAGTCAGTTTAAAATATCGACAACTTGCAAAAATAGTGAACATCACAAGGCATGATTTAACCTAGATTGAAAATACTTGTTTTGTTATAGCTTAAAGTGAAGATGACAAACTTTAGATATTAGAAAGTTGATTTTTACAGAAAACAAAGGCAAGCTTCTTCCAAGATCTTTTCCCAGTAAAACTGATGTGGAAAATTCTGGTATTAATTGTAGTTGAGTTAATATATCTTTGGTCATATATGATTACTGTTAAAATTAGCATCTCCAGAAATATTTTTATAAACCATATTCTGTGGAAATAAATTGCTAACACCAGTGTTCATAGCAGCATGGAACCACTTGAATGCTTGTCTTCTCCAGGCAGTGGTAATCTTGACATGGCTGAAGAAGACAACCCAAGGCCTTTCATTGCCTTGAGGAAGGCTGTGCTTCAATTGCTGTGTCTGTCACCTCTAAAGCTGCTGTGGCTATCAGATGGTAGCAAGAGCAGATGCAGCACCAGTCACTGTCTCTCTTTCCACACCCCTTCTGAGCTAGTCCTGCAGTAAGAGAATATATAGCCCATACCAGTGGCAGCTACTGCTATGACAAAATGACAGGTGACAGTAACAACCAATGGACCAAATGGGAGCTGCTGCTTGAGAGGAGCTGTTCTGAGAGGCAGGAGGAACAACTGGCAGGCAGGATGCAGCAGATGACAGGCCTAACATGAAGCTTCCTAGAAAACTGACTTATGTCACTTCTCCAAAATTAAACTCCAGAAGAAAAAAACCTCTCACTTAAAGGCAAATCTCTGCCTTTTTCAACTGCTGTAACAAGATTGATTATATTTTCTTCTTCTGTTCCTTTTAAAAAGTGCCCAATTTCATCAAGCCGCTATTCTACTTTTTCCTGAACTAAAGTTAACTGTAAACCTAAATTATGTTTTACAACATCAGAAATGTGGTACTAATCTGAATTAGAAGCTTTCACAGAAACTGGTAAACAGGACTGGGTCTTCTCATGGTCAATGAAGCATTAGATGTTTCACTGAGAAAAATTCCCAGAACATCAGCTGCCTTTCCAAAACCACTCTCTAAACAACCTTAACATTTAGAACAAAGCTTTTATTTTCTTTTGTAGTTTTATTTTGCATTTTTATAATTATTTATTTTTTTTTAGAGGGCATAAAGGGTTGGGGAGACATTGAGGAGGTGATTCATACCTAAATGACACTGAGGCAGATTCAATACATTTAGGAGTTCTTTCAGCTCTGGTCTTAAACAAATAGCAGAGGTCAAACATATTGTAAGGATAAATGTGAGAGCTCTGTGACAATCGGTTAAGTTATCACTTCTAATGTCCAGGATGGATTTAACTGTTAAGTATATAAAGGTAAGGCTCTGTTTCTCTCAGTTATACCCCAGTGGAGAGTGTTATTCTATGAAAGGTGCATGACTTTTGATTTTCAATGAAATGAGGCAGGTGAGCGGATTGCTGTAGTTTGACTGGGACGCAGAAACGTCCACGCACAGCACCAAGCAGGACCAACAAACAGAGGTGAGGGAAAGGACCAGATCTATCACATTACTCAGTAAATCCATGCCTACATAAAAGAAATTCTGTAAAATCCTGTAGAATGGAACGGCTGCCAACAGGAAAGATCTGGTGATTAAAGCAAATAATCCTTGCCTTTTGATGGCTTGTTCAGAATTCATGCAGAGGATGAAGCAAAGCATCAAGTGCACCTAAAAGGCAAAATAGATATTTTCTGTTGGTTGACATTTATTTTTATTTTCTTTCATTATAATGGCTTTAAACATCCATTTGCTCAGGATTTTGTGTGACATTATGTGTGTGCTTCACATATCCGTAAAAAGAGAGGTAACCTTTAAATCTATCACTTTTGCACAATATTAACTCAGTAATGTCCTCGTGGGGGTAAAGGCTCTGGAACTTGTAAAGGAAAGGATTGGTGAAATTTCATATACTCAAACTAAGTTCCTCCTGCATTGGAATTACATATGTTCCTATCTTAACCCATGCTTTTCTAAGTGGCTGAGAATTGTCTAGCCAGTTTTAGTTACTAATTGAAGTGGGATGTGAATGAACAGCTACAAAATTAGCAGTATGACAGACTTTTTTCCAAATATTTTTCTTCCAATTGGGAAAGTTGCTATTTTCTACCACGTCAGATGTGGCTTCCTGTCTGAAGGTGACACAGAATGTGTTTAAATCTGAAAAAAATCCTGGAGTTAGACATTAAAAGAATTGTGACTGACTCCTAATTGCTCTTATGATATCTATAACTGGGGTGATTTTTATCTGCCTTTTGGTAGCTGTAATTTAAAGATGGTCTGGCAGGCAGGGGGAGGTTACTGCTCGGTATAGATATTTAAAAACCGCTACCAGAGACAATCAATTCTACTGAAGAATGCTGCTTCTCTCATGTTTTTCTCTGACTCAGGTTACTGAACCTCTACTGAGATCCAAGCCTGCCAGAAAATGAGTAGCCTTCATGATAAGGTTTGGAGAGACATGTCAGTGGTCTACATTACCTCACACAGTGGTTTGCTAGGGAATCTGGGAACTGTACTAGGATATTCAGCTGTGGACAGCTGCACTAATACAACTGAGGGAATATTACCAGGATGCTATTTTTCCACATTCCTCCTACAAAAGTCTTCTTAAAAGATGTCTTGGGAAAATGAATCATAGAAGCAATGGACAAAATAAAAGGGTAGCTCCAAGACCTCAGGCTTACTCCTGAAAAAGTCTCCACTGTTAGTCATTCAGTCTTGTAGTTTTAAAAAGAAGAGGTCAACTGCTTTTTTCAGGTCTTCCAGCTGAGTTTGATGTACCCAGGAAGTGTGGGAACAGTGGGTGAGTTGTTTAGTGGGTTGGGTTTTATTTGTTGGTTTTGTTTTGTGTGTGGGTTTGTGGGTTTGTTTGGATTTATAGATAGGTTGGTTTTTTTCTGGGAGACGTGTTGGCATTTTTTCGTTTGTTTGGTTTTGTGGTTTATTTTTGTTTTAAGGAAGGTGGTGTTCTTTTAAAGGATCATCGCTCTGGAAATCTATTTTGTTCAGGAAGTTTCTTTTCCTTTCAAGGTGACATAAGGGTGTGACTTTGCCTAAAAAGTGGTAGACTCTAAATTATAAACCAAGGAAAGAGCCTCTTGATACAGTACCTCAGGTCTCCAGAAGAATCAATGCCTGTTCAAATGCCTTTTTTTTTTTTCTAGATAATTATTTGTACAGATATAAGTGAGGGATTGGAGATGTCTCATGGCTCCTTTAAGTTCCCCTTATGGGAATAGCTGAAGCCTAATGAGATGTTCCAACAGATGAGGCCACTGGAGAGAAAAGATCTGAGTGATAAATGAAGAGTGGTCCAGAAGCATTCATGTACAACATAATTTCCATTTAAGATTTATTCTCTCTGACTTTTTAATTGTACTCTGCTTTCAACTAGTAAATAGTACAATTCTATTTTTGTAGAGTTTGACACAGTCATTATACATTCCTAAAGGAAGAAAAAGCATTTTAAGGACTTTCTTGTAGTGCTTTATTTAAGTCCTGCAAAATTTCTTCGTGTCTGTAACTTAAGCCAAAATACAGTGACTAATTATAAGTGTGATGTAATGACTGAACAGTTAAATTACAGTTTGTTTTCCTGTGATGTAGCTAATCATAGTTTGGGTTTCTTGTACTGAGTAAAGACTGGTACAAATTTCTGTGCTCTGTAGAGACTGTGATTAGAATCTCTCTCTTTCTGTAAACCTTGCTCTTGAGATGTTTAATAAAAGCTATGAAAATATGGTGTTAATCCCAACATACAACTATACTTCCTAGCAAAATTCCAAGGCTCACAACTTGGCTTTCTCAAAAAAAAATCACTTGAATGGGGACGGAGGGAGATGACGAAGTTAAACCCTCCTTGTGAGAGTCCTACTCTGCCCCTGGTAAGCAAAGCAGGTACCATGGAGTGGGGAAGCACTTTGTAAAACTTCTTCTCAGGGAGGACAGATCAGTGAATAACAGAAAAGAACAGATGTTTGAAGGCATTTGTCCTTGTAAGTTCTGGAAAGTGTAACAGGAAAATGTCATGCCTAGGTCCAACCAGTAGCAAGGCTGAAGTGTTCCCAACAGGTTATGGCCGCACAGGTTGTGGATAGGCATGCAGAGTGTTCAACACGAGCACAAACAGCACCAGTGGCCTCATCCTGACCTGGACTCTGCCTGAGCAGAATGGAGGATTTTGCAAGTGAGGATCCTGCCATCAGGATAAAGTGATCTCTCCCTATCTGCCCTTATCCTGATAACATTTCCAGGTGCATGGCATCTAAGATTCTGAGTTGGAAGGGAGCTTGACCAGGATTTCAGATCTAGCTGCTAGGAATGGGCATATATTTTACATTGGAGCACATCTGGTTTTAAGAACAAAATCAACAATAATAGGACAATAATTTTTCATATCTCTTGTACCAGTCTGCAGAGTGCATCCTACACCCCTTCAGGCAGCTAGGTTAGCCCCACTGCCATCTGTTAGGCCTGCTGAGTTAACTTACACATGTTGGGGTTTTTGTGTGGTTTGGGGTGTGTTTTTTATAGGTGTTATGTTTTTTTGTTTTGTTTGTTTTGTTTGTGGTTTGTGGTTTTTTTAGCATTTCCAGACAACAGTTTTAAATAGGATTTGGTTATTCCAGGCTGTGTGAGGACAGTGTGAAGAATGCCCTGCTTGCCATTTGGAAGATTTTTATTCTGTTCAGGAATTTTTCCAAGCTAAACTGGTGTTTCTTTGCAACAACAATGAGGCAAACTGAAGAAAGTGGGAGGCACACACTGTACAGGACTGTTCCTGTTCCCTGTCACTGGTTAACTGCATCCTGCTGTAGGCGCTGCATTTCAATTTCCTGGCACTGCAATATAGGCAACACCAGCTGACTCACTAAGAATTGGGCCCTGATAATTAGGGTCCTGGAGAGCCTATTTGTAGTCAAGGGCTTTCTGCAACAAAAGCGGCTGATCTTTGCAAATGTACGGTAGGATTTCCACATCGCCCACCCCCTCCCCTTGTGAATGACGGTTCTCAAGGATGAAAGGTGTTGTTCTTTTGTGTGCTTCACAGAGAGCCAATTGATGTTGATCTGTTTGATTCTGTTAGTTTGGGTTTGGTTTTTTTATTTCTCCCCAACCTTCGCCCCCCAGCTCTTTCCGCAGTTTGGAAAATAAAAAGGAGCATGAGTCAACCTTTCAGCTTTCCAATCCTTATTTTACCTGCAATTTTTACAGCTGTAGGGTTAAACTGTTGAGATTTCTGACAGAGAGACAGGACACTGCTATGACAAAGCAAATAAGTGATGCTGTCTCCCATGGGGAAAGTTTCACCTACTCTGTAACTTCCAGAATAAGCATAAATAATTTAATTTATATCTGACACCAATAGCTTAATTTGATTTAACTGCATTCCAATTAAATCAACAAGCACATAGCAGTGGCTTTCCGTAGCATGTCTTGTTTGAAACTGCATTTTTACCTGTACAAATTTATTTTAGGTTAAATGACAATTCAGCCTTGTGGATAGTTGCCTATAGGAAATATCAAAGCAGTTTCTTCTTTCTTTCCATGAAAATAGTGTGGTGGTATGGGTGGTAATGAATATTTAGAATGTTTTTATTTAAAAAAACACAAGAGAAACAGCACCCACAACCAAACACACACTTTCTAACAATATTCATTAGAATTTAATTGGAAGTTTATCAGGATGAATGCAGTTTAAGCACTATATTGCACTAAAGGTCATTGTTGTAATCATCCCCAGTGCGCTTCCAGTGGACTGCAAAACTATGTCAAGAGTGAATTTAGCATTCTTCCCACGTATTTTCTTGAGGCTGTCTGGGGCAAGGATACTCAAGAATTAAAGGTGTGAGTTCAGAGAGAGTATTGCAGAGAAAAGTACATCTGTGGTCCTCGTAACACTTTAGAGAATTCTGTTGGTTCCATTTTGCATTTCTTTTCTAAATATGTACTTTAAAAAATGAGTTCCTTTCTGGGAGCATTTTATAGGCAAGGGGAAGGCTTACAGCAGCCGTGCAGGCTTGAAAGCCACAGGAGCCTTGTGATGGGTATAAGTGACTTAATGAAAGACTGGAACTGTCTAAACAAAAGAGATCCTGTTCCTGTTAAGTAGTACAGTTTCAAAGCAGGGCACTTGGCTGCAATGCAGAAAATTTTGGTTTCTTGCCATGCAGCAACTGTGTGATGTTGGGAAAATCTCTCCTTCCTGTGTACTTCATTTATTTTTCTGAAAATTTATAATGATCTCTCTTACATCACCATGAGCTTGACAATTTAAAGTCTAGATAAAACCAGCTATAATCTACAGAAAACCTGCTTGCAGGGCTTCATGGAACAAGGGACTTTATGCATGGTAGCTCATTGCTTTGGAGACAGACGGATATGTTCCATATCCTGCTCAATTCCTTGACTTAGAAGAATTAAATATTCTTATGGTTAGAAATCGATACTATACATGTTTGAGCAAAACACTCTGATTGATCTGAAGCTTGCAGGCTTTGTGATTTGTCTAGCAGTTTCTTTTGAATGTTCTTAGACAGTTTCTTCTCCTTTGTTTTCCTACCTCTGTAACAGATCTGGGACTGTGCTTCTGAGAGATGCATTTTCAGACGTCTCCTGAAACTTGATTTCTGAGAAGGAGTCAAACTCTTCATTCCATAGCATCATGCATCCTAAAGTTCTGCCAGGACACCCTCCCTCCTGTCTACCTAATCCTTAAACACTGTGTTGTGCAAGTCCTTTTAACATTGCCTGTTGCTCCCCTTATTCGAGGAGGCCCCAGGGGCACCTTTTGTTCCCCTCCTCCAGCCAAGCCAACTGCTATTCTCTCTTGTCTTATTTCATTATCTAGAGTGTTCCTGAGCAGATGTTTAGCTAATGAGGCTCTTGCACTGCACAATAAAAAGGGACTATGGAAGTTTGTAAAAACAAGTGTGTAATTCCTCAAAAAATGAAGGTTTCAGTGGAAGCAAAATTGTACCGTTTTGAGGAAGAAGGAACTGAAATTTGACACTCAGGCAAAAAAAGTCCTTTATTACGTTGCTGATGGACTACAGCATCAGAATCCTAGAAACATCTGTTGTATGATTTTTGATAACTTCTTTTTCTGCTAGATGTTACATGGGCCAGTGAACTAACTAGTTTGTCAATCACATAAAAGTTAAATTAATCCACATTTTCTGTGTCTGAGTTTTAATAGAGAATGACTTTTCCCAACTTGCTGATGAAGTATTTAAAATCTTTGACATTAACATGTACTTAAGGTAGTATTTTTTTTCTTATTCAAAATTTTCTAATTTTGTCTTTATTCTATTGGCTTAAAACTAAAAGTCCAAGTTGAAATGATTCAGTCTTATAACTATGTCTATTCTGCTTGCAGGCAGGCTTAGATTGTATTTTGGCTCTCCAACTAAGGTTTGGAGTTCCTTTCTTTTTTCCCTGTAGAAATTTTAAGTTTTAAGAAGATAGAAACAGTTGCATATTTTTAAAAAACTACCAGTATGACTGAGGGAGATCTCCACAGGAACAAAATATCTCTTTGTCCTCAAATTGCCATCTTTTAATTGGAATGCAGAAGCCTCTTCCTTCTTTTATTTTCATTCCCTCTATTCTTCGTCAAGTAGATTGCAATTAATTAACAAACAGGATTTTGGAGACAAGATATTAATCTATTTAACTCTCACTTGCTCCACTGCTGCAAAAAAATGCTGCACAGACTTTTTTCCTTCTAGGAATTCCTTAAAAGAGACTTTCCCCCTCCCACTCTCCCCACCCCCTGGCAGTTCCAGTGTGCTTACATAAATTACTTCATAGAATCATAGAATATCCTGAATTGGAGAGGATCCAAAAGGATCATCAAAATCCAGTACCTGGCTCTGCATAGGACAGACCCAAGAATCACACTGTGTGCCTGAGAGCATTGTCCAAACATTTCTTGAACTCTGGCAGACTTAGTGCTGTGACTAGTTACTTCTCTTGGAAGCCTCTTCCAATGCCCATCCTTGAATTGTAGTCAATATTTAATTGCAAATAACTTGTCTCTTTGCCAGAGGTTTACAGCCTGCACTATCCAGCTGAGGGGAATTTTTAATTTTCTTAAATTAAATGGTGTGCTGCTTTGTCTATGGAAGTTTGTCTTTCCCTGATAGCTTTTCTTCTCAGTCCCAGACCAGTGAGAAATGCTGATGTTTTTCACGTATCCCATTTTTTTCTCCATTTTGCTTACCTTCTGCACTTTCTTCCTCCTCAAATGTAGGCAGTCACCCCTCTGATTCTTCCTTTTCCCCTCTTTAATGTCTTGATTCGACCTTCCTTTGTGCTTAGCCAAAGACAGACTTCACATTGTTTCTTTTTTTATTGCTGCTTGTGCTTTCCTCCCATCTGTGGTCACAGTCAAAGTTCAGGACTTGTCCTCTCTGTGCTTGTCAATTGAATTTCCTCCCTCCGCTTGCTTTCTTATCTCCTTTGGTACTTCTCATTCTTCCTTGCCTGTTATATCACACTGTTCTGCCATCTCCAGTTCATTAGCATTTGTGCAATAACCTGCTCATTTGGGAACGTCTGAGCCATAGGACACACCATCCGAGGAGAAGTAATGACCTTCCTGAGCCCCTGTCTGACTTCTTGTCTTGTGTCTAACTCAGCACCTAAATCAGCATCCCTGTCTCATATCCAAACTCTGTCAGAAATTATCAAAGCCAGCATAATCTTGCTCTAATGATGATAGAGTATTTACATGTTCACCTCTGTTCTTTATAGAATTGGCCATGTTTTTCATGTTTTTCTCATATTAAATGGCTTTTTCAAGCTAATGGTTGTTAGGGTAAGTAGGACAGAAGTTTCTGGCACCAGTTGTGAAGATGTTCTGACTTGAACATCATCTTTAGAAGCAAGGGAACAGATATTTGTGCAATCTTTGCCTGCTGCTTACTCTGAATTGTGTACAATAAATTTTCAGGGCAAAGAGAATGGAGTAGGAGAAGAAAGCCTGATTTGACAACATGTGGTTTGTTTTTTTTTTTAATCAGTTTATGCAGCTTTTTATGTGGCAGTGTTTGCTCTTCATGTTCTAGAAGTTTTGTGATCCCTGGGTTAAATAAGCCTCAGTGAGAACTGCTGAAGGAGGAGAATGCTTGATGCAGGTCGTGGGTTTACATGTGCCTTGATTGCATCCAGAAGAAGGGTAGAAGGAGGTTGATTCTCAGAACCTACCTTATTTCCTTAAAAAGTAACAACTCATAAGGAGAAACCTATGCAAAATTCAACTTGTTTTCAGCCAAATTGCTCAGCTGTCTTTTGATAGAATTAAGTCTCTGAGTCATGGTTGTCCTCAGGATTGCACCACACTCAGCTGCTGTGTGCATAGGTAATAGTTTCAGGAAATCCTCCTTCCTGGAAAGCCAAACGGATCAATTTTCTCATGAAACAAGATTAGTTCTGCGAATTTTAACTAAATGCAAGGAATTGACTCATATGGTGATGGTGGTAGTGGTGTTGTACTCTCCTTTATAGTCAACATGGAAGGATACTCAAGATCAGGAGCAGATCAGCTTTGTTCATGTATTTTTTGCTGTCTGAGTCAGAACAGAGACTAAAGTGTTAGTTTACTCATTAAAAAGGAGATGAAAACCCTGTTCTCCTCCTGGATTTGCTAAATATTTGATACAAAATGAAATAGAGGGAGTTCAACATAGGAATACCACATTTCATGGCAAGAATATGTGCTTGGGCAGAGAGAGCTGAATCAATGTCAGAGTTTAATTCTGTGAATTTTGGAAATGCTGAATGAAAAGATATAAGAAGGCACCTCCACAGCACTGCATTATTCAACCAAATTACTCCTGAATTTGACAATTATTCTTGCAAAAACTCTGAATTGGCCACTTATGGGTTTTGATGGATAAACTGTTTTCTAAAATGGTTGTCTATCATTAAGCATCTTAATTTACAGTCTGAGCAGTTCTGTGTTAAGTGCAAGGAATTGCTCAACTGTGACAAAAAAATTACACATGATTTTTAATACTGATGCCAGCATGACATTTTGATTGATCAAGTTCCCGATATCATAAATTTTTAGGGTTTTGTGAAGCTCATGCTCATTTTTTAAAACTAGTCAGCTCTTCTAAGTTGTTTGTTTTTGTTTTTTTTTTGAGCTGACTAAAATACTTACAACCCAATTGGATCCCTATTATGATATTAATTTTATGTTGCAGAAAACTATTACTTTTTACTAAGGTCGAGGATTCACTGAAACATAATCCTACTGTAGAATCACAGAGATTCAGGTATTAATACTTCCTTGTTACATATTACATCCAAAGTAACATGAAGAAAACCAAGTGCCCTACTATCTGAACATGAACAGTAGCTTGAAATACTGTTTCAGAATCATATAACGTCACAAAATCCCTTGAGCATAAGCCAATATCTCTTTGTGGTTAGAGACACCTAAGTAAGTTTACGTTACCTACTATTCGAATATTCTGCTATGTCTTCTGGTTTAATAATGATTAAAAGCTGTGTGTTATAAAGCGCTTCATACCTCTTGTTATGCATGGATAGACTCGTGTAAGGCAGCTACTTAGCACAAAAAATTTAAAAAAAAAAAAAAGGAAACACCAAGTCAGGACTCCGGGAAATGCAGGTTCAGTGGAGATAACAAGATAACTGTAAAGGGAGACTGTCAGAGTGGAGTCTATTTATAGAAAGTCTGTGTCAGGAGCATAATGCACTGAATCAAAGAAGAAATCTTTGAGCTGGTAATGTGTACAGTGGTGTATATATATATATACACACACATATATAAAAATATATATAATTCTGCTGTGCTCTATAGAGTTTTTGTGGCTTTTTTTTAAAGTGTACTTATTTCTTGTGAAAGTTGGTATAATATGGGCATTAGAAATAAGAATCCTTTGGCTACTAAGGGAAAGTTAAGAACAATTTCATGTTCAAGCTTCCTCTGTTAGTACTTTGAATCTTTTCTTTAAAGGTGCCATGTAAAACCTTGTGAGTTTTACAAAATCATTTTACAATTCCATCATTTCAGGGTGTCTGTGGAGAATGTCTCTGTCTCAATGCCCTTCTTTATTCTTGCCTTTGGAGGAGGAACACCTAAAAGCATTTATAGTGGTGACTGAAAATAACTTGAACTTGGGAGTTTGTAATAGCGACAGCACTTGGAAGCAAGCACCTAAACTAACAAAGTTTCAGGGGAATTGTGGTGTCTCTTGTTTTCTTGGTCTGTTCTTGCTTTTGGAGACCTGGGAAGGCTTAAAGAAAGCTAAATTTGACAAAAACTGCTCTCCTCTTCTCTCAAAGTCCCCAATAAAGGAAAGAGGCAGAGGGGCAAAGTCACTACACCTGTCTGTAAAACAACTTGGAGGTAGCCTGATAGGAGAAATAGAAACTTTACTCACAGTATCCTGGAATGCCCAAGGATGGTACAATATCATCTTAGGAAAGTCATAGAGAATCAGATAAGGGATGTAACTCAAACAGGATGTGAACTAATCTCTATGTACCCAACTAAGACAGAGAACAAATGTTTCAGGCTTTAGTGGTGAAACACTGTGATGGTGTGCCTGCTCAAAAACTGAGGTTAAGATGATGAAGAAGACCCCGAAGGACTTCCAGTAGGGGGTGTGATTCATAGAGCAAACTAATGAATGTGTATTCAGTAAGTAAGAATATCTGATGAATATGTAAACAGTATGTGTAATAAAAAGCCCTGTCCATCTGTCATTTGACATGTTCGATTAGAGGAGCTATCCTTCAAAAGTCCAGCATGCTGAATAAAGAATGCCCTTTTTAATGCCTACCAATTGGTGTTAAGAAGTTTGTTTCTGCTGCTTTTTGGTATCACCCCACCATGAAATGCTGCTGCAAAAGACCAGGTCTCAAAATATTTTGGCCCCTTGAAAAAATGACTAGGAGAGATCAAGTTGAGGTCTTGGAGTAGCATATGATCTGAACATTTCTGCTTGTTTGTTGCACTGGTTCAGTCCCACAGGCATCTTCAGACAATCATGAAAGATTAGTAAAGATAGCATTAAGACAGCAGTTGAACAGGCTCTAGATCCAGAGGAATAAATAACAGTAGGTGAGCAAACCACAATTTCAAGCTTATTGGTACCTAAGTCCTTCAGGATACTTTTTCTCCCTTTCAAACAGTAACTGTGTTTGCTGTGCTATTTCAGAGCTGTTATTCATTTACTCCCAGTCAATATTAATGGATAACTGACAAACTGTATGACATGTATAGGAATACATTGTATGTGGTGTATTTGTAGCAACAACATTATTCTTATTAGGAGTAAAAAAGAGTAACATCTCAGAAGTCAGGAAACACTAAATTTCACAGCAACAAAACCCCAAATGAGTTTTCTCACAAGAGTCTTTCTTGATTTATTGGGCTGAATATAACTATTTAGAGAGTGATCTAACGAAGAAGGATTTTTATAGGACCTTTTTCTTGTTTAGCAGAGCCAGCAAAACCAGAAGGTACTTGTAAACTTTGTGTGAAGTTGGTAAATGGCTTTACTCACAAGAAAATAGAATGATAATTACAGGAAACAATAGTAAAGGAAAAGCTTTATTACATGATACTTGGTCTTTTCTACCTGGGAGAGCAGAGGATGCTGGAAGTTACCAGTGCATCAGGTCAGTGACTTTGTACCATTGTGGTATATTACAATGCCTGTTTTAAGTCAAGAACTCAAGACTGTTAAGAGGCTTGGTGTCTTGGTGTGATGGCAGTGGAACCTAGAATGAGCCACTTAAATTGACTTTCTGTAAATGGGAAGAAAACTTGATCTCCTTGGTTTCTTTTCTGTAAACCAGGAATATCTAGAATTTGAGAGGACGGCAGAGATAGGTACTTTAATGTTGGATAATATATTGATGTATACTCTGCAGAACATTGTAGTTAAAAATATATATAATAGGAACTAAAAATCTGGTAGAAATGGAACTGTAGGTCTGGCCTGGGACTGGAGTTGAATACTATGAAGTAAAGAAAATCTGGGGTTCCACATTAATGAAATAACAAGAAGACAATATTTCACTGAATGTGTGTCCATCTGTTGCAGAGAATAATGTGTGGGGACTGTAAGAGAAAAGAGAACAACATGTGTTCGCTAGACACTGGAATTCAGGATTCCTTTACTTCTGGTGTTTCCCCAGTTCCCTTCCAGCTTCAGACTGCTTACAAACATAATTATTTCTGAGTTAATTTTTCTTGAATTAAGATTGTTTGGTCTTCTCCTTTCAAAGGAAAGTCATCCTATGAGGTTAAAAGCTACAGTTCAGTTACCATAAGGGATCCTTAGGTTCCCTTGATTCCTGGATTTCACACAGTTGAGTGAATTGTGCAGATATTGTGGAAACACATCTTATGAAGAGAATTGACAGCTTTTTATCCTTTGAGTCAAACAGATAGTCAAACCTGATAAATAGAACCTGCACAGGAAAAGAGGTGCTTTCCAAAGGAAAAGAATAAAATCCAAACTGCCTGGAAATAGGGAGAAGGAGACAAATGAGCATGCAAAGGAGTTTTTGAGAAGCTGATAAGGAGGAACCAAAGGAAAGAGGAGTAGGAGGAGCAAGCTTTAGGCTAGTCAGAGAGTGCAGATGAAGTGATCAATACTAAGCAAGGGCAAAACTTGTCTGAAATGATCAGAGGGAACACAAAGGCAGCACAGAAATAAGTATGAAGGGGAAAATAAGTGCACTTAATTATTAAGCGCTTTTTGACCATTAAACAAACACCACAGAAAATATCAAAGCAGACTCCTTCAAAAAGACATAATATGGTATTGCTTATAGCAAAATACCTTATGGTATAGTTGATAGCAAAATAAAAGAATAAAAGTAAAATGGTATTTGCATACCATTGGTCATGCTGGAATTTTAATGTCTGTAAAGTCAAAACCTGTAAAAATTACTAAGAATCAGTACTACTGTAGTATTTATGTGGTCTCCTGGCCTGTTCAGCTTTGTTCTACTGAGACATATGTACCCAGGGTGATGCACTTTTGCAATACACAGACCTTCTGCTTTAGCCATAGGGAGAAGCAGAGGGAAGAGAGCTGGAGGCGAACTGTGTTTACTCTCTTCTTGCTCTTTTCTCCCTTTCTGTTTTCTTCCCTTTTTCTATCCAGCCAGAAGTCCTCTCCCTGCCACCCCAGCAAGGTGACAGAGCAGAGAAATGCTCTGCTCGTGGGGTCTGAGTTGGGATGAGAGTGGGAAGATGGGAGTTACTTATTTCACGGGAAGGGTGGGATCCAGGTGCCTCAGACAGCAGTGTGCCTGTAGGAATGGAGTCTCTTAAATTCCATCCTCTTTCTCTTCTCTCATCCTTTCCTTCCACCCACAATATCACGTCAGATGTCAAGCAGTGGATTAGAGGTCACAAAGAGAGAAGCTTACACTTACACCTTCTTCAAATCCTCAGTTGTCCTAAAAGTTAAATGGTATTACAACAGTTTTATTTTGGTATCCATGTGGCAAAATATTTAAATGTTAGTCTTGGGGAACTCCCTTGTTGAACTGAGACTCCTGGAATAAATCATCTCTTGCTCAACTAAAGTTTCCTTGGGTATCATTCATATGAACAATGCATCTATCTCATAAAACTGGCCTCTTTCTGGCTGGTGAATTGAGAGTAAATGTTGGATTGGCAGGAGGGGGACAAGGGAGACAGAGTGGTAGGTAATAGGAACCTTGTGCTTGGTTGATAACAAATGTGTCCTGCTATGTGTGTTTTTGGCAGTTGCCTGTCCTATCATCCATTCTTGCTTTTAGGCCAATGAAGCAGAAGTGAGAGGAAGAAATAAATAACTCAGAACACTGCACTGAAAATGGAGGTTGAAATGAGATCATGTTGAAGTTACTTTTTTATTTGCTGAACTAATAACTTTTCTGGATTGTAACTTTGAGAAAAGTTACTTGAATAATCAAAATGAAGGATTGATATGAACACTAAATCTAATCTCCCATGAAAAAATGAAGGTTTTAGTGACTGAAAAATACTGTATTATGTACTTAGTATATTTTACTTCTATAAAATTCGTTGCTTTCTCTAGTTTCCATGGGTGCTGGATTGTTTCTCTCTATTGTTTCTGTAGCAAATCTGACTTTGAAGCTTCCATAAAGAAGAAAATAAAAATTAATTCAGGCTTCCAGGCCTGATGCTGTCCACTTGTTCTCATAGAAGGACTGGAATTTATACATATCAAAGCAGTTCAGCTTATATAATCTAAGCAGCTCAGTTCATAGGTGGAAAAAATCAGAATACAGTTGCAGAGTCTTTTGTCACAAAATGGAAAAGTAATTTTATTTCCCTCCTTTTATCTTTTTTTCTTAAACATTTTCTGAAGTTTAATTTCTGGTACTTTTTTTTTTCCCCTCAGAAGAGAATGTAACAGTTATTTGTTGGATTTTGATGTTGGCATGAGATAAAAACACACAATTGCATGTCAGTCTCAGACCTCCATCTTTATCTGGATAAGACATTTGATTATCCTAAAATATTCATTTTTCCAGTGTGAAGAATGATAAACTCCCTGGGACTCTGAAGTGTAGGATATGGTACAAGGCTTGAGGAGCTGTCTGCTTATTTGATTTTAAACACTCTTCCAGTCCATTAATAGTTTACTATAAGAAATCTTGTTCAGGTGTTGGATGATGAAATCTCCGGTGCTTATCATTGTTTCTCACCAGTGAGGTTTCATCCTGTTGGTCAGTTCAAGGAAATTGGATTTATACCTATAGATGAGTGAAATTAAGCTCCTACACAACTGTTGAAGTAAGGTGTATACAATCAAACCACTGTGAAATTGCTGATCAGGCTAATGTGTTTCACATTTCTCTTCCATTTACAATGACTTTTTGTCATACCAGAAGCCAGACAGGAAACATGGTCACTTTGATGAGCAAAATCAAATGTGATTTTTTTTCCTTATTGTGAGGATATTATTAGAAAATTATTAGAAGTATTTTTTGTTGTGGGGTCCAGTAGCTTTTCTGTTTGGATCATGTTAAATAACATGTAGTGATATGAAGGTATAAGAATATCTTAAAATGGTTTAGAATTTTGGGGATTCGTTTTGTTTACTTAAGAAAAGTCTGCTTCAGTCACCCTATTCTCTTTCCTGGTGTCTCAGGAACTCCATCTTACATCATCACTGTGGGCTTCAAACTCTAACTGATGTGGACAATGACAAAAAATGAATGAGGTTTGCTGGGATTTTTTGGGATAAGTTTTATATTAAAGTGACCAGCTAAAAAGTACTGAAATCTGAGTAGTGCTGAGATCACAGCTTTCCCCATGGTGGGCCACATATGTATTTCATTTGTGGGACGATTACTATTGGACAGAGATGGGATGTTCCTAGAGTAGGAGCTGGATCCCAGTAAAGAATGGTAAAGCTTTCTCCAGAGGGAAACGTAGAGGCACTGATAGTGGCCTGTGGGTGGACACCAGCCTGCCAGTCAGTTAGTTCCAGATCTTCCTTTCTGTGACTATTTTATACTTCACAGTGAGAGGAGAAAAATGAGATGGGTGGGATAGACGCAGGTAGGAAATGGGTCTCCGGTGTCACCACACAGCATGTCTGGGTCTGTTGCTAACATACCACACCTTCGATCTCCAGAATAAGGCTGCTTTGCTTTTCATTCGTATTAGAGCCCTATTTCAGTCTGAATATGGCTCAAATGATTCTGATCTTCCTTCAGTATTTAAGTGGTAGGTATTCTTCCAGAGTCCTGAGGGGGTGATGTAAAAATTCCTAAGTGTGTGTGATTTTGGAATACCACAATATTCTGTGTAGTCTGTTCAACATTATATGTGCTTGGTTTGATTGGGACAGAAGGCACTAGATAAATATCTTGACTTTTATTTTATGGGCTCATAACTTTATTTTTTTCATCCTATGTTTTTGTGCGAAAAGCATTAAGCTACTCTTTGAAAAGTTTGTTGAATGCTTGATTTTTGACATATGATAGATTCTGTGTGTGTGTGTTTATGATTACTTTTTACTTTCCTAAAATAAAAACCTCCTGGCAGAATTGTATATTCAGAAGAATAATTTTATGTTTCTAAAGAGGATAAACCTTTAGCCTCTTATTTTGAGAATTGTTACGCTGAATGGATCAGACACTTTTTGGAGTAAATCATATATTTCAATGTGTGTCAGTCTAAAACACACGGTAAATAATCTGTTCTGATCTATACTGTATGAGGATTTGGACATAAGCAATTCTATATATTTTTAGGAAGGAGCTAATATATTCGTCTGTGAAAGAGTACAACCTCCTTTAATACTTTACAGTTTTATTGCTAAAGGCGTTTGCAAAAAACTAACAAAAATGGCTCAATAGAATTTACATTTTGAAGCTCCTTCCAAGGTAGATGTTGTATCTCTTAGGTATATTTCAGCCTTGATTTTAAAATGTTTCCTTTGTAATTTTTTTCCTAATAAACCATACGTATTATTCTCATACACTCAAAATAGAAGCAACACCCCTCCTCAACCCCTTTCAATCTTCAGGATTTTTTTAATTTCAGTTTTAATGGATTTCTTTAAATGCTTCAGAGGATAAAAAATTAAGAATAGAAGTTTGCATTGCAAGGATTGTGAAGCTATTCATAATTTTAACAAAGCCCTTGCTAGTGCTTTGGAAAGGCTTTTCTTTAATCAGATATTTAATGCTGCAGCAATCAGAAAAGGATAATGATGATTCTTTAGCAGCTTGGAAAACAGGAGTAATGGCTATTGCAGTGTGTAGCAGTGGTCCTTAACTGTCAGTCTGATATAGATAAACACCTATTAAGAGCAAAGGAAGATGAATTTTTCTCCCATTTTGAACAGTTTCCATCATCCTCTATTACTTCTTGATGTAATACATGACAAGAATTTACCTGTTATTGTACTGATGAATATCTCACCTTGCTTTGATGGCTAAAATCTTTGCTATTTGATGGGGTAAAACCTAGAAGGGTCTTGAAGACCATCAAATCCTTTTATGCCTGGGAACCATGTGCCCTTTTCTTTTAATAACCACATATTGAATATCCTCTTCAAACTGGTTAACAATCTGAATTACAGATTGCAGTCCAACCCTGGAACTCTGTCAGGGAAAATTCGATTAAGGCGATTTTCACTTTCTCTAATTTATGTAACATCCTTCTCGTTTTTAATTTAAGAAATAACAAAGAGTACCATCAAACTTGTTTGCCTTCAGCAAGCATATTACTGAATATCTTCACTGAAATCAAATACTTTTGTCTGAAGTTTTAACTTTCTATGGCTCTATGAATAGTCACAGAAATAGGATGCCTGTGGCCACAAGGGGACATACTGAATACAGGTCCATAAGTATTTAATTGCACAAGAGAACAAAATCAAAACATATTGTTGCAGGAGATGCACCATGGAATACTTTAAAAACAAATCAGGAAAAGAATTTTTTCTGAGAGCAGAAACTCAATTTTCAAGTGCTTACTCTAAAAAAAACATGAACTTTGGGGACCTAATCGAGACTTTTATCTAGTAGGAAGTAATGGAAAGATTGCATTGAACTGAAAGACTGCATTTAATTGAATTTGGTTCCAAATTTCCTTCAGATTTTTAAACTGTCTGTAATTTACGGTAAGTAAAAGTGGTGTTAGAATCACTTTTTATTTAGGATAGCAGAAATAACCAACCAAAAGTCCCAATTCATTGTGGAACTGAAGGTGAATGGAGGAAGGCATTGCTCATGGACAGGGCATTCCAGTTTTTGCTGCTGGGTTGAAGATCAGCCCAGACAAATCTTCCAGTGGTGAAACACACTTGTGGGTTTCCTGTCAAAATTTCAAATTGCATGGCACTAGCTTGTTAAAGGAAAAGATATCTAAGTAGTGCTGTTGAATGACAGAAGAGAATTCAATTTAATTTTTGCTACAGTTTTAAAGACCTGAACATGTTCTACATGTATTGTATTTTGTCTCGCTTTCCAAGAACAAGATAAAACAGTGGAGGACTTCAGACCAGTAATTTGGGTGTGATTTTTTTGGTTAGTTCTTTTACTTGCTTTTTAACTTTATTAGCACTAAGATTAGTAAAAAAAATCAGATGCTTGCTAAAGGGGAGACAAATATTATCCCAACTGTGATCCTCCCATATGGGAAAAATTCAGTTTCCTCTGTGTGAACATTGTCAGCTGTCAAGTGATTGTGGGATACTGGTCAGTCAGAGCAACATTCCAGTAAATTAACTGGATCCTGATGTAACAAGAGCTGTAACGATTACAGAAACAGATTTTTTTATATGCTAAATTGATAAGTTTCCCCAGCTCAGAGTGGAAACTTGATTCAGTACTTAAGACGAGATCTGTGTTTTAAAAGGAGGATTGTCTGATGAACTCTTTCAGTTTTGCGTAAAAGTGTTCTTTTTTTCAAATAGAATATCACCTTTTCCCCAAATGAAAAATTTGAGAGATACTTTGTGCATTCAATAGAAGATTCAAGCAATTAGGAAAATGTCCATCAAATCACTACTAGTTATAAATGAAATCAACAATAGGCAGAGATTTACTTATTAGGCATAAAAGAAAGCATCAAGGTAGTAAGAATCTGTCCATTAATGCTTTCTGTATGAGCTTTTCAGTAATAGAAATAATAAGCTCATCCTATGCACCATGTAGGATGCATATAATCAGTGCATATGTGCTGTAAATCACACACACAGTGGTGCTAGGGATCCTCAGAGTGGAGAAACCTTTATGCTCAGAATACACTGTCAAATCTCTAGTAGCTCCCTTTCCTGAACCACTGCAGTTGCATGGCATCTTGAGCAACTTCATAGAATTCACGGAAGGCAAGATATTTAGACTGTAATGTTTTTAAAGGAATGTTAAGTAAAAAGTAGTTGCTTCAGGCTGGATAGGCTAAAGAAGAGATTGCTGCTCTTTAATGTAAGATCTCTGAAAGTCAGGCTAGCAAACACGCTGTAAGAATCCATCAGGGCAGCTGGACAGCTGGGTTGGAGCATGAATAAAAAAGACCTAACCCCTAGCTTTGTGCTTAGCTGAATCTAAAGAAAGTCTTTTAAAAAAAAAAAAAAAGTCCTGCATTACTGTGACATCAGTTCTGTCCTTTTGTGCAGCTTTTGAAGGGCTGTAATTGTCTTCCTGGCATTCACAGTGAATCACATTAATTTTGCTTTTAAATCTTTTGAAATCCAATGGAAAAATATGCAAATAGTTCAGGAGGATGTATATAATTCAAAAGAGGTGTTACATGGTGGGTTTTTTCTCAGAAGTGAAAGAGAAGCTTCGTTGTCTTTTCAGGACTGCTTTATTCATCTTTGATAAATCAGGAATCTGTTTACTCCCCAAAATTAGAAATGTATTTTTTTCCAGCTGCTGATTATATTCTAGTGTTTCTAGTCTGTGTGGAAGGAAGAAGGGGTTCCTGTTATTGTTATTATTTAATTGCATACATTCCTCCCTGACAAAATGGGTTGTTCCCCTATGGATTTTCTTAAAAATGAAACCATCACAGTAATAGTAATTGATTTAGTCAGTGATGTAGAGAGGAGATTAACTCTGCTCTAAAAGTTTATTTGTGAATAAATTTGTTACTGTAGCTTTGATATGTCAGGGATCCAGTGCATCTTACAGGAGTAAGGTTTATAGGGTGACACAGCCTTCATTGTAGTCTGGAGATACGTATTTGCTTGTCAAGACTTACAAACCAAGCTATTAACATGCTGAGAAAAATATTCTTCCCCAAAATATAACACGAATTGTTCTCCAATTTACATGTCAACAAAATATGTTGTGGATGACGATGCAGAAAGGTGAAGTACATTGAAATGAGCTATCTCTCTGGGTGCCATCTACCTGAGTGTGCAGAATTACCCTTTCAGTCCCTAATACCATATGCATGAATAAGTCAAACCCAAGTAAGATGCCCCATTGGTGATATGATAGGCAAGATCCATATGCATGGTACTTGAAATACCTATTACCCAGCTTGGATTGCAACATTGACTGAGAAGAAATTACAAATTCTGGTAACTGCCCTGCTACTTGAAATATAATGTTGAAGTATTCCGCATAAAATTTAGATAGGTTAGGTAATGGGACTAAGACGGCTTTATTTGATGGAGGCTATTAATTGGATTTTTTTAAATTATTATTCTAAAGGGAATTTCCGCACACTGTTTGACATCCTGTCAATAATCTGGGCAATACTTTTGCTGAGGGAATGGTACAGTCCAGTACAAGTCACTTTGCTATAGAGGGAGTCCTGTGAAATGCAGAGAAGGAACTCACAGAGATGAGAGGTGAATGGCTTGGTTTGACACTTGCCACTTTCTAGAATTTCTGGAATTTTCACACTACAAGTGTCATTCCTCTGAGGCGTAATAAAAAGAGTATATCAACTGATGTAGATATAAGTAGGATGGCTTAAATAATGCTTCAATAATTAACACTTGTGGTGTCAGATAATTTCTGAGAAGTTCTCCTGAATTCTGTCCCCCAGCAGTCCAGTCTCTCCTGTTCAAATACTGACTCTAAACCCGTATGAGGACTTTTTTCCCACTTGTGAGTGGGATGGGATGTGGATGAGAGGAAGAACAGAAAAACACCCTACCAAAGGAACCAACTCACCAAACCTTGCCCTTTGCATAAATATCACCATTGGAGGGGAGATATGCATCTATTCAAACTCCATCATGTTTAGCTTGATGACAGTGCAAATGTATATTGAAATCTATTGCTTGCTGTTGACCTGCTGTGAGCAGAAGATCAGCTCATACTTAAAGACACTGGCATCTCATCCTATGTGCTTCTAGAAGTTACTCAGTACTGGGAGAACACGAGCACTGTCCTGACTGCCTTTGCTTTGATTTTGTATCTTGATTCTGACAGATGCCTTTGCCAGAATAACTTGTCATCTGGAAAGAGAGAATAGTCTTACTGCTCCCACTCCCTGCCAGAGAGTATCCCCCTGGAATACTTGTGTGTTTTTCTCTTATGAAATCAAGTGAGAAAGGAAAGTAAAGACACAGAAGCACCGTAAATGGCTATGGAGAGTAATTTTAATATCTCATGGCTTTGACCTAGGAGCAAGCTATTACCCATCAGCTGTACTGCATGAAGTACAAAATAGAAACAACTAAGGGCAGTTACTGTGGAGAAAACACTTTGTGCCAGCACTCTATCCTGTGGGAACTTCTGTTCCTAAAGCTTTGAGAAGAATGTAGCAATTAATGTCTGGGAGGCTAAAGCAGATATTGGTCATTAAGGTGTTCTTCAGGGATATTTCTCCTGCTGTACTTGTGACTAACACGGGCCCCTGGGGGCTATCTGAGGGATAAAATGTTGCTGATTCAAGCATTCTGCAGAGCACTGGCTACCTTTGCCGTTACAGGGAGCTGGTAATGCGAGGAGAAGGTGGGCACCAAGTAGGGGAAAGCAAGGAGATTTGGGACGGGTTGGCAACGTGCCTGCTAAATAGGGAGGGAAATAACAGACATTTCTGCTTGGCAGGTATGTTTGGTGTGCCAAATTCTCCAGAGTGCATCAGCTTGAACCTTTTCTTTTAAGCCTTATTCCCACAGCTTGAGTTGCTTTTACTTACGAGAAAGGTGTGTCTGATGTATTTGTGCACTTGGGGCTAGGTGTACCTTTCCTGTAAAGCCTGCAAGTGAGGCTGTGTGTGGGAAACACTGAACAATTACTGATCCTTCTAAAAGGTTTTTAGCCTTAATGTTCTTTTAGTCTGTTTCTGCTCACACCTGAGGTTCTGCAAGTGCTGGGTTTGGTAGCATGAGAGGCCTAAGGGGTTTCTGACCTTAGTTCTTTCGCATCCCATCCCATGCTCTGAAGTTATACAAAAATAACTGCTGTGGGGGGCATATGGTAAACTGAACTGACTCACATTTAGAAACTACTTAAAAGTATTATTTTCATGGTATGAAGGGAAGGAAAGGAATATATTATTCTAATGTCAAGATTGTTTGTGTGCTGTCTGGGGAGTGGACAATGATCAGCAATACAAGGTTGACATCTCCCCAAGTTAGCTTTCAAAATAAAACATTCCTGGAACAAGGGCTTAAATTTTTTCTTTATTTGTGCAAGAAATCTTTGCGGTTTATCCTGGAATTGTTAATTAACAGCATATCTCTATCTACAGCCTTTTGTGCTAACTACAAGTGTGTCCCTCTAAGCTCATTGCTGTGTCTTCATCTGTTTGTATAAATACTTTGAAAAAATATATCCAGTGGCTGTGCTGTATTGTTGCTTGCTGATTCCTGTATGTTGTGCCTATATACACCTGTATTTCCAAGTACATTACTCTGAAAACTTAGACCTTGCAGTAGTTCTATAGCTGACATTGAAATGTAATGGTCTATATTTCAAGGTGGGTTTTTTTAAATTTTTTTTTTTTAAACACTGATAAAACCCAGGTGTATGTAACAGATACAGTGCATAAAACTCTGCCATGTGCCGTTACATTCAAAATCTTGCAGGTGATATTTTAAGATTGAAAGGTTTCTGAGAATTAATTTCCAAATGTGAAAGAGAAGGACAATGGCTTAAGTTTTGTTTGTAGTTCTTCAGTGTATGTAAGGGTGCCAGACCATCAAAGCCAATCCTCTGGCATCTTCACGGTCACTTTCACACGTTTTTCTGTTAAAACTATCAAAATGGTACAGTATCACTTGGGATGAATTAAATTTTTATTAAATATATGGATATGTCAATCAACTTCTGCACTTGGGAGTTGGCTCGTTGCTGTCTGTGGAAGAGGAGGAAAGTTTTTACACACCTGAACACTTTACTGTGGTTGCCTTTCTATGTAAGTGGTGTAAAAACAAAGTTAAGGTCGTTAGGTTTCGGTGACGGCAAAGAAACCTTGAACAAGGCAATGAGAGCGCTTACAGGAAGTGGGGAGGTGGGAAAGGATAGGAAAACTTCATGAACGGTGCTACTGTTTTATAGAAAAGCAGACACAACTTATCAAAACCAAGTCTCTTTACTTGTGAATGAGAGTTAAAAGCAGGAGTTCACACCTAATTTAAGTGAAAGAGTGAACTCTGAAACATTTGTCTCCACCCTTTCTTGCTGCCTCCCTTTCTCACTCAGTGCTCTTTGCTCATTCTCACACACTCCTGTTTTCACTAACCTGTCTTGCAAAAGGATTTCCCTTGGCATTCTCCTATAATAAAGGAGAAATCTAAATTTCTGGGTTTACATAAATTTACTGCCAGCCTTTAGGCTTGTCTTGCTGCACATGTAGTTCAAAATAAATTGCCATACACTATTAGCAGATTGGGAATACTATTTTGTTTCATATTTTTTTGTCTGTTGCAATATTATCTGATAAAGAAACTATCTTTTGCATGCATAATCATGGAAGAAAGGGATGATTTATCTTTTCTCCTGACTTAGAAGGAAGAGAGAGAGGGAAGGATGAAAGTGGAAAGAACTGCTTTGGCCCCTGTGTAAACTGAAATTTTATGTTACTGGTTATTACATTCAAGCCCTTAGAGAAAGTGCTGTTGCTGTAGCTTTGTAATTCTGCAATATAGCAACATCCAATGTGGGTTCCTCTTCACTTTTGCTCCTTGCCAGTTTATCACTCACATTTGGTCTCCTCTTTGTAAGCAGTGTGAGTCAATGTCTGCTGGAATTCTTGTAATTGTACTGAAAATCTTTGTACCTGATGGTGCTTTCTCTAGGGGAGAATTTGGGCTAGAAAGAGCAAGAATTTTGTTGGGGAGTGGAAAAAATTCTCATGCTCACAGAGAGATGCTGAAAATATATGTTTGAAAACATATTGCTCCCCTTCAATCCTGAAACAGTGCACGAGTGTGTTTCCGAAACTAGTCTAGTGAATTTAGGTGAATTGCTCCAAATTCTTGAGCAGTTGGATTTATAATGTGATCTTGCAGAGGAATGCATAGTCTATCTTAATAATGCAGGGTTGTCTAGATAGATGACACAGTTTTTACACAATTCTGCTTTTCAGTGCCAAAAAGGCAGAGTCAAATGTATTCAGAGCACAGCACAGGTGTGATAGATTCTGAGCCTTCTCCTAAAATGGCTGTAAATCTACTTATTGTTCATACAGCTCTAAAACTTCTTTTGTCTCTGAAGAGGAAAGAAGATTATTTGTACCGTGAGATTTGATGTATCTAACTGAGCCTTGGCTTTTAATTTGCACACCTACGTAACCCCTGCAGAGAGGGAGGTGCTGTGAGTTGTTCTCTCGGGATGCTTATCTTTCTATATTGACAGAGAGGAGAAGTGGAGGGGAGGGCAGTCTTCCTTTGTATTTAGTTGCAAAAACATGAATATATCCCCTTTTCTCCCACTACCCATGCAGATGAATGTTTTATTCAAGCTAACTAATTTCCAGACATGGAAAAAAATATTTGAGAAAATATGTGAAGATTTAAAAACAAATGGAAAAGCTGTTGAGGAGAGCAGGCAGAATGCCTGTGTATGTTTGTTGGAAGCATTAGAGTCCATAGAGGAAACAGTAGGGACTACAACTGTACAGCTTTGAAAGCCATTCTGCTACTGGTGTATAAACTGCACGATGGAGTAAGAGCCAATGCTCTTATCTCAACAGCATCAGCCTTGCAATCAAGGCTGTCTTTGTTTTTAATTGTCACCTGGACTGTCAGCCAGTTTAGTGTTCTCGCACAGAAAAGTGTATTTACCCTCATGGTCACATCTGGAGCTAAAGGTGCTTTTGCACACCCAGCCCAGTCTCTGCTTGCTGTCTCTGATAGCAGGCTCCTCTGCAGTGCTTGGGATATGCTTCCAGAGGGGTCATCAGGACTGTTTTGCCCTTGAGAAAGTGCTTAATTTTTATTTAGATCCCCATTTCCCCCTTTTTAGCTTGTACCAATGGGGGGAAAGATGGCCCATCTGCTGATCTTTGAATCAAGAGGAACTTATTAGGTGGATTTTTTTTGTTGGTGTGATTGGAAAAAAAGTCTGTTTGGTTCTAGAAATGGAAATCAAGGTCCTTTAGATTTTCCTGAAGATTTCAATATTTCAGTTACATTAAAAGAAAAAGTCCTTAGTTGCTTTATTAATTGATATAAGTGTGCTTAAGGAGACCACACACTATTTACTTCAACCTCCTCCAGTGTTTCTTTCGGTCTTTGTGAAAAGCGGGAAAAGAACTGTCTATATCAGAAAAACCATAATTGTCTTCTCTCCCTCTTTAATATTAATATCAATCAACAGTGGTTTTAGTGAAACTTTCTGAAATAGTTCATATAAAAATCAATGCTAAGTCATCCAAAGGACAATCAAATCCATTATAAAACCAAGTTACAAATCCCCATCAGACCACCGATATCAGTGGAACCTATAGTTGGCTTAAAATTCTGATAACCTTGGAGTAGCAGAGGTGATGTTTGTCAGTATAAAAGCTAGGGTCCACTGTGCTGGAAGTGGTAGTGTTCAGACTTTAAATAGCTTTTTTTCTGTTTGAGAAGAAGAGTATTTTTTCCCGCTCTACCTGAAAAAGAGTTACATTCCCTACAATCTGGACCTTTTTGGTAAGATCACTGCTGTTCATGGCTATTATTTAAAATTCTAAAAATACTTGAGCTTAGTTCTACTAAGCTCTGTCTTCCTACAGACTTTTTCTTTATGTGGATATTTGAGACTATTTAAAAATGCAATTAAAATGCAATGTGAGCAAGGTACTACCTTTACAATACCAAGAAAATGTCTTTAATTACTTTTTGTCTAAAGGTTAAAGGTCTTTATGACATTTTTTCACAGGCATTTAACATGTCAACATGACATATTTGGGAAACTTCTGGCTTGTAACAGTCAATGTGTATTTGTTGAGTCACGTCAAACCAATCTGATTTCTTTCAGTGACAAGGTAACAGGCCTCTCGCAGAGCAAAAGGAAACAGATGGTGCATATCTTTAGCAAAGCTTTGTTATTGATTTGCACTGTATTCCCAAAACCAAAATAGATGAATACATTCAGTTGTAACTAAAAAAAAAATTCAGTGGTATTGGGACAGAAGAGTGGGTGAGTGAACAAAGTAGGATGCTTCAGGGATCCATCCTGTCTGAAATACACTAAAATGTTTTCATCAGTTACTATGATGACGACGTTGAAGATAGTGCCTCAATTTTATACTCTTATTTAACCTGAGGAACAACTGTTCAGATAGCAGTTCAGAAAAAAAATCTGGGAGGTTGTGTGGATCAAAAGCTGAACAGAAGATAACGGTGAAACACAACTATCAGAAAGAGAGTGGTAAATGAAATGAAAGAGCTGGAAAACTGAAATTCTAAACACTGGTAAAAACATAGTTGGAATGTGGTGGCAAGTTTTGATTTAGAAGACAATGATACACATGCTGATTCACTTGCCTGGCATGTGACAATCATGTGGCAATCAAACCCAGCATATGATGATAATAAAAGCTACTCTGTTGAGTTTCCCTGAGCACAACATAATTTAGGGAGAGCCCAGACCAGGAACCCTAGGAGTGCACTGATTCCTTATCCTTGTTTTTACAAACTGTGGCCGCTGTTGGTTAAAACTGCAGTTTCCACTCCTGTTCACTACAGGCAGGTTTTAAAGTATCCTAATGATTTTAACTCCAGTGCCTGTTAAGTAATAAGCACCACTTTCATGGTGGCTGCCATTGCTCTTATTGCTAAAATTTGAGATAATGGGATGTAAGACTAATATTATGAAGTTGAACCACTGGTTAAAAAAAAAATTAATTGCTAGTAATGCTAAATGCACATAAAAATTTTCAGTAACAGGTTTTTTACTGTGATATCAAAACAGGGTGACTTGCCTTAAAAATTCTGGCTTTAAACACTGTTTTGCACTTGGAGGAATTCTGGAAAGATCTAATTTGTGGAAGGGAAAAAAAACCCAAAACAATAGAAAATAATAAAAGTTATTTGTGGTAACAGCCACTGGGGAGTTCAGTGTTTGGGAGATCAGAAGCCCATCAGATTGATCTGTCATCAGATGACGAAGGAAGCAAATGAAGTTCGAGCTTCCCAGTGCACTGTGCTCACTGTTTCACTATTCCGATAGCCTGGCTAACCCTCAGAGCCACTTCTGGTGCAGAACTGGAGGACTGGGCAGACTACTGGGAATCATTTTCACCAGGAGCTGTGACTTTCAATTGTTGATAAAGAATGATGAAATTGTTCTTTCTTAATGCCAGCCAGCAGCTCCTGAACCTGCAATGGGCAGCAATGTTGCCAGAGAGGATGTGCTAGGTTGTCGCTGCTGCTCAGAAAGCTGTAAATAATTATAAAAAAATTTTTTATTTTTTTTCTCCCACAGTAGGCAGCTTTCTTTCTTTTTTAGTAAATGCTAAGGTAGCCAGTCTGTGAAGTTCCACAGTTTAATTATGGAGAAAACACCATTGGCATGCTTTCCCTGCAGTGAGGGAACACAGCAACTAGAAAAGAAGAGGATCATCTGAGAGAGAGAAAGAAGTGCTGGTAAAACCAAATAAAGAAAAAAGAGAGTAAGGGACTGGAAGAAATTAAAACATAGGAAAAAGAAAGGTGTTCTCAGTGTTTTTCACCAGGGTTCAGTGCCCAGACTTGAGCTCATACATTAACTCCAGGTAGCTTCGTATAAGATCCTGCACTTGACAAATAAATTGAAGATGGTTTACAATTTGGATTATGTGAGATCTTTCAGCAGATTTTGGTCCTTCTGAGAGTGGAGAGGGTGAAAAGTGAAGAGCAGTCTGCTTTGGGTTCTCATCACACCCTCTGAAGAAAGGAACTTGGGCACTCCTATCTGCATACTTGCTTGTACTTACCTTACATGAATGCCCATCAGGATACTCTGAGCTGCCAGCCATACAGAGGAGCAGAACCTGTCTCCTCACCTGTCAAAGTTCCAATAAATTGCACTGAGCTGGCAGATACAGGTAGTCTTAGGATAGCAGTGCCACATGAGCTAAAATCTTGCTTTCCTTTGAGGCAGCAGCAACCACTGGAGACAGACAGCTCTTCCTGTTTTCACACTATCTGAAAACACATTGTAAGGATGACTTTTCTAGTTCTTTCAGCTCTCATTGCTGGAAGGGCATTGTCACGGAAGAGCATTATCTCACTCATGTTAATGCAATCTGTGCTCTTATTGCATTTACATTCTGTTAGGGGTTGAAGTCTGAACTGTAAGATGGATTTTTCAAGGTGTCAGATGTATCTGCATCAAAAATGAGTGCCTTGCCCGTGTCTTACTCTTAATCAGCAAAGTAAGTGTAATAGTGAAAGTAAATAGGTAATAACTAAATATTTTGCTTATAGAAACTTTATGGTATGAATTTGAGTTATGAGATTTGGGCACAACTTCATATGCTTCCTTTTTTGTTTTTTTCTGGCATGAAAAATAATTAACACCCTCCTCCTCCCTTCATTTGAGCCTTTGATGAAATGTGTGTCTATGTTTAAATCAGCTTACAGCACCAGGGAACCCCTTTCTTTAAACTGTGGGCTGTGTTGCTGTTAAAAACGTCCCAGTGTTATGTGGGCCAAATATAAGTTCAGCCTGTATTTTTTACAATGAGATCTGCCTTCTAGGATTTTTTTTTCAAATTATAATAATACTTATTCAATTTTTCCTTTGCTCTTGGTGATGAGGAAGGCTTTATGAAGACAATTATTCTTCCATCTGTGGTTATATCATTCAACTTTGTTTTCTCTGTCCTGTCTCTTTCTACCTACTACAGTCAGCATCCCTGCTCCTGCTGGTACAAGCTGTTGTCCCAGTCTGCTCCGGACTTTTAATTTGTGATTCTTGCAGTTTATTCTAAATCCTCCTTTGCTATAGTCTCCCTGTGAGTGGCTACAGATGCTATTGGCTTTCCTACCCTGCTAATCTTCCAAATTAATTTATTTTATTCCCAAATTTCTCTTTTCTGCTTCTGCAAAGTAGATTGTGTCCCTGATATTATGATTTTTTGTGATCAGCTTCATGTTTTTTGTTTTATCAGTGAACCCCAGCATAGTTACTGCTGCTTGATGGGATGCCTCTACTGACCTAGCATGCAGCAGCAATTTCTTTCTCCCTCCTTCATTGCTATTTTTGTTTCTTGCCATTCTAACAATTGCTAAGTTTTGAGGGTTTTTTGAATCAGCTAATGCTCATTCATACAATTTTCTTCACTTCATTCCTGCCCCATGAACCTGCCACATTTGATTTGCTCAGCCTTTTATTTGACTACTCAGGCTTTATGTGTGCATATACACGTGTCCGATGTGGACGTTTTTTCTCCTTTCCCCAATGGCTTTTGCAAACGTGGCCAATTGCAGTCACACTCTAGAGAGGTGAAGTTATCCAGGAAAGAGTTTTTACCCTTTCTGTGAAAACAAGCAGCACTGAAAAAAATGGACCACTCTAGATGCTTCAATGTATGTGTTATTGGACACTAGAGATGCTGTGCTGCAGACATCACTTTAGAAGGGCTCTGAGGAGAGACACTTCAAATTGGAGCTCACACTTTTGTCATGTGTTCATGTGAAACAAAACTATACTAGTTCACATTTGTTTTATTTACAGTTTCTATTACTGTAAAAGAAGGCACATTTTAAAGAAGTTTTGCTAATGTATATCTTTCTCAGTTGCTAGTATATATGGAATTTGTGTGCAATTGCAGTGAAAAATTAATCAAGTTCAGTTACACATAGCTGTTTAAAAAAATAATTTGCTGACTGTGGTAAAGAATGTAGGATATAATCTTTTTTTCTTTTTTTTTTTTTTTTTTTTTTATACCACTGTAAAGACTTCTTTACTTGATAGGCCAGTGTTTCTGTCTTTTTTGCATGTACCTGAGAGATGCTTTTGGCACTGTTCTTGCTTTCTCCTTCATGGGCTTCACAAGCTGCTGTTGAACAACTTTCTGCTTTCTTGTTACAAATAAATCATGCCCGTACTTTAGTATTCTGTGTGACTTCTTTTTTTTTGTTTGTTTTTTTAACTGCTTTTATCATTTGAGTTTATTTTTAGCATTTTTTTCCTGTAGAAAAGAATGCTGTTTGAGTGGAATCTCTCTTCTTTGGCTCTGTCTTGCTAGAGGTTATTCTGCTGAGACTGTCAATGGAAATGCATGAAGCTGAAAAGTCCTCAACAGCAAAGGGTTGCTGTAAGCCTTTAGTGCAATTCTACAGGCAATGAGGTCTTTTAGGAGTAAAATAGGTTCACAGTTCAGACTCTAGCCATAGCTATACCATGTCTCATCCCTGGGATACATTAAAAACTGACTTTGGCTTAAGTACAGATTTCCTGACATGGAAAACAGTGTTGGCATGGGTGACAACATCTGTTTGGATGACAGTGTATCCAATTTGCAGAGCTCTTCAGAAAAGCTGTGAGAGTTTCCAAAATGGCAATTCTTATTTTTGCTTTGCCACATCTAGAGGTAATTCTTTTTATCATCCATTAATTTCAGTAATGATTTTCCACACAAAAACTCAAACATCTGCAATGGGGCCACTTAAACCGAGTACAGTTAATTGAAATGAAACAAGAGGCATCAGGGTGAGGCTTTGAAATGAAAGGGCTTACAACCCAGGGCTCTTGCAAATGGATGTGAGGATGACTGGCAGAGGGTGAAATGCTTCTGAGAGGCAAACCTTATCTCTAGACTTTGGCATTTTGAAATGGTTTGTCTTTTACACTTTCCATCTCCTTATAGGTGTTAACATCAAATGCAGATACCTTTACCGCAAGATTTCCCAATCCACATTTCAGGCAAGAGTAAACAGTTCAACATGGCACCTGTGGTGACATGTTTGCCATTCCCTGCCTAAGTTCTGTTAATTACTTTCCTCAGCATTGCAGCTTTGGTGAAAGATAATTCTTTATTGCTGAAGCTGAGACTGTTTCAGATAATGTGAAATAGCAATTAGGTTTTTCCTGGTTTCCGTATTGTCAATAAAATCGTAAAGATTCTTTCCATCTGATGTTCGGATGCTTTCTGAGACCAGAAAATTCATTAAATATGTTGTTCAAAACTATCATGCTGGAGAGAAAGACACATAAAAATTTCACTGAGTGACACTTGCCTTACCTACCTTTGCTATCTTTTCTCAGTGCAAATGAAGGAGCTTCTTCCCCAAAGCTCAGGCTTGAAATCTGAACATACCTGTAGTTAAGCTCTCTCTCCTTAGAAGAATAAATAAATAAAGGAATGGAAATTTTGGCAGCATGAGTTCAGAATCTCTGAGAGATTTTCTCTCTCACTCTCTGAGAAAGAACACTCTTCATTGCATGATAATGTTTATGACTGGTGACTACTGTGTTTCTTAAAATTGCCTTTAAATATGCCTAAATGGGTGCAAAATCATACACACACTTCGGATTCTTACACAATCCGAAGGAGAGTGGAGGAAGAGATCCAGGCCTGGGTTATCTAAGGAAGTAGAATGAGGGTCTGGTCAGTGCAGCACCCAAGAAAAGGACTACCAGAAGAACAAAACTCGGTGTGAGAAACTTTTAAAGATCTACATCAAACCTAGCTACAATTTTAGGATCCTGTTTTATCCAGAAGAGCAGAATTGTACTGGCATAGTACTATGGAGAAAAAAGAATGTGACTTAACAGCATGGCGAGGCTCATGTTTATGACAGCTTCTGAAAGCTCGGTTTCTATAGCCAGTCAAAATAAAATTCTGATGCTAAGTTTCCTGAGATACATTCATGTACAATAAAAATTTGAGATGAAGAGTGGCATAAACATGTACTACCAGTTTGGCTTCTGTATGAGAGACTTCTTTAAATTTGTAATGCAAATTTCAAAGCTGTATAATGAACATAAAGAGGAATATAAGAAAATCGTGTAACTTAAAATTACCATGAAGGAAATAATTTTTAAATGGTGCAAGTAGGAATAATTTTAAATTATTACATACTGCAAAAGATTCTTGTTCAGTAAGAATGAAAACTGTGGAATGTTTACATCATAGTTTCTGACAGCAGATAGAAAGAAAATTTGTGCAGTGAATCTCTGGAACAGGGACCTTGCCTTCCAGCAACCCCCTTTACCTCCAAGGCAGAGATCTGAAGAGACAAATTATTTCAGGGATGCCCTGTAACACCTAGCTCAGTCTCAGACAACTAACAAGAATCAAACCATTTTCGATTAACACAGCCTAGGGTGAGTATCTCTGTTCGGTAGCATGACCTCTTGTAGTTACCTCATGAAAGCTTTCCTAAGCTAATACAAGGAAAAAGTAACATTTTTTTTACAGCAATCAACTGTACTGTGCTTTGTTTTGCTATGGAGGACAAAACCTTTGATTCACAGCAAATTATCACGATAATAATGTATTGCTATTTCATTCAGTATTTCGTGTTCCTTCACCAAGTTATATGGTAGGGACCTAAGAGATATGTTGGTCACCATGCGTCCTTTTTTCCCAATCAAAGGCTAGCTGCAGTTCTTGCTCTTATGACAGGCAGCTTCCAGCATTGATGCATTGTCATCCCCAGCAACTAATCTGGACACAGAGCTGCTCCACTGGCTGAACTGCTGGGAAGGGCCAAGCGGATAGGCTTGTAGGCCACCTCCATGTGACTGACCCCAGGTATGTGATGCGCTAGAGCTCCTGTCTGGCTGTACCGCAGGGATGGGCGGATTTCTGCTGGGAATCAGAGGCAAGAGTGCTTGGAGTGTAAAGCAACAATAAAGACAGGAGGATCCAGTGAAGGAAACCAGCTGTGTGACACAGGTACCCTGAGCAAATTCCTGATTTTGGGGGAATTTTATCCTATGTTGTAATACGCAAACTCTCTGCTTAGGCCCTGATACAAGCTGTGCTCTGAGTACGATCAACAGCATTGGCCCAGCTGCAGATACAATTTGGCTGGCTTAATAAAAGCATGCCAGAGTGCTGAGGAGGACTCAGAACAACTTGTATGGCAAATTGTGCTCTCCCTCCCAGTATATAAGATGTGTTGTGGAGTGCCCAGACATTGCCACTAGGTGTTACTCTCTCTAAAAGGAGCAGACTGACTGTGTGTTTGGTTAAAGCAAGAGAACATGTGGAAAACCAAGTTGATGAAGTGTAGCTGGAAACTTTCAGATTTAAAAAATATATTTGCACTGTGTTATATATAGTTTGAAAATAAGTCAGGATTTTCATTGCACCATGATTTATGAGGTAACCAGATTGACAAATAAGAGAGAGCCAATATTTAGTTGCAAGACTGAAGAAAGAAAGTAGAAAACCATTCAATTGGGATGAAGCAGCTCATGGGGCACGGAACTGCCCCTGCAGCGTGCAGCTCGCAACACTTTTGACATATGACAGACAGTTTTTGTAGCCTATTTACGTAGGGAAATGAAATGATCTGACAGAATATCTAAGTGGCAAATAAAACTCAAGTGAAATCTAAAGTCTGTGACACCTGAAATGAAAAAAAAAACATTTGTGGTGCAATAAAAAAGGTGAATATGCAGCAACTACCTGTTGGCAAATGCAGGGTTGTCTGAAGTCACTCTTTCTTCTTTCTGAAGGATAAGTGAGGAAGAACAGGCACATGGATAACTGGTTTGGTATAGCTGATATGATGCAGCTAATTTTTATTGTAGTGTCTAAGCTCTGTCAGTTTAGTTTGAATATTTCACTTACATGTGTGTGAACTAAAAGAATTTTTCACAAGGGTTTTAAATTACTTTAGGAAGTTGATATTAGTAGTTTCTAATGTCTCAATGCATTTATCATCAATTTATTTAGTTTTGTAGTATAAGGAAAGCCTTTGCTTGAACTTTGATTTTCTAAAGTTCCTTTTATTATCCTTCCATTCAAATACTCAAATATTGTTGGGATAAAATTTTATTGTGAGGAAAAAAATTAAGTATTTGACAAAACCAAGGGAGAATATGTCACTAGTGGAGGAATGTCTCATTTTTTCTAGAAGAAATATTTCAGTTCATTAAAATTGATCCTTTCTGGCAACAGTTTTGGTTTTGGTGAATTAATATTTTCTAATATTTCTCCCCCATCTGCCTCAAAAGTAAAAAGAACCCAGTTCGAAAGTATTTTGTCAAAAAGACCATGAACAAGACATCATTTGTGTTCAGGAACTGATACATATAAACAAACATTGATTCCATGTCACTGATCTGTTTGAAAGCTGGCTCAACATCTGTTACTGTTTGGCAGAGGGGTACAATGTACAGATTTTTAAAGCCTTGTAAAATGCTTTCATATTTGTTTAATGACTGATATTTCATTGCAGTTACTAACTTGATAAAATTCTTCACCAGAGGTAGGAGGATGAGGGGAAGTTAAGAGACAAGCACATCTGCTAGTCTTTTGGAGATCCAACAAACTTCTAAATGAGATTCAGACTTTGAACTCCTTTCAAGTTTATTTTCATCCTCAAACCCAGAGAGGATAGTAATGGGCTGAAAGGAAGCAAGCTGTATTGCCATAATATGTATCCCAGAGGAGCCTTCATGATGGGTCTATCACCAGTTTCATTAGTCAAATGTTTTCTTTGGAGAAGTAATGGGAAGTTGGCTGTTTTCCTAGCAAGTGCACACCACCATCTATGATGCTTCTGTGCTTCTAACAATTATTAAAAAATACTTTGAAATATTCCTTCTCACAAAGGATAGTAATCATGCAGTTGTAATTAGAATGGAGTAAGACTTCTGAAAATACTGTGAGCAGGAAGCACATTCTGAGAAACATAATTCATTAAGTGGCAGATAAGTGACATTTTGAAATTATGAAAAATAATAGTTGCCAGCTTAAGTGTTGAAGTGTTCTATTCAAGCTGTTCTTAATTTGTTTACATTTGAGATACATTAGCCTTTAAATCAGGTATTAACTAGATGTTATCCTTAATAAGTTTTGCAGTATCAAAATCTCTATGGGCACGTCTGCTCTGTTCTGTAAGATGATAAAGAGATATTCCCAAGCTGATGTTGAAAGAGCTAAAAAGAGAACAGCATAGTCACACCACTAGCCCCAGACGGTTGCTTAGCCTGGAAGCAGGTGGTGGAGCTGAGATCAGAGCTAGAATCATTAGTAGTATTTTGCAGTGCTCCATGGATGATGATCCGCTTTGCTTGAGTGGAGGTTGAGATCCCCTGCATAAGAAAGACAGTGCTCAGAGCTCGTGTGCTTCCCTGTGAAGCTGGCAGCAAAGTGGCTTTGTCTTTTCCAAGGCTAACTGGCTAAACATCAGGTTCATATATTTGGAAGCATTGGGGCACTGGGGTTTCTGTCAATCCTGATATAAGCCAAGCCACACAGCTCTGTTCTCAGGCAACTGAATTTACAGAACTAGGGATTTAAACTTAGTTTCTCCAATTACCTTAGCTACAGCTGTATCAGCCAGTCTTTCCAAGCAAAGTGAAGGTATAACAACAGCTGGCATCTCTGGATAAGTATAGCTGTAGGTAAAAATAAGCCATTTTTATGATGGTGTTTTAGAACAAACCTCAACTTCAGTACACTACAATGATGTGCCATCTAAATTTACAAACTTTAGCAGTGAAAATTGGAAAAGGCCAAAACTTAGGTTGTCTATGAGCTCTCATGTGCCGCGCATCATGGCACAATCTTGGCTCTCCATGAGATCTCTCATTCTCTTTTACTCCCTGTGTATTCTTTTGTGGGTTTGAGCTTGACACATTGAGCAAGCAGCAGAGAAATCCCTTCTGGGTTTAGTTTCTTTCATGAAACAAGTGCAATGGAAAGTGTAAAAGAACAAATCTAGTATAAAGGGAACTTGTCAAGAACACAAATGCTAGGCAAGTCTTTGTTGATTGTATGTTATTTATAGTGGAGTTATCATTCCAGAATACTCTTAATTATACCTGTTTGAATCTGCTTTGCTATTATGTGCATTACCTCTGTTTTAAATAATAATGGTTTTATTGAATTACGATACAAAGTTTTCCAATCTGAGAGAGCCGTAGAAACATGGCTTCTCAACGTTGTTCTGGAAAACAAAAAGCTTGCCTCATGGTGTTTAATGAACAAATTTTACTTGAAACAAAAACAAGGCTTTGAAAAATTTGACATCGCTGACACAAATTTTTAATAGTTCGGTGAATGAAAACAGAAAAGGATTGGAGCCTTTTACCAAATAATCTAATGGAACTTTTTTAGCAATGATATTCCCACTTTTTCAATCTTTGAGTATATTTGTTAGCATTTAATCTGTCATTTCCTTCCAGAACCAAAATCTTTAGTAGAAAAAACATGAGCATTTACTAGATATTTTCAGCTTATAATGAAAGAGAAAAAATTAAATTAGAATGTTTTAATTTTAAAAGCACTGTTGATGTTAAAAGTAAAATTCATCTTTCCCCAACATGGCACATATTGCTTTAAGTTTTATTAAAAATAAACATCAATACCATCTTGATGCTTGTCAGAATATTGAAGAGTTTGTTGACAGATGTTGGCAATACAGCAGTAATTATGAATCCTTCCCTGTTGCATAATTTAATTTTTTAATGAAATCACACCATTTATAGACTCTTCAGGTACATTCAGGTCCACAGCCTATTGTGTGCACACAGCGTAGCATACGCCAACCTGTTTTCTTAGGTGAAATCTATGCAAGTCTAAAAATAATTCCATGAACATATGTGCTACAGGACTTTGAGGTGACCTTTGTTTTCTCTCAACTTAATGTAATAAAACTGTAGAGCCAAGCACATGCTGTTGCAGCTCCTCTTGCACAGTCATATATCACTTTTCAGTGCAAAAAGGCAAGTTCTGATATGTATGTAATATATAATCTGTAGAAAGTACTTACGATAGGGTTTTAAAAAGATATGTAGTGTTTGTAGGGAACATACTCACCACCTCTTTAAATAAACCACATTTTAATAAAAGGCATGGCTGATAGGAGAATAACTTTCTATTGATTTTTTTTACTGCTTTAACGGCTCTGTACTTATAGATCACCTGCTGGATGATTACTAACTGTGCATTATCTAGTGGTTTGTGTTAAATTAGACCAAGGTCTCTTCACCAAAAGTCTGTTTCAGAGCACCTTGAATAATACATGGACCTCATTCACACTCTTGTGGGTTTTCTTTGAGGTCCAGTACTTAGTGATTGGAGCTGCTTTCATCGTCTAAGGAGTAAAGCAAATTGGTATTGAAGCTGAAGAAACAGCGCTCATTTTGGCATGTCTGCTATGTGTGCTCTGGTCAGTGGGAAAACATTGGTCAGGTTATCACTCATGATTATTACATTGGGCCAAGAATTTGAAACGTGAAAGCAAATTACTTGTGGAAAACAGGCTAAACTTGTGACTCTTAAAAACCAAACAGCTTGATAATGAAGTGCTGTGGATGCCAGGGAAAGGCTGTTGCTGCTCAGCCTGACAGAAGGACTGGAGGGAAAGAGGAAGATACAAGGTAACTGATAGTAATGTCAGCAGTATAAAGGGATGCTAAGGAGGAAAATGAAGGGTTGTGCAGGGAAGTTTCATATGCAAAGTTGACAAAGGCACCCCCCATGCCTTTGAAGACCTTCATCTATCAAACTAATGAGTATTAATAGATCTTAGAACAAAACCAACAAATAGTGCAGGAAGGGTGCTATATGTTTTCTAGTTTGCATGTCTTTTGTATCTTGACAGGGTAGAACTAAGTAGCAAGGTGGCTTTCAAGTCCTGTTATTTCTGTGAGGTTTTGTCTGTTTGTTTGGAACTGCTTCAGGCAATGTCCTTTCTTGTAACACCATGTCTTTGTCAATTAAAAAATAATTAAAAATAATCTAAATCTGCAATCTAACATTTTTCTGTGGGTGAGTGAAAGAGCAGTCACGTAACTTAGAGTTATACCTTTTAGCTGGTTTATCTCAAGCCAACTGAATGAATACTACAGATCTTTAACCACACTGGTGTTGGGACTAAACAACTTCTGCTGATAAAATACAAGTGGCTAAACACTTATAAAATTCAATTTTGGATAAAATAATTGCTAACTATCTGTAACAAAATTAAGTAAAGGCATGACTTATATTCTTTGTAAAATGATCTACCTGTAGATTAAAAGTTTTGGATTATGATGCACAAACCAAAATAATGATATGAATGAAATCTTTGTCAGTAGACTGATGCAGCAACTCATTGTGTGGGGTTGATATTGTGCAGGTGTTTTTGGCTTGTCTTCTAGTTAACTTCTTAATTCTTTTTAATTTTTCTCTATATTTGGCTTTCAGATGTCTCTAATGTCTGCGGGATGGGGTCTTTGGGTGTTTCTACTTGTGGCCTTTTTAGAAGGTAGTACATAAGTAGCCCTAAATATTTGGCTACTGAGACATCTTTTTAATATACTTTTTCAAAAAATCGAATATACAAAGTTTCTTGTTATCATGATTAAACCATGACCCATGGTTATTATAATATTATGTGAAAGTCATCAGGGTGGAACAAGCTGTTCAGATCACCACAGATTCTCACACTGACTCTGTTTACAGGAGTTTAGGGAGACTCCTTTGGGTGAGCTCGTAATGACTGGTGATTACCCACCCACCAGTTGGTAGCAGCCTCAACCAGCCTCTATGTGTTACTTTTCAATTTCTTGGGATGTATTCTGAATTTAATGTGTTGTTCACAGTTGGGGTTTACTGGTTGTCTGAATGACGAGGACAGTGCTATGAGGCCAGGCCAGAACAAAACCTGCTCATTTGCTTCTGGCTTACTGGGGTACACAGAAAGGAGAAATATCTTTGAGCAAGACTGACTTTTTACCTGTCTTTAATAGCAACTGGAGATTGTCAGCAGCAGATCAGTCTTATGTCTCACCAAAGGCTACAGCTTCTTCAACCAAAGCAAAACACTCCACCAAATCCTGGGATAGTTTTTTTGTAAGCCTGATCAGCAAGCAAATAATGAAATTCATGGAATAATAAGGAAGGAAAGGGATTTTTAACTTTATTGCTCATCTGTTGGAAGAGTTAATTGAAGGGAGATGAGGGTGAAGAACTTTGGTGCAGCCTCTTGGACAGCACTGGTGCTGATCACAGATGAGGAATACAGGCCATCTCTGTGGGGAGTGCTGAAGCTGGCAGATTGTTTTGTCTCCTGTCAAAAGGTCACAGCATAGTGAGGTGATGTATTACACACAAATGCCATATGGCACCACTTGACAATATTACTGTAATAAAAAATAGCACCTGAACACCGTAAGACTACTGTGGATTGTGTTTCTTCAATCTATCTTATTTGCAAATTTCCCATTGTATTTCATCTGATTACTTTCATTGAAAGGAGACAAACTAAGATTTTTACAACATGTATTTTACAGTAAATAATTAGAAATACTCAAATACAGAACGTAAATAAACACATCTGTTTTAACACAGCCAGTAATCCCTTTACTGCATATTATGTCAAGTGTAAAAAGAGACAAGGTATTCCACTCAGTGTTGAATCCCTTTCAAGACAACTTTCTTAGGTGAGGCTTAAATGTAGCATATAAAATGTTAATGCAAGTAATTTTGATTTTGTTGCCTGTGAATTATTCAGATATGGGTATCTGCTATGTGTAGTCTAAAAGTTCACAGAAGAATCTTATCTAACTACTCTGACAGTTAATCATTAGGAGCTTTAAGAAAGTATAATGTGCTCTAGTGCCGTAACTCAGTTGATTGCACTAACAGCTCAAAGTGAAACATTTGTACTATGAAGGTTATTAAGAAAAAGGTACTTGCGTGTTTTAAGAAAGGTGTTAGCAAACCACAATTACATCCAGTAAAGTAGATTATCATGCAAATGCCGTAGTATTGAAGTCTTCTTTAAGTTATAATTGTCTCTGCCTCAGCTGAAACATATGCCTCTTTGGAATGCTTGGCATGGCATGCATGCTTAAAAACAACTCATCAACAAACAGTCCTTGAGTAATTAGGTAACAATGTCTAGAAGCATCACAAAGTGATTAAAAAAGTTTAGTGATCCGAGACCTGATTTGGCACAGGAAAAAAGAGTTGAGTAGAAACAGCATTGAGGTGGTGGGGACTGGGGTTGTACGCCTTGGTTACACAGTGTTTTTTACCTTTCCTGTCTTGTCCCCCTTTTGTCTGCTTCTCATTTTCTTCAGGACAGAGTTCTCCTACAACTGCACGTGTGTTGTCCATGACATTGCACACTGGGGTCTTGGGACAGGGGATGTGTTAAATGATGACCCTGCAATATAGGAGCAGAGTATGATAGAGATAACAAGGGTGCTAAGAGGAGATGGATGTCATCATGGTTTTGTGTTTTTTTTTTTTTTGGTTTGGTTTGGGTTTTTTATCTCTTGGTCAATTGTGTGATGCAATGATAGAAATAATTTGGCATGTAGAGGGCATGTGGATGTATAGGTTTCTAGGAGAAAGATAAAAATGGTTAAGAAAAGGTATAGCAAAGGGAAAGGTAGAAAGTCATAGAAAAGTGAATAGATACAAAATCTGTATTTCCCATGGAAGGAAAAATTACTCTGAAGTTTTAAGGAAATTGACTTCAAAACTTTTTCATATCTTTACTCCATATTAAAGATGGGAGAGTTGTGGGGGAAAGCAGTAGCAAGTTTTGGATAGAATTCAAAAAGCAACAAATGGTCTGATCCACCTCCATGTCTAGTATCATAAGTTTTAGTTTTAATGTGGCATTGCACAAGGCAATTATAAAACTTATAAAAGAGCTTGGTCATAATGACCTGTCTCAGAATAGGGAAGCTTTTCAGACCTCTAGATGTCCTGTGAGTCTAGCTGTTCGAGGTGGCACAGCAGTCTGGTTTGCTGCTCTCTTAATACCACTCTCCATTCCAGCCTGCTGCAATAAGCTCCACTATAGCAGAGTTCAGCTTATTAGGAAGGCCAAATGCACTCACCTTTTGGAACGAATGGAAGTCTCAATCCTTTCAAAAGCTACCAAGCACTGCACAGTGCTTCATGGCCTGCATCCAAGCGTGCCTCTGCTTCTTGGATGATGCCATTTTGGTTAGCAGGAGAAAAACTTCAGTCTCAAAGAGCCAGAGAGGCTCCAAATACAGATCACATTGTTTTAAGCTGCATTCAGAAGTCAACTAAAGATATTATCTGTGTACACACTTTGTTTACTTAACCCATTGAAAGTAATTTTCTTGTTCCCTGTGTCTAGATACTGGATTCAGCCACCTGCTTCCTATTTCTCAGGTGTCACCATACACAAACCTCTTTATGTATGCAGGCCCAGGTTGTTTGTCTCGTTTTGATTTCTCAGTATCTGAATTTCTCTGAAAAATTACGCACACCAGCAAAAGGGGAAGAGGACATCACGATTCTGTTTCTAGGCTCTTTTTCATTCAGATGCTGGCTTGGATATGTTTTCTGGATGTTCCTTGTTATGCCACGGTGCTCTTTCTACTATGCATTTATGGTTCTTACAGTGGTTTTATGTGATGTTTGTTTCCCTTGATAATTGGAAGTGGATTTTCAGGAGCAGATTAAAGGTAAGTAAAATTGTCAGAGGCAATATGCAGTAATTGCTTTGTTCTTTAGAGAGCTTTAACAAAGGGGCAGACGCTTAAACAAAGAGGCAGACACTTAAACGAGAATCTTCTTATCCAGGATTTTCTATGGAAGTGAGAGATGATAAAGAGGGGCTAATAGACAAGTTAATTTTGAAAACCACTCAAAACTGTTTCAGTACACAAACCACTATTACAAATCACTATTACAAGTCATTTGCTAGAGATGCATGAGTGAGTTAAACGTGGTTTTAGACACAAATTATTCCTCTTGGTAACACCTGCTATTCAGATAAACATTAGACAGTAGCTGGGTGTGAAAAATGTGGAGGAAGGAAAATGGAAATGTGAAAAGGAAATATGAAAATGCAACTATATAAAACTGTAGTAAGAGGCTGGCAACAAAGAGAGTACTGAACAGAGGAAAAGTTGCAGAAAAGACATGATTTTTTTTTTTTTTTTTCATTTTTTTGAAGTTTATATGTATCTCCGGGGATATGACAGAAATGTGCAACTTCTTTGGACCTCAGCTTCATCCCTCTAGTACAAAAGAAGCAAGGGGTACTTATGAAAATGAATGTTCAGCTGTGTAAATAAAGGTCACATGGATGTGCTTCAGATTGCAGATGATTCTGGTAATGCAGTGCACGATGGCTTCTAAAAGATCAGCAATCTGCAGGCTGTGAGGAGGGCGGAATGCTAACATCAGCCAGGGGAGGAGCAGGTGCTGGAAACTTGTGTGTCAGGAAGCGTAGCTTCTCTTCTTAAACTATGAAATGTAGGCAAATTTTCCTTTACAGTGTCAAGAAGAGGCCATAAAGTTCTACCTGAATATATCAGGCTGAAAAAGAATCTTCAGTGGTGGTTTTATAACTTTGGTTAACTCAGACTTCATTTATAAACAAAAAAAAGTTACACTGCAGAAGTGATGTCATCAGTATTTGCACTGCATGTACTTGTGTAAGTTTTTGCATATGCTTTTGATATATGGATATTAAAACGATATACCTCATGAGAAAGGTTGCTGTCATGTTAAAAATTATGTGATATTAAAAAAAATTGCAATATCCAGATATATTGGACATTGTTAAATACCCTTGTTTTATTTCAAGCTTTCTTATCACTGTGTAGCTCTCTCACATTTCTCCCCATTATTTGTATATTGACAGAGACACTCATAACATTTTTGTCTTTATAGACATATGCTTTTGTTGTTTGACTGCTTTTGCCTTATTTAATTGACCTTGCTGCTTTCTCTATGGCAGGGATTGGGTGTTACTAGTATTCAAAATTACATTCAGGAAATGTGTAAATTGTCTGGAGAGCAGTAGAAAGATGTTGCATCCGTTTCTTACTGTGACTGAGTAAGATAGCAAGGTCACAGCTTTCACCATGAGTGTCACCAGGAACTCAGGACTGGGGACTGGTGCAGTTTTCGTATGGATCGTGTAATTCTCGAGCATCTGAATGGCTTGTGCAAGCTGTCAGGGGACTGGACTATTGTTGGCCAGCCAGCTGCTCATCAAGCACAGGATACCAAGGTGGGTTGAGAGTAAACTAGCATGTGAAGTCTTCAGCAACGTTTGAGAGACGCTATTGGCTACTGGAGGGGAGCTGTCCAGAGATCTCATGCCTGTTTCTGGTTTTCTTGCCAGTCTGCTGAGTATCTATCACCGGCAAATTGCTTTTTCTGCCTGTGCTGCTGCACTTTGGCAATTTATGTACCCTCTCTATTAAAAAGGGTGCTGTTGCTGGTATGGATTGTCACAGACTATGCATGTACACAGTTCATTTCTGCCTTGCTGTCAGGTCCTGTGCTGCTGTTAGCTGTTAAAAAGTCCTGGAGAATTTTTAACTGTCAAAATCTTTCTTTCCCGGTGGAATATTCTGCTGTGGTCATTCCTGTTTTGGGGCTTCTGTCTGCTTCTTGTCATCCCTGCAATTACCAGCTCCACTCCACACATGTGTGGATGCACATACCCTCCTCATGAATTTTTGCTTATTGCTTCTGATGTAGTTTTCTCGGGTGCCCTCCTCATGCAGTAGAAGTGCCTCCCTCCCTGAAGGCTTATTGCTGGTGCTTCTGTATGGTGAAAGGAGTTATTGAGTCTGAGTTCAGATAACCTGATGGAATTTGATCCAGTTTTTAATGAGCTTCCTTAAGAAAACTTAATTTGGGGACTCTTTGTTTCCTTCATTTATGAAATGGACTGTGGTGTGAAATGGAGCAGAGAGAAGATAGGTAGGAAGAATAAAAAGACACTAGGAAAGAATTGCAGCTCCAGCTGGGCAGCCTGATTTGCTTTTGCTTTTAATTTTGTCTTCTTTTTTTCTTAGGTTGGCTTGACTTGACAGAAGCAGATTTTAGTCTAGTCTTGAATTATTTGTAATTTGAATTTATTTTAGCCATCATCAGCTGCTGAAGTACATAGAAGAAAAAAGAACTAAGTGTGCTCTAAGTTCTCTGGTAATGTAAATGCTGGGGCGGGGACTACCTGACTTTGAGTGAGAACAAATTAATTTTGAAATTTTTGCTGAACTGGAAGTTTGAAAATAGTTGACTTTTAATTAGATGTGCAGTGTTCTACTTTCAGGCTTTTAACATTTGATTTTAAAATTAATATAAAGAAACAGTTGAAACAGCAAAAACTTGCCTTAAATGCACAACTATATGTTTGATACAGTACTGGAGTCTTGGAAATCCTGTTCTTCTTGCTGAAAACTGTAACTCAGTGATTTTACCTGAAGTGAAGCTTACCTCAGGAAATTTTAGTTTTCAGTTATAATGACATTTATTAGCTATTCAAGTGACTGCTCTCTCCATTCAATGCTTAATGCTTCCTTAGAGATGTCAGGGACAAAGGTGAGAAAGGTGAAGTTTTTTCTTGTTGCTTTATGTGTCTGCCCAGGGTGGTATCTGATTCTTTCCTTAGCTAATCAAATACTCTGCTGTGACAGTTCAGGCTTCTCAGGGAATTGATGACAAAAGTATTGTATAAATAGAAAAGCAGGAAACTACCTGCAGGTTGGAAATCTGTGTTCCCATCCCGACAGCACATCATTTCAGAAGGAAAGGCAAGGAATTGTCAAAGGAAAGAAAACATGACCTTGTTAATTACACACAGAGTATTAGAAATTTATCTAAAAGTAATTTTAGAGAATCATGTGAAGAAAGTTTATTCTGGCAGCATGCTGAGTGTATGTGTAGAGGAGAGATTGATTACATATTGTAAGGCCTTAATTGGCAGCCATCTGAGTGAAGTATTCTATTTGGAACTAACAACTGTAAAAAACCTCCCTCCCTAGACAATGGGTTAATATAACTTCCCAGGTCTCCTCAAAAAGTTGTTGCTTAGAGAGTGAGCTGCTTATGACTCCTATAATAGATGAAAAATGCATGCTCCCACTTGGAGCAGAAGATAATAGGAAAGTGTTATCTGTGGTTTGCAGACTGGCTCTGCTTGCAGAGTGAATGCGCCCTTCCTTGACCTTCAAACGCTCAGCTAGTTGAAAGCACTTGCATAAAGAGTATGGTCTCTTCACAATAGATCAAGCAAGGATGGTAGGTGTTTTTCAGTCACTCTGCAGTAGTTACTAATGGAAAAATAACAGCTCAAAATAATTTTCTAAAATGTTTGGATAGAATAAGCATAACGAAGAAGGACACGTGTTTATTGAGGCGGCATCAATAAAGTACATGTTACCAAGATACCTGAGATACAGTGGTCTAAAGCTGGAATTTCTTCAATGAGAAACCTGGGGAAGCTGGTGTTTTATCTATATCTGAAACAAACAGCAGATTTTATGAAAGGTTTTTGAAACTTTGTCTTGTGTAGTTATTTGAAATGGATGTGTTTACTGCTGGGCATATAACATAGTTTCTGAAGCTTCAAAGTTGAGTTCTCAAAGTCCTTGAGATTAGAAATCAAGGTTTAGGGTTCCTCAGTATGTATGGTCTAAATTCCTAGTATGCCCACAGCTTGGTATCACAAAGGTGAAAACCTCTGGTATTCTGTACAGCAGGGGCTGCCCTGGAAAAGCAGACTTGGAAAAGCCCAAAGACTTTCAGGTTAGTTGTCTGGGACTTGTCTAGATTTTGTTAAACATCAATGGCAACTTAGATATTTTTAGAAAGTGTTTTGGTTCAGTAATTCCAAATTTTCCAGTTAAATCTGTTTTACCTGAAAATTCCCAGTGTAACGTGGTTTTGACAGACCTTTGTGCTTTATGAGTGCATAAAATACCTTGCTGTATCTGTATTTAAGTTATTAGTCTACAACATTTAGCCCACCAGTTTGAGTGGAAATCTAATTCTGGTGTTTTTCAAAGTTGCTTATGATTGCTTTTGAGTCACATCAATATCAATGCTACTTCAGCCTTGCACCCTAAGGAATTACAAGTAGAAAGTGGAAGAAAGATATCAATTTTTCTCATTATCTGAAGCAGAGGCTATGGTAGCTTCAATATGGAAACTATAAAGCCTACTGATGGATAAGGATGAGATGGAGAATGTACAATCACACAACTTTTTGATTTTTGTTACTGGCATTCACAAGAGAAGAATTCATCCCTAAAAGCTTAAGTCCTGAGGTTCATCATACATCACAGAAAGCCCTTGTATCCACTCCAGTTTTGGGATAATGCCACAGATTGCTTTTGAGCCTTACAGTTAGTAGACTTTTGCAATCCTCTTCCTATATGTGGTGATTCTTTCCCCTCCCCTGCAGTTACTCTCTGGTTTTGGTTGTTGTTTTGCAGGGTTTTCTTGTTAATTGTTTTCTAGCCAACAGTAAATCATCCTGTGCTACTTTCTCTGCTTTCCACTGTTCTGAGGGTTTGCATTCTTGATTAATAAGAACAATAGCAAACCAAAATTCATGGCCTTTTCATATTCATTATTTGCAAAGCACATTGTTCCAGGCCACCTTGCACCTGTGTCATAAATTAAGTCTGTAACAGACATTTAAAATACATACAATGAATAATAAAACTAGTGTTCCTTTGGCACCAATGTAAAAATAATATATTTACAATCTGTGTGGAACAGAAGTTTTAATATTTGGCTGAATCTGAAGAGGATAGTTAATTCCTTTTATCTTGCAATTAAGCCATTTATTTTATACCAGTGTTGCTCACATGACAGAATTTACACAAGATAAAAAAGAAAAAGCTCAGGATCTGAAAACTGTCCCTGTGGAGAGGAAAAAGCTTATTTCTAAGTCACCACGTTCTGGTTTAAAACAAACAGTAATGGGAAAGTAGAAAGTGAAAAAGGATTCACATCAATACAAAGAATTAAGGGTTCACTCAGGAAAGCTCAGGCTGGATGAAAGTCATACCCTGGCTGGAGAAATACAATAAAGCTGTAGTTAAGAAAAAAGAAAGATTAGTTTCTGCCACTGATATTTATGACTGAAAAAGAAAAAAATGTTCTTCCACCCTTCAGAACTCAGCTTAGAGCTGGAAAGGGACCCTAAAAATATTGGGAACTTGTCATAAACTCTCTAGGTTAGACTTGTATGTGGCTGGAAAGTTCAGTGTTGTTATTAGTGAGAAAGAAAGAGAACTGGGGACTGTTTCACTGTTGGAAACTTTCACGTCTCAAATATAGTTTGAAGAACAAATGCCACTAACAGTGGTAGGCAAAAAACATGTTGGAGAGACGACAGCTTGCAGATTTGATCACCAAATGGTCACTGAAAAAACTCAAGAGGAAGGTCCTGTACCATGTCTATTTTGGACTTCTATCTGGGGCTTTGCAGAAGGTAACCTTGAACCAACTGACCACATGTAGAGAGTTTAAATTAAGCGGAAAATAAAAGTCAGAAGGATATGCATATGACAGTCTGAAGTTAGTTGACCCTAAGTTGCTCTTCTTCAAACCAAAGATATAACAGAAACTAAATCCTCTACTGCCAGAAAGAGAACAATGTTTTTAGAGAGGGGCTCCAGTTTTAGCATCTTCACCCACACAAGAATTTGGGTCTGTGTTGGCCTATTCAGCGTCACCTGGCAAATTAGTTTAACAGTGAGTCATCCAGCTCTGTTAATAATATTGAATTTGTTCTGTTTTTAAACATGAGTGTTGGCTGCAAATAACTGTAAAGGATACAATTGCTGCTGATTTTGGGGGAACCTTTTCCCCAAAAAGCTGTCAGCTTTTTCCTTACCTAGTTGAGTGCCTCAGTGTACATTAACTCATACAAAAGTTATGCTGAGAGGCAACATTGAACACAATAATATTCCTTCTCCCCAGTTTGTTTAGTTTTGATTATAGTGTTTCCCAAGCTATAGCTTGTTTCTGGTTTCAGATAGGGTCTGGGGGCTTCCAGCTACTGCTTGCACAATGACTGGGGGAAAGGGTGTTGAAGAAGCGAAAGCACAGGATGTAAAATGTCTCTCAGTGACTTGACTGCCTGTGGTTGCCAGGTTGACTGTAAGAGCAGTGAGGCTTGCTGTATGTGCAGAGTCAGCAGGTGTACTGTGTATTGCAGGAACACGTTGTCTGCCTTCTTGCCCCTGAAAATACTTGACTGAGGCAAACTTTATCCTAACAGGCACTAAAATGCACAGGTATTGTTCAGGTGTGATTTTTATGTCTGATGGCAGATTAAGGAAAAGGGCTGTTCTGCTGTTCTGCTAAGCTGGGATTACAGGTGTGATATAAACCTTATGCAAGTCCTTCAGAGACTTAATTTCTTTCTACCTTGCACACATGAAGAGGCTAATTAATTATCAAACTGGCTGGCATAATTCAAGCACCTGCTCTCAGAAACTTAATAAGTACAGCTACAGAAACGGCTGTGCTATACAGCCCTCAGCCCAGCCAGCCCTCCCATATGTCTTGTTTGTAGGTACTCTTTGTACAAAGCATAGTGCTGGGAATCCTTCAGCAGGAGTGCTTGGAAAGACTTTCCGCTCTTCCAGGGCTCTGTTCCCTGGTGCAGCTCATGCTGCTCCCCCACTGTCAGGCAGTGGGGCAGGCAGGGAGTCCACTCCTGCCAGCTGATGCCGGGCTGGGCAGAGGAACCCAAGCCCAGGCAACCAGCTGTTCTGCTCCTGCCTCACTGCAAGTCATTGTGGGACCTTGGATAAATTTTTCATGATCCTTTTTCTCTTCTTTGTGCTACTTCTCTTTTTGTGAGGTTGAAAGCTCTCCAAACTTTGTATTATCTCCATATACTGTGATGAACACTACAGACCCCGAACTCTTTTAGGTAGTCCAGTTTCTACTGCAACGTGAATAATTGCAAAACTGAGCTCCATATGATGCCATTTATTCTCAAGCACAATTTTCTTATTGAAGCAAAGGGCAATCAGCACTTCAAAAGGCTGTGTGCTGTGCTATGGCTCTAGTGAGGATATTGTCAAAAGTCCCTGAAGGTTTTTACAATCTCCTGTTTTATTTTTTTTGCTAGTAAGTAACTACATAGAAACAAGCTTTTCATAACAGCCAGTTGCTGAAGGACTCTGGTCTTACCAACAGCTGAAAGAACGCTTACGTTTGCATACCGGTATGCATCAGGAATAGGCAGCTTCTCACCTTGGATGCTCTATACTTGTCTTCTTGCAGCTGTATATCAAGATAATTTAGTCCTAAAGGAGAGTATTAAGGATATTAATGAAATTATAAAGTTTTACAAAGGACTAACTAGCAATTTTCTTTAAAAAAAAAATATTTCATGTTGGAGAGGCAGGGAATAAGGAAGATTCTCTGATGTGTTGCAAGCGCCAGTAGCTATTAGTACACTCTACATATGCATTCATCAGAGGTTCTGTGGCACAATCTGTAGTGCAAACTGGTAATTTTCTATGTCAAAAAAACTAAGCAGGTGATTGCATATCTTTAGACATGCAATAACAAACATGACCCGGTAACATTTTAAAATGAGATAGTGTAGCATTCAGAGAATGTCTGCGTTGGTGGTGGTGTTTGTGTCTCTCCGATGTCATGTCCCCTTGTCCCAAAATTTTATTGTAAGCAATGATGCAGAAAAGAATTTTGCTATTTGCTTTTGGAAAATGTTTTCAGACTCATGGGAGAGAGATGAAAAATATTTTCTGTTGTGTAGTTATAATTTTGCTTTCCTCTAAACAAGCATAATACAAGAAGTCAATTTTTTTGCATACTACAGGTTTTAAATTTCTGTTTAAAATTCATTTGCATGCTTACTGAAATAACAGTGGCATTTTTCTAGTAAGAGTATGAGCTGTATTTCTGTGGATCGTTGCATGTAGGGGTGAGAAAAAATCCAGCAGCACTAGATATATGTGTTAAGTTACAAAATCATGCAAGAAAACTTAGGAAGTAAATGATTGACAATGCTGGCCTTTAAAAAGGCATAATTAGTCTGTAAAGTTACTGCCTATTGAGGCTTGTGCTTCCAGTTTGTCTCAGGGTGCTGCTGTTTTTGTCTTGTGTCTGACTGCAGAGTCAAAAAGGAACCAGTGCGTGGGATTTGATTGTTTGTACATAGGATGGGTAACAGTGGGTGGAGTTTTTTTTTCCTCCTTCTTCTTGAAGGAAGCTTTGATTTTTTGAATAAGAAGCAAAATCTTTAATGTGCATCACGAAGAAAAAATCTCCAATTACGTGGGTTTTAAGACTCTACACAGTTACCTTGTGTTGTATCAGGGCAAGCAAAGGAAGATTCAGTCCATTTATTCGCATGAAGAGGTCAGAGGTAGAATGTGCTAAAAATAAGGAATCACAATAATTACCACGTAGGCCAGACAGGGTGAATGAGTACATAAAACATCACCCATTACATATGAAATGTGAAATTTAAGTGCAGATAAGGTGGACTTTGGCGTCTGGAAATTTACACTGACTGTCCTCAATCCTGACAATGTGTGGACTGCTAAATGTGAAGGCCTGTGAGCTTTTAATTTAAAAAAAAGTCCTTCTTTATATATACATTTCCCTGAGAAATCTTCTGCTGCTTTGTTGATTTCCTTAATACTTCCACCATTGTTTTGTAAGACCCTCGGATTTTTCTGAGCAAACTCTGGTTTTGCCTTTTTCTGGGCATTTTCTTTGTGATGCTTGTGATGCTTCAGGGTCCTCAGTGCAGCAGTTCCTACAGCTGTCATTTACAGCAGTGCTAATTAACTCTTTCACTGCCCCTAGCCCTTACATTTTGGGAGAAATCAATATAATAGAACAAAGGGGAGTAAGAAAAGAATGAATTTAAAACGTTATCTGAAGTTGTAACTTTTAGGGGCCCTATCAGAGTATTTTGAATATGTGAGGTTGTAACACAGCCTCTAGGATAAGAAAATTGGAAAATTGAGGAAATGTTTCTTTTCAATTCTTCTCATAAGCCAGTTAGGGGAACATTTATTTCATCTCAGATCAGTTCTGTTGGTATTTTATTCTATAGTTTAAAACATACCAGCCATTTACCATTGTAATACATAATTTGTACAACTTGATGTCAATGAAGATAAAGATCTTTACTATTCTTGTTTTTTCTACCTTTCCTCTGTTGTACTGGGCCATTTCTTGGTCATGTATAAGACCTTTGAATTTACTATGGCAAAAAAATCAGCAAGTTTCAGAAGATCTGTGAAGAGAATGAATTCAAGTGTTAATCTCCCATAAATAAATGCCTAGACTTAGAACACACTATCAAGGCACTAAAGAGGAAGGTACTGCTTTTCTTCTTGCATGTCTCCTGTGGTTCCAAGTTCTGATTGACACTGAGTCTTTCAACTCTTAACCTTCAAAACCTTTCTTCTTTAGAGAGATTTCCATAGACTGGGAAACTCTGCTATTAAGGTACACAGGAAATAAAATTTTCTTTCTGTTAGCCAGTTTCTTTAAATAAAAGGATCAGATCTGTGGCATTTCTGTGTGGTTTTGAAGCTGGAAATTGTTTTTTTGTAACTGTTGTTGCCACTGATAGTGGGTGGTAAGAGAAATGAAGGGACTCCTTGAAGAGAATTTTATGAAATACAGAGGAGGTCAGTGGTGGTTTTGGGAATGATGATATGATTTCTATGCTCATCTTGGGAAGGATAAAACTGATTTTGTGTGCAGCATCATCTAACGAACTTCCATCTACGTGGTTTTTTTAACAGGATTTAACTATTTGCAGGTACTAAAGGAGATGGATTTAGATTTCTTGTGATAAGCTATTTGATTTTCTGAGTGAAGACTCAGTATCATGTAGGCTTCTGGAATTGATGACAGCTGTGCAAATTCCTCTTAATAAAACAGGGGAGGGAGCCAGGAAATCAAGCACTAGCCCTTTTCTTATTGCTTACTCAGTTGCTGTCCAGCTTCCCAACTACAGCCTCATTCTCTCAAGCTGAGGTAAGTTGTTAGAAGTGTTTTTCTGTAGTGTGGGAATGTGATTGTGCACTTCCTGTGGTAGTCCCAGTAGCACGAAATATCTAAAATATGTCCCACTAAGAGAGATGTGGAAACCAAGTGCTTTCAGGTTAAGGGAAGAAGGTGTAGGAAAGGTTGATAACAGTTTGTTGCATCCCAAAACTTAATTTGTGAAACACGGGATTTTTTACAAACTACCAGGCAAGACTATTGACGTGGTGTGTCACAAAATTGCCTTGTAAAGGAAAATATTTTGAAATCTCACATGTAGTTAGCAGATGGACTAATTAGAGAGTAAATTATTTGTGGTAGATAAACAAGCAATGTCAAAGCAAGGTTATCACAAGAGCTGAGTAGGACTTGTAAAAAAATGAGGAGTATTTGCAGGATTAATGGTAAGCTGTGTTTCTTAAGTTGAATTTAGTAGTTAACATGGGCACAACACAAATACCCGTCTTTAATAATGTATCTGAAGTTATAAAAGCAGAAAACAGATGAAACAGTGGGGTTTCCTATTTTTTCTTTTTTTTCAGGGTGTCTTTACTTTTTTCTTTTTTTTTTTTGCCATTGCCAGTGGAGGCAACTGCAGCACTGTGAGAGTATAGTAGTGCAAGAGATTTTGTTAGAGACTGGTGGTTTACTGCTTGACTGTTGACAGACATTAAATATGCTGTCCTATTGCATGACTGAGTTTTGTAACCATTTAGTTCATTAGTGGCAGACCTAGGATGATCCTTAATACAAAAAAAAACACCAGGAAATGAGGAAAGACATGGTTGAGTTTGATGAAGTTATAAAGGGGATATAGAGCTGAATGAGTGGCAGAAAAAAAGAGCAGAGAAAAGTAAATAAAGAGAAATTACAGTTACTGTATAGAAGAAACTGACAGTGATGGAAAATGCAAGAAAGGAAGAAAACATAGCAAGTTTAAGAAGTAAACTGATGCAGAATTAGATGGGAAGAACAATCCTGAACAAAAAAAAATTCTATTTTTTATTTGTTTAAAACTTAGTGTAAAAAGAAATAAAGTAAATTGTCTGAGCTGGGCAGCTGAATTTTAGGGTGCTTGTATTGATATTCATACTGAGCACCTTTTGAGGGTAACGTGCATATTACAGTGGTTGTTGCATTAATCCCAGATATCCTTAATGGTCTATCTGTGCGTAGAACTAATATGCTCATGGAAACCCTGCCTGGAAATTACCATTCCATTCCAAATGTATGTGCCTTCACATTTGTCCCTGTGAGTTGTCATTTTACCTTCAAAACAGAAATTTGCTACATTGGTTGCAGACATTTTGCAAAAAAACTTGCTTGGGGGATTCTTTTCTTGGGACTTTCCTAATCTAATGGCGTCAGGGAGTTTAAAATAGAACAACCCTTGAAGTCCACATTTCCAAGGTTTTGCTGACCTTTCTTCTTCCTTGATTTTGGCCAAGGTGTCCTGGTTTTGGCTGGGATAAAGTTAACTTTCTTCACAGCAGCTGGTATGGGGCAATATATTGGATTTGGACTGGAAACAGGGTTGGTAATATAGAGATGGTTTTGTTGTTGCTTTATTTGCACAGAGCCAAGGCCTTTTCTGCTCCTCACACCACCCACCAGCGAGGGCGTTGGTGGTGCATAAAAAGTTGTGAGGGGACACAAGCCAGGACAGTTGACCCCAGCAGACCCAAGGGATATTCCATGAAGTATGGCATGCTCAGTGTATTAAACCTGTGGGAAAAAGAAGGCAGGGAGAGATATTTGGAGTGATGGCATTTGTCTTCTCAAGTTACCATTGTGCATGATTGAGCCTTGCTCTCTTGGAAATGGCTAAACACCTGCCTGTCCATGGGTAGTGGTAAATGAATTCCTTGTTTCAATTTGCTTGCATACCCAGCTTTTGCTTTTCCTATTAAACTATCTTTATCTCAATGCATGAGTTTTCCAGCTTTTATTTTTCCAATTCTCTCCCCTATTCTGACATGGGAGAAGTGAGTGAGTGGTTGCATGGGGCTTGGTGCTGCCTAAGGTTAAACCCTAACACCTGAAATGAACACTTGTCCTGTCTGAAGTTGCTCGAGCTTTTCTCCAGGAGGCAACACGCTCATCATGTGTGATGCCCATGCTCATCATGTGTGATGCTCATCTTACAGTCTGTGCAATTCAGGTAAGTCCTTTGAAACTATAGCCAATACAAATGGCACAATGTTTGCTGGCTTTGTTCAGGATATGTTTGACAGTTGCAGAAACAAGGAGGTACTTAGGACACATATCCTGGTGCTATTTCTTCTCAATTAGTGCACACACATTTTTTTTATTCACGAATTAAATGTACAACAGTGAAGCCATGGCTATTTATGCAAAGCAGTTTTTTGGTGTTTGCACAGTTCTTTTTAAACTTTCATGCAAAACTAGCACAAGAACTCCAGAAAAAAAAATAAATCTATTTTTAATATAATGACACCAGTGTTTATACTGGAAAATAATAAAACAATGCCAAAACTTTCAAGCATGTACATAATGCTTTATATATTATAAAATGAGAAAGCAAACATTGTTGCCAATTTATATATGTAGTGGAAATTGTTAAATGATATCAGGAACTAAGCCTGTTAGACAACCTTAAGTTTGTGCAGCCCCAGTCAGTAGCTGGGATACTGTGAGCTTAGACCAGCCTGCGTATTTCATTAGTCCAACAGCCTGAGGACAGGTTACCTTGTGTGGTATGAAGAGGGTGGCAGTGAAGAATGAGGGTTTGCAGCCAGTTTTGCTCCATGTGCCTGTGCATCCCAAGGAACCAGCACCCGCGCTGCATGGTGAATACAAGAGAGGGCCGTGCCTGTACAGTGTGCTGCCACACAACCACTGAGCTTCTGGCAAATGGGGCTCTGCCAGGGTGCACCTGCCCTGGCTGTGGAGAGCAGGCAGCCTCCCCCAGCCCCAGCCTCCTGCCCGGCACTGTGGCAGGGTGGGTGATGGCAGATAGCTAAAGACAAGCCAGGATTGTTTGCAGAAATATCATAGACTTATCGTTTTTACTGTATTTGCTCCTATTTGTTTTTTGTTTGTTTGGTTTGGTTTTTTTTTTTTAATTATTTTTTTAAAATTTTATTTCTGGGATATGCCTCATTTAATCAGCATTTCTCTATTTAACCTTAAACTAAGTAAAAACTGGAATAGAGGGAGAGTAAGAAACCCTATATAAAACCAGTCATGTTGAAGTGTAGACACTGACAAAATTGAGGTAGCTCAAACAGAGAGATGACACTTTGTCCCTAATTTGTACCAGTGGGAAAATGGATGTGAAAGGATGTAAGTTGGGCACAGAGTATCAGTTGGGATTTGTTTTCCTTTACACATCCAAATGTTAACAATGAACTTAGTCTTTGAAGTTTTCATAAAAACACCCAAAAACTCTTAAGGAAGTTAAACATAAATCTGTGCTCTGTAAAAAATTTTAATTTTATAACCACCCTTTACACTGATTATTAAATGTACCTTAATTTACTTATCAATTTTAGGACATTTATTTTGGGTTGTAAGCATAGTCTTTTTAGAAAACTGGCTAAAGAACACATAAATATGATGCATACTGAGCATCTTTAAATGTATAAATCAAAATTACAGTGAAAAATAAAAGGCAGTTGCTCTGGTTGTACTGTAGCAATACATTTCTAATAAATAGATACTGGGAAAAAAATCCCTTGGGCATTAAATGTGTTTCTGGATTAAATAATTTGCCAAACCTATAGTATCTTTTTTTTTTTTTTTTCATGGCTATAGGTCAAAGATAGTTTTTACAGATATAAGTAAAAGATCATCAAATAAATAACTATTTTAAGTAATTTCTTTGATTCCGACCAAACCATTCTGATTTTCTCCTTTAATATTCCTCAGTTTGCTCAGTGGTTTTCATCTCTCTTAATTTTCTTATCCAGCTGTAAAATCCCAAGACAGGGATGTGTTGTAAAATGTTGACTTGATCTTCTAAATGACAGCGCAACAGTAGGACACAAATCAAGAGCACTCAATGTTATCAGTACAACACCTTGCTTTTTAAGTAGTAATAGCTTATTATAGGACACACATTCCAGCTGTTTTATTTTTTAAATAAAATAATACCTTAATTTATTTGTATTCCACCAGAATGAATACATTCATTGCAAATTGCATGCACATAAAAGTGAATCCATTTGTAAACTACATAATATCTTAACAATAAATAGTATTTGATCTAATACATGATGATAGTGCATTTCTTGTTAAAACTGCAAGCTTTACCAAAAAGAAACCAAACTCTCATTCTTTTTATAAATATTTTAAATCATTTTTAAGTACGTTTCATACCAAGTATATAAAAATAGTATTTTTAGATAAATTAAGAGGTTTCATTTACATGACAAATAACGTGCAGCAACTAACCACTCTCTAGCAGCTCTATTTGGTTGATTGTCTAGATGACATGCAGCGAATATTGTCCCTTTGCCTTCACAGAACTGACAAAAAGACCAGCAGGACCCACGATCACCTGAAGCAAACAATGCCATAGATATTGTTTGGGAACAACAATCAGACACTCAGCGAAAACCTTTGCTTCGATGAACAAAAGCCACCCATGACAGTTCTTTGTCCTAGACTTCCAGCTGCTCTGACCCTCAGGGTCTTTGGACTATCACAATAGTCTGTCAAACAGACACGTAAGTTATATCTGTATTGAAAATGTTTTTCAACATGCTTCTAGAATCTAGAAATTTATTGTTTTTCCTATAGTATGAATGAACATTATCTTCTCTTACTTCCTATAAATCTGAATTTTCATGTTTGTAATCTCCATGATTTCCAAAAAAAAGATCAAATAAAGCAGTCGTGCAGTACTCTCTAAATTTAAAACTGGCTGCTGTGGAACGTGCTTTGAGTACCACTTCACTGTTTCTCATACGTCTATGGCTTGGTAATCTTTATCTTTAACATCCTTTGTGCTTGTCACAATGTCTATCGGGAAATCTGGGGTCTGTGCAGAAATTACTCCGGCGGTTCCTTCCAGGTCCCACGCTCCTGGCAGGTTCTCAAGGCTTAGTGAACTGATTGCTCCTTGGCTAAAGCTACCTTCTTCAGACCTGCTGGGCAGCACAAGGTGTAATGATGTCTCTGATGAAGAGCATACTGAAGGGGAAAGAGTTGCTGAAATAGACTGAAGAGGAGTCAGGGTAGTGTCTGAATGGGGAGAGGTGCATCTTAAAAATTGCAGATTGTCTTTCTGAATTACCTGGTACTGGGAGGAGGAATTTTGAAGGCCCATTGTATAATAAAATTCACCATCCATAGAATTTTGCAGGTTGGGTTCAGTCCTTTGGGGACTGCTGCCTACAGGGGACAGATCTGTATTCCAAATGTCACATAATGTGTTTCCACAGCAAAGTTGTGCTTTGGTGCAGGTGAAGTTCCCAGCTTGTATATGTGAGCAAGGCTGATGTGTAGTCCAAGCCACTTGAGACTGCAGACTATCCAGTGTGGGACTTCGAGATATGCTGTGCACGGCACAGAATCCTGAAGGCTTCTGAGATGTGAGTAGGTTCTCCAGAAGGTGCATCACGTTCTTCATATCCTTACGTAATTGTGAGACTTCTTGAGTTAAAGTTGTCACCTGTTATGGGAGGGCAGAAGTATTTATTTATGCACTATGCACACACATACCTTTTTTCCTTCTAGCAATGTCAACTTTCATCTGTGGCACGGTGTTTTAAATTAAAAAAAATATACTCTACTAATATATGTATAGGAAATTGTCTATCCATCTACCTTACTAAAGCTGCATGTCACAGTTCCTGTGGCATATTGAAATAATTATAGAAACAATAAAAATATATGGTGTAGGCTTAATACACCCGATTTTAAATGATTCTCTGTATATAAAGAATGGTCTTAGGGTCAGAATTGAGATGACTTCCACTGGCAGTGTGACATCAATAGCTTCTTGATCAATCATTAAATATTTTAAAGCATAAAACTTTTTTTATTAGCCAATTTTATATTGATGAATTATATAAAAATGAGGTCTTGTGAAATCTTGTTCAGAAATACATGTGAAGTATACTGCTGTTTTCATAGCAAAAAAAAAGAAACCCATGTTCTAAGTTGTTGGATACAAGTAGTTGTTATACAAAAATCTGGTGGACTACTGTTAAAAACAAGAAAAGAATAGATAACAGTGAGAAAATAGTCCATGGATTACTCTGGTGTGTGGGCAAAAGGAAGAACCTGATAGCATCCAGTTGGTTACATGAAATAGATGAAGTCTTTCATCTCCTCAAAACTTGCTACTTCGAGTGGGGATAAGATTAACAAGTTCTGAATTTGTAAAGTAAACTGATATATGAACGTTAGTAGGGACACTTGTTAGGAATTTATAAGGATAATTTGGGCAACAAAATGTCTAACTCAAATACGAAAGTAACCCACTCATAATTTCAAATGTATTTATCTTTCCTTTTTATTTCTTAAGGAGAAGTTTTTAGGAAGTTAAAATGAGTCAATTACTTTTAATAAAGGGAAATTAAGAATTTCTGTCAAAAGGTAGAAATGAACTTTATCTCTGTGGTGGCTAATCAATCTATTTTAGGCCAAAACACTGTCATTACCATTAAAACAGAGTTCCTTACACTGACGCTAGGGAAAATACTCTGTTGAAAAACAGACATGACTGCCTGTGTATCTTCAAGCCACATATCGAAAATGAAGAAGGCTAATTTAGGGGCCTTTCTTTGATCTCAAGTAAAGATACCACCTGTTAGGTGCCCCACACAGATTAATTTTTGTGTAATCAAAAATAGAAATACAGTTTTCATTTTTCTGATGGGATAATTCTGAGGAAATCTGCTGGAAAGACATTTCAGCCTGAGTTTGACTGTATTACTACAGGCACAATAATTAAAAAAAAATTCTGAGAAGACATAAGAAGCTGTAACACAGCTCTTATAGGTCTCTCTGAGCTAAGAGTTCAAACCCATCATACTGTTTAATAGTTTTGTAATGATCACAATACCTCTGGAGGGAAATACCTCTTAGAGGTACGAGCCTCTTGGCTGGCAGATGACAGGATCTCTCTGTGTCTCTGCACTTCTTTCTTTCTGCCTTGTTACCTAATTGAGTCATGCTAGATAGATAAAAACCAGGAGATCCCCTTTTGCTGCTGAGCTTTAGGTTTAACTGCCTGGTAGCTGATTTGAACTACAGTTAATGTGAAGGATCAAAATATGTTGTGAAAGCAATTTGTGAATAGACTTGCTGTGGGGTCAGAGCAGCCAGAGAAGGTTCCTGGTACTATCAGACTTGAAGGCAGCACACAGTGAGATTTCTGGACAAATCATCTACACAAGAGCTTCTGTGTTCTGTTGGAAACTAGGAAACGGCATTGCAAAACTCCAAAACCTTCCCTTATTTGGGAGGAAGTGGGAAGATGGACAATCAAACCCACAGAGATTCAGTGGTCATCAGTTCTTTTTAAGATCATCACTGGCCCCTACTCCTAGTGGATAAAGCAGTTGTTTTCTGTGTCTAATTTCCCAACTTCCATCAGATTTTCAGGGCTTTCTGCCCTTGTGCAGATAGATTGACACTACCTTATGAGTATGCACCTTATTCAAATTATGAATCACATGTGAAAACTTTAAAATATTTTGATTGGTTTGATCCATGTTTCTATTTTCCATTTCTGATCACTTATGGACTTTTTAAAAGTGTCATTCTTTAATTTGTTTCTTTTGCCGATTCATTGAGACAATACAGTGAAAATCCGTCCCAGCATCAGTAATTGCAGCAGTTTCTGTTCATTACAACTTGCTCTAGTGCTCAGACACCATTTTTGACATACAGCTCTTAGAGTGTTGTATTCTCATAAGCTTGCTCTCACACAGAAAGAGGAGCTCATGTGATAAACCCACCTCTGATGTATGCTTTAATAGTGTCCAGAGTAGTTATGCCAAAATTAGTCAGAAATTCACCACCACCACTTATTAAAATCTATTTGGACCAATACTGCTCATCACATACATAAAGAAAATATGTAGTTTTCAGGATTTTACAAACTATTAATCTTAGAAGATTAAAGCTGCAGGATTTGTATCACATTAATGATGCTCTGCATATTATTATACTTATATAGTCACAAAAGATAGTATTACTGTTACTACTAATGCTATACTTCTTGTCCTATTATTTTTACATCCTTCGGAGATCCTTGAATGGATGCAAATAAACATGTGTAACAGGGATAAACAATTTTATCACTAATGTAAAAAATTTCATAGTGCTGCAGGAAGTGCAAAGGGAAAGAGATGAAAAGCAAAAGGAATTTTAAGTCTATGAACAGAAGCTGAAAGCAGTAGAGTTTCCTCCTGAGGAAAAGGGCTAATTCCTCACATGCTGGCAAGGCTGCATTCTTTTCAGGAGCTCACTGATTATTTGCTAGGCAAAACAGCTAGTGGTACAAATGGTTCCTGCTGTGCTAGGTAGACAGCTTCAAAATGGTCTATAAGATCCCAAATATGCTTTAAATGCTGCCTTAACACTTTCTAGGACTAAAAAAAAAGATACTGCAATATTTCCAGAAATAGAAACTGCAATTTATACAGATTTAATTTGAAGTAGCAAGAAGTGCTTGTCAGACTGGTCAAAAGCAATGCGCTGGTACCTTTTTAGTAGACTAGGTTATCAGGAAAGAATATCTTCAAAATAGAGTTTTAAAAAAAAAAGTAGAATTTTTTAATACATAGTCTTTATTAATAGCATTTTCTGATGCTCTGACCAATATAATTTTCAGTAGTTGTATTTTGCATTTTCAAATTACTTTGACAGTTTCAGTAGAAGGAGTATTTTCCTTTATTACAAGTATTAAACTGTTGAACAGTTTGAGTACTTTGTTCCATATAGTTAAATAGGAATGGAGTGATGAAAAGCTCTATATAACGTAAGATGAGGATGGTGATTATTGTTTTGTTTAAATGGCATTGGTAAAACAGGTTTGTTTGGTTTTCCATGATATATTACAATGTTTAATTTATTTTTTTTTTAATATTGCATGTTCAGCTAGAATGCCTATCTCTCGTCATTCTTCCTGGATAAATCTGGAATAAGACTTGTTTTTTCTGATTAGGAGCAGATTCTGATTAATACATTGGTATTTTTTTTCTCTCTGTGGTTTATTCCCTTTGAAATTCAAACTTCACCTAGACATCTTCCTACCATGACTCTTTATAAAAACCTAAAGGAATTAAGAATAATATTTCCTTCTTGAGAACTGGAAGTTGCATTTTGGCTTTCAGCTGGCAGGAGTTGTTTTTTGAGGCTCAGGTTGACTTGCTGCTGATATTCTGTTTCTTGCTAAGTGCATTGTTGAATGAATAAAATTGGGGTGAGTTGAGACAGAGTCTTCACTGATCAGCTACCAGCAGTGCTGTGGCCATTGGTATTACAGTGACAGACGTTTCTGATTTAATGGCACTTTAGTAATAAAGCTAGATGCAGGAAGGAAAAAAAAATCCAGTGCAGCTAATCTGAGTCCAGATTAAATATGTAGGATTTGTGCAATGATACGATGGTTCAGTTTCAGTGAAATAAATCCAGAAATCTGGAAGGTTGTGAAATTGGTTTTACAGTGGAGGAGTAGAAAATTTGCTGATTTGTCTGGTGATTCATTAGCCAGCTCTTTGGTAGTTCCAGAGTGACCAGTTTGCCTGGGTCAGTTAGGAAACCAAGATTATTGCTATTAAACAGGTAAGGACAAAACAGAAAACTATAAGGGACAAGATTATTTACATGTATCTAAGTCAACATGGCTCCCATGAAATTCAGTCTAGAAAAAGGGGTCCTGAACTGCAGTTCTAATTATAGTTTATGGCTCTTCATTGAGAGTGAGTCTGGGGTGGGGGTTTGGGGCAGGAGCAGAGGCACAATGATTAGAGGTATGGAATACCTCAATATATAGGAAGAAACTTTAGATGCAATATATATCTTGTTAAAAGTCTTCTCAGAAGTTATTGTTCACCTGACATTCTTCAGAACAGCTAAGAAAATATGAAGGACATGTGAACACCATGAGTTGAATACATACATGATTGGAATGGCTTATGATCAATAGTTTGCTGCCAGCCATGGACATTCTAAGCTATATTTTTTAGCATCCCAGACTGATCTGTTTTTATTTAATGTTTATTTTTCATGTCTAAATGGAATTTATGTTCACTTTTAAATATCAGTAATATGAAATTCAACTACCATAAATGGTAAACATTACATCTGAAAAGAAAGTATCAGAGGCATGAATATGATATTCTGCCTATGCAGAGTATTATAGAAAAATGTTTGTGGAGTTTTGCTGAATGACACTTCTCAGGCATTAATCATACTCCCAGGATATATAAACAGCATTTTTTCTTTTATTGGACATGAGAAGGGAGCTCTCTTCTCAGGGTATTACTTAGGCTGCTTGAAATACATTGTAGTTTGAGATTGTGTGCTTTGTCAGTGATTCCAAAGATCTGACCAAAGACAGTCCAGAAGAAAATGCTACCAATGAAGAGTTTTAGAAAATGTAATGGGCAAAGACAGACAGAAGGAATTTGGTTTGCTGAGATCTGCTGGAGTAGTATGTTTCCAGAATAAATTGCTTTTAGAAGGAGAACAGCAATCAACTTTTTTTTTAGTATCTTCTAGACATAAAAGAAAAAGCAAAGAACTTGAATACCAATAGAGATTTACATTTAGATGTTGAGAAAATAGATGTTTTCAGTACAGGAACATTTTGAAATACCTTTTAGAGAGTTAACTGGATAATTGTTGCCATCTGTCTAGGTAGTAATATTTTTTATTCAAATCTGAAGACAGCTTTAGGTGTCCAGTTGATTTGTGTACTGCATGGCTGCCTCTGGGTTAATTTCTTTGTCTCAGGTGCCTTTCCACCAAGGAAGAGTGCAAGAGACACACCATAGCATATAGAAGTTATGTCATGTATGTGCAATGTGTTCTACTTAAAAAGAAATTAACTTAAGCTTTAGAGCATCATCTTATTTTTTATCTTCATCTGCCAGTAGTTATTAAGCTAAGATTAAAAGAAAGAAAAATTTAGCTGGAAAGACTACAGTCATCAAAGTACAAGAGCAGAGAGAGAGACAAAACAAGGTAGGAGTTCTTTGGAAGCATGAATGTCAGTGTTAAAAGAAAAAATATTTTTATAATCTTAGCGTGTTTACTTGGCATGTATGGTTTAGAAAGCTTTTACTTCTTAACACAAATGATACTAGGTTCTATGTCATGGTTTTGATGAGAAACTTATTTGGCTAAACCACAAAATGGATAGATTAGTTGTAATAGTTTTTATCATACATAAATGTAATTAGTTCACTTTTTGACATGATTTTCTTGATTGAAATCTGTTTTCCAAAGCAAATTACTGGGATAGTCTTGCTGCAAAGTAATTTTTCTCATGTGAAAATAAAGTTATGAACTGGTTAAAAAGAACATGCATTTAATTACTCTAAGTCAATCGAGTTTGTGATATGAGCTCTCAAGCTGCAAATTGAACTTTAACAGTATATCCCCTATGTAAAACTGAAGGCTTGATTAACTTTACCAAATTTTCTTCATTGGCACTGACTATCATTCACATACATTTTTAATATTAAGGAATGGGTTTTTTTCCTATACTGAGAGGAAAATGAGATTGATTTTTGGTAGCTGGTTGTGAAATAAATTTTAAAATAATACATTTGTAAAATATCTTTAAATGATTTTGAAAATAAACATATTTATTTAGGATTGGTCCTTTTGTTAGATGGAAGTGAAATATTTCTGTGTTCTAAATTAGTGCCAGATGCCTAGAGTATTTTAAGCACTTGCATTTCAAAAACCTAAAATTAAAAATAGCTGAATTTCTACTAAGTGTTCCAACATGGAGCTAAATAGAAGGCAATTATCTACTAGAAAACCTGACCCTATTCATGTTTGTTTGTTTTTGTGTTGAATGAGAGAAATGTGAGTACTGTGTTCATTATATTGTTTTAGTACTGTAATTTTGGCATCTACTGATGTAGTAAAGTACGAAATCAGCCCCCAGCTGAAGGAGTCTGCACTGAAGCTGAGGTGCATGTGGAAAAAACGGGGGACATGACAGAGCAGTCTGCACACACTGCATGAGATGTCCTTTATATCTGAGCATGAAACCACGTACCCATGTTTTTGAATGAAGAATGCGTACATGTAATCAGGGGATAAAAAAATATGACTAAATTTTGGCTATTTTCTTCTTATTAACTGGTCTATGTTTTAAATAATTCAGATTTGGGTTTTGCAAATTGAATCAAAGCAAAAGTACTTCTATGCTATTTTCATACAGTTGCATTCAAATGATAGTGAGCTAAAAGCCTAGTAGGATACAAGCAGTGGGATGGTGACAGGCAAGGGCTTTAATCTAGGCTTTTTGGCCATTTGTATACCTCAGAAAATCTGCTTAGTGGTTTCCTATTTTTACTTTGTGGGCTCCTCAGTAGTTATCTATGATTGCATCACATAAATGGTGCCTCTGAGAAAATGCAGAATATTTAGGTACACCCATTTGATCAGCCTTTGCCAATAAATGCGTTGGAAAGACCCGGTACAGACCTCTGCAAAAGAAGGATACATACATACTTGTAAGGCAGAAGACTATTCTTGAGTTCTTGCTCTGCCTAGTCTGGATCAGGTCTTTGAATCAAGCTTTCTCCAGCTCTGCAAATGTGCGATGCTGCTAGGTATTCAGTAACCCAATCTTGAAACTATTGGTAAATAATTATTTTACCAGTTTTTAACAGAACAAGAACCTGAAACTGAACTCTCACCTGCCACAGATTGAAAGTACTGAACTATAATGAATTGTCATGCCTGTTTTATTGAGTGATTATTTACAGTAAGAGGAAGGGGCAAATAGGGTAGGAGATAAAATAGTCCTTCCTATTCCACTCCGCCTTGCACTACAGAAGTGGAGGGAAATTCCAGTATCACCTTGGATCTCATTCAGGCTCAAAATGAGAAGTGAGGTTAGGTGAGGAAATGAAGATGCTGGATAACTAGCTGAGCAGCCAAACCATCGAGCTATACAACAGGAATCCGGGGTATGTTCGAATTTGTCTCACACAGACTGTGCTGATTTTGGAGATTACTCTCCTTAGAGGAAGTCTGTGCATCTATTACTTTTAAAGTTAATATATAACAAATCTGAGAAGTGAAATCAATGCACTGACTGTTATTCCCTTTCTTAGGTAAATGAACTTTTTTTTGGATTATGTAGTGAGTGTCATACGCCTAAAATACTGCCAAGAGCTCAGCTGGATTTTTAAACTAAATATAGCTATTTTTGTAGGTTTTTCTTTGGGTAACTTTCTGCTTTGCTTTGCTAACAACAGACTAGATTGAATGTCTGAATGGAAAGATGTGTGTCTTTGTTCCCTCAACAAACTGCTGAAGTGTTTTTAAGCTAACTAGTGAACTGTTGTAATACAATTGCCTTTCATGAAAGCAGTTATTTTTGCATTTGTTGATTGACTTCTGTTTTCCACTGAAAAATGTATTAATGACAGTATTTGCTGCTGTTGGCTACTTGTGACCTGTTTTCTCATATTTTCCAGGAGGAGACTACATGTCTTTAATGAACAACTTTATTTCTAACTCTGCAGGTATTTTAGCTACTGCCTGTAGTCTGCTGCAACATCAGTCATAATTTTTCATTACTGTCCATCATCAAATGATGGAATGATGAAAGCGCTGGGTCTACGAGTGTTTGATTCTTAATGTAACAACAAAAACCCCCAAGCAACAACTACAGTATGTCAGCAAGGCTACCCAGAGGCTCATTTGGGTAACCACCAAGTCAGTACTGTCAGTTCATAGACTCCAGATGGAGCATGTTTGAATATATGCAGAATATGCAATTAAGCAGCCTTATAGTCATGCACTTTTTCCAATGTAAATTTTGATTCATGGGAGGACTTGGAGGATACTCATCTGTCTCTGGGATTTGAGCCCAGAATGTTACCTATGAAATCTAAGTCTTTGTCAGTAGAATTGCTTCTCATACTTTTTTTTTTAATGTCTCAGTCCAATATTTGTCCATACTGTATGCCCATGCATTGTCATATCAAATTGAGAATTATCCCATATATAAGTCAATGTTTAAGACTCTTGTTTGGTCAGAATGTTGTTTTCTTTGTTAGGGGACTTCTTAGAGAAAAGATAAAATATGAGCTTGGAAAGTAGAGAATACTTCCAGGTACTGCAAGGCACCACCAGCAACATTAATCTTTACCGTGTCTACACTAGTATAGATGTATGGAATGTAATGTACTCTGACCAGCACAGGATAAAATAATTTTAGAGATTCTGCAAGGCTGAATAAAAATATTCCCTTAGGTTCCTAGACAAAGTCTAGTGTGTTTTCTGAACTGTGGGGGGTTTTATAATCATTCACATAGCCTCATGTAGCTCTATGATTTCTATATTTCTATGAGGTTCTGTAATCAGAGAAAGGTATCTTTCTCTGCTGTGAACAGCAAGTACGATTATTTTCAGAATTTTTTCAACATTATTGTGTTGTTTGTATCTTCTGGTTGCATTACTATTAATGTAATTTTATCACTGATGAGGTTAGATGTAAATCAATTCAGGTGTTGCCAAAAGATGTCTAAATCTACCCAAACTTTGTATGACTTTTAGTTTTATTACTTATCACCACGTGTTGGCACAGGCCTCATTCAGTTTTGCAGTGTGAAAACAAATTCTGTCTCACACCAAGCTAGTAACACTCCAGCAGTTTGTGGTACTCTTTAAATCTCCGAAGGTTCTCTTCCTCTTACAGGATTCCTAATACCTGCTGAACAGACAGAGATTATAGATGAACTCACTTCTGCAGAAAGAAGAGAATGACCAGCTGGTGATGACTTCGTTTTGTCTGACAACCTAACGATTGGCTTGCTTAATCAAGAGTTATTTGTTCACGTCTTTATCCCAGGAGAGATTGCAAAAGTCTTGGGAGGTAAGCACCTCTTACTTCAAGTCTCATAGGTAACATCTTTTATGAAAAAATGGACAGATTCACCCCTCCTCAATTTTAAAATAAAAGAGTGAACCATATTCACAACAGTGAAAAGTTTATCTCTGGATTTGGATTCCGTATCCTGGTGGACACTTAAGTGTTTTACTGCATGTGGTGCAATTTCCTGTTTATGTTAGTGTGAGCAAAAAAGTTGCATAATATTTTGCTCAGATAGTTTTAGCAAGGAAAAACAGAGATCATATATGGAGGGAAATGACCTTGATCATGTAGAGTTCTTTATTTCTTTTGATTAGCATATTGCCCTGCTCCAAGATCTATTTATCTCTCTCTTTTCCCTAGAAAAGCAATGACAAGTCTGCAACTGTTACAGTTGAAAGGTTTGGTTAATCCATAAGATGCCTGTCTTGGCACATCTGTCACCATGATGTATTTTCCAATTGCCTCTTGTGGATAGCCATGTAATACATCTTCCTGTTTTAAAAATACCTGTCCTCAAAAGGAATGGATTGGTATGACTTGTCTGTTTCAAAAGCATTACATAGAAATTTCTATCATGGTGTTGTCAATGGACATCTTCAAGGTGTTTTTAGGTTCTTTAACCAAACGTTATGAAAACCTGCAGTCGGTGGGATATGAGACTTTTGTCTGAACTCTACAGTTTGACATACAAATGAGGTGATGCATTCACAGTGACTAAATAATCATGCATGCACTCTTAGCTTAGGATATTTAAGTTATCTAACCAAGTTAAACTGACTAAGGTTGAAAGAGGTTTAGAAGCCCAGTAATTCCTAAGTGGGAAATAAAGAATAACTAGATTAGGTGTGCACAATATAGAAGGAAAAAAAAAACCAACAACTTGACATTTCTGGTAACCAAATACCTCAGAAAGGAAGTAAAACTGTGTGGTGGACTTATTTAAATGTTTCCTCATGTAGAATCACAAGAAATTGCCTCTAATCTCTTCACATTGAAAGAGTTTGCTGGAGACAGGTTTTGGTCTTGCAATGTCTGATGCTTTCATCTTGTTAGCCAAAGTACTGCAATGGCTGGATATATGAAACAGTTTAGCCACAGAACATTGTTGGGGATAGGCTCAGGACTGCAGAAGAATTCAGAGAGTGGAAGGAAACCAAAGACACCCTTCTTGAATCTTCTACCTGAGGGATGGTGTTGTGACCTTTCCCCTGCGTTCAAGGACACACATCTCTCCCTCTGGAGAGATGCTGGCAGCCCCCTGCAGGACTGGCTACCTGGGAAATCACTACCCTGGCCAGTCTCCTGGTCCTCATGTTGGGACCACTTTCCTCTTCCCCTGTGGGTCGTGTTCCCTACCAATCCTAGGTCCAAGTGTCCCCCTATCCCAGACTTCCCCTCTTCTGTCCTTATAAACCCACTATGTTACCAATAAACCTTGACCTTCAACCTGAACGTGGTGTCTGTGTCGTTCCTCTGGGACTAAACACGTGGAAGCTGCAACTCAGGAATAGGACCCTCTGGTCTCAGATTCTTACCCTCTCCCATAACCGGGGCAGCCATCAGGACAGCATTCCCAAAACATCATTAGGGCTTGCAGTTGAAGACTGGTCCTCAGAATCACTCATGAATTCCATGATCTGTTGCAAAGAGTTTCCTCACAGCTCTACCTACTGGTTTGCTAGTCTGCAAAATTTAACTGAAGCTGGTGAGTTTCCATTTCATTTATATAAAAGGCTAAAAAAAGTAATTTTTTAACAAAACCTTAACTGATTGCAAGTTTATGAATTGCATCCATCATAGTCCAAGGCAGAGATTTGACCTTGAAGTATTATACCCAGCTATGTTTGAGGCTGAGTTGGAAATAAATTGGCAGAAAATGTGCATAAATCTGCTGCTGTAGTTGCTTTGAAGTCTGTATTTGCTACAAGCTCATAGGCTAATTACGTTATCGTAGTTTTGCATTGGCTTATATTATATATAAGCCAGCACAGTAATTTATAGCTTTGCTGCTAAACCAGTGAAAGAGGCATCTTGTCAGATGAGATGTCTACCTTTTCTTTACTACAGAGAACAGAACAGCAACAGCATGAAATTCCTAACAAAATAAACCAGCCAGCCTCGTACCAGATGCTCATGGGCTGAGTTTGGGGCTGCCATTACCTCCAGTGAGCAGCAGACGTGGTCTGACTGGGAGCCAGCCCTGGGATCTGCCTGATGTCTTGCCAGACCTCCCACCAGCTTCTCAGCTCAACGCTTGACATATGCTGCCTTTCCAGTGGCAATTGCGAGGTAACTCCTCGATTTGGAGTGAGAAAACTGTGAGCTCCTGAACTTCTGCAACTCTTTGGATACGTTGCCTCGCGAAGTGTGTGCAGCAAGCAGCGCCTGATGGTTAATTACACCTGGAAAGCATAGAGCATTTAGTGAGCCAGGGGAAAGAACCTTCCCTTTCAACATGATGCATTTTGGAGTCTTCTCTCCTTTGCATTCAATCAAAAGGAATTAAAACATATTATCAACGCATTATGGCATCATAAAAGACAATTATGTGGTGATTGCAAGCAAGGTTATATTCTGGTTGTTTCACGTTTTGGATGTGGGTTTTTTTTTCAAACTACTACTGCTTCAAGAACCAAACAACAATAGAGCACAAGTTAAAAAATACAAGAAATTCTGTTTTTCAAGTATAATTTTTTGTATTTTTGATACTCATTTTTTATCAGCTAGGTATTTTTCAATGAATAGATTAATATGCACTCATACATGTATGAATAAAGTATATGTATGCATGTATATGTATGACTATTGTCACAGTTTAAGTAATTTTCTTTTTGCTTTTCTCTTCCTCACAGAAGTGACTCAGTATAAAAAAGGCAATTCACAGTATTCTGGTCTTGTTTAGTTTATGTGTGTTTACTTTTAATATTATACATTCACTTTTCAAACTTAGACATGTTTATTTTGAGCAGGTATTTCTATACGTACCAGAATTTGTGTTTCTGTGTCATCATCTGGCCTGCTGTTTTCCAGTGATCTAGGGTTAAGTGCAGGGGAACTTTTCCTAGTTTAAGAAACAAATGAAAAGGGAAAAAACCACCAAAACAACAAAAAAAACCTAGGCTCTCTCTAGCAAATATAAACATATCATATTTTATTTTTAATTTGCATCAAAACCCGCAGAGAAACTGGAGGTGAATCTAGGCCCTCACTGGCTTTTTGCACATGTTTTTCCTGGCACATTCAACGTCCTCTGTTTAGCCCCAGCTATTTGCAATGCCTCCCACGCTCGTTGGAGCAGTCATACTGTTAACTAACTTCTTGTTTTAAATGAAGGGCTATGCTGACAATTAAATGTAGGATTGTGCATGCTTCAGTGCCGTGCCTTATTATAATCAACGTGAGTAGAAGCAGAGTGCTGAAATTATGGGTTTTAGTCTGCATCTGCATGGCATTATTATGCTTATCAAGGTGAAAATGTCGACGCTGAAGAATGTAATTGAGCACCTTAAGCTGCAGCAATAGTTAAACTGAGCTCCTGCCCCAACTGTTAATGCGTCAGAGTGCTACTCTTAAGAGGCACTATAACTCTTTATGTAGGCAGAGCTTTCAATTCATTAATTTATTCCCTTCCTTTCCGGTTTTTTTGGGGTTTTTTTTTAAGACTTTTCAGACATAAGGTTTTTCTGTTTGTGTATTAATTCAATATAGATTTTCGTTTCTAACGAAGTCTGGGAGCAGAAAGGACAGCGTAGGTTTGTGTAGAGCTCCACTGCCCTCCGGGAGGTCAAGTCTCAAATGAGTTGAGGGACACTTTGACAGTCCATGCATGAGCTGAGACTACTCAAGTTCATTATCAGTAATTCGGACCTGTGGCTCAAGTCTGGGTACTTATTATATCAAATCAAAACCAATAGTCAAATAATTCAGTGAATTATCTATGTTTAGTAGATTATCATTTTGATCTGACCATTGTCTCATAGCAGTTATGCACGTTTTATTTGTTGATTTTTATGTTTAGTCATCTTGAACATTTTGATTCATTATTCCATTATGTTAGAAAACAAATGCAATTGTCTTAATACAATATGTCACTTTGTTGGGTTTCCTATATTTGCTTTGCTCTAAAGTCAGTCACTTGTAAGTTATCTCTACAGAGGGGAACATCACTTCTCTTTACAAGAGGAAGGGAACATTTCCCCCTTGAGTCATGACAATTCTTTTGAGCTACTTAGACTTTACTGAACCCATAGAATTCCCTCAACATGTGCCGAAATCCACCCCTATGCCTGCATAGTAGTTAGCATTTCCCAAATTATAATATTGCAAACTCTAAGTTCTCCTTTTCTTTCTTTCTTTTCTTTCTTTTCTTTCTTTTTTCCCTTCCCTCCATGATTTCGCTGTAAAATAGGTCTGCAGGAAGACAGAGTAGGCATCCTAATATAATAAACAAATTTTTTTTTAAAATTATTTCAACCTGGTTTTGTTTCTTAAAAAAAAAACAAACAAAAAAACACAAAAAACAAACAAACAAACAAACAACAACAACGAAAAAAAAACAACCAAACAAAAAAACCTCCACAACAAAAAGCACTGCACCGGCTTCAGTATTTTATGAGTCATTATCTTAAACTGGTTCCTTTAGTTCTAAAATAATATTTTGCTACTCTTTATCTTATTTTTGCCATGAAGAGAAATATAATGGTCACTCAAAGATCTGGGAATTACATACATGATTAAAATCTGTTTTTTCTACTCCTTTATGTAGAAGGAAGATATTAGCTAGAAAATATTTGTATTTATGAATTATTTGATAATTTCCTTAAAGGTAAAATTAACCTCAGCTACACAGAGAGAAGATTTCACTTGCTTTTGTTCAGACATTTGGTAGCCTAATAGAAAGGGTGGGCCCCTTGTACTTTTGAGCATCTCCAAGGAACTGACTGTGGAAGGAAAGGAGGGCTGCAGATGCACATTAAGCAGAGGCAGAAACTGGGAAGATTAACGCTTCTAGATTTACTCCTGTATAATTGGTTGAAGCGAAGTTACTCATACCACCCAAAATAAGTAAGAAAAACTGTTTTGCCTTGGAAGCGCTGAACCTTGTCATGTTTTCCAGTTGCCAAGCACCAAACTCCTGCTCATCCATATATGAACAGAATCTTTCATAGTGGACTGCTGGGATCTGGACTTACCCAAAGTACAGGTGATGATGGCATGCTTATGCTGCAGGGAGAAGACAACATATAAGGCTAAGCAAGAGGGGCAGATTCAATTAAATGCTAAATAGCATTAAAAGTAATAAAAATATATTCACTGCCATTTAGCAGAAAAGGTGTATTTTCTGCTACTGGGCTGGGAAAAGAAAAAAAACTGGGATGCTTGGAGCAGTAGTTGATCAATCTGAGAATCAGTTTTCTTAATAATAGATATAAAATTTGCAGGTGTCGAGTTTGTTTCTAATCTTGCTTGCATCAATATAAATCTAGAAAAGCTCAGTGAAACTGATGAAGTAAAACGAACACAAATCAGTATTTTAAAATGAGACAGTCAGCCACTTTTGCACATTACTGCCAGAGCTGTATACCTCTACTGATTTTATTAGAGTTATATATTAAGATCAGACTTTTAAATCATTCTAAAATCAAACCTCCTTTTGCAATGACAGGTAAGTCCTCTCTATTACATACATTGAAATAGAAGCCCTTATCAATTCTACAGTGGTAAAGCAGAGTCGGCATTTCTGACTTTTTCTACCTTACTCCCCACGTGATTCCTGTACAAGCAGAACTTTTAACTGATCTCCAGAAGCAAAAGGCACTTTGAGAGACAATCCCAGACTGGTTCAGGCTGGAAGGAAGCTCTGGAGACCCCCTAGCCACTGCTCTCCCCACTGAAGAATGGTCCTCATGTCCAAGTGGCTTTTAAACATCTCCAAGGACAGAGACTCTGCTCCCTCTCCCTGCTGGTCCAGTGCAGAGTAAAGAAACTCAGTGTCATGCAGCCAGAGTGAAAGTTTGTGCTGTACGTGCCTGGAGTCCAGTGGGAAGGAGAAGAGAGGAATAGGCTGTGACATGACATTGCTTTGAAGCTCCTATCCAAGTGCAAATAAGGCTCATACTAAATAAGTCCCTGCTAGGGAGTTATCTATTTTTACTTGTAATTTTTAGCTTGCAACCAAAAATCCATTTTGGTTCAATTCTTGCAGCATTCAGAAAAACATCAAAATGGCAATTTACTTATGGTTCAAGCAAAACAATGGTTTGCTTGATGGTCAGTTCAGCTTCATGGTTTGATTACAGAAAGCCTTGATTTTAAAACATTGAGCTTATCTCTGCCAAAGGATCAGACCTCATAATTTTTTATCTAAACTTGACATTTTCCTAGTGCATGTAACCCCTCTCTGCCCTTACTCTTTCTCTCTTGATAATAAACTGCTGACAAACCATGTTTGATTGTCTTGTGAAGGTGAGAAGATCAAATACATACCAAGTATTAACTAAAAAGAAAGAATATCCCTAGGGGAAAAAAAACATTACAGAACATGCATTCACTTGTACTGCTGGAAAGAGTTGTCAGGCACAGTGAAAAACCAGTTCAGAGGCCTCCTGCCACCAGAAGGGAGCGGGACCCCCAGCCCCACATAGGGGCTCTTTCAGGAGCACTTCCCTCGCTCTTGTCAGTCAGGAGCTGGGCTGAGGGAGCCATGAAGGAAAGGAGGGGTGTTGCTCCCAACCACTGATATTACAGTTATTCTGTCTTTCTTAAAAGCAGAGGGTAAAACCTCCAGGATCAAAATAGCAAGGCACTTCATCTTCCCCAACAGCATTGTGTCTCTGTTTTGTGCTTGTTTATGCTTTTTCCCTGATTTCTTCTATTTTTATTAGTATTATTATTTTTTTTTTCCTGAGTTAGTTCTACTCTGTGGAGATGGAAATGATCCAAGATTTAGCCCTCTGGAATTTAGGGCCGCATGATTGATGGGAAAGCAGAAAGGGACTTGGCTTACAAGTTTAATATGACCAGTGATTCCCACAGATTCTAGAATCTCAGAATTATAGAATCTCCTGAGTAGGAAGGCACCCACAAGGATCATCAAGTCCAACTCATGGCCCTACATAGGATACCTCAAGGGACAAACCGTGTGCCTGAGACTATCATTCAAATGCTTCTTGAACTTTGTCAGACTCGATGCTGTCAGCACTGCTCTGGGGAGCCTCTTCCAGTGCCCAAACACCCTCTGTGGGAAGAACCTTCTCCTGATATCCAACCCAAGACTCCCATGATACAGTTTCATTCCATTCCCTGAGGTACTATCACTGGTGACCAGAGAGAATGCCTGTGGGATCACACCATACACAGCACCTGAGCTGTGGCCACTCGCTCTTAACAGCGCTGTACTGGGTGGGCTAAGAGAGCCGGAGGACAGAGGCTGACTATCATCTTAGCAGCCCTTGATATATTGCAATACATTATATGAAAGCTCAGTAGCAACAATTCTGCCTTGAAATTATGCTTAAAAATTACTTTGCACAGATTCTATAAATGTTTGTATTTACTGTTCTACTAAACTACACATAGAAAAAAAATTTCTGTCTATACCTGATCCTTGACTGGAAATTATGGGTTTGGTACTTCTCCTTAGTTTTGTCCATGCCAATTTACATTACAAAATATTAATTTACTGCTAACCGCAGAGAAAGTTTTCTCCTCATACTCCAGCCAGTAGCACTAGGTAGCACCAAACACAGAAAAAAACCAACTAAAAAAACCCAACCAACCAAACAAAGAAAACCCCCCAAAAAAACCAACCAACCAACCAAACAAACAAAAAAAGAAACATAGAATCAAAGAACTACAAAGTGAGAGAATTAAAATAAAGGTTTTTTAAGCAAAAGAACAAGAAAAAGAGTTCAGTAGTCTTGAATTATTTACAAAGAAACTCAGGTTCGTTTAGTCTGATGAAACAATAGCTTTATATGTATATCAAAAAACACATTCAGAAAACTTACCAAGAAAACTCTATATCCTCAGAGAAAAATGTTTATCTTGAACACGGAGGAAAAGAACCTTTAGAAGTTAATGTTCGTGCCTCTCCATCTGTGCCAGCACCTCTTGAATAAAAATGTTTTCATTTTCATCAAGAGTATAATATAGATACATATTAAAAAAATATGTACACACACATGCACACACACAAACACATATTGAACCTCATATTTCTAAGCTGAATAATGCAGCAATTTCTTTTAATATGAGTGAAACTGTGAGTCACACTTGACTTGAGCTTAATTTGAAAAAAAATTTCTGTGGCACTGTGAAAGGTCTGTAACTTCCCAGCTGCTATCTTGACCTGGTTTACAGGTAAATCAGGTACAGCTTTGTACCTCCAAGGTTATCCATTCCAGGGATACGTTTTCTATTTGGTATGCAGGATTAAAAAGCCACGCTTTGAAGATGTGGAGTTGTCTTGCTCCTGCTAGATCTTAAGCTTCCTTTAAACTGTGATGAAGTTTAGGGAAAAGAGTTCTAATCACCAAAGAAATCCTTTAAAGTATTGATGTTTTCAGCCTTTAGATCACCTTGTAACAGCCGCAATGGAGAATTAAGTCCAGTTGCGTGTGAAACTTTGGCTATGCTTACAGGCCTCAATGTGACCATAAAAGGAATCTAACTTTGGACTTGCAGCTGTTCTTGTGTCAGTCACTGTTAAAAAAATTCCAGTGCTAATTTATTTAATCTTACAACCTAATCCATTACTGACAGAGCAAAGCAAAGTTAGAAAACAAAACATTTTATTATGCACAAGTTTCTTATTAGAATAGAATAATCCAGCCAGAAATACTCAGTGATAGTAAATATTTGCAAGCCTGGGTAATATGCTTGTCACCATAATTGGCAGAATTGATCTGGCTGAGTGTTCACTTCACAGTTCAGAATTATCCCTTCTCACAGACAAGTCTCATATAGACAGACCCGTCTCCTTTTCAGATTTTACAGGAAAATAGCTGGCATAAAACACAATTTCATTGCAGGTTAATTTAAAATTTATTAGAAAAGAAGGCAAAGTTTTAGGTGAAAAAAAGTCTCACATTAATTCTCGATCTTCTTTTCTGGAACTATGCCTATTTGTCACATAGACTCAATAAATATGCTAATAGCATTATATTGTTAGCATCTTGTCAGACATTCTATTTTTTAGCAATCCTCTAATGTAGAAATCCCCAAATTCGTTTAGCATATTTGCTATCTGATCCAAGAGGAATTTTAAAATCATTTCACAAGATGTGAATGGAATAGTTTCTGTAATTTCACAGCTCATTCAAGTCTGCTTTATCTTATGCTGCCATTTGCACCTCTGAAAAGCAAATGTTGCATCTTCAAGTGGAATGGCTACACTTCAGGCTTTCTACGGGCACTGCAATTCACACAGACACAAGACAGATGTTTTAGTCTGGTCAAATGTCTCATGAGCCACTGTGCTTGTTTATCAAAATACCTGTTAAGTAATGGCAGAGAAGTGTGAGCAATGATAGAACAGAGGTTTCATGTTTGTTGCACTTACCAAGGGCTGTTTCAGATGTGCTCCAGCCACTCAAGTTCCTTGCATTTTAAGACACTAGTTGAATAAATCGAGGTTATGCTCCATGGAACGGTAAAGGAAAAACTTAGGAATCAAAAATTACTTCAGTTTAAATGATAGTACTGCTGACAGTTCAGCATTTTTGAACTTTGTTCATCTGGGAAATTCCTCTGCCTTAATTTGGCTTACTTGCCCAGAGAGCTGGTGTTAGAGCTGAAGGACTTGAGCATGCAGTGCAGTGAGAAAAGTGTTCTAGTAAGATTCCTTCAGTGATGCATGAGCATGGTTCTAGTTAACACATACAATTATTCCGTTTCCAGAGCCAGGAATATTTGGAGAACATAATCTGTTTTACTGATGGAGTGCAAAGTCATTTAGTAACCACAAAAAGTCAAATATAGCACCTATTTCAGATGATTTATAATGAAGGAAGTACTTAACTAAATGCCATGTGATGGCAAGCCCTTATTCAGTTTAAGTGAAAGCCTTAAAAATATTTTAAAAATACTAGTATGATGGAATAATACTTTTCAGTTTTTGGGGGAACTTCTAAACAATATATATGACTCAGTTTGATATTAAAAACTGCTTATAGCCCACACCAGACTTCACAAAGCCAGGTGCAAGGAGCAGCTTGCTTACCCATCAGCTACGAACTTCAACTAATCCATTTAACTAACCAGTGAAATAAAGCAGGAACAATTGCTAAGTCAATTACAACCAATAACAGGTGTTTTAGGAAGTGTTGTCTCAGCTGAGCTGCTGGGACTGACTGTGAGGGTGGTTTATTCCTTCACAGCCATGTAGCAAAGGGATGTGTATGTAGTTGCACAACAAGAATTCTGCTTCAGTTGCTCGGTTTTGTCACTTTCTGAATACTGATGGCTCTATTAACCAGACTAACTAATTATCTGCATTTCATATGTGGATACAAAGTATACCATTGTGATACTGCATTTCCATGGCTTCCTAACATATCATCATTCCAAATGCTGGGGTTTTATGATCATCTTAAATTGACATAATGTGCGTGTCTGCTTAGAGTCTTGCCGCCTTCTCTCCCCTGTCCTACCGGTACATATGACCATCCCTATGCTTTGCCAAAAATTAACGGTCAAATTACTTCAGCTTGATCAGGAACATGCTCAGACTGAATTTTTCCTTTTCCTACACACACACACACACACAAATCAGGCCCATGGTCCAAATCCCCACGTAATTCCAGTAGTGCAGCTGTGAGTACAGAAAGGATGAAGAAGTCAATGTCAGGAATAGAAACAGCACTGTTGTGCAACAGTTGACATTTCTGCGGTCATCACACTGCAGCCCAGGATGTCAGAGGAAGAGCAACTGCCTCTATTGTCTCTAAAAGTATCTGCTTTTCACTGGCAAAGAAATACAATGGTTGTAGTGCAAAAAGCTTATAATTTCATTTCAATGTATAATTAACTAAGCAATTCACAACAACTGTTTTGTTGTTCTGTACTCACCACTTGAGTAATGAGCATTTTTACTTTAAAATGGTTTCTTAATGTGAGCTTCTGACAGCAAAAGTTCAGGGAAACTAGGATATGGTGATGTCCTTGGACTTACTGATTTTCCTGGACATGGATGAGCCGCAAAAAACCCTAGACATAAAAGAGAACAATGCAGCATGAGAAACTACTGGAAAGAGCTGGAAACACTGTACAATGGCTGAGATTTACTATAGGAGGGCTCTTTGCAGGTATAAAATACATGCTAAAATGAAGAGAGAAAACAACATTGATGGAGGAAAGTCAACAATAAAGGAAGGGAAGGAAGTGAAATGGCAAAGTCAGAAGCTGGAAAAAGTGTTGTGTTGCAACTCTGTGACACCATGTAATGGAATAAAGATGGAAAGAGCAAGGAATTTTGAGTCTGCAATTAAAAACAATCCATAAATTTACTTTTTATTCGAGATGAAAATGATTGCTTAAGCCTAGTTTTCTATTAAGATGTTGCTATGTGAAAACAATTTTTTAAAATTTCTTTTGTTTTAATTATTTGGGATTTCTATTAGTATTTAAATATTATTTAAATACTTATCATGTGTATCTATAGCTACCAAAAGAGATAATAACTAAGAGCTTCTTAAATTTTCTGACATTTAACAGTGCACATAATACAGAGGCTTTATAGAATGCAGATAAATTTATTTGACCTATTGTTGAAATCTGAATAAACATATAATTATGGGCTTAAAAATGTGGGTTTTTTCTATAGTAGCACATTAGGACTTGATGTGGTGGGCTTTAAGTAGCATATTAGAAAATCTTTCAGCTTGCAGACAATTCCAGCAATTGTGAGGTCACTGAGAGTTAGCAATTTATTCCTGAAAGGAACGGGAATTTTGGCATCAATTTAGCAGAATCAGTGAAGGCATTTTGCTTTCTCATTTTTTAACAGTTCTTCTGAACAGCACATTTTATTCACAGAAATCTCAGTCTTATTGGAAATCTAGCTCTGGGACAGTGAAGCCAAGAAACAGGTACACTTACATGGACTTCTGTTCCCAGAAGTACTGCCTTCACATGGATGAGCGCAATCTGGTCCATGACTGAGGTTTCTCCTATCTTTAGCCTAGAATAAGCAAATGGTTGAATTCAGTGAAAGAAAGTAAATCAGAGAACATCAAATTCCTTCAGGAATGGGTCCTAGAAGAAAGCATTTCCACTTCCAAGTAAGGAATCAAAGCACTTCAGTCACTTTAAACAGCCAATATGTGATGGCATCCACTTCCAAGCTATCCAAGGGTAAGCACATGCATGCAACACTAACTAAATAACTTTGAGCCATATCTTAATTAGTAGAAACCTGCTATTTTAGAAATCACAGAAAAAGACTGGTTAGTTTTTGAAAGAGAAACATTAGTTCATTATCATTTATAACTATATATTGGGAACAATATAATTTTATTGGATCTTATTTTTCTAACATCTTACAACACCCTGAAATTGCAAAAAGAAATATAGGTAAGAATATACTTGTACTAAATCAGTAAAATTATAATCCAATTTGTATTTTAACAGCTAACTTATTGCTTACTTTTAAATTTTTATTATTATGACATATTTTAATCTATAGTAGCATAACAATGTATAATTAATACAGAATAAAATATGAAATTGCTTCATGCTAAAACATATAAAAAATTATATTTTTGTAGAACTAATTAAAAATCTGAGGTCATGATTAGAGGTGCTTTGCAGACTCAAGGCAAAGGGATATTTCCCTACTAGAGAACATGGGAGGTCACCTGCAGGGTTAGCTGTCAGTATGGCAGAACTGGTACACAGCATTAACACTTAGAAAGGGTTATTGCACACTTAAAAGGTTAAATAGGGAATTGATACAGAATAACTCTCACTTACTTCATCACTTCAGAGATAAGCCCTAAGGTTAAGCAGATAAATACAGCTTCACTGTAGCCAAATTTCCTACAGAAGGTAAAGTGTCACAAAAGTTTGCGCTGACCATGAAGAAATGGTTTGCTCAACAGGAATGTACCAGAACAAGAGACACCAGAGTCGTTAAGTGTTTTATTGAAATAGGAGCTTTAATAGAAAATACAGATAAAAATCTGATTGATTCATGAATCTAAGCACACTGACAGCCTCAGGGTGTGTTTTACCCGACCCATGAATCTAAGATGAATAGCCTCCTCTTCCAAAGAGAAGCACTTTCCTGTGTGGGCTGGCTTATTGTATCCAGAGTTGAAAGATGCCAAATTCTGGCATAGGTTTTTTATCTTTTATACAATACATATATATTGGATTGCAGCCTGCCTTGCCAATCCCAGCAGTTCTTTGTATCATTCCCTATCTGTGGTAAAAACAAATTATTATTTTGACATTCCCTGGGAAAAAGCTCTAAACATCCTGACCAGAATAAGGGACTCAAAATGCATAGTAAACAAACCCTGAAAATCTACTAGGAAATCCATAATTCCATGGATTTTGTAAATTGATCTGCACAAAGTACTTTTGCTTTTCAAAATTAATGTTGGATTTACTTGGTTTTACCTCTTTACTTATGAGGCTGGGAGATAGAAACTTGACCCTTTCTTCTGGACACTGTAGCAACAACTATTAGGATTCAACTTCTCTACAATAACTTACTTGCTCATAAGCAATAATCTGACCTTTTTTTGGAGACCATGGGAAAAATGTGGTAATAAAGAAACTTTCAGAAGCCCCATATATCTGTTTAAAGATCTTTGTTTGAACTGTGGACAAATTTGAGGAGTACTGGCTGTGTACCAGAGGTGTTTTATCCACAGAGGTGAGCACAGGCTCTTTTGGAAATGTGTCTTAATGATACTCTATAAAATAAAAGGTAAGGACTGAAACAGAAATCAGCTTTAGAAATCTTCTGTAATACATTATCCTTGAATAGGCAGTCATCAGAAATATAAGACAGATGCATGATGGGACAGTAATCTAACAAAATTATTTAACTTATTTTGCACTAGTACTTCATCATAGTTAAAGAGAAATTATAAAAACTTTTAAACAAATGCTTCTTGAATAGCTTACATAATTTGCTATTGGATACCAGGGATTTCACTGTGCAGTTTATTTAAAGAATCTTGTGAAAAAAGGCCAACTTTTTTTCCCAGTTTGTGAAAGGTGATAGTAGATGTTTATATAGCAGGATTAATCACAGATAGTTTTCTCAGAATATGAAAAAAAAAAAAAAAACCAGTTTCCTTTGGATTATTTTTCATACTATTTAGCTTTGCTTTACACTTGAGAGATTGAACTTTTCCAAGTAAAAATTCAATTGTCTTTTGGGATGCGTTTAATCATACTAATTTGGAATAGGAAGCTTTACATCTTTTTTTTAGTATCTATAAAACATTTTTAGAAGTCAGTACAGTATCTGCTTGTCTGTGCATGCAAATAGGAATAACTATCTGGGGAACACAATCATGGCAAAAGGTCATGTTTGCCTTTTATTTTAAATACATTTAGACTATCAAGTGGTTTAGAAGTCATTCAATCAATACCAAAAGTCAAGAAAAACAGTTTGTTTTATCAACATGAAGATATTTTGAGTTTTCTAAGATGGAATGATATTTCCTTCTACATTTTAATCAAGATTTCTTAAAATCATTGTTTTAGTGTATCTGCAACTGCAACAGCATCTTGAGACACAAATGATCTGCAAAACCCACATGAGGATCCTTTCCTTCTCTTTCCCCTTCTGTCAAGGGCAAATCAGCATGAAAGCTGAGACTCTAAACACTTCCACATGCCTGTTGAAACAGTAAGAGGGTGCTGAGGGATATAAATTTAACCAATATATACCATGGGTCACTTTTAATTTTCTTGCTGCGTGTTCTATTGCCACAAGAAGAACTTTTGGGTGCACATTGCAAGCCAAGAATAAGTTACCCACTGCACTCACATTTGCTTAACATAAATGATTTAATATAAAAACTAAGGTGGCTAAAAGAAAGAAGCGCGTCTGAGGTTTTTAAACTTTGGAATAGGTGTTTTCAGAGTATGCTCCTCTATGATTCATCTGAATTATTTTAATGTAATTCTAAAAATTTTGTTGTTCTCTGCAACTTACTGTCTAGTTAGAAAACCCATGAACCATTTTTTTAATGTAAGTAGTTATGTTAAAAACTCCCCCATAAAACAGATCCCCAAATGTACCTACCCCTCTGAATACAAAAAAAAAAAAAAAAAAAAAAAAAAAGAGAAAAATTAAATGTTTTTAAAAGACTGGTGAAAATAATAATTTACAAGATTGTATGAACACAGACAAGTTGACAGTACTAAAGTGTTAAAATAGCATTTCTTTTGGTAAGTTCCGCATATCTCTTTTCAATCTGACAACTGAAAATTGTCAATTAAATAATGAAATGGAAGATTAATATGTCTTGAAACTGCAGAAGCAGAGGGAGTCCAGGGGGACCAGTGCTAATACCAGCTACCAGAGTTTGTGAACCATGAAGGATTAGCTGAGTGAATTATGAGTGCAAACTGCAAAATTAGAGTCAATATGGGGAGATGGACTAAAAGAATATGGAGGATTGGCTCCATGTCTGGGGTGCTGTACTTTATTGAGACTGGATTTCTGGAAATATAGTGCTGTAGTTTGAATTTTGATGCACTCTAAAAATCAACCACTTCAATTAGTCGAGGAACCCTAATCATTATTAAAATCAAGTTCTTCCATTATACCTTTCCAGCCCTTTTATTTAAAAGGAAAAAGAAAATATCTGGGCTGTTATGCTAAGAAATATGTGTATTCAAATGAAAAAGAACGCAGTTAGAAAAAAAGTGAAAGTTCAGCCTGGGTGCCTGAGCTTTTTCTTAAAACAGTCATTATCTCAAAATTAGTATCAAGGCTGAAAAGCTAAAATAGCTTATTAATGGACTGAGACTTCTCACACTTCTTTATAATGGGAGTCAGGTGTATAGAATCTTTTGAAAAACCTCACTAAGTAACTATCTGCATCTTTAGGCACTTAAATGTCTTTCCCTATTGTACTATTGTCAATTGATTTCAATTAGGGTGCCAGTATTTGGAAATATTGTCATTTCTTCACAGATATAAGAACAGTGGTCAGACACAGAGGGGCGGCAGTGGTATGTCCTGTGGCTGGGTGGATACTGCCATGGATATGGCAGACAAATGGCTCGGCTGGACAGGGTGCTGGGCCATCTTCTCTAGACTGTGCTTTTGCCAAGAAAGTTTGAACCAGATGATCTTTGAGGGCTCCTTCCAACCTGGTATTCCATGATTCAGTGAGTCTACAAAAATAAGACTGTTTCAAAGGCACGCTTCAAGCAACACAGGAATTTCACTTTTTGTGGGTAAAATATAACTTTTTGTGAGAGAACCTATAAACTGCAGGTTGCAAAGTTCGCATTTCGCTTCTATACAGCTTTTTAAGTTCGGGGAGCCCAGTTTCACAGAAGGGAGAGTCAAGACTATCCTTATCATTGTTGTTAGGTTATTTTGAAAGTATAAAGGGAATATGGAGCAAAGGACACAAGAGAGAGCCTGGTGGTGTCCTCCAGATATGTTACAGGCGCTATTACCCACCGCGTTAGCTGGGAACTGAGAGGATGGGAAGCAAATCATGGTTCTTCGCCCTTTTAATGGCATAGCACCATCTGTGTATCATGAAGGTACTTAATATTGTTACTCAGCCTCAGCACATATTTTGGAGCTCAATGGATCCTAAAACCTGAGCAAAAGCTTCATTCCAGCAGTACTGTGAAAGTTACTGACAGGAATAGGCTCTTCTGCACCTCATCAGGAAAATGCATTGTATTTTCATTTTCTTAGTTTTCCTATTTTTCCATCTTTCCTGAAAAAAAAATCTATCTAATTCTAAATCTTCTATCTAATGTTTCATCCTTAAGGATTTCATACTTGTAAACAAAATGACTGAAAGCTGACAGTTGGAAATGTCATGTCTGCTGTCAACCCTTCATGAATAATTGACACCGAGATTACCTAGGGAAAGCTGCAATTATCCTGACTCATTAACATATGAACTAAGCCTCCTTTTCTTCTGTGGTTGTAGGATTTTCCTTCAGCTCCTTGATGTGGAAGGTAAAAAAATCCCATCGGGAGGCTGCTGTACAAAGAATAAGTCTGAATGAATAAACAGAACCTCAGAACTATGAAGATATATTAGAATTTCAAGTAGTGTTTCATTTCATCTTGCATATACTCTTTTGCCATGCTGTTATTTTACAGGGAATATCACTGTGGTACATTTGTGTGCTAGCCTAAGGCTTGGAGGATAGCACTTTGCAAATAGAAGCGTCAATGGGAAGGTCTTCTTATCCATGTTCATATTTTCATATACATGCAGATACAGGTGTTTATTGAGAAAGCAGAAATAGTTTGTGATCAATTGAATTCAAGCAAGCAAAGTCTGCTGGATCAAAACAGCATCAAAAGAGGGAAAAATATTTTAAATAGAAATTCCTTTAAAAAAAAAAGATAAAAAGAAAAACCTTAACTTGATTTTAAGACTAATTTTAGCGAATCAACGTTAAGCACTGGAACAAGCAAGCAAATTAGTCAGGAATTCTACAAGCCAGGAAATCATGTAAAGAAACAAACCTACCATATTGACAAAGCTAATAGAAATTACTAACTGCTGCATCAGAGCACGTCAAACACTTTCTCTTAGTCTGTACTATCTCACAGAAATTTTTTAGCTGTTGTGCAAAGATGTAGGGTAGCCTTGAGGTTTAGGTTACAGCCTGAATTAAAAGTTCTTTTCTTGAAAAAAAAAGCCGTTTGAATTGTAAGTTGAAACCATGAGGTTATTTTCCACAAGTAATTACCACTTAGGATACCCCTCACTGCTGGTCCCATTGCCTTTAGAAGCACACCACAAATTGGAGGCCATCATACCAATCTGTACAGTTGAATTATAACTACTTTGGTATAATGAGCTCTCTCTGACAGCCACACACAGTCAAAGTCATTGTTCAGAAAGGATAACCAAGCTATTGCCTCTCAAATGTAATACACTTCATTAAAATGCAAGTCGTTTCTTAAAATGCACATTCACTGAACTCCAACCCCTCATAAATCTTGTAACATTTCATTTGTTGTTCACAGCTCTGAAATCTTTAAATTTGGGCCTTTGGTAACTTTGCTTATAACCTTAAAACACATACAAATTTCCAACTTTAGAATTTTTTTTCTTTTTTCTCTTTTTTTTTTTTCTTTTAAAAATTGCAAGAAAAGATGACAGTTTGCAAGCTCTTGCCTTTTGATTCTTGCAGCACACCTGTCAAATGCAATTATTTAGACATTGGGTCTTCTTACTCTGCTGAAGACTACCTGACATCCACACAATTTTTCCATCCTCTAATTTCATATGTTTGCTCTGGGTGATAATAGCCTGGAAAAAAAAAATCATTATTTCTTTCTTGGTTTTAGGTAATTTCTTTTATGTGGCCTTTATGTGGTCTTCCTCCTTAGTGATTTAAATACAACACTATCCATCTCAATGCAAACACAGAAAGTAAAGTAAAAATCCCCAACTGTCTAAACTAAACAGGAGAATAGGGGAATTTTGAGGAAACAGACGCCAGTCCCTGAAGTTTCCTCTCCATTTTTATAAAATCTGTATTAGTTTGAAACTTACTGCATAAGTGCCAAAGAAACATCAGTGATAAAGGCCAGGCTGAATGGGGCTTTGAGAAACCTGGTCTAGTGAAAAAGTTTCTCTGCCTACAACACAGGGGTGGGAACAAGGTGATCTTTACTGTCCCTTCCAACCCAAACCATCCTATGATTCTACGATATCTATATCTATCTATTATTATTATCCAAATCCTTTTTTATCTTTGAGTATTTATGTGGCATTTTTATCTTATGTTCTGCATACAGTTCCTCTGGTTTCACATACAATGGCCTGTTCTCTGTTCCTTCAAAATATAGTGTGAACCTGATAACAGATGACTGATGCTTGGGTTTTCTTAGAGTGGGTTCAGCACTGAGCAATGTAATACATATTCCTGTAATATTACAGTTGTGTATACTGTATTGCATTCAGTACCCACAATTCTTAAGGATCAGGGCAAGCTTATTTAGAAAAAACCTTAATATTTAAATTTACACATAATCCTGTTGTGATCTCTAGAAACTGTCAAACAATAATCTCTTTATATAGCTGAATACAATTATGCATCATTTTTGCCATAATCTACAGAATAAAATCAATTGTATATAAATGTAAGCAAAAATAACCTAAGTTAGAATTATAAGCAAAATTAAATGTTTTCAAGCCATTTGTATGTATAATCCATATGAGCTCTCAGCATTCTGCTCGTACTCAAGCAGAACCAGAAAAGCCTCAAGAGACGTTTCCCAGAAATATCTAAATTTGCCTTTTATTTGGATTGATTATTGCTTATGTACAGAAATTCATACACAGCACTGTAGGGATGGGGGCTGAAGCCCACGTGTGCACACATCATACATCTGTGCACATGCAATCTGTGCCATGTACACATGCACCTACAAACCCAGCCTCTGTGTGCAGGGCTCAGCACAGTTGCTATCCTAAGCGACCTCAGGGTGGCTTTCCAATCTCTGGAATTTAAATGCATTTCTCTATGGAGACTCGGAACAAGATGAGAACTCTAGCTGAAGATTAAAGTGGAGCACAAGCCTTGCACACAGAAACATCACTTATTCATGAGCACTTACATATGTGATGCCGTAAGTCAACAGAGCGAGTACATTTTACCACACCAGCCCTAAATAAATAGAGCTTCATTTCTCTTATTTACTAGGGACCAGGCACCAAATCCCACTTTTTAAAGACGTAATTTGCATACAGTCTAATTGCCCTCTTTAAGTAGCAAAGCCTTTTATATGATAATGTTGACTAACATTGCCCATTTTAACAGGCTGTTTCTTTCAGTTGTGGAGGCAGCGTTTTACACAAACAGCAGTCACTGGCTATTATTTAACACAGGAGCATATTAAGGGAAAAGGAACAGGAAATAGAATGCAAAGTTTCCAGTTGGAAGTGTAGCAAAGCTGACAGTCTAGTACAAAAGACTAATCAGCACATAAGAGATTCAAGGTTGCCAGCAATTAATTCTAACAGCAAACTGAGCATATTAAGGGGTCTCAGTCAAATCCTAAGAGTCCTACAAAAATTTAACTTAATCTTTGTCTTCCACTGAGAGCTTGCCAGGGTCTAGACCATCCTCCTAGGGGAAGAATATAAAATCCCCCTCCACTATTTTCTATAACTTATGAAGCATATGCTAGACACCTATGAAAAAGGGAAAAAAAATGGGAAAAAAAGAAAAAACCTACTCAAGGCATTTTGCTTCTTCATGGAAGGAGCATGTATTCTTCTTGTCACCCCATATCTTTCAGCCGGCTTAGCTTCCGCTTTTATTAATCATTTTCTCAGGTAACTTGGCAAATTCAGCATGTCAAACACCACTTTAATTTTGTTGTGCTAGCACATTTGCAGCTATGTTCCTGCCACTTTTGAATTCTAGCTTTCAATCAGAAACATTTATGATTACTTCCCAGCAGCATAATTTTACAGGCTTAATAAAAAGCCTAATTCTACACCAAACTGATAATACACAGCATTTCTCAGAGAATTATAATTTTCACCTGGCTTCAGCAGAAAGTGTAGAGACTCAAATATCTTGTGTTCAAGAGGATTACCTTATGAAGGCAAATTAATCCAAGTGATGGCTCACAACATCTCAGTTTTAACTTGTGAATAGAAATTTGAGCAGCTCCCTTAGCCCCCTTCCTTTAGTGCACTGAAATCAGAAGAGCTACAGAGGCGCTTTTACTGGCCACAGGACAGCTAGAAATGATTGCTGACCGTTATCTTAGAATCATAGAATGGTTTGGGTTGGAAGGGACCTTAACAACTTAACATCTTTAAAATTGTGTGATCATCTGACAATGAGAGAGAGGAAAGCAATGATCTCCAATGTAACCAGACACATTGGTTCCCATTTCTTGCCTCTTTCCCTGCCTTTTCTCCAAATCCACCACTGGCTTCTTTCCTTACAGGCTGTCTGTGGAGCTGTCTGCTCAGGAGTATTTATGGCCATCAAACACTGCTACTTGAATCACTTCACTTTCCTCTACAAGAACTTCATCCCTTGCTCCTCAAAACCCAAAGAGACCTTTAACACAACATATCAGCTCAGGGAAACAAAGAAAAGGGAGTTTTGTGGATAAACAAGACAGTGTACATTTTATTCGAAGTGATATTATTATTCCTTCCTAATTCTTTCAGAACACACATGGAATAATGATTTAAATGAGAAATTAATACACAAGTTATCTATAAATGGGGAGGCACATTCAGCAAAGTTTGGTGGATTTAGGAAATCTACCAATAAGTGGGAAAAAATCAGCAAATTGTTCTCCATTATTGCACTTATATATTAAATGTGCTTGTTTGGTTGGAGGTGGTTCTTTTGGTTTTCTGGGGTTTTTCTTTTCATTAAATACCTTTCTGGATATGAAGATGTGTTTTTTCCTATTGTGTTTCTGTATAAAGTGTCAATTGATTGCAAATTTGGTGCAGCTGTACTGTTAAAAGCAGCAGATCTTAAGTGAGAGAACATCCAAGACTGCCTTTTTCACTAGATCTAAGATCTTTGGTTTATTCAATCTTACCTTCTAGACCCATTGTTTCAGCCATTTCTACATCTTCAGCTGTTCTATAGGCTCTGTTCAGTTATTTTTTTATCATTCCAGTTCTCCAAAGGGGACCGCAGTAAAATCACAGTGTCTGGAAGGACACATTTTTCAGTGGGAACTGAAAAATAAATAATCAACTTTCATTAGCATTTTTTATGGATAATTTTCCCGAATACTGGACCAACATTTTCTTTCTCTTTCTTCTAATAACAGTATATGATGCTTGCTGTTAATCCTGGTATCTTTGGGGAATTTGAGTTCCTGTATGCCTTTGTTTTTCTTATTTAAACAGACACTGGAAATTTTATATTTTCTCTGTGTCCATTCATCTAAATGTAAGCTAAAAAACAAAATGCATTTATTTTTTATATATATTCTATATTTTCCAGATTTGCAGTTAACTGCAGTGGATGAAGGGTAAGCATACAGAGGAAAATCTAAGAGGAATATTTGATACTTATAAAATAATAAAAATCAGTTTGTTTTGTCTTGCTCTGAGTGCAAAATGGAATACACATTAATGTGTTAAAATCTAATTTATTTTCTTTTTAAATTACAATCAGGTTCCAGGATTCGGTTTTTTGTAGTATATATTTGAAAAAGAAAATAATTCACAGCTCCAATTTCCCTTTATCTTGTTATATTGATAGTGGAGAGATGGGGCTGCTGAAGCATTACGAAGTCATTTCATGTTATTTTACTGAGGTTATTGTTGTTTTATTATTAAATGATTTCTTCTTCTGGGTTTTCTTAAACGTGATGATTCATATCCTTAATACATTAAAAGGTAGCTTTATAGAAATATCTGACCAGAGCCATAAGGCTGAATTATGTGTGAATAGATGAAGGCACAGCTTAGGTACATAGGAGAGACTCAATCCACAGCATTACAAAAATTAGAAACAAATAGTCATAAGGATATTCGAGATCTCAGGTCTTATTCTCCTAAGCTATAGTTATACTGGGTCAAATTAAAATTGCAAAATAATAGTAATAAAAAAAAAAACCAATGAACCTTGCTATGCTTAGATAGAAACAGCAATATTTTAGAAATACCTTAACCTTCTCTCTCTCAATTTGAATCCATTACCCCTAGTCCCATCACTAAATAATAGTGCCCAGGGTCCTCCATTCTACCCTTTTTAAAGATGGGTGCAATGTTTCCCCTTTTCCAATCACCTGGGTTGTCACCTGATAGCCATGACTTTTCAATTTTCATGGGGAGTGGCTTGACAACCACATTTGCCAATTCCCTCAGGACTCTGGGATGCATCGCAATAGCTCCCATAGATTTCTGTTCTTCTTCCCTTTCATAGTATTGAATGCACAAATCAAGAGTGTGGAAGAAGAAACTGATGAGGACATATACTTTAAGTATATGTGGACATCTTGGGTTCTTTACCAAAATATATTTCAATGCTAAGTAGGAAATTAGTTATTTGAGGATAAATAATTATCATCTTAACATTTTTTTAAAGTCAATGTTTTTCAGCATTTATTTATGTAAGTTTGTACATTGTTTTAAACTGCATAGTGGTTGGTAAGACAAGAGATATTTCAGTTCCTTTAAGACAATTCTGTTTCTTAAGGGCCCTCTTGCTGTATGTAAGTTTGTGCAATTGTAGCAAAAAGGATCTACAAAATATAAAGAACTAGCATTTTATGTTGAACTGCTATTTTCAGCAGAGGACCTGGTCTTCATTGTTTCTGAAAACCTGGAGTTGGTAATAAGCCAATTTCATGTCTGAAATCAAATGGGTAAATAAATGATGTGCATAGAAAACCATATGAACAAATCTGATACTGCAAATGTCTAATCACACGGTTTCAGCAGGAGGTTAGAAATGTAAATAGGACTTAAGAACCCCTGCTGAACCTGGAGCACAGTTAACTTTATATACTTGAGTAATATTTAAATCTATGGGAATTCAATATAGCATTAAGGAATCTCATGTTTAAAGGAATAAAGCTGAGATTATTCTTCTCGATTATGTGCAGTTACTTACACATCATTTGAGATCCTTTTATTTTTGTCACATTTGAATTCACAGTTTAGTTTTCCTTCTGGTTTGCTGAACTGCATAAATGTTTGGTTTACTGATATTTTGTGAATAATGAGGTCCACTAGTACATTCTCATAACTCATAAAATACCAGCAAGCTCCACATTAATTCAGCACGTCTTTTTTATTCCGAGTTGCTAAATCAAAGAAGTTTTATCTTCCTGATATTTGAAAACAATGAGATCACTCAGTAGTTTCACTTAATTGTAATAAGTGTTTCCCTGGACAAATCACTTAAAATGGTATATTCATAATATATATAAATAGTTCCCATATCAAAATATCTATTTTGATTAAAATATTTTAACACTTTTTTTTTTACTAAATAGAAAATTATTTCTGTGTTTGAGAATTTTATAAGTACAGTCATATATAGACAAGTACAGATACACTCCATCCTGTCATAAGAAAGGAGAAAGAGCCTCACTGTTTTTCATCCCAGTCAGAATTAATTAGCGTGTCCAGGGTTCTGGATGATGAATAGAAAATCAGGGCAGGGCTTCAGGTAAATTCAGGTTTCAAAGCCTGAAGTCAGCTACCTCTACACTCATATAATCTCTGGATGATGTTTTTGGTAAATAACCTCTAGTAACTAAGAAATATTCCAAGTATCTTATGTATATAAAAAGCAAAAATATCATCACAACTACTTTAATTTGGATAAAGTTCTCCCAACTTTAAGGTTGATGTTGACCCCTAGTTTGAAAAGTCCTACAGACAGAATCACTGACATCAAGAAAGAGCCTCTTCAAATCATCATTGAAATTGAAAAAAAAAAAAAAAAAAAGTCTGATCTGTTTGTCATTAGTAAGTGATGGTTTTTATGTATATATGTGTGTTTGTCCTGTTTTGCTTTCTTATTTTCTGTACAGAACTTTCACACAAGACAAGCCAGGCTGTTTCACAAACACTGCATCTGTGGACAAATGAAACAATAAAGACAATTAGATGGCACAGTTGTAGCGTGACATATTAAATTCTCTTTTCACTTACAGCTTTCAATTTTACACTTGAAAAAAAATGCAAATGTATATTCTCATATCAAAAGATGCAATCGGTAGGGAGATTATGACTATGAATTATATTCTAGATGTGAGGTTTCTTGCAGCAGCAAATGTTTCTTTTATAGTCTATAAAACTTTTACAAGTTTTAGTTTGGGCAAACTTACAGTTGTCTAAAGTTACTCTTTTCTTTGTCAAAATCATCCTTTCAGACAGATTAAAAAAAACAACACCTGTGCTTTCTCAGTCACTTTGGAGCTTTCAAAATCTTACACCGAAACTTGTGGTACAGAAACCTATCAAAGAATAACTCTGAAGGCAACACACTGTTTTTTTACTTTCAGGGAAGAAAATATACATTTATAATTGAAGGTTTAGGCTACATTTACCTGTATAATATAATAGATAAGTGAGAAATTACATTTTAGTCTATTCCAAAACAGTCACGGTTTAATACACCAGAAGGCTACTACTGATATTTGAGGTTGCCCTAGGTATCGAGTGGACAATCTATAACATCTGTGGCATTATAATAGTATATATATCTGTGTTTGCAGTTAAACCTAAAGCATGAATTAACTTCTCTAACAGTTAATGGAGACAGTATCATTATGATCTACTAATCGTTGCTGTATCTGACAGTGCAAAGTTAAAACAAGAATGTCATCAAGCCTCAAATTATCAAGGCTGCACCAGAAGCTTCTTTTTATATTCTTTCAGGTAGAATATAATATTTCATATGTTTTCATTATTGATTTTAAACCCTGTGTATAATCAGTCAAGGATATGCTACTCATAGGAGATCTGCAGTCTCAGAATGGTTGAAGCAATGATCTTTTTTCTTTTTTTAGAGCAATAGTATTGATTCTTTATGTGTCTTAGGCACTGCCTGCATTTCAGTTGCAGAATGTCTTTACTTCTAGTCTGACAGTTTTAATCTTTCACCCAAAAAGTTCAGAAACATCTGTACTTATATCTGATACCAGCATTGCATCATCCATGTGTAACTTCAAATGTCATAACCATTTTAAGGGTCAAAAAGATATTGCCACACACATTGATTTTGTTTTGATCTCTTTAAAGCAATTTGGGACAGACTAAGGGAGAACGCTATTAATTCTTATCCATAAGTATTCTCAGGTATTAACAAAACTTCCTAACTGTATTAAAGAGGCTTGAATATAGTAAAAAAAGTTGTTAGCCATAGAATTAAATAAGTAATTGGTGGGAAAGAACTGATTTAATAGAAGTCAGCCCAAAAGTCCATTACAAACTCCTGCCTTCAGAGTTGTCTGTAAACATTAAACCCAGTAAATGCCACTGTACAAACAATAACAGAGAAGGTAAGCAAGAAGAATACCAAAAGAAAAATCACATAATAGGAATATTTTTTCCAAAGTGTTTGTTAGTTTAGTTTTCAATATTATCACTTTCAGTAGTGAGTCATAAAATCAAAAGCGGCTAAAAGCATATATAACGGAAAAATTATTATCATTTCAGACCAAACTAATACACTGACTTAGTTATCCAATAAAATAACAAACTACAGATAACATTTCTCAATATCGACAAATTGCATAACTCTGAGTCAGATTACCAGAGTGCTGTTTTTCACCTGATCTCATTTTTCTCTTAGAATTACTATTAATCTTAGAGAGGTGGTTTTTTCATTTTTTGGTTCAGGATATTGTATTTCTGAAGCAAGGAAGAGCTACATGATATGGAATCTTGCCAGCTTCCGATTAACAATAAAAATGTTAAGCGTTTTGGACTGTAATATAATGATAAGATTAAACTGTGAAACAGGTTTGATTTTAAAAGACCTGGTGTGAAAAAAAAAAAGTAATCCTGATGTAAAATGTTATATATTATGGTTGTGGAGAAATAATAAACCAACTTATGCATATACTAAAAGTTAAAATACTTAATTATATTTTAGAAGTCATTCTTATCAGTGAAACACAGTTGTACTACCAAAATAAAAGTTGTGTAATTGGAAAGGAGAAAGTTTTAGCTGTGTCCTTCAACTTTTTCCAAGGTGCCTGTTGATTTTTTTTTCTGGAAGAACACTTATTATCTTATTACAGGGGGAGGAAAAAGAAAACAACTTCCATTTCATTCAGTATTTTCCTCCTGACTGAGCTACACCTTTCCTCTAAACTTCTCCAGGCAGATCACGTTTTAGGATAAGTATTCAAACTAGCAAGCCATGGACCTACATGAACATTTACTTATTCATTTTGCACATGGAAAAAATGCAGCACACAGCTTTTCTATATGCATGTTCACTTTTTGGCTTGGTTAGTCAGCCCATTTTGAGGATTTATGCTTTTGGTAAAAAGTGTTTCCAGATACCATGTTTGGTTTATTTAGGCTTTTATAGAGACATTGCTACCTCCTAATTCAGTTTCCAATATAAACACAACATATTAGCTTCTGCAGAATGATCAAATACAGTGGTTGTTTAAATTAGATAAAATCAAAACATTAAATTTGCTGAACGCTACAAATATTTGACTGACGATTCATTTGCTCATCTCTGATTCAGAAGAGGTTTTGTAAAACCCTTCTCAAATCTAGAACAAACTCTAGGACTTAATCCCACTAATCCTCCAAAGCTGAAAAATGAAAAAAAATCAAATTAGTTTTGCAGCATGTCCTGCTGGTCATGCAGGTCAGCAGATTTAGGCTGCAGAAAACAAAGTGGTAGGTTAACAGGTCAAGCTGAAAGCTGAAACACATTTTTTGGGGTCCCAGGATATAACCAGGTAATCCCTCTTCAAGGAATTTGAAACAGCCAAGGATCAGACTCAGTGGCGAGTGCATTGGTAATCCCCATGCTGACACTTGGCTCCCTCATATGACTATTTGTTTGCTTCTTATCATATTAATAAATCCTTCCCATCAGTATTTTTTAATTCTGTTACATTAAGGATGTCTCCTAGTTTTCTTCTCATGGCAGAAGTTTTTATTCTTTGTACACCTAAGAACCTTTCAGAGGACACCATTTTAATTCACCATCACTAGGTATTCTCACCTAGTCGAAAATGCACAGACTTGTGCAAAAAGTGTTCACTGAAGGGTATGTGAAATTAGGAGCCAGTGCAAAGCAATGGGGGAGGGGGAATAGAAAGCATAAAAATAAAGTAAGGTTAAATTAGCCATAGCTAGTCAAAGAATGATCTAAGCAAGGTAACAATTTATGCTAATTATGCTATGCAGCATTTACTTTGTTGTCTTTCCCTGTTAAAGAGCTGAATGACAGACATAGTCCTGCTCTTCTTTGGACCAAGCAAGCATGTCACTTGTTCCTGTGAACTTACAGACATTACATCCACTAAAAGTAAGAAGATTACACCCTATCAGATAAATGGTGGGAGATACTGTTATAAAAGCCACAAGGTTAATGGAAATATCTCATTTTATGGTCTGTTACCACCATAATTTCCAGGATGCCAAAAAAAATCTTTGTTTCCACTCTAATTCTATTTAAGATATGGTATTGGAGGTTTTCATTTAGATAATGTGCATACACTCATATTTGAAATTAAAGTACTCATAGATTTTGTAGATCACCAAGGAAAATGATTATGTTGCATGCTGGTATGCTGATCCTTTGTAGATTTTTAAGCAGCACTCAGCATTTATTTTCCATTTTGTTTTCTGCATCTAATGAGGAATTCCTTAGTGGATTTCCCTGTGAAGTGCAGTTCAGAATACTTTTCATGTTGCTTCAAGTTTTCTCTTCTAGACATGCTATTTTACATGAAATAACCTAGATATGACTGCAGCTGTCATTCTCCACGGACAATTTGCACTGTTGTTGTTCAACAACCATCAGTTCCTATGCAATGTTATATTGATACTGTTAATTTTAAGTAAGTAGAAGTAAAATAAGCTTTAAAGTTATTTTAAAGTGTAAGAACAGGATGCTTATGACACTATTTATGTATTCTGATTGGCCTTTATCATACTATCTCCTGCAATATCCTCCATTTTGCACACCTGGATAAAGAAACACAGCTCCTATTTATCCTAAAAAAAAAAAAAAAAAGAAAAAAGAAAAAAAGACCACTAAAGGTTCAGCAGACTTTGGTTTAGGAAGAAAGCTCTTCATAAACACTTTTGTACATAACCTCATGGTTAACTGAAAATATGCTAGTACAGCATCTTTACAGGTTATTATTACATGGCTTGCAAAAGTCTAAAGCTATTCCAAATGTCAACATAAATGCTAAGAATACCTTCAGGCTAGGAAAAAGCCCATAGAGTCTGGGCTCATTTCATTACATTTCATTTCATCACATTTCATTTCATTTCATCAGACTTCACTTAAAGCAACTAAAAATATAAATTTACCTTTCATACGTATAAAAAAAAAAATCTTTATTTTGTCAACTGCCACCTGAACAGTACTTTTCCTTACTTGCCAATCCATACAAGGCTACAGGCCTGGGGAAGAGCAGCTGGAAAGCAGCCTGGTGGAAAAGGACCTAGAATGCTGGTTGACAGTGGCTGAATATGAGCCAGCAGTGTGCCCAGGTGGCCAAGAAGGCCAGTGGCATCCTGTCCTGTGTCAGGAACAGTGTGGCCAGCAGGAGCAGGGAAGTGAAGCTCTGTACTTGGCACTGGTGAGGCCACACAGTTTTGGGCTCTCACTGCAGGAAGGACATTGCGGTATTGAACGTGTCCAGAGGAGGGCAAAGGAGGTGGGGAAGGGACTGCAGCACAAGTCTTTTTAGGAGTGACTGAGGGAGTTGGGGGTGTTTAGCCTGGAGAAAAGGAGGCTCAGGGAAGATCATAATGCTCTCTACGTTTTCTTTAAAAGAGATTGTACCCAGCTGGAAGGTCTCTTCTCCCAGGTAACTAGTGATAGGATGAAAGTAAATTACCTCAAATTGCACCAGGGAAAGTTTAGATAATATGCTAGGAAAGATTTCTTCACCAAAAGGGTTGTCAGGTACTAGAACAGGCTGTCCTGGGAAGTGGTTGAGTCACCATCCCTGGAGCTATTTAAAATATATGCAGATGTGGCATTCAGGGGCATGGCTTAGTGACGACTCAGCAGTATTGGGTTACTGGTTGGACTTGATGATCTTAGAAGTCTTATCTCAACTAAACAATTCTATGATAGTAAGTTCCTTCCTTTTAAAAAATTATTTGCAATAGGGTTATTGCATTTTAGCAAAACAAGTCAAATATAAACTATCTTTCCAGACAAAATATCATAATATGCATTTGCTGTATCATGATTAAATATCTCTTTTTCTCCTTATTTAACCTCAACACTTTCACTGCACCCATTTCAAAACTGTGTTAATGTACGTCTTAACAGCACCTCATGGTAACAGTTCTGCTCCAGATCCTTGAAGAAGAGCCTTGTAAAACATGGAAGTTTTGATGCAGATGAATGCTAATAGAGTTATTTCCACCATGTGTACAGGCTGGAAATCAGACTCAATCATCTGGCCAGTGAATTTTATATTTGGTAATCTTTCCACTCAATTGAGATCAGCAGATTGTTGAACATTCATGGGTCAGGCCTTTTTATTAGAAGACGCTTGTCTTATGTTCCCACTTAAAACAATTCATCGTTGCCCTTTCCATCTGAAGAACTTTTATGTTTTGAAAATTAATTTACTGTATAAAGTTTGATTTGATAGGCCCTGAACCTTTTGCTCACAAGTTAGTTAACATTTCATTTTTCCTGCTCTTTCTTTTTAAGTTTCAAAATCATGGTTGATTTCCCAGTAATGAATAATTAATAGAGTAAACTGTTGTGCTGGATGAATTAGGAAGGAAATAAAATAGCAAAATAGCTTTTTTCCTTCATAGTTGGGGTAGAAAAGTGTTATTGCTAAAAAAGAATATGAATAAATGTTCAACTCTTTCACAGATCAGCAGTGGCTATCTGGAGACATACAGCAAAATTTAGCTGCAGGGCAGTCTCACATTTCATTCCATACCATAAAAGTCCTATATGTTGAAGCCAGGGTAATATAGTTTATCATAGTCATGTTATTATATATAAACAAACCAAATGCCCAGGTTTTGGTACAGATAAATGTTCAAAACTGAATTAGAAGGCTAAGGAAATCCACAAACCTAAAACCTGACCTGCTAAAATGCATTATTCCTTCATTTACTTTTTAAAACCTTTCTCAGGTCTTCTGAGTTCTCATTGAATTGTTATACTAAGTGATTACCACAACAATTAGAAAGCAAAGCAATGAATAAAAGCTAAAAGAGAACATTTGTCCTGCATCCGAGGAGCTTCTGTACAGAATTATTTTACAACAGCTGTTGACAACAGAAAATATTGTAGCTATGCTTCAGCACGTTCTGCAGCAGATCTGTTGAAATCCCTTCTTTCTCTCAAAATCCCTGTCTTCTGTTTCTATATCCCAGAAGAAAAACATGTTTTCATATTCAGAAATGGTATACAAACTTTCCATTGTTATAGAAAGACCTCTGTTGAATTAAAAAATAAATAACAACAAATTTGACATCAGAAGATGAAAGATGTATGGTTCTTGATACATTGGAATCACCTTCACTTCCAGAATGCAAAGGATTCTTTAAAAAGCAAATATCCAAACACATCATGTTTCTCGGATTTAGTGAATTCCATCTTTTCCAAATTCCCAAAGAAACTTCTTTACCCTTTTCTCTGGACTAAGAATCAGGATTACTCAGGGGAGTGAGAAAATGCATATCTCTTCAATCTAAGCTAATAACAGCTCCTGAATGAGCCTCTGTCATAATTTAAGAAGCCTAAGGGTGCAATTACACAAATGAATTATTGAAAGGTAATTTTACTGTATTTTGGTCGTTCTGTTAAAAGCCTACATATTTGTGCTCATTCTCTGAGTTTTGGAAAATGTAAATGTAAAGTATTATGCAATAAATGATGATGCCCTACTTATGAGATTATTAATATTTTCTTATATTAAAAAGAAAAAAAAAGTGTATTTCAAAATCAGTAGGAGGAACTTCTCATTAAGAAAAAACAATCCCTTTAAAAAACCCACTATTCACTAACATCACACTAACAAAAATTAGAAGCTACTATTTTAAAGTTTCTTTTTATTATTTGCCTCTGAGTCCTGAGCCTTGCAGGGTTTTTCATGATCACCTTTCATAATCAAGAAAGACAAGAGATTTTCACTATATGAATTCTGAAATAAATATGTGCTCATATAGCTCCAATTTAATTACAACTGTAGTGATACTTCTGATTAAAAGTCTCAGAGTACGGAGGAGAAAAACTGCAAAAGTTTCAATGTTTCAGTGCAAGTAACATCCTCAAGAAAAATCTCTGTGACTTGAGAGGGCCTTTTTCACTGAATATGATCCTATTAGTTCAGTGTTTCTTCAGATTTTTCCACAGTAGGAAATATCTAACATTTTCTAAGTAAAACACTTCTTTTTTTTAATTATTGGAAAGGCAGAGTTGCTCTGATAGATAGCAACAGAAAAGTGTATTGGGAAAAATCAATAGTAAGAGCAAAGGTGTGAAGGAGCTTGCTCTTTGTCACTGCAGTTTGGTTACTGAGATGAAAACAAAACTTATAGAATCATGATATACCAAAAGCTGATCAGAAAATGAAAGGCAAGCCACTTCAAGAAATATCTTCTCTACAAAGTTAACAGTTTTCTGGGGAATAAACAAAAAAAACCCAAGAATAATTCCCTTTGACCTTTGAATAAAAACCAAAATGTTACGGTCAATAGAGTGCTACATCATGTAAAGCTGCAATTATAATTCTGAGCAATTCCACCCCACTCTACATGCCAAAGTTTGTGGTTAGATTATATGTGTTTTCCTCATGGTTTCCCTTTGAAGATTATCAGCTTCATGATGATGATGTACAAGGGAAGTTCAAGTCTCAAGAAGGAACCTCATGGCATATAGAGTGTAAATGAGAACATTCTTAGCTAATTGTTTCACTTACTTCAACCTGAATGTTTGTCTGTTTTCATGTTCACTTCTGAAATATTTCTGAATCTATCGTCAACAAAACCCCTCATATTCTCTGAAATGCTTCAGGTGGGTGAGACAAATTTAGCTCTGTACTGTCAACAGATAGGGATATACTGACAGTATTTTCAGTCCACTTTTACATGTGATAAAATTTAAAAAGGGATACTGTTCTTCCCAGTTTCAGGTCACCTTTAATGCAACTTTGTATCAAAATAACTAAAAAAAGGTCCAATATCAGTAGTAGAGAAGGTAAGCATTCACTATCTTCAGTTCACAGCTTTCTACTTAATTTCAGTCTTCAAAAACAAACTGGAAAGTAAAATGTGACTTATTTTGCTGAGCTTTCAGCAACACATATCTAGTGTCTTTTTTACTTAAAGTTATTCCTTAAAAAATTTGTGGCATTCTCCAGTCTCGTGGCCTCTCCTTGCTCCCAGAGAAGATGGCTGAATTGACTTCTGGCCCTAAAGGCTGCTAAATCCCCAAATCATCATGAATCAGAGCCCTTAGACATGGTAGTTCATAGATCAATATATTAACACAGACTAAAATCAATGGTGATTTGCATTAATATGCTAAATTTTGAATTGCAGCACTTTAGGACCAGACCCACTGCTCTTCAGCCAGTTTTGGGACTTGTAAGTGTCTTTCAGTGGATGTGATGGACAGCTGGAGGTGATAACCTCTTAAATTGTCCTAGCTTGGATCAGTAAACCTTGTCAAAGAGAAATCATTAAAAAGAAATACCTAGACATTCCCTACTTCCTAGTCCATCTTTCTACACTTCTGTTCCTAGAAAAGAGCATCTTTTATTCATACTTGATGTCCGCAAACTCTTCCTTACCATAATTTCCATTTTCTCCATATTTTTCTCAGTTAAACTGCAAATAAAGAGCTAATATTTTTTCTTTGTCCACTGTTCAAGCCTTGCCATTTTGTTTAGCCGATCACCTTACCAGTACCTCTCCCCTTCAGTATTAAATTAAGTCTCCTCTTGACTTTACAGAATCTGAAAAACATAAAAATATACAGTGAAAAAACTAGAACTTTTAATACAGGAAAGTTTAATAGTATCATCAATTATGGCAATGCGTAGAACTCATTTCTGAAGCATATTCTGTAGCTTGAAAAGGAGATGTGAGTTGATAAAAAAGAGGTAAAATATTTTGCATGAGTGCTGCAAAATAGTATTAATTATATACGTAGGATATCTGTTACTACAAAGCAACAGGACACATAAAGAGCTAACTTCTGTCATATGGCTGTATAACAGAATGAGCTAATTACAGAAACCTTTCCTTTGTTTACTTGAAAATACAAGATTTGGGGTTTTTGTTTGTTTGTTTGTTCCTATTTAAATCCAGTTGTGGAGAAGGCCAAGTGGGTAAGGTAGGAAGGAGAGCTGAACATTTCCAAGATTGTTCATGGTTCACCAGATTGGGGCTACAAAAGAATTTTCTCACAGTTGACCTGCAGGAATTTAAAAATATTTTTGCTTTCTCTCATAGATTGAAGGGTTAGTTAAGTTCACAGTTTCTCTTGATAGTTTTGTCTAACATATTCCTTCTTGCTATTCCATCAACCTAGGGCATCAGTGATCTATTCATTGCCACTCCATAGTTTTAGGTAGGTTTTTTTCGCAAACTGAAGCCTGCTATAGAGTTTCCTGTGCCTGTACTGCAGCAGGAGGACACGGGGAAGTAGCAAACCCCCAGCTCCTGGAGGTTTCAACTAAAAACACATGGGAGATGAGCATGAACACAAACAATCTTCCCATCCAGAATGGGCTTTGGTTTCTGATCTGTACAAAGAATTCCCAAGAGCAAAAAAATGTATAAGCTTCCTGTTCAGGTACTTCAGGTTGTCACAGGTGCTTGCACCATTTTCCAAATAATATTTTGCCCAAGACGGTGCTGTATAAGTCATGGAATCATAGAATGGTTGGGAAGGGACCTTAAAGATCATCTAATTCCAAACCCCTGCCATAGATAGGGCCACCTTCCTCTAGACCAGCTTGCTCAAAGCCCCATCCAACAAATCATTAAAGACAGTCTACACATGAAATTAATTTTTGAGAAAATCAGTTGCATAAATGTAAGAATGTTGTTTGAACACAACACAGCTAGGTTAGTGGGAAGAAATCCAGATGTTTTTCTCCTCTTTTACCTATAAATCATTTTCCTCTTGAGAAAATGAAACTGCAGCTATGTTCTTGTGCCTACATTTCCATGCTGAAATGCTTTGGTGGTCCATCTGACAATTTTTACAGCTTCTCATCTTACTTCAGTAAGTCACTCCCATATTTTTTACTGCCCAGATACTGCTGGGCATTATCCCTTGTTTTTTGTGTCCAATCTGCTTTTCACTTCAATGATTTATAACACTGGGTAGTACCTGGAATGTCTTACCTGAAGGGAATAGGAAACCTCCTTTCTGCCTCCCTGTTGCACTGCTTCCAAAACACAGACACAGCTCAGATATGCTTAGTCCAGAGGGAAAAGAGAAAAGTTTACAAATCTTGTAAGATAAGGGACAAAAAAAGAGTTGGGTCAAAATTCAAATGCTGCAGAACTGCAATTGGGATAAAGGAATTAGAAACAGGAGTGCAAGGAAGAGGACCATACTTCTAAGACAGAAAACACATGTCTAACCAGATTCAGCTCCCAAACCACAAAGAGCTGGACAAGATGCCAGAATACAACTTCATTTCATATCAACATGGGCAACAGTGATAAAAATAACAATGCTGGGACTAATGATTCTTTTTGAAGAACAGACCTGGCATCGGAAACTCTTTATTTGCTGGAAATCTGTTCAGCCAGTACATAAATCAGACTCCTTTAACCCTCTTCCATCTCCACTGCCTGCTGGTAAGCAGGAGGTTTCCCAGCTCCACAAGGGCAGAGAATACTAAATAATTGCTACCTTGCTCTCATGCTGCAAGTCCAGCCATACACGTGCCGCTACAGACCAGCTCTGCCTGTTTTCATAAGGGGTGGATCTGACCTAGACTCTTTTCTGACTCCAATTTCCACGAGCTGCTTGTTAATCTCTTACCAGTAGCTCAAAATTTCAACCAGTGCTTTGAATAAAGATGCCTGCCTCACTCTACCATTTGCCTGGTTAAAATGAAGCCCCCCGCATGCCCCCCACCTCTGCCACCACATTGTTCATAAGCAGTGGAAGAATCTGTGCCTGTTCACAAAGGAAAGTCTGGTCACTTTTGCTACCCTGAATATTGCCTTCATTATCTGCCTTGACACATCCCTTACTCCTTACCAAGAGCATGCACATGCACTCAAAAAGAGACAGAAAACATTATATAGCTTGTGGGTTTTGAGCATTTAGTGATAGGACTAAAAAAAAAAAAAAGACAAGCAAAATGAGGATAAGGTAGAGAATTAAGAAGAAAAAAACCCAGCCAACATTTATGATGTGTACAAAGACATTACTAAAATGTCTTCAATTTTGCAAAGGTAAAAATCTGTGGAATTCTTTTATAAAATGAATCTTGGAAAATTTTTTGCTGGAGTTGTCTTTTTTATTTGTTTATGACCAATAAATACTTTTAAAAAGCTTTTTTTTAATGTAAGCATAACTTTTAAAGGTGGGTTGTGGGGGGTTTTTTTGGGTTTTTTCCAGTAAGATTTTTATCAACATTATTTCTCATTGATACAATAGTAATTTCCAAAGCATAAACAGGCAGCCAGCCACAAACTCAAATTACCAGAAACCATTACCCTTTTTCCCTTAAGAGCCTGAAATGAACAACACAATATGACAACACAACATGACACAATGATGTCTGAACACGTTGGTGGCAAAATGTGCTGGAATTTTCGAGAAAGAAAGTGTACTAGCCATAATACCACATGAAAAGACCAACATTTTGCTGTTAGTTTAGTAGGCAGGTATCGCCTTCTAGAAAAGTATGGAAAGAAACAATGTTATTTTAGTGAACATCACGAACCCGTACCCTTACAAGATTCTACTTGCCTTTCTCCTAGAGGTATATGGGATTTGCTCCCACAGATTAGTGCAAAACTGCCTAAAGAACATTGGATATAATGACCAAAGTGACCTCATCAGAAACTGTATTCCCTTTCTCCCTCAACTTATGACCTTCTAATATCATTAATTAGATACCTGGCCTCATGCAGCCTTTTTAATGACAAAAGTAATGCAGTGCAGCAGCATAACAGCATAAAGACCATATTGATCAGCTCTGTGGGCAAACAGGATAAAAATTGAAAAAAAAGGATTCACTGGCTTCAGGAAAGTCATTCTTAAAACAGCCATACAAAACTTCTGTCACGGACAAACAAAAAAAGCACCCAAACAAAAAAGCCCTCCAATCCCACCAAACAAAATGCCTTCATGTCCTTGCGTGAAAAGAAACAAAAAGAAACCCACCAAAAAATAACACCCCCCAAACAAACAAACAAAACAAAACACAAAAGAAGGAGAAGACCCCTTCTTATTTACTACCACTGACACTAAACACCACAACAGTACTACAGCAGGCGGTGCTTTTTAAACACTCTTCCCAGAATACAAATTCTCTCCAATGAATGGAGCTCAGAATGGAAAAAGACAAGGAATCCTACACTGTAACAGCTTGCAGACCTTACTTAGACTGTGTCTAAGATGCTGCTTGCTTTATACATCCAGTTAGCAGCTCCTTAGGGTCTATCCATGTGCTGGGGTACACTTAAAACCCATACCAAGGGGCAGCAGGCAGTGAGCCTTTCTAGACACTGCAATATCCTTTTCTTTTTAGGTAAATCCTCAATCCCAAATGTCAGCACGAACATGGTGATACTGTCACCTAGGCAGACCCACCAAGGAGAAGCTGTCTCATTGAATGGCCTTGTGACTCCTTATCGTCTTTATTCCTATATCTCATCTCATTGAGTTTATCTCATTTCATTTTTGATGATTTGTTTTTGTTTGGTTTTGTGGTGTCTTTTATTTACATTTTTACTTTTCCCACTGATTCCACTTTATAAACAAAAATCCTAACAGCTCCTATGGAACACCATACTTTCAAGCCAGCCACGTAGATCAACGTAATAAACATGGAGCCTCAGATTTCATTATTCAGACATGAAAGTAAATTTAGTCTCAAGCACAGGATGCCAATTAATTAATTCCAGCGTATTAAAAGCTAAATGTACACACAACTGAAAGATGTGTGTACAAACAGAAAACAGACATGAGCAGAGGTGGCTCAAGATCAGTTTGTCTTCCTACAACTTCAAATGTTCTCATGGGCCACCAGGTCTTAGTCTAACATTAAAATATTTGAGGATAAACAAGAGTACCTTTAAAAATGTCTTGCTCTCTTGCCAGCAGAGGCACATTGCATTCTATTCCATCTAAATTTGAATCTGTTTTTAAAACGTCTGGGGTATAAATAAAAGTTTCTGTGGTCAGAAGATCCTGAGGTTTTTTAATTCATTCAGCGCTGGGGTTCAGTCAATTTTCCATGTCTAAAGATACTTCTATTAAGAAAAATTACATTATGCACAAGTTGATCAGATATATAGCTCTTCAAAGTTTTATCACATGTAGATAATTTTAATTTCTCTCATTATACCTACTGATCTCAACAGGAATGTACCAACCACATTGCCTTAAACATGGGAGGTCATTGTAGCACAAGGCCCCTGAACCATGGTCTACACTAGCAATGCGGTGCATGGCAATAATCAAATTTTCAAATATAAATGCCCCACAGAAAAAGTAATATTGTCTCCATTAAGTCACAGCAAACAAAGTAAGTCTAACTCATTTCAGCCCTATTTTTAAGGCACTCTTTTAAGTATCTCCCTCAGGCAACAAAAGAATTTGCAAAGAGTTTTGGTGAAACATTAAAAAGATCTCACTTTTAATGCTTTTAACTCTTGCTCATTTTTGTTTATTTTCCAACTTCACAGCATTTGTAACACATGGAAGGGAACAGATCAAATTTAAATACTTGCTGTTTTCTCCCTACTCTGATATATGTTAAATATAATACACAGGATAGGACAGGATAATGGCTTCAAGTAAAGAACAGGGGCATAGTGCCTGTTGTGTGCAGCTGCCTCAGAATATTGTGTGAACTAAAGAATGACATTTGCTACTATTTTACCATAAATGTTAATATCTGCAATTCAGTACTACAATGACACAAGGAACTGCATGATTTTAAATTTCTAACATGAAATTATTAACTTTTCAAGGTAATTGTATTACAGTCATATTTCTCTTAGGTTCACAGATAAGCTATTTACATATATAAAAAGAGCTACTTGACCTATTACAACAAACTAATAAATTAAATTATCACACTAATTTCAACTCTAGAGAAGTTTAAATAAAGGTTATTAATTCTTTACATCAAACCTGTGTCATATATAAATGCTTACTCATTTTTTAAAGTTACATATTTTATAGGTGGAGACAAGATTTTTCTATCTTATTTTGGAACTTAGGAACATGATTATACTCAGCCTTGGGTTAATCTTAGTTTCCTGCTCATGAACCTCTGTAAAACTGGAATAAGATTTTAAGGATTGACAAATAATAACAGGGAGACTGTAGTATTTCATTTTCTTCCTTTTGAGTAGTTTAAACAAGAAAAGCAAATGTTCAAAATATTTTCATGTAAGGTGAATGGGTTCTGGAATCTTTTTGTCATGAAAAAAAATTAACAAGTTAACAAAAATTTAGGCACACTTTGAAAGTAGACCGTCACAGATGTAGCTATGGAATTGCAATGTCTTCAAAGTTGTTTCATTGTGTTTAAAGTTGACAGACATTGCTCTTCCACATGAAGGCTAATTTTTTTTCTATCCTGTTGATTTTTATTAACACAAATACAAATATTACTCATACAGGAATAGCAAAAGTACTTTTGCATTTGGAGCCCTAATTGTTACTAAGATATCTTTAATCCTTTTACAAAATCCAAATATAAATAAGTTTTAACTCACACATTAGAGGTTTTTTTTTCAGAAGCTGAAGACAATACAAAGGAATTAAAATGATGTAGAAATTCTAATGCCAAAAGAGTATTTCTGTAGGCAATTCAAGGAAGCCAGAACTTGATTATTAGTAACAGCAATGTGAAGACCAAAGAAATGCTACATACATTTTTGAGTGTTTAGGGACATGCTATTAGTATATGAATGAAATTTGTAGGCCCACAAAGTCACATAAAAGACAGTGTTTAAATTCTAAGCTTCCTTATTCTTAAATATAATTTTCACAACAGAGGGATGAAATATTGCCAATTATATAAAAGAAATTATCTGGAGTGTCCTATCTTCTGTGTGAGATATACCAGCTCTTACAAAATGTCCTTTTTTGCTCGTTTGTTTGTTGCTTTCTGTTAGAAAGAGATGGAAGAAATCCAACAAAGAGAATGGTACAGAAACCCCAGAATAGCTTCAGCTATTGAGCAAGAAGCTTTATTTGATCATGAAAACTGGCTTTTCTTTCTTTTGGTTTTACCTCATTTTTTCCGATGCTTATCCATCTGCTTTTATTCTTTTATTCTTATTCTTATCTGCCCTTGCTTTTATTCTTTTGAAAAACATCATGCATTTGCAATGACTAAAATTTTCCATCCAAGTTAGAACATTTTCTCCTCTCTTTTTCCTGCTTAGAATGTGGATAACCAAAAGCAGTTGAGCTAAGACAAATCTTTTCCTTAATCGAAAACTCACAGCCTCTGGTATTCTTTCATTATTGGGATTCATCGGCTCTAATTATCTTTAGTTCTCAGACCCAGAGGCTACAGGATAACAAGAGTTTGGGGAGTTGCTTAAGGAAAAATCCTTCTAGGAGTAAGTCTTGTTGTCAATATTGAAAAGATAATCTAATAACCTATGATCCCACAGAGGTTCATATTTTCATTTAACTTGGCTAATGAGACCTAGAAGTCTAAGGATCTGCAAATACCCTATAATGCTATTGATGGTAGAAATCTGATTGAAAGTAAAGCTGTGACATTAGTTTTTTTTGAGATTTAGATCATTTCTTTTTCTTCTAAATACTTATGTCAAAAAGCAATCCCTTTGAGGAAGCAACTTCTAGCTCTCACAAAATAAGGTCAAAATGAGTCTCTCTTTATGTCCCTTAGAAAAGATTTTAATAAAGCTGTAAAGATAAATCTTGATTTAAAAATTTATTCAAAGATCAGGAAGCTGACAAAAGAAATCTATCAGTGAATATTAAAAATAATTAAAAGTTGGTAGCACCTTGATAGTGGCCTTTAAAGTTCATCTTAAATATACAATCTGAGCAAAGAGGAATAGTTTCTAATCACCTGCTTTTCATAAGATGAGTTTTGTACTTACATAGTCATCTTTCCTTCAAACCTATTAAGTAAACAACTTACATTAATTTGTCTCATTTGAGAGTAAGGTAGAATAAAGTTGAACAGAATAGAATATTTTAGTTGGAAGGGACCTACAAGGATCATCCAGTCCAACTGCCTGATCAATTCAGGGCTAACCAAAAGTTAAAGCATGTGAAGGGCATTGTCCAAATGTCCTTAACTGACAGACTTGGGGCATCAGTCACCTCCCTAAGGAGCCTGTTCCAGTGTTTGACCACCGTCTCCATAAAGAAATGCTTCCAAAACGACAATTGTAAACTTCCCCTGGCAGAGCTTTGAACTGTTCCCATGTGTCTTATCACTGTGTACCAGGGAGAAGAGCTCAACACCTCCCCCTCCACATTCCCTCCTCAGGAAGCTCCAGAGAACAATGAGGTCTCCCCTCAAGCCTCCTTTTCTCCAAACTACACAGAGCCAAAATCCTCAGCTGTTCCTCATTGGATATTCCTTCCAGCCCTTGAGGACCCCCTTGCTACTGACTGCTGGCCTCATGAGGTCCGTCAAGACGTCGGGTGGGAGTTCTGTTCCTTTTTCCTTGGTTTCCCTTACTTGCAGCCACTCACTACAATTGCCACTAAACTGAACGTCTGACTGCAAAGTTTTAGCACCACTGCAGTTTTATCCACGTTTAATCCCCTGGATGCAGGCTTGCCAAAAGCTAACCTGGTGAACCAAAGAGACAGTTTCAGAGTAACTGCCTGCTCTCTCAAGTAGCTTGAAATATTAATAACCACCTAAGACCACTTGCCAGAACGGGTCCATACAGAGTTAAGCATGAGGTTTGCAGTATGTGTAGGCAGTAGTTCAAGGAAAGAGGAAATGAAAAAAATTCACAGCCTATCTTTTGCTAATTTTTTTTCCCAGAAGTAACAGAAAACAATCTTTATTAACAGCAGAGAGGATTATACCATGTGTGAATAATACAGCTACTCAGCAGTAGATGAAACAGAGATATCAATCCTGTTTTCAAGTCAGAGTCTCAAGCTACGCTTGAAAAATAACTAGTGATCAATATTTCCCATAAAACATAATTGCAACATTATTTGTTATGTAAAACCCCAAAATTTAGGAAAGCACATATATCCCCATATACTAACTTAGCACTAAATGAGGGATTTTGGTAGATACAAAACATACTGACATTTCATTCTTTCAGTAACCAACATCAGTAAGAACAAATAATATTTCCAGGCTACATACTGAACTTGAACAGTGAACTCATCAAGTGCATCTTCTATTCAATGCCAATGAACACCAGTGCACATGGGCCCTGTTTACAGAAATGTTATCTATGTCCCAAGTTAGGCAACTTAGGCATGAAATCCAGAAATTTTAAATGTTTTCCATCTAGATTTGCTCAGTGAAAGCCCAGAGACCAGAAATCTGATCATTCCCTTGTCTTGCAGAGCTGCTGTACGTATTATCCAATTCTGAAATCACTTAAAAACTTACTAAAGGAAGACTCCCAGGGCCACAATATCTTTTAAGGTTATATGGAAATTTTTTTAAATTCTCAGAGATAACTTATGCTTAGGCAGCCATCTCAGTAGCTGTACATTACACAGTTAATAGTTAAACAAATGCTTACATGCTATGATAAACTAGTGTTCAGAACATTTGGTACAAAATCAATAAAAATGATTCGTCAGATTAGTTGACAGATGAGACATTTCATAGAAATAATGAGCAGAATGTTCACTGCACGTTACAAGAAAGGCCTGGTATTATCATATTGACTAGACAGGCTATAAATAAAAGTACCTTTCTTCTTTGAGGTCACCTGTATCATCCTCAGCTGTTTACTGACAATCATCTTTAGGTAGGCAGCAGTGCTAAGGAAACTTAAGATTAAATACACGAGGTACCTGTACAAGCAAAGCAGGCTGATAATCCAAAAAAAAAGCTGGTCCTGCACCACAGAGACAACCAGCCCTGGGCTGAAAGTCCAGTTCAGTATCTTTGCCTTTTATAACCATGGACATGATTCTGTATTCTTAACACTACACTCATTTCAGGTGCAAGCTGACTCAAACAGACCTCTTCTGAATGCCTTTTTGAGCATGTCATTCTCATTTTGAAACTTTGTAAAGTCTGCAGGTTGGAAAGTATCAAATATATTTTTCAGATTCAGCAACAGAAAGCAAGAGTGAATAACGGTAAAAAATAATGTAAGAGTATGATAAGTATGAACAAATGATCTTAAGCCATATTAATATGCTGTCTGGAAACTGTAAGTAAATGAATTGCCTAATGCCTAGTGACTGAAGTAGAAACATACTGGTCTAGAAGTAATGCAAAGATTTTAGATGTAATGAAAATGTGGAAAAAGCCCTTAGTTTTCAATTAAGAAATCTCTTAATATGAGTCACTGTGATTGCATTTCAGGTTTTTTTGATTGCCTTTGAACTCCTAATTTTACTAGTTTTCCCTTTAACTTCAAGTTACTCTAAAAGTCTATTTTCTCTATTTCTCAGTCTAAGTGTGAGTGACTGCACTTTGACTTGTGTGCATAACTTATTTATTATAGCCCTGATTAAATATTTAATGCTATGGATACGTTATGGAAATTGTTATGAATTGCTGACAGCAGTGGGTGTTAACAGTCACTTGTCATTTAGGACAGATGTAAAGAACCATTAAAGCCTTTTTATGCAATTAGGTAGCTAAAGCAAGAACTATTGGACAACTCTGACACAAGATACTGTTCTTACCATCCTCTAACACCGCAATTTTGGGAGCTAGCCAGGCCTGAGAATGTGGATGCTTCAACTACCGTTTGAGGAGGATTATTAAATTGTTTTGGAGGACCAAGCAGAAATATGCAATGTAGTTAACGAGCACAAAACTGTCTGAGCAGATGTAGCAACATGTCTCAAAAAAACCATTAAAGTTAAGTTCTCACTTCTTGGCTTAGTGATGGTCACACCGGCCATAAACAAGGAATGTTTTTTCTGAGTATTCTCTAGGTCAGGAATACAAGATCTGGTATTTTTTGTACACACAAACTACAAGAATATTTTCAGTGATACCTGATCCTAAAATTTTTGCTGTTAACACAAATACACAAAGATCAACCTTTGAAAAACACCTCAATAACTGAGTTACAGTATTACGCTAACTGTCCTCATTGAGGGAAGTCACCCTATTTTCCACTGACAAAACTGTTGAACACTTGCTTCTTTAAAATGCTACATATAAGTAAAAAAACTAAGCATGGTGTTGATATTATCATGTGTCTGAATGGAATAATGTCTCACAGACAGGGAGTGAACCAGATGGAATGACAAAGGAAATTGGAAGTCATTAAATTGCAGAGAGGGAAAAAGATGCTATGGAAGAAAATTACAGAGCTAAAAGGCACATATGCACAGAAAGACTATCAGCTACCACATTTTAAAAAATATTGAAGTCTTTGAACTAAAATTAGCTATGGTATTTCAAGCTATTATTATTAAGTTACAATCTTCTGTACCATCAGAGGAATTAGTCAGTATAAACGCAGTAGCACTTATTAGTTCTTAAGATCAGCTGTAAACGTAAAGCTGGCATAAATCAGTATAAGTTACCCACTGCTGTAAAGCTGTGTTGACACATGCTTGTCCTGCTGTCACCATCAGTTGGGGCTGGGGGTATTTAGCCTGGAGAAAAGGAGGCTCAGGAAGGACGTTATTGCTCTCAACAGCTATTTGAAAGGAGGTTGTAGACAGGCAGGCCTCTTCTCCCAAGTAACAAGTGATAGGACAAGAGGAAATTACCTCAAGTTATCCCAGGGGAGGTTTAGATTGGATATTAGAAAAAAATATCTTCAATGAAAGGATTATCAAGCATTGCAACAGGCTACCCAGGGGAATGGTTGAGTCAGATTTAATAAGCCACATGGATAAAGCTAAGACAGCGGTGTTGAATGAATACCCAGAAATGCTGAGTAATGAATTCAAGGTTGAAATATATTATCTGGTAAGAGGGATCTGCAATTTCCATGTGTTCACCCACAGCTCTAAAGCTACTGAGAAAAGTTTATCGTGGGCACTGGAGCTCATATTTTCACTGTTCATTTTACCTCAAACCTGACAGAGCCTGAGACCTGCTACCAAACCTGCTATCCTTCCATGCTATAAAGCTCTGCCTTCCAAACATAATTCCCAACCTCAAGTACGCGTAGAAACTGCAAATTCACTTTGATCACATATCCAGAAAGAGTGACAGGAGCAAAGCTGCAGCTTCCTGAGCCTTTGTGTCACCCTACATGCTCTGCAAAGAGGGGCCCAATCCCCGGTTATCCTATATGGGCTTATCTTCAAGTTGTCTGGTTAAATGCCAGATACAAGCACATTGAATTGGGAAATTAACCTGAACTGAACAATCACCAAACTGATCCAGCATCCTTCACCTGTAAGCCCATATGGTGCAGATAAATCTTGACTGAACTAATTCTTTAAACACTGATCAAACACATTGCAAACTGCAGCTTCTTTTGCTTTGTGTGTTGCCTCTTCCAATTCAGCAATGAATTTGTTCCCAGATCAGTTTTTAAAAGCTTTCAAGCAAGGTTCTGATTAACCCTCAGAGAAACATTTTTACATAGTTATTTACGTAGTTATTTACATGTTATTGCTCATCCACAGGACACTATGGCCCTGTATGACAATAGTGAAAAGATTGCATGATCATGATTCTACACAAGAAAAGTCTTCATAGATGTGAAATTATAATCTGGTGGTCAGAAGGTTCACACTGGAAGTGTTTGCATATGTTATCTTCAACACAGTCTCTTGTCATATTTTATCTGATTCAATAACCCACACAGTCTGAAAAGTATCAAATAGAAGAAGAAAAATACCTGAGATCAACTCATACAAGTTAAAACAACATTCAGAGAAAAAGAAACATCAAATGATAATAATTTAGTGGGAAATTACAGTCTGATCTATAAGAAGAGAAAGCAGCTAAATACACTAAATAAATCATTCACTCATCTAGCACAATAGTAAATTTTACAAGTCCACAAAACTGACAAAGATGTCTTATGCTTCATTCACAGTGACTCTTAGCATGTATAAAGCTTGTTTATTTGTCAAATTCTTTCTGCAAAAACAACAGACTACAGGGCTTGTCATGTACAGATTGTAATCTTCTTTCCAAGTGATTTAAATGAGGGAGGCACCAAGCCCACAGCATCACTGTGCTTACAACAGTGCTTTGCTGTGTGAGGAAGTGTAAAGTGTCTGCAGATAAACTCTTTAATTATGAATAGATGTGCCACAAGTAAAGTCACTCCAATTGGTGTTTGTTAGCTAACACAGAGAGATGCAAATTATTCTAATAGTTAGGCTGTGTTATAGTAGCCAGTGCTTGTGCATCATCCAGAAGTCTGGTTTGCTGTTATCAGTAAAAAAGCATTATTTTGGTAAAACCAAGTAAGTAATTATAACCAGAGTGAGTAAGGAGAGGTAGAGGATAGAAACAACTGATGCATTTTCTTTTAACGTTCTAACAAAGAGCCATATTCAATCAAATGGCACACATTCAGATTATCTCAAAAAAGCAGACAATAACTTTTCTTAGATTGCTTGCTTCTGACTACAAGCCGTGTGAAAGTTATAAAAGTAATTTGTATCAACTCATTACTGTGTCACCTCCTTTCAAGCACATGTTAGATAAGTAGCAATAAGCTCTGGGTTAGAGTGTTTCACATTATAACCATTAGCACGAACTCTAACAGCACCGAGCTGTTGAAGATTACCTTAGACAGTTATTGAGATTTAGGGGGGGCAGCTTTCTACTGAGTAAGGACAGATTCTGTAGACAATTCTATCATTTATTCTAGAACAGAGGTAAAAAGCTAATTTCATGAAGAGCACTCGTGAATTATTTCCTTCCTATAGGAACCATAATGCTCCCAGTAGATTGCTCTTCTTGCTCTTTAATTCAAGGTAATGATGTTGCCGCATCTTCTGTTGGCACTTAAGACACAGTTTAATGCCACATCATCAGTCAAAACTTCTGTGTAATTTCCAAAGGCATTAAATTATCTGAAAAACTGAACTGAGAGATGAACAGTTTTGATGTATTATAACTTTTTCTGGGATTTTAAAGGGAATTTCACCTCTCCTGCTCAGGATTGTGGAACAAAGGTGACTTTCTTACCATGTCAGAAAATCTGTTTCCATGAATTTCTGCTCTGAATTTCATAGGAGGCATGTGTATGAATCCATTTTATTGTACTCCTTTATAGTGACTTACATGGAATAATTTTTACAGGTGTCCCTGACATCAACTCTTCATTTATTTTAAATCAGAGATTCTGACAAAATGGTGTATTTATTAACTTACTTACACCCCTCTGCGATAAATTATATGGTATACACAACATAATCTACTGTATATTCAATATGGGGGCTTTTTTCCCTGTAGAGCAAATCTGAAAGACATAAATCAACTTTTTTACCTTTCCTCTTACAAAGAATGGGGATTAGTATTTCTTGAATGTGAAGGGATAGATAAAACTGAATAATTACTCACTCTCATTTCATCATGGCCCACCTTAAAATATTGATTAAAGCATCTGTAGTGTGCTTTGGTTCAGAGCTTTTTATAAACATTAAAAAATAATTAGATTTTTATCAAACACTTTGTTTTCATATTTAGTCACATCTGTAGTAGGGAAAAAATGTGCTAAGAGAGTTTTTTCTTCTTTAAATTGAAGACCTTATGTAATATAAATAAATTGCTATATTTTCTAATGCAAGGAGAAAATTACTTTGTTTTCTAATTTTTCCACAATTTCAACAGCCAGCTTATTTATTTACTAGAGTACACATTTTAGCCCACTCTCAACTATATATGTTTTTCTTATACGTTATTACACAAAGCTCCAACAGCAGCATCAAATGTAAATCCATGCTTTAAGCAGATAATAAAGTGATAGAATAGCTACTAATTTTTATGAGTTTATGCTTATGTCACTAATAAAAATGTAATTTATGCCAAAATTTACAACATTCTCAATGTTGAATGTAAGATTTAAACTCAAAGTGAGAGCAATATAGAATTACAGTGCCCAAGCAGAAACACTGGGAAGCCTCATGAGACAATATATCTGCTCTGGGGAGAAGACAAAGTCACTTGTGATATTCATTACAGACTTCCCACGTCAGCAGGCTGAGTGTATAAAGGATGAAAAGGAATTATAGGTTTCATTATCCTTTCCTAGTGAGCACATGCTGTTCTTCTTTTCACCATTTTTAGGTGTGCCAATAGGAGCAGAGAACTCCACAGCAGCATACCAGAGTAATATTAATAGTAAAAAAATCTAATTTTTTACACTAACCTTGCTATTTGATGAATATAAAATAATCTTCAGACCGTCACTAAACATCCATATTTATCTTTTTTTACTTTTTTCTTACTTCTGAGGAGAAAGCTTGAGGGCTTATTGTCTCACCTTTTCCAAAGTATTTGATCCTGCTGTAGGAAGGTTTTGGGTGAGTGAGGGGAGGTGGTGAGGAGAGTTGCATAAATCAGTTTTCTTTGACTGTTTGTTTCCAGAATATTTGCTCATCACATTATCAGAATTTGCTGTGTTTATCAGGAACACGCAGCCCAGTCAAATGAGCTTTTAGTTTGAAGAAGGCTGGTGTGCAGATTCTGAGGAGCAAGATACTTACCAAAGCTGCTCTTCTGTTCAACGATGAACAGTGATGGCTCAGAGTTTAGTGGTAAACTCACTCAATGCACAAAGTTACAGGACAACACTGTGCACTTACAGAACAGCAGATACTAGGAAGAGAATATTTGTGTACTCTGTAAGAGTAGCTTAGTCTTAAAACATTAGCAAAAGTGTGTCAAAGGCAGGCTGTTTCCAAATTCAATGTTATTTAATCTTAAAGCTTTATTTAAAAAGCATTTTAACAATAGAAATACACAGAGTCCCTGTAAGAACAAAAAGCTGGAGCAGAGCACAGCCCCACCATAGCACTCTTCTGGTTGTGTTTGTATTCCAGGAATAAGAACACCTACATGTTCCTGAAGAGAGGCTGCCTAAAGATTACCCTGTTTTCTGCTCCATTCAGATGTCTGCTCAGATGAGGTTATAGTGACAAGAATAGGTGACAGCAAATCCTTTTCCACCATAAAATAAACCTGACTAATTGAAGGCATAAATTTTCATTCTTTTGTGGTTTCCATTTCTCATGGGTTTTTTCCTTCAAAAGTGATTATTCTTGGAATGTTCATACTCACATGAAAATGTCTTTTAGCACATTTGGCATGTTCTAAATCACTTGCACTCAAGGAGTTCATCAGAAAGAAGCAATATTTAAACAGCAACAGAACAGTCAGATAGGGTTTATTCAGCTTTAGTAGCTGAGAAAGGAATTTTTTCCTATTAATAACCCTTTCTTCATCCACAAGACAGTGTAGCATTTCTCTTAGAAGTCATAATTAAAGTGTAAGTTTTACAATATGAAAAGAGAGTACTAATTGTAGCCGAGAAGTTCCACAAGACAGGAAATAAAGGGCTTATTTAAATACTTGTACATATATACATACATAAACCTACAACTCTAAAAAAGTGAATGGAAGCCAACAAGATTGCAAAACCAAAAGAAGAGAGAACTGTATCTTGTTTTCCTGCTTCGCCCAAAACACATGTTTATTATTGTGGGGTTTGCAGAGTCTTTCCTATTCCCAGTCTCCTCCAGGCAAAGAAATAATGGCTGAGGAGTGGATGGAGACACATTCCTGCTCTCCTCCTACCTTGTTGCATCAGCCACCATAACTGGTTACATAGCAGTGAAGGGATACTGCAGAAACGCTGAGCCATGTACCTGCAGGAGCTTCAACAGGGAAACAGGAATCAATCCCCTGAAGTCAACAGATGCCAAAAATGTGCTCTTTCCCATCACTTCCCTGTAATCAAATATGTATCCTTTATAACTCTGAAAGAGTAAATCCTTATCCAAAATTCACTTTAGTTTCTGCTTCAATAATAGAGTAGGTATAATATAATAATACCAACTGTTTTAAGAACAAACGAAAAATGTGTGACTTCTGTCAAAAATTTTGGAGAAAGTGAGAGTTATTTTATGCATGTAGCCTGTATCCATGAGGCACAGCTCCCTGGGTCCTCAAAAGATTAAAGGCAAAATAATGAAATAAAAAGTAAAAAACATATATTGAATATATATATATATATATATAGTAGTCTTCTACAGTGTAAAAAGATCTGACAGACAATCAATGGCAAAAGAGGACACCAAATCCACCAGTAACAGGAGATGAAGAGACAGGTTACAGCTCTTGCCAACCAAGAATACTAATCTCCTCGATTAATTATTTGAATTCATTCTACCAGAAAACCTGGGTAACAAAATTGAAATAAAGCAAGACTGCACTTCCAATACCATGAGCTATTGCACTGAAAGGGTTAAGAAGCTGATGGCAATTAGCGTCATTGTATTTAATTTTCCTGTTTCATCTTCCTGCTGAAAACTGTCTTTTGCTGAACAAATTTTAAATGAGTGAATTAACATGATTGCTCATTTCTGCGTAAATCACGCTTACAACTTTCTAAGCATGACCCTTAGTAGCATAACAAAAAATATATTTGTAAGCAATTCATGCATCTTAAAGAGTAAATACCTCAAATTTTGCCTCATCAGCACTCTCTGTGTTCATAACAGTTTTAAGCTAAAAACATTAGGCAAAGGTAACAGTTGATATAGATTATAGAGTGCACCACTAAAGGCTTCAATATTTTGATTTAGAAAGATTAATCCATATAAATAATGCATCAAGAATAGTTTAAGTATTTTGCACAAAAGACACCTCTCCCATCATTTATTGTTCTTTGAGATGCAGAGCAGAAGTGCTATGCTTGAGGACAGCAGTGCAGAGAAAGTTCCTATCAATACATTTATACAGCTCAGAATAATTCAAAGGGAAAGCAACCTTCCACTCAAACACTCTGGCAAGGCACAGATTGGTCTTAACAGCAAATGAACCTTGCAAAGAACCTCAATTATTTATTTATAGACTTGCCAACATATGTCAATCAAAGTAAAGGACATATGAAGAGTACTGGCTCCAGGAGTTTTGGCAGGCAGCATCTCTAACTCCATAACCTTTTGATATGAAGAAATGCAGTGTAACTACAAAATCCTACTTCCTGCCTATTAACATTCTCTACCAAATGTGCTTCTTATAGGAGTGACATTTGCACCGATTGAAAAAGATGTTCAGGTTCTAATTCAGACACTCAGTTCAAAGAAACATGTCTGAGCAAGTTCTAAGTACTGAAAAGAATTTGTTTTGTCATGCAAGATTCAAAAATTCATAGTTCATTAGGGGAAGTTGAGAAAATATAGCAAAAATGATCTGTATTTCTCCCAGATTTTGAACAACTTTTAAGCATCTCTGGACATCTTCAGCAGTCAGTCACTTCTTTGACCCCTGAGACTACAGTATAATGGAGTATAATTTAAGGCAGAAGGCAGTAATCCTTAGGAAAAAAATAATAAAAGTCAGTGACAGTTAAAGTGAAATAGAAAAAGAAAAAATCAGTCATCTGCCAAAATTGGGTAAGCAATGGTCAATGAAACTATTTCTGATCTGTTTTCCAGTTAGCTGATTTCCGATCCTGAAAGCAGCATTGCTCACAACAATCAGCAGAAAACAGTCCTCAGTTGTGTATCTCCTCTGAAATCATATTATGGACAATTGTGCTGGAAAGATGGAACAAAGTGCATGTGATAAGTTAGAGGTATCAGGGATCACAGTGCTCTCTGTTCTAATTACCTATACATTACATGTTCCTTTACTCCATATGTTCTATGTCACATAGCAATAATAGTAAAATATATCTATATTCAGAAACATGATATAGAGTACTTTATATTAAAAAACAAAACTAAAACAGAACACTCAGAAGTACTTTGAGAAAGATTAGAACCTGAGAAACATTAGGATTCATATGATGTATTTACCAGGAAATTGCCAAATAGTTTCACGTATTTTCTTGGCCATTTTTCATACTTGATGTTCAGAATCACCATTTATCTCTACTTTTTGAGAGAGACTTTCAAAGTACAATGACAAAAAAATATTTATTTGCATTTCATGAAGTGCAAACAATAAACCAAGGTTAGAACAAAGGTCCATGTAATCTCGTGTCCTACCTCTGACTAGCTAGAGTTGATGTCTAAAAAAGGTGTAAAACCAGAAAAAACCCCACTATGTTTCTCTTTTTTTATGTCATATATGGTGATAATGCTTTCTTTTGTGAATCTTTCAGGGTTTTTTTGAACCTATGTAAAGTTTTGGCATTCAAAACATATTGTGCAATTTAATGCCACTCTGGTGTGAAGAAATACTTCCTTTGTTTTAAACTAATTCATTGTTTTGTAAGCAGGTTGTTTGCTTTAAATCTGTTGTGCTTTGTACTTGGACTGTGAGCACCTTATTGTCACTTGTTTTTTAACACTCATGTTTTAGAAATATATAGCTTTCCCTGCCATGACTGACTTTCTTTTTTCCAGGATGAAGGGTCTTGGTGTAAATAAGCTCTCCCCGTGGGAAGGCAACTCCACACTTTGATAAAATTTGTAATTCTTTCTGTAGACATTTAACTTACACTTTTCAAAATATAGATTCCATAGAGATGCCCAATATTCAAGTAGTGTTATATCATGGGATATATAGGGGAACTGTTGGTTTCTGTTTTACTATCTCTTCCTCAGATAAGACTCTTAAAATAGGGTTTGCTTCTGAGCTGATGGTTTCACAGAGCTGTCAAACATACTGCCACTTCATCTTTGATAGGAATAGATAATTTAGAGCTCACCACTCTTTCTAAACTTAAAACCAGTTTTCCACTAGAATATTGCTTTGCATTTATCAATTTTGAATTTCATCTGTCATTTTATTGCCCTATCACTCAATAATGGGACTCCTCACAATAAAACATCTTGTGCTTAGAATCTAAAGTACAGTCTGCAGAGCCTCATCTGTATCTCTGTGGTAACTCCCTCTCCACACACATTGTACTGCTCAGCTCTCAGACCATGTTGTTGCATGCCTACAGCATTAACTCCTCTCTATCTTGATAACTCATCATTTTCTACCACCTTTTTTTCTTATAGCACTCAACTGCATGCTATCATGGTTATAGAATGGTTTGTATTGGAAGGGACCTTGAAGATAATTTAATTCCAATCTCCTTGCTGTGGACAGGGACATCTTCCACTAGACCAGGCTGCTCAAAGCCCCATCCAACTTAGCCTTGAACACTTCCAGGGATGGGGCATCCACAACTTCTCTGGAAAACCTGTTCCAGTGCCTCATCACCCTCACAGTAAAGAACTTCTACCTAATGTCTGATCTAAACCTGCCCTCTTTCACTTTAAAGCCATTCCCCCTCATCTCATCACTATATACTCATGTAAAAGTCCCTCTCCTGCTTTCAAAGAAATCAGCTTTAACCTTAGTTCTCTGAAAATGTATGGGATTTGTTTTTAAAGACCATTTGAGGATGAACATTGCCAAATAGTTTTTGAAAGTAGAAACAGATTGTAACAACATAGTGTGCTTACCTATCCAGGCAATGTCCCATTACACCCTTCTCACGGATTTGTAGGAACCTGCAGAACCCTACATAGCCATAATATATGACTAAACATAACCATGCTTGCAAGTTTGAAATTAATCTGAAATGAGACACAATCCAAGTTTTTCTTGTATAGATCCTATTGTAGGAAAGGTAATATATCAAGACACACTTTCTCATGATCATAGTTAAATAAAAAGCTTATCCTTCTACTTGCTTTAACATGTTCCTCTAACTTCATATGAAATCTGTATTATAAAATACATTACCTGGTTAAGTAGAATTACATTTTTAGGTGAATGCAATTTAACAGCTACAAAAGAAGATGAGAATTGGAAGTAGTATCAAATCAATTTGCAGGGAACAATATCCAGAGGCTGGACACTAGTTTAGATCATCTTCTCAACAATATCCTTTTCTTTTCCCCATTGATATCAGAACATGTAAGACTTTCCACATTATCACTGAATTATCAAGTACAAAATTTGTTTCCAGCAGGAAGCCCTGAACTAAACAACACATTACTTCACTCTAAAATTTTTTCCAGTACTAAAGCACTATGTAGGAATGCAATGTCATTATAACAGGGTTGTTATAGATAGGTATGACAGTGCCTCAAAAAGACAACATGTTTTATTAGACAAGCTCATATTGCCAGTCTTTCAGCAATATACATTCTCCTCCCAGGCTGAAAAGAAAAAAAAAGATCAGTTTTCAAAGGTAATGCAAGAAAAAAACACTAGGTCTGAGGTAAAATACACACGTTAATTGGGAAATAGCTAAGAGAAAAGGAGGTTAGAAATATTGGAACAGAGGAAATATGATGAGAGAAGATGATAAGATAGTTTTATAGTAAAGGATGAGAGATTTATTGCTGGCAGCACATGACACAATAGTTTGAGAGGGAGAGGGGAAATGATCACATGTCATAAAAAGGATATCTCTATCGGGTTCATGATTTTTACTATCCAGTAAGGATATATTGTGAACCTTTATAGCAAACCTAGTCCCATCTGTAAATTTTGTTTGACTGATTTATTATTTTTCTCCTTAAAGAATACAGCATCAAGGTTTTTCACAGCTTAGCACAAAGAAAATAGTGGAAAACCAATGTTTTCCAGCTCAGTATTTTGTTTTAAAATGGTTCAAACATAAAACCTCAGTAAATGCTAAGATTTTATACCTGTTGGATCTGAAAACAAGCCTACCATTTAAAAACACCAGATTTCCTGTATAAATTCCTGTGTAATAAATTTTTTTAACAATAAAATCTAAGACTAACATTTTTTTAACAATCCATAAGAATATGTACTTAGAAAAAGTTGTGGTATTTTTTTAACCTTAAAAAACAGTACTTGAACTTATTTTCAGAACAGCCCTGCAATAACTAGCTAATCTGATAAGTACTACTTTCACTACTGACAGACACCATCAGAGAGACAAGATAAACTGCAATGAAAAAGATTTCAAATTTTTTTGAACATTTTTAGAATTGTTGTTTAATATCAGAACAACAACAAAAAAGGAAACTAAAGTGTATTTCCATAATAATCTGAATAAAAAATTCCAAAGATATTGCTAGAAACTATATACCTTCTGTGAAAAGCACAGCCCTGCATATGAGGTTTCTTGTAGTGTGTATAGCTGACAGTGACAAGGATTTTGATTATGGTTAATGACATAATGTATTAAGAAAATTTTTAAAAAATATATAATGTATTATGCCTTGTTATTCATTGACCGACCTATATACTGACCATATTGCAAAAGGTGCATTTAAATCAATTTTCTAGGTATCATGTTAATATTATTTACAGTACGGCAACAAGTGCTCCATCATAGAAACCTTCCTGTCTGCTGTAAAAAAATTGATTCACTTCTAATTGAAGAATAAACTTGTTTGAGGTGTCTACCTAGTGATACAGATTTAATTAGTAAGAACCCATTCTAGATGGAATAGAATCTCTGCTTTCAATATAAATTAATATGTTTCTAACAAACACTGTGAAATAAAGCTTGATTGCTTTTTCTTGTACACCGTGATAAATGTGCATTACAGAAAAGAAGTGGAGAGTTAAAAAAAAAATCACTTAAATATAACATATAATAGATTTTGCACTATAAGTTTAAAGCGTTGCCATCCTGTACTCAGTGATTTACAGCTCTACACACTTGCTTTATCAGTCTATCAAGGTTTTCTGTTTGTTTTGTTTCTGCTCTGCCTTGTTTAATTCATAAAACCAGAGTGGAGTGGAAATCTGAAATCATGTCCTGAGGCACAGTCTTCAACACGAATAAAACCATAAAAAACCCAGTCTTCCTTCCTTTCATAACAAGATAGTTAAAATTTATATTATGAGTATTACTTGTTGTTAATCCATTTTGTCCAGGCAAAACACAGAACAGTTGTTAAGGGTGTTTTATTTTGTGATGTGGATGCATTACCTCCATTCTGCACCGGTAGAACAGCAGCACATACAAGTGTTACTGATGAAGATGGCATCATCTTTTCACTCTTCATAGTCAGTGAAAAAAAAAAAAAGCACCTTTTCCTAACACTGATTTCAAATCCTTGAGATTAAGTACAGATTTGAATGGCTATGGAGTCCTGTCCATTCCCCTGCAGTTATAAAAATATATAAATAAATATAAATTATAAATAATATATATATAAAAACAATAATATATAAAGTATAAAATATATAAAAATACTCCAGTATGATCAGGCTACTGTAACTAAAGTTAGGCCTTAATCACTCAAAATACCACTCAGTGTAAATCCTCTACATGGAGCTGAGCCCTTGTATGTGTTAATGTGTAAATAATTATACCCATGAAAAGACAACCTAATAGAAATGGAAACCTCTCTCTGTAATATTTTCTGTATGTTTATACCATGTGTAAAGCCACAGGCTTTGTCTTCATGGAGATACTTTCAATCTGAACCCTGGCAATGAAGGCTGAGGCCATTGGGTCCTGAAGGGCAGGAAAGGAAGGTGGCAGACTGCCTAAGCTACGGGTTGAGATTTTCCTCTGTTTGTTTAATCCCCAAATTATTTAGTTCAAAAACTGGAAGCAAGAAAAGACTAACAGCTGTGCTCTTTTCTAGGGATCCCTGATTTACAAAGTACAGATGGAAAAAGAGTCAGAGTCACATCATTTCTTGTCATTTGTCAGTGTAATTAAGAACATGCTATGGACTATGAGAGAACTAAGTTATAAACCATTCTTCTATTTATATTCCAACACAATAATAATTCTAATGCTAATGCAGCAGCATCAGCTACCAGACACCTATGAATAACAAACTTTGTAGTATTTATCCTAAAACAATCCCTGATTTTAAAATTTATTATTAGGTGTGTAATATCAACCATTTTGTAATCCCTACTCGGTGCATTTGGATTCTCAATAAATAATCACAGCCACAGCATTATAAATCATTTACAGTATATAGTGTGACTTCAAGACCCTTCAAAACAAATACTCACTGTTTGCAAGAACTGTAAATCATCATTTCAGAGGAAGGGCACATGTAGCAGCCAGGCCAAAGTCAGTCAGCCCCATTAATTATGAAGTTATTTATTTAATTATTAGCATGTGTTTTTGAGAATTTAGTCAGCTCACACAGATTGTCTCCAGGGAAACAATTACCAAATAAATTCAGGACCAACTTCATCCCTTGTAGAACTACATTAAAATACCTGGGGTATTTTACCTTATCCTAATCAGGAGCACCTGCCTAGCCATGAAACAGGAGGTTTGCCCTTTGCCTCTGCCCACGTACACGTTTGAAAATAGAATTTAAAACAGCATTAGGCAGCTGCAACAATGATACAGTATGTTTTAAGGTTCTAGAATAATAATTTGCTGGCTATCAAAACATAATCTCCCAAATGGAGCAGATCATCCTGAGTGCAATCACACAGCACCTACAGGATGGACAAGGAATCAGACCCAGCCAACATGGGTTTAGGAGGGGCAGGTCCTGTCTGACCAACCTGATCTCATTTTATGATCAGGTGACCCACCTGGTGGATGAGGGGAAGGCTGTGGATGTGTCTCTCTGGACTTCAGCAAAGCCTTTGACACTGTCTCCCACAGCATACCCCTGGAAAAGCTGCAGCCCATGGTTTAAGGTGATAGCTGGCTGAGAACGGTGCACTCACGCTACATGGTCCGATCAAAGGGAAATGCACACAGTGGCAAGAGGAATCTCGACTACCACCACACCCTGAACTCTGCCAAGGGAGGAGGAGTTTGCCCCACAGCTGGGCAACGCAGCAGAAGAACCAACCCAGGTGCCTCAACCCTCACACAAGACATTGGAGCAGGTAACAACAGGGGCAGGAATATCCAGCACGTTGCACCTCACCGCAGTGACCAAACTGTCCTGTGGACAGACGGTTGGTGGCAGGGTTGGTGTACCAGTTTCACTTGAGAGTGACTTATTTATAGATTTCAAACTAGTCCTCCATGAATAGGGGTTTACGCTTTATTATTTTTTTTAAACCCTTTTTTTTTAAGTATTTTGAATATACAGATGTAAATGTGCCTTGTATCCACCGGTTATGGACGGTTGTGCTTGGAAGGATGTTGGTTTTGATGACATGTACAGTATTTAGCTTTTCTATAACTGTCTTTGGTGAGGCAGTTGTTGGTGTTGCCTTTGAAGTAATTTTTGCTGGGGAAGAAGGAAGGTAGTAGTATTAAAATGTAAGGTAAGCAGTAGATGCTAATATTCTTTTAAAGAGGCAATGCCAACAGTTTTGTCTCAGATTTATAATGAAGAGCTTAGCTGTATGGACAAGAGACACACAGCTAAGGCTTGTAACTACAGTTAACCTGCAAGGAGAGCACGGCCTGTCACCAGTGAGAATTAGATTATATTGTAAAGCATTGACATTTTTCTAGTGTGGCTTTAAGTGCTTTCAAACATCCTTAAAAAGACTCCAGCACTTTAGAACAATGGTAACGATCTCTTTCCCATATTGTACAATAATCACCTATTTGTCTACTTCATTATAGCAAGAGAACACAGGCAAATACTTATAAAAAGGCAGCTTTTGTTGCCAGATGGCACTGAGGAAACACCTGAATCGTCTAGAGCAAAACATTTTGCTTGGTTTTTTACTTTTTGAAAGAAAATGCATTTTCTCTGAGTTGGCAGGATGCCTCGGGAAACTAAGGTTTAGTTCCTTTCACTTTCTGCATGTGGGCACTTGAGAACTAACTGTTAGAACAAATGAAGTGCTGCTTAATTATTTAATTAATCTTCCCCTTCCACTTCCTCTAAAGGTTTTTATTCTGACTAGCTTAAATGATCATGGCTTGGTTTGTTTTGGTTTTTTTTTGTGAAAAGGGATGCTTTTAAAGCTGCAGCATTTTTGTTTAGGGTATGCCAAAATGTAAGCAAGTTAAACTGATTTCTTCTAGGGCTGCCAGGAAAATTCAACTTATGAAATGCTGTGGACTGGCTGTCACCTGACACAGTGACTTTTTCAGGGACAAAGTGTGGTTACTCAGGAGGTTCTCAGCTGCAGTCTGCAAAATTGGTATATTGGTCCTATACCAATAAGAACTGAACTGCTGCAGAGAAAATCTACATCTGGGAATTGTCAGCAAAGCTGATTTTTCATTATTTTCCTCTGTTTACGTAAAAGACTGCAGCCTTTAGATATATGTTCTTAAGCAGGCCAACACTGAGCAAAGATTGTGAGCACAAATGGAGATTGACTGGTGACAAGAAAACACCGCAAAATAGTTGTGTTGATCATGATGAACAAAGTGTTCACAGCACCCTAAGAGGAAACAAACTGGGGGAATGACTAAATAAATAGGTATTCAAGTGGAAACACAAATAAAAAAAAAAAAAGTCACACGAAACCTTATTAATAAATGAAGACAATTTATTACTTCAAGTGTTAATGGTAAAAAAAATTCAGCACAGCTGTTGCATTTAGAAAAGTGAAACTACAATTAAGAAGTACTATGTTCTAGTTCAATAAACAGATGAACCCAATGTTCTTTAAAATAGTTAAGCATTATACAGTACATCTTATGAAGACCCGTAAATTAAAGAACTACTTCTTAAATTTAGAGATTAAAAAAATTCTGCATTCACAGCTTTAGCTTCTTTTTTCTTCCACGACCATCAGGAGTACCGTCCATTTTGCGCTTCTGTGCCTGCAAGGTATGGTTTTTTAATAAGTTATTGTGATGCAAAAAGGTTGTAAGCAAGCAGTGTGTTTCAAAACAAAGCAGATGGAGATGATTTAAAATGTGATAAACTGCAAATGTATAATATGGCAAATATGCATATCTTTGCCGTTGTTTTATATTCCCTCGATTCTGTACGAGTACGACTTTCATAGAGGTAAAAAGTGTATAGAAGCAAGTAAAGATGTTTTAAAGCTTCCCATTTATGAAAAGGTATTTCTAAATACCCATTCAAATGTCCTGTGAACAAGTCGAAGAAACTTAATAATCCACCATTACTAACTTTACTGATTTCTGCACATCTGCCAAGTAATTTGTGCTTCTAAGTTGTTGATACAACAGCTCTAGGCAACAATAAACTGAACAGCAAATCCATGTTAGAAAATGGGTAAAGCTGATGTTTCCTTTGCAAAACAGTCATGCTTATTTTAGTCAGAAGAGGGTTGTCAAGCATATATGCTGTTTTCCCAGAAGTGTCTCTCTCTAGAAGCCCATTTGTAAAAAAATCTGTAGATGATTTAACAGATTATATAAATCAAAAGGCTGGATACATCTATACAACCTATACAGTGATCCGAAACATAAGCAGTTTATCTGATCCAAAGCATGTGAGCTACAATTTAGAACCTAAACTTTCCTTTATTTGACATCCTCAACTGTACCAGCTGAACAGCAACATGAACTTCAACTTCCAGCAGCTTTTAACACTGCCCTCTAAGTATCTGTTGTTGCTTTTAAATAACTTTAGGCACCGCTTGTCCTAGACAATTGGAAAAGCACTCTGTCTTCAAGCGAGCTTTTTCACAGAAGTGCCTTTTAAATCTTACCGAAGATGGTTTTGGTCCACGTTTCTTCTTTTCTGCCTTTTCCTTTTCTTCCAGTTCCATGTTTTCTCTTTCAATGAGAGTGATTAAAGTATTGCATCTCCTTTGCAGCTCCTGCATTACACAGCATATACAATCAGTACTTCACGCAGCTGCTCAATATAAAAACTGTATTAGAGTATTAGAAATGCCGGTGAGGAGGTAAGTGTTTTGCTGTATCTTGTCAGAATAACAAAGGAATTAAATGTTTTGGCATACTTACTGTCTGTCTTCAGGAGTGGATTTGATCACAGATGTTTGCTTTTTAAGACTTTTTTGTATTTAACTCAAATTCATGTTGATTTTGGAAAACAGCACCTTAGAACTCTGAATTTCTCCTCCCATAAAGCTTTTTAGTTTATCTGCATTTGCCACCCACGACAATTGTTGCAAAGTTCGATAAAGGTAACGTCTTGTTGGCATGCACGTACCTCAGTATTTCAGAAGCTGTTTAATTAGCCTGGGGCACAACCATTTTGTCATAGGCATTCATGAACAAAAAAGATTAATATATATATATACCATTGCAGTTCTGGACTTGAGAAACCAGTCAAATCTGAATTGCGGCGAGTTTCGGATACATTGTCTTAATTCATCATAGACATTTTCCTTATCAAATCCTAGTTTGTGAAGCATACAGATCAGAAAGCGATCTTCCTCTTCAGTGTAATTCTTCCCTTTATTAGTACCATATGATATTCTTAGTTGGTGGAAAGGGGCTTTATATCTCCCAATCTGAACAAAACAAATAAGACCATATAAAGCTAAGAAATAGGTCAGAATTAGCATGGAAGTCTTTTGTATGAAAGCAATACATGACATGAAGACAGAAGACTGGATCTTTTATGATCTCTGGTGCTAAGTCAACACAAGTAAAGGACTGTAGGTTCAGGACAGTGCATTTATCAAAGCTAGCTAAACTGGCAGATTCTGGTTTAGACAACAGCCAGCCTTGTGATCTTCCAATTAATGGCAGACTCCAGACCTACCACTACATTTGAAAATAGTCAAGATCAGTCAGTATTGAAATGGCAGTGATCCTTTCTAACACAAATCTTCAAGAACTGTCAGACTAAAAGTGAAACAGACTAGCACACAGTTCAGCTGCATCCTAGTTAACTGAATCTGACACTTGTTCTTTCCTAGAAGAGAATTAATTCAAACTTGGAGAGAAAACTCTGATAAACTGTCTTAATTTACTACAAATCTGTTTGCTACCAAACCCTGGCTGGTGAAGCACTGACCAGAATGGAAGCATCCTCTGCTTGGTAAGTCTTCTCTTTTAACTGCTCTAAACACGTGTGTATATATATACACACATACATATCTTGCATTTGCAGTTATGTGGGTCCAAAAGAAATCCTACTTCTTCCAAAAGCATGTAGTTACCAGGAGCTTGTTATACAGCACTATGAACTGTGTCCTATGATACAGATTACTGTTACAAACAACCGTTAGGTCATATCTAAAGTTGTCATCACATCTGTCTGCCAGGACAGCACTGCTGGGGGATGGAAAAGCTATAGGAAACAAATGCTAAGGATTATGCACAAGAGGCAAATACCATGCCCAGCATGTTGTCTTCATGCATCGGTAGCAGTGGCCAGACACAGAGTCCTGTTTTTCTCCTCACTGGCACCAGAAAATAAAGGAAGCAAGAAACAAGCCAACTCACCTTTGTGTCGAGTGCCTTTTTTATACTGATCCGTCTCTGAATTCTGGCTTCTCCTCTTTCAATCTGAGCCATGATCTTTTCTATGTCTTGGAGTTCATTGCATCTTTCCCAGAACACAGCTAAGAAAAGAACAATTCACTAGTTTCTTATCACGCATATTAAAAGTTAAGAGGTTTTACCGTAAAAAAAGATGTTAGCTGTTACTTGCTTTTACCAGAGCTCACAGTTGTATAGCAACAGGCCCTTCCCCACTAAGGAACCTCTGCTTCCTACTATCATGTGTTGCAGTGTTACAAATGCAATTTTCAAGGGTCCCAGTTTAAAAGAGGTGTGATATAGGCCAGAAAGGTTTTTGTAAGCCAGTTTCCTTATCAAGAGAAAAAAAGCTTCTTCAAATGGGAACTGATACAACAGCAACACAGCTGTACAGAGGTAAGAGGGAGGGCAACTGAGTGGCCAAAGACAAGTAAGTGCCTAAAACACAATTAGGTGTTTTAATAAACAAGGCCTCAGGTTACAAAACCCAATGGTCATTGTATGTTCATTCATAAGGTGTTTACTGTATCCCACTCCTGAGGAGGAAGGTAAAGGTTAACTATTAGTTAGTGAATACACGGCAAAGTAGAATCTCTCCAGCTAGACACTGCTCCTCAGCATTTCCTTCTGCAAAAACTAACAAGAACTGAAGGCAGCACTACCCAGTTAGATTTAGGATATAGTCAAGTGGATCAGCAATAGTTTATGTGTGCAGTTTAGTACAGCCTTAATTATGCAGGGGCTAGAGATGGTAAAATCCAGATCAGATCCAAAATCCATCAGTACAATTCTACCCTGAAAATCCTAAAGAGCTGTGTAAGTAATTCCCAGAAGTAAGATGGTAACACGTTCACAGGCAGTTCAAAGGAGGCAAGCGGTGTTAGATACGGAATCACAGAGCTGACCACAGAACTGAGTTACCTGAATACTCAATGACTTCCTCTGGGGTTTTTCCTTCTACTTCTCGTGCTATATTTTCAATGTCGTCACGGCCCCACTTCTCATTGGCTTTGATGAATTGGTTGAAATCTCTCTTATTCCAGTTAGTGAAGCCCTTTATGGCAATCAAGGAAACATTGCATAGAGGTTCAGGACTTGTCCATTTCCAAATTTGCTTCAATAAGGTTTCTCTAAACCAACTGTAACACCTCCATCATTCCAACAGTGTTAAACCTGTTCTTTCTCTGCAGTTTAATTTAGTAGGAAAACTTGTTTTTATACTGCAGTCTCTGTAGTCTGTTTAAATAGTGCATAATGGTTACTGCTGGTTCTCTAGTTACCCACAGGTTTCAAGTAAGAGTTTTCAGCTCATAAATTAATCCCTCCTCCTAATAATCTCTTCAAGGGGACAGGGGATCACTTGGGGGAAAAATTGCTGAAGTGAAGGAAGTGGTGACTGCACTGTTTTTATTAAAAAGGCCCACCACGTCGCCTCACTGACACCCATCAGCCATTCTGCCTGGTCACTCTCCCTCAGAAGGTCCAAAGCTGTCTTGTGGTGATACTAAGCAGGGACAGAAGGAGCACTGCTGAAGTTACCAGCTGCTAAAATAGGCTTATTTCATATTACCAATAACTTTGACAAATCTTTGGAAGAAATCAGTTCTGTCAGGCTTGTTGTGATTTAGCCACAGCTTACTGCACTGTACTGATTCCTGACCTCTGTCAGTCTGCTGGTTCTGTGAGTCTGCTGGCAATAGTGAGCTGTTCCAGCACATTACTACTCAAGCAAGAGATCTTGTCCTGTAACTCTGATCCCCTGCCAAAATACAGCGTGAAAATACATCACCCAAGTAAGGCATATCAGGCATTAACCTGTTTTAAATTACTTTAATGTACATGCTTCCCAATTATACACCTATTCAGCTCATAGCCTCTTAGAGTGAGGGGCACTACCCACTACCAGATGTAGTTTAGGAAAACTGACCATTCGTTCATTCTCTGGGATTCACTTCCACGTGGGAATGAAACTGTGGCAGATTTGCATTAAACAATGTGGAACACAGCACGGATATCCAGCTCTGCAGTGAGTCTGCAAGAACCCACAGCCAAGGAAATATGTCACAGTCTACAGTCAATGCCAGCCTGGGAAGTCAGCCTCTAATTGCACACTAATTTGGTGCACCTTCTACAAAGGTACCCTGGCCCACAACAAACCTAATGCAAAAACTCCTCTCAGTCAGAGCCAAAATCTGCAGTTGTATTAACTGTAGCATGTGTGAATCAGCGACCAAAAAATGTTGCCATAACAGTGTAAAACACAGAACAAGCATCAGCTGACTTCAGTCTCACTGAAGACCAATACCTGGGTTAGAAGCTTCTCTTTTTCTTCAAGTTCTTCATCATTAAGAGGTTCAGCCTCATCAATCTTAAGCTGCTCTTCCTTTTGTGCTTGGGCTGAATTTGGGAGATCGGGATTACGAGGTACCTGAAAGGTTTTGCATCTTGTAAAATTTTTCACAGATAATTGACAACTGTCACTTTACTGTTAATATAACCTAATAATTTCTTCAGCTCAACACTATTTTATTTCATTTAAATTGTTGTGGAAGGCAGAACAGGTACATATTCTATTGTTGCAGTAAACTCTTACGTGTGAATTCAGAGAATCACATAAAATGGTCTGGGTTGGAAGGGACTGGACCTTAAAAGGTCATCTCATTCCAACCCCCTGCCCCTGGGCAGGGACACCTTCCACTTAGACCAGGTTGCTCAAAGCTCCATCCAACCTGGCCTTGAACACTTCCAAGGATGGGGTATCCACAGCTTCTCTGGGCAACCTGTGCCAGTGTCTCGATCACTGTCAGAGTGAACAATTTCTTACCGAGATCCAACCTAACCCTACCCTCCTTCAGTTTAAAGCCATTCCCCCCTTGTCCTGTCACTACATGCCCTTGTACAAAGTCCCTTTCCTGTAGGCCCCCTTTAAGTACTGAAAGGCTGCAATCAGGTGTCCCTGGAGCCTTCTCTTCTCCAGGCCGACCAACTCCAACTCTCTCAGCCTTTCCTGCTAAGAGAGGTGCTCTATCCCTCTAACCAAGGAAACTCTTCCATTACCTTGTAACCAATTGTTTTCCTGTAGTAGAGAATCTCTTTTTCCAACAGTTCAAACAGGCGAGGAGGAAAGAACTGGAAGTCCTGTACATTTGGCTGTTTTGGAGGCCTTGGTGCCTGAAATACAAAGTTTGTATTTGACTCCCTTTCACATCCAGAACCTGCTTGCTTGTAAGAACTGATTTCAGTTTATGAGCAAAAAAAAAAAACAACCAACCTTTATTGTTGCAAAAAATGCAGTGCCTTAAATTAAAAAAGGCCATGTAAGAGACAACTCCAACCATAAAGAATTCTAAAACACCTGTGAGAGAAGGGGAGGAGGGGTCTTTTGGGAGGAAGAGGTGCCTGGGAAAGTCACACATGCATCCCCTTGAACAAAGTTCAGGTGTTTGAAGCAGCATTAAGGAAATCTTTCACAGGTAAGGAAAATTCGCAGCTGCTTAAGTAAAAACAAGAAAAAAGTTGATCTTACTCTCATAACATCCTACAAGTTTCATCCTGCTCTTACTTTTTTCTCACAGAAGTTTGTCTCAAGTCCTTCAGATTCGTCTCCACAATTTACAGAAGTGAATAGTGCAGTTTTTATGAAAAAAGACCAATGTGTCACTCACAGCCTGAACAATTAACCAGGCATATTTCAACAATTTACTTTTTTTAATTAGTCAGCTCACCTTGGGTGCTTTAGGTTCACTGACTCGAAGAGCCTCTCTGAAATAGGCATCCACAGCATAATTGGCTTTTCTTTCTCGTTTAGGCGGTTCAATCCACTCCGTAAATGCCAACTGTAAAAAACAAAACCCACCACCCCAAAAAAGAATACTAAGTCCTGCAAAATATTCAGACCAGCTACAAAGTTTTATATAAAATTATATCTACATCTACGTCATTGTGCTAGAAATGTTTTAATTTAAACTATTATCGTAGATGACACTGTATTTTACCCAACACCTCTTAAACAAGTACGATTAAAACATGCAATTTAGTGCATTCCTCTGAAAGAAACTTAAAACATTACCTTCTGTTTTTCTCTGTAGTCTTCCCCTTCAAAATTATACACGCTAGATTCAGTATCCATAGTAAAATTCCTAAGGGAGCTTTCACCCATCTTTGAAAGTTTTTCGTTCATTTCCGCAGTCTTGGACGGGGGACACAGAAAAGAACAGTAGCCATTTGGATGGTACTTCATTATTTAACATCTCATTCCCAGACACAGCGGGAGGCATTTTGGAAGGCACATCATTATTAAACACCTCATTCCCAGAAAGGAGCCACTCTGAAAGGTACTTCCTTTTTTTAAAAACATCCCATTGCCAGAAAGAAGAGCAGCCATTCTGGAAGGCACTTGATTATAAAACATCTTATTGACAACATCAGAGAAAACAAACATGACTGACCAGCATGAAAACCCTCCACAGCAAAACCCCTTTTCTCTCCAGCTTAGAACCAAGTGATCATCCAGGGATACACAATCTTGCCATCACATTTAAATCTACAGGTGGCCTTTCCCTTTTCAAACTTTCTCACCTTCTTTGCACCTCTTTCCAAAATGTGATCAATATCTTCATCTGTAATCTCACTGTCCTTTGAGGCAAACACATGTGTCGCTCCATGTCTAATCATTTGCAGCATTTCATCCTTTCCAAGTTTATTCAGGTTTTGATCTACCAATCTTCCTAAAGATAAAAACACTCAAGGATAGCAACTAACTAGAAAGTTTGTTATGGAAGGAGCAATACATGCTTTTTTTTCCCCTTACATTTCTACATTCAAGCTATATCCTTTTCTTTCAGTAAAGTCAATTCCAAATAAAGAAATTTTTAAAAAAGGGTAAAAAATAAAGAGCAAGTAAAATCTAGCCAGGTTTCAAAGATATGTGCTATATTATACATTAACTGTGTTCAGCATACACAGTTTTCGATCCTAGGTCTTCCGACACGACGAGAGGATACAGTCTCAAAATTGGACTATATCCTCTTGTACTCATATATTACTAGGGAGGTAATCAAAAAGTTAGTGAGGAAATGCCTACTCCTGCAGTAAAATAAATTTTCAAATGGATGAGCCCTTTGCACTCTCTCTTCAGAGCTCAGCTGAGGCAGAAGCAACATTCTCACTGACTCTTCCTAGCTGATTCCACCGTACTTTGTAATGGGGAAAAAAAAAAAAAAAGAAAAAAGAGAATCCCATCACAAACTGCCTTCCCGCACTTGCCTTGCTGAATGACTATGGAATCCAGTCGGAGTTTCATCTCTGCACGTTCCACTATTCTTTCCTCCACTGTATTGTCTGTAATAAACCTGAACACTCGAACAGTCTTGGTCTGGCCAATTCTGTGTGCTCGATCCTGGGCAAAAAAAAAGTAACAAAAAATTCAGGATTTGTGTTCCAGCAACATACCAATTTACAAAACAGAATAGCACAGGTTAGTTAAATCTTTACAGCCACCCATGACTACTCAAGACATTACCTTCTTATTAACATTGCAAGTTTTTTTCAATAACATCAACAATGAGTTTGTCTTCAGGTGTCATATCTAAAAACTAGGTGTTTGGGGTTTTTTGTTAAATCACACAGGGGAGAAGACTGGATGCTCCTGACCTTATATAACCTTATGTAAAATCAAAGTATTGAAGAAACCATCTCTGTACAGACCAGAGGCTACATTTTTCAAAATCCTTCAGCTGTGCCATGAATATTTCAAGAAAAATAGGATGCACTGCCTCTCCTGACTGGCAAAACACAAACCATTGTGAGAATCAGTACTCTGAACATACACCTGTAGCTGGAATCCTCTCACTTGAGTTTATAGACACCAGTTCCATTATTCTTTCAAACCTATTTTTGCTAGAATACTTGAGAATCTACAGCTTAACTGAAATAATTAAGAGTAGCATATACCCAGCATTTTCTACTGCATAAAACACTGTACAGCCAAAATGTGACTAAGGGTTTCACACAGTGGAAGCTGCACTGGAAGTGAAAATCAGTCTTACTACTCCCTGTGCTAAAATGGCAAAATACTCATTTATTTTGGAAATACACATTTCTAGGAACATCCCGTAAGAAAGACAAGAAGAACAAAATCCCCATCTGGATTTTTACCATAGCTTGAAGGTCTACTTGTGGATTCCAGTCTGAATCATAGAGAATTACGACATCGGCGGTAGCCAGATTGATTCCAAGACCTCCTGCCCGCGTACTCAACATGAACACAAATTTTGAGCTGTCGGGATCATTGAATGCATTAATGGACGCCTAAATAAATGAAAAGAACACCTCAGTTGAACTGAATGTTTTACAAGCAGTGTTTTTACTTAAACACAGTATGTAAAGTTTTAAATACCTGTCGTTCGTTGTGAGGAGTTTGTCCATCCAGTCTGCAATACTCGTAATTTCGCCACATACAGTAATCTTCCAAGATATCCAGGACTCTTGTCATCTGACTGAAGATTAGAACTCTTGAGCCTGTTTGAGTAAAAAGGTTTCTTATGCTTTCAGCAGAACATACGACTTATCAATATCTGCTGGGCTGCATTACCAGAAAAGGAAAGGGGAAAATTCCATGTGCCAAGAAGAAAAGCAGGTCGAATTTCAGACACTGAACTACAATGCAGAGCTGCAGCTGCTGCTGTCATAGCAGGGTCCTGTGCTTGTCATGGGACATCTTTGCCTCACTCTCATTGTCATTGTCTACTTAGTGGCTTTTCCCTTTTGTTTTCTGTTTTACTCCTTAACAAAATGTTCCCAAGACACAGCAGAGTAAGATGATAGCACAAATATAAAAACATGAAGAATAAAGAATGTAATTTTGAACTATTTGTTTGTTTTGGATTTGAGATCCCTAGAAATAAATTAAGTTGTTCTTAAGACCTGTCAGTTTACTTATCTGCCAAGAACAACTTCCAAAAAAAAAGAAAAAGGTAAATGTAAAGTAATTTATGCATACATACAAATCCATTTCCAGTCTACTGGAGAGATTTAAGTAAAAACACTGAATATTACAAAGCTTCCACTTCCCCCTGTATTCATCTCATGTGATTTTGACTTTTTGTCCTTTGGACTCAAGGGCTGATAATGAACTCTCTTGTTTAAGATGACCATTTGATTTGAGACCAGGACAGTATTAATTGCAACATGTCATCAATTAGCCTCACAGCAGGAAGAAACCAAGATCCAAAAAAGCACAGTAACCACTGAATTGTTCTTTTTCCATTCTTACAATCAGTTATATCACCACAGCTGCTTGGATGATACACAGACATAAAGTACAGGTTACTTTTATATTACTGAAGGCTGGGGTTTGGATGTGGTTTTATTTTTCTACAAAGTGTTCCCACTGACAAACTTACCTCCACTCCTTTGGCCAAGTTACTTCACTAAGCATACTAATAAAATAAAGAGTTAAAAATATATTTTTGAGTAAGAAACTCTGTGGCAAGTGAACTTTACAGTAATGCATTTCTGAGCTTTGTCCCTACTATCAAATAATTTTAAAACAACTCAGGAGTCTCCCCGAGTGCCTTACAGAATACAGTGAAAAACCTCAGGTGCTGCTCAAAATGATACCCAGAAAGAAAGACCAACGTTTCACAAAGGATTTGACTGTAACCTGACGTGAAGGCTCTGAATCTGAAATGGTGCTTCATGGCAAATCAAAGGAGTGGCTAAAATACCACACAGTGATGTTTCAAATAGCTAACGACGTTAAGAAAGAAAACCTAAAGCCCAGAACAACCGACGTTTCTGTGGCCTCAATTTAGCTGGGATGAAAAAAGACCAAAAAAAAAAAAAGTAGGGAATCAAAACACTTCAGCACAAGAAGCCATAATGGACTATTGATCCAATTATTTCTGAAGGCACATCACAATCTGCTTTTGTATTAACTATAAGATACAGTGCTTGATAAGCTGGTATTCATATTAGAAACTAACAAAAATCCTGGCTAAGGTGTGCTGGTTTTTGCTCAGGATACATGGAAACACTAAGCAGCACTGACCTCCATTTTTATCATTGGACCAAAAACCAGAAGCGGGATGCATACCTTGTTCTTTCAATTTAGGCAGCAGTTTGTCCAAAACCACCATTTTGCCACTGTTGGTGACCAAATGCATGTCTGTTGTGTAGGGTGGGCCAGGTTCTGCCCCATCAAAGAGGTAAGGGTGATTGCAACATTTTCGCAGCTGCATGAGGATGTTCAGCAGTCTCATTTTGTCCAGCTTCCCAGCCGAGTTCAGGATATCTATGTCCTTCATCAAGATCCGTGTATACCTACGTCAAAGAGAGGAAAAACTTCTGTAACTCTAAACCAAAGTTGGTCGGTCTTTAAATAATAGTCAAAAGCCCACCCTCCCCCTCATTTCACCAGGTCACTCTCCCTGATATGCATGGTTTTGTCATCACAGAAGCGTCACAAGGAAACACAAGCTGGGAGTGCACCAGGAAGCATTAAATCAAGCTCCACACAATCTTCAAGTCACGAACAGCACATTCCTTCTGAGCCTTAACGACAGCCCAGTCAGGCATGTGTATTAATTACCATTCTCGTTGCATTTTGCTGAGGCCCACATAAATTTTAACTTCCTTCTTCGGAGGCAAGCTCTTCTCTACATCAGCCTTAATGCGACGTAGGAGGAACGGTCGTAGCACCTGAAAGAGGTTGCATCCAAGTGTATTTTGGAAACTGAAACACTGATCAGGTCAAGAGACAAAACACTGTGCAAATATTCTCTATTACAGAAGCTCAAATATCAGACTTATTATCAGACAATCTGAAGAAGCAACCAACATGGACAGATTATTTGCTGTGCATGGGACTATACATGTCCTTTCCTTGGAAGACTTAGAGATTAGGCCAAAATCATCTTTCAGATGGTTCTGTGCCCCTTGATTTAATTTTCCTTGACTGATACATTTATAGTCTCTTCACAGACAGTATTTTTTATGTAAGCATTTCAGAACCTTGAGAGCCAGAACTAGTGACTCTTCTCTCTCCTTTCCAAAACAATTACCTTTCTAAGGAAAAAAATCTCCTGAGCTTTGCAAACCCATGCTAAAAGTCTATCATAGTTTCTCAAATAATCTATCTTATCCTAATATTCTATCCCAATAAGCATTAGGAGAATTGTTAAGAATCTAAGTAGGGTTACTATAACACTTGTACAAAAAGCAGAAAGACTCACCATATGAAGGCGCTCCACCAGTTTTTGATCCCCGAGGCAATTATTTGTATCAAACCACGAGTCGAAGTCCTGCATCAACAAAATCATCAGCTTGTAAGAGTCTTCCTCACAATGGGGAAAAAAATACAGCTCAAGCGATTCTCTTATATAGCCAGTAAGTAAAAGAACAAATTTCCCTATTTGGCCTGTTTTTTTATGAAAAGCTCTCTAACACAAACACTTCTAACTGTCAATCTATCATTTACCAGTAGCTGACACTCCTAATTACATATATTCAAGTCTGTTTTCAAATCTGGAAAACCAACAAAATTCTTTTAATTTGATTAGCAGAAATGAAGACTTACTTCAGCTGAGTTGAAGACGTCTGGCAAAAGGAAGTTGAGAAGTGCCCAGAGCTCATGTAAGTTGTTCTGAAGTGGAGTTCCAGTTAATAGCAGCCGGTTTGTAGTCTTGAATTCCCTCACAATTTCTGATAACTGAGGGACATTGAGACATGAGCCAATATAAAAACATCACTAGTCACCACACCACCACCTAATGACCCACATAAATCTCTCTCTCAGTGCAAATATAAATTACCTTTGATTTTTCATTTTTAATCCTGTGGGCTTCATCTATAACGAGATATCTCCAGTTGAACTTTTTGAATACTGACTTCTCTTTGATAAGCATTTCATATGATGTTACACACACATCCCATTCTCCTGGCAACAACACATCTCTGACAAAGGCAGCCTAGATAACAAGGTGACAGTTACTGAGGCTTTTGTCAAATCTAAACCAAAAAGAACACAGTAGCACTGTTACAATTTTCCTATTTTAAGATTCATCAGGTTTTGTTGGTCTACAAGGTGTACTGCCTTCACAGTAGGAGAGAGCAAATCTTTGGACAAGGAATTACAAACATAAAGTGATGAAGCAACAGCTGGGCAACACTAACATGAAATCTAAGCTTATATTAGTTACGTTGTAATAGTCAGATTGTAAGTAGGTCTTACTGTTTAACCACTACAAATGCAAGTAATACCCTTCCCTGTGAAGGAAAGGTAAAGGACAGCAAGATCACATTGGTGCATTTACATAGGAAGACACGGGAAAAACCACCACATCAAAACTTACTCGCTGGTCTTTGTCCCCGATCAAGCAAACTGCTCGAAGTGTTGGTACCCATCTCTTGAATTCATTCATCCAGTTCTGCAGAGTGGACTTAGGGACTAACACCATGTGAGGTCCAGGAATATTTCTGTAGTGTTTCATATAGCCAAGAAGAGATATTGTTTGCAGTGTCTTCCCAAGGCCCTGTAAGACACATTCGTGTGTTAGGGAAAAAAACTCCAAAAAGTCTCAGAAAACACCTTTAGGAAAAGCCAGGAGTGAGCTCTGAGTGCAGCACGGAAGACACGGCAGCCTGAACAACTGAGCGAGATGTATTTGAGACAGTGCAACTCACAAAGGGCATCCAAGCCTTGCTTAGGAAAGTAGCTTCCCATGTTTAATTTAAAAAAAGTACTAAGAGTAACATTTTCAAATGTTGGATTATGAAGTTAGAATTTCGCCGTATCTTTTAAAGAAAGTTAGAAGTGCAAGAAAACATTGTTTTATAAAATTTTGTTTTGTAGACTGATGTGTTATTAAGATGACTTAGAGGTCAAAGTTTTCAAATTGGATGTATGTATTCTCTTAAACTTGAAATAAAGTGAATAAATTAAGAACCCTTAGATGTCTTAATTTATTGAAATATTCATTATTATTTATAATTCACTTTATTAATATTTTTTGTTATAACATTAAATCAGTATTTTGTAGTAATGGTTAAGTTCTTAATTAATTTTCAAAAGCAGGCTTTCACAGGCCAAAAATGACATCAGTTTCTGTGAGAAGAAAGTCAAACAAATACAAACAACTGCACATGTCAAAGAAAACAAGTACTTCAAGTGTTTGGTTCTTTATGCAGCAGACATATTTAAAACCTTGTACCGTCAGCATATAATTTTAACTAAAACAAAACAGAGGAAGACCTTAAAAAAAACAGATCGCTCCTGTAAGGGTAAAATAATTCAAAAATATTGTGACTCAAATGCATGGGATGTAAAAAAACCCTGAAAACCATCAGCACAAGTTATTTCTGGTTCTAAAATTCAAGTATGTCTTCAAAACAACCACAGCCCAGTGCAAGATGTGGAAGAGTGTTTACAAGCTGTGTGAAAAGCATTAATAACTTCAAAAGGACTAATACCTAAGAATTAATAAAAAAAAATATTTAATAATAAGTACTATAACTCCTCAACACAAGATGGATTTTGGAATACCACACATCCAAGGACTTAAAAAGCTTCCCAGTTATTTTTGTTAAAACAAGCCTGCTCCACTAAGAACTGTATTCAGCCAAAAAAAACCCCACAACCAACTCCTCTAGTCATAAGCATGTACACTGAAGAAAATCCTTTGTATATTTCAGAATGAAGCATGTTACTAAACAATAATTTAAACTCATTTGTGTCTAACTTATCTTGAAGACTTTTTATTACACAGAAATTACAAGATATGGGAAACGCAATATACTGGAATTAATTAGATTTTCTGTTTTTTCTGCTCCTTATGAAAAAGAGATATAAATAAAGTCACTAAGAGAACAAAAACGTATCTGCCTGTGAAACTACTACAACTTCTGCATTTGTCCCTTGTCTTTTAGAGGGGGTGGGGAATAAGAAGCAAAGGCTACTATGGCCAGTTCTGAATGAAATGTCCATGATCGTGCTGTATACGACATTTTAATACAGGTCTCTAGCTACATCTGTCTTTGCATAATTTTTCCCAGGAAATTTCCCACTGCCGTAGCTCTTGCTGTGGAGATCAGTCCACTTAGGACACTCATATCCTGGTATCTACATTTTGCCCTAACAACAGGAGGTGTTTCCTCATTTGTTGCTCTTTTCATATATGACACTCTCCTCACAAGGGCAGCTTGAGAATACCATAACAAAATACCTGCAATTTAGAGAAAAAAAAACCAAAAGAGGACATGTCATTCTCTGGAACAACTCCCCTCCATCAAGTTCATGGTTTTAAAGTTTGATAGATTTCCCTTTTCACATGCCCGTTTCTAAACCTGCATGCACAGTTTATTTAAATTAAGACACCTGTGACACTTTTAACATTAGTGACTTAAAACACACTAGAAAAATAAGAGTCAGCAAATTATATATTGCATTTTGTGTTACTAAACATCCCATATAGGGTCTAAAATGGGCATGGACATACAACAATGGACATGTTTTATTGCATGTGTTCTTAAATCCTTAGAAACACAGGCTATATCCATACCATTTCATCTGCCAGGATGCCATTGATGCCGTTTTCATACAGAGAAATGAGCCAGTTCAGTCCTCGGATCTGGTAATCCCGCAGCTTTCCCCATTTCACGTCTAAAAGACACAAAACAATAGACTAAAAGACCTACAAAAACTTATGAAAGAATGTTACTATCCGTTGGCTGCTCATTGACAGTAATTATCAAAGCTACAGAACAAAAACAAGTAGCAAATTCACGTAATAAATTCCAAGGGCAATGCAGACTGGAGTCAGCAACATGGTAATTTTGTTTCTGCAAGCTGCTCCAACAGCTTTGTGTTTTGCAAGAACCTGCAGCACATAGAAATTCTAACTCTATCACCACCCTCCAACTCTGAACACAGTCAAGCATTAAAACACTAATACTGAATTCCATTAAATGAACTGGAAGCTCATAGGTACTTTAACTTATATCAGGATATAGGTTACACATGTAAAAAGGGGAAGATGACAGGCTTAAAAACTCTTTCCTAGTAACTGAAGTATAGGAACTGGATTTCTTAAGGATAAGACTCGCTGGACCATCTTTCTAGACTGACTGAAAATAAAGTCCCTCACTGGTACGTTTTGTCCCTTCTCCTTCTCCTCCTGTCCCCCCAGATTAACTCATTATCCTTAGGGAGGATGAAAACAAACTTCATTTTAAACACCATTTTGAAGAAAAAGAAGAGTGGCAAAAAAAACCCAAAACAAACAACGAAAACCAGGAAACACACATGATGGGGATTCTTCAAATCGAGTGCAGACGTTGGTTGTCTTGGAGCTTTCCGTTAACAGCTCCTCGTCTTCCTCCTGCTCCGTCCTACGATGCCGGTAGCTGGAAAAGTCCGAGAAAGTAGTAAGTTTCTGGCTTTTTTTCGTGCTTTAGCATGAACACGAAATTCTTGTAACTCCCAGAATTCTCAAACAACTCTCAACTTACAGGTGGGCAGTTAAAAAAAAAACAACACATGCTGAAATAGGACTAAAGCTGAGCAAGTTTAACTTACACTTCTAAAGTGCAATAAGATCTGAATTACAGTACAAGTTGGCCTGTGTGCCATCACTCACTCGCCAGCTGACAGTAAATTCTGTTTCTCGTCCTTCTTTATTCGTGGACGTCCAGGCTTCATTTTTAAAGGTGAAGTCGGAGTTTTCTGAGCAGCAGGCTGAATGAAATGAGCAAAGAGCTCAGTCTGCTTCAACAGATACTCAAATCTGTTTGCTCTGTCTGTTTGCTGTTGACAAGGGAAAATTAAATGGAACAACTGTGAGACACGACAGTATGTATTCATTCAAAAGAAAAACCTAACAAATACTTTTTAAACAATCCAGATTCACATTGCTTTATATACATAGCAACAACACCAAAGAAAAGATGGTTAACATCAGTGTAACTGCTGCTGTCAGATTCTGTATTCTTTCTTTGGGCCAAGGCTTGCCTTTGCTACCCAGCAAGATAAAAGCTGCAGGACTGACCCGCACCAAGACTGAAATCTGACTTTTGCACAAAGATTGTACCAGTCTCACTAGATAAGGCCAGAGTCCCCTTAACAACTTTCTGCTATCAAAAGTGGTAGTCCCACTCCCAGAAATTTACCCCCACCTATCACGCACAGGATTCTTCAATGAACTCATTCATCTCACCAACCTGGCAACAACTACTTTCTACTGCATTAGTGTCCTGCCTGCTCAGTGAGATAAACCACCTCACTGGGGTGTCAGATAAGCAGCAGAGCTGGCATGAAAGGGGGCAGTGAGGGCACAGCAGCTCATAGCTAAAAGCCAGAACATCTATTTCAGCAGCAGAGGCCTTAGATATGCTCAGCCTAACTTGTCAGGCTGCCCCCTTTGATATGAGTTGCTGTTTCTGCTGTGCAAAAGAGATTACAGTAGAAAATACTGGTATCCAAAAGGCTCAGCTTCTTTGAGACAGGTTCTGTTTGGAATCAACACACCTTCCCAAAGCCACACCATAACTCTGAACAGACAAGATGGAAACCAGCTCCAAGGTTAACAGAACCACTCTGACATTCTGCCAGCTGCCACAACATAACCTGGTATTTAGCAACTTGCAGCAGTTAGAGGAAGCCAGTTTTCTTAGTAAAAAGGAACATATGTTCCAGACTTCTGCAATGCCAGCTCTGTGAGTGTTCTCCTCTTTAAAGCAAGCAGACCCTGCACTATGTAACAGACAGGAAAACAAAGTGTTAGAGAATAAACAGATCAGGAAAGGGAAATGTATGTGCCGCAGAGGACTCAAACTCACTCTAACTTTAGTTTAAGCTTGACTGATACAGCTACAATCCCCATCCACTAAATTTAAGTTTTCCTATATATTCGTCATAGGTTTTGCTTGTTTTTTGTTTACTTTGCAACAGTTCAAACTAGATAAGATCTTACTACTATTCACTGACTGTACCAAAATGAAGAGATTCAGGCTGCACTGCAGAAGGTTCCTTGTTCTAAAATTTCAGAGGAATCTTCTGCAAGTTTTGGCCCTGTACACACATCCCCACACTTGCTTTCACTGCACTTAAGGATGTTCTTTTCAGAGACTAACAAACATTATCTGCATTTTTTAGGCTGGACACAGACAAGAACAGGCTGTACTCTGCAACCCTGATCTGTCCTTCTACCAAAGGAGGCACTTTTTCCATTTTCTTTTCCAGTGCAGCTTCTGACTGTTGCAACAGTAAAATACAATCCCTCTTGAAATTGTGTCTGTCTCAAGATTTAGAGGAGACACCTCCAAGTTCATTTTCTTCAGTTTGCCAGAAAGTAGCACAAAGAAACGAGCAGAAGATGACTGGGTTATTTTCAGTGCCAAGAAGAAGAAATAACACAGGAAGCAGCAAATCATGAGAATCAGTTTCACTTTCCTATGAAGACATTCCTGATGAAGTCACAGACACTGGAATTACGAACGGGAAAAAAGGCAAACAGAGAAACAGACGAAGACAACGCAATGAGATGGTGAGGAATGGACGGTTCCATCTCCTACATTATAAAAACTAAAAAAGACTGTATTATTTAAAAAAAAAGGAAAACAGCAAATTTTCTCTTTTCTAATCCACGAGGCACATAATCACCCATCTTCAAAAACCTGAGGAGTTTAATTAAAGGATCTATGTCTGACTCAGAAAGGGAATACTCAATTCTTTATACCCCCCTTGCCTACAGGATGGACAGCTCTACAGATAACTTCAGCATGCTGCAAACGAGAAGGGTCAGAGGAGCTTTTTTCCAGATATTTCTCGGTTACAAGTTACATATTTTTTAATAACTAGACAAAATTTTATAAATCCAGTTAAGAGATTTCAAACAGAAAACTCAAACGCACAGGTAGTGGATAGCAGTACACACTCCCAAATATTACATACCATTTTCTCTTCATATGTAGGATCTGTTTCCTGGAGTTCTTTTTGTTTTGCCAGGGCTGCATCATCAAAAGACTCCTGAGATGAAAAGAATTAGAGAAAAAAACATCTCTGAAAAAGAGAAGATACCCATGTAAAGGAGAATAAGTTTCAAATTACATCAAAGCAGCAAAAGATGGCTGTGCCATCTGATGTGGATATATAGTAGTCAGCTTTCTATTATTTACTGTAAAATTACCTGGAGATGGATCAAAGATCCCTGCCACTGGGTGAGGGACAGAGCTGGGTCTCTGTAATCCGATTTAGCTCCATCATTAAAGCATCACATCAACATGAATGAGAGAGACAGCTGTGGTCCAGGAGCTCAGCATGCCCCTCCTAGGGTGCTGAGCCAAACCCCTCCTGAAGCTGGCTCTGGAAAGTACTGTGAAAGCACCAGCTCCAGGCCCGAAGCAAGCGTAATTTCAAGGTTTTTTTTCCTTTTTCCAGATTCTCCCAACTCCTCAGCATTCTGTATCAAGGGAACAAATCTAAACAAGAATCCAGACTCCAGTTTTCTCCTGAAAGCTAAGTAGGAATTTAGACAAACTGTATTTTTTCCCTATGTAGTTTATTAAATCAAATAATTGTTATCACCAATGGTACCACTAACAATAGAAAAACAAGCTGGTTGGGAGAGGGCAGTCCTCCTTCATCCCCTTCCTGCCAAATCCTTAACATACTGCCTTCAATTACTCTTTCAGATCAGGGCTGCTTTATCCTTGTCTCTCCTGTTATTAGGTTAACTCTTTCCACACCATCTCCCACATGCATTTTCACCTTCTGCTGTTAAAAACTAAACATAGTGAGATGATCCTTCCTTGACAAACACCACCTTACAAAATAATTCCTGCAAGGGTGAGAAAAGGAAATAAACAGGAAGCCTTCAAAACGATTACTAACCATCTGTTTAATTGAGCCAAGTCAGAATGGAGCTCAAGTCAACCTTTAGTGGCCAACGTAGAACAAAGGAACAGGAAAAGTAAGAAACACATGAAACAAAGGCTGACAAAACACGGGATGTTTGTGGGTGGGTATTTCCTTGCAAACCTCTGGCAGGTAAGGCACGTGGGAACAGAAACCCAGTTGTTTCGTTCACTAGTCAAAATATAAAGAATTGAGCATAAGAAGTTATGGCTAAAGCTCTTCTGAAATGATAACCAAATTCTCTTACTCATCTCTCACTGGATTCAGCCAACACCCAGTAAGCACAAGTACAAGACCGTTTGAACTGCTGTTCAAAATTCCCAGTTCTCCCAAAATGCCTAACCTGAAAAGCATGGAGTACCACGGCATCCGAGCTCATCATCTGCAACACAGATGATGAGAACTTGCCGTTCAGCCGGAGACCAAGAAAAGCAATCTTTCAGATGCTCATGACTCTCAATAAGGCATTTCAATTTAAGCTTCACTTCATGCACGGAAATCCCTTCCTAACGTAAGAAGGAACCGACCTGGCCAGCACAGGGAGAGCCCTCGCACACGGGCGCCTCCAGAGCACGCGTTTCACATCCTCCACAAGCTTAACTCCAGCCCGGAATTGCCCTATTTCTGCAGGTTCGAGCAGGATTTATTTCCCACAGTGCTCTGGCTACTTGTTCATCCGAAAAACATGGCATTTGCAAATTTATTTAGATCAAGTAGGTTGGACAGCCCAGCGTGACTCAGAGTACAAAAACACCCAGCGCTGAAAGCAGGACCGACCAGTTTCCTCTTATCATTAAGGAAACAATGCTGCGATAGAATTAGCATCTCCGGGCAATCACTTAAAAAAAACCCTTGAAATTTCTGGAACACGCGCACCTGTTGCCAAACCAAATCGCTCCGACAACCCCACGCCACCCCCACCCCCTCCCAAAAAAAAAAGAAAAAAAAAAGAAAAAAAAAGTTTTGAAGCGCTTCAGCAGATAAGGACGGTGGTTTTCTGGCCCCCGGGCTGGCTGGCCGCTGGAGCAGGAAGCGCCAAGGATGGGGAAGGTTTCAGGGAGGCCGGCGGTGTGTGCGCGGGGAGTGGGGGGGGGGCTCCCGCCGGCCCCTCTGGAAAACAAACAACGGGAGCGACCCCGGCGCGGCGCCTCCTTCCCAATGTCCCCGCGGTTGGAAGCAACGCGGCTCCCGGGAAGCAGCAGGGCTCCCGGGCCCCCTGCGCGGCGGGGAAGGGCAGCGCGGGGTCCGGACACTCCCCCCCCACCCCAAACACACCCACCCGTGCCGGCCGCGCTGCCGGCGGGCAGGAGGGCGGGCGGCGGGCCCGGAGCTCGGCCCGGAGCGGCCCCACGGCCTCCCCTCCATTGTCTCCCGCGGCCCCACGCGGCCCGGGCAGTCCCGCACCTGCCGCCTGCGGA
>JAWMRA010000078.1:35640660-35686457 GCA_035584735.1 Pseudotriccus pelzelni | reverse complement strand
TCTGGAGAGATGCTGGCAGCCCCCTGCAGGACTGGCTACCTGGGAAATTGCTGCCCTTGACCAATCCCCTGGGTCCTTGTGTTAAGACCACCTCCTCCTCCCCTGTGGGTCGGGTTACCTGACCAATCTTAGGTCCAGGTGTCCCCCTGTCCCAGACTCTCTTTCTTCTACCCTTATAAACCCACCATGTTGTACCAATAAAGCCAGATCAGCCTTGTCCTTCACCTTGCACGTGCGTGTGTCCTGTTTCTCTGGGATCTTACACGTGGAACTACAACTCAGGAAAAGGACCCTCCGCTGGTCGGGAATTTACCCCTGTCCCATAACCAGGACAGAACATCTCTTTAGTTTTGGATTAATGGTTGATTATAGGTTTGAAGTTATTAGAAGTAAGGAATAAAAAGCACCACTGAACAATATTGGCCCTGCATTCCTCAGGTCATATTGCTTGAGCAGGAAGGGATAAATTTTTATTTCATTCTAAGTATATACAGGTAAAGTGATTTGAAACGTGTGAATTTGAACATGACTGGATTTGCATTTCTTTCAAGGAAATTCTCCAAAAGCGTAGCATGCATCAAGACAAGAAAAGCTGGAAGAAGCTTGGAGAAATAATGAGAGGAAAGAAAAAAATAGAAGCACATCCAGAAGAGAATAAATCCTAGGAAAACTACATACACTAACCATGCTAACCTCATTTTCAGTTCTAGCATGTGACACTAATTTTTATATAGGTTTCATGTAGAAAATTAATCTCAGAATGAGTTAAAAGCTTCAAACTACCCTACATGTAGGAACCTCACTTAGCTATGTAAGCTTTGATAAGCATTATCATATTCCTAAGTTTTCTGAGTGTTCTCCAGCATTCCTTGAATCATTATTAATAGCCTTCGACCCCCACAAAAGCTCATTACCTCATTATTAAGCCTGCTGATCTGCTGTTTGGTCTCTTCTGCTTTGATAACGAGCACAGCACCACCAATTTCGGCCTCTGAAAATAATTCAAATACATGCAAATGAGATAAAGTATAACTATTTGGAAGTGGAAATACTATTCTGCACTTAACCAATGCCTTAAATTTAAACCTAGTTTGCACTTGGCTAGAAGGAAAATAAAATCATGTGTTAATGTTCAGTGTATAACGAGTAAGAGAAGTGCGATGAATGAAGTCCACACTGCTCTCTGCCATCTGGACCCAAAAGATCGAAAGTGACAAACTTGGTGCCAACCATATGACGTGTCAACTCTTTTAAAAAATCATTTTATTATTATTTTCCTGTTTGGCTTTAAGAGGAACAATATGTGTTCTAATTGTCTCCATGCAAAATGTAGCTATGTGGGGATTGTTTACTCATAAAAGAGGGGATGTTGGAAACAGCCCCTCTGTATCTTTTATCTCTTTTTTCCCCTATCTTGACATGTTCTGTTCCTCTGTGGTGTTAATTTATCAGTCTTTTCAGAGTGTAGGCGACCTAAGGCTTCCTAAACTCTATTGATATTCAAGGTTTTCACTCTTTAAAAATCTATGTACTTCCATATTCCTCCACTTCAGTAAATATCTTTAAAAAAGGTGAGAGCCAAGTTTACATATGGCTATTAATGAACTGTTAGTTTTGATTTTTTTTCTTGTTTATTTATGGTTTGTATTTTTCTCTGAATTTGGTATTAGAATGTTTTTTAATGTTGAATTTTGTCCCAGTGTTTAGTACCTTCCATGCCCAAAGATTTGCGAGCGTGAGGCTCCTGGCAGATCCTACAATACTACTGGTAAAGCACAATGCATGAAAACACAGTACTCTCTACAAACTGTTTTATCATGACTGTTTGTTGGCAGGAAAACAACAAATGACCTCTGGGACCTTGTTGTGCTTTTCTACGGTACCAACTGTGGCACTGAAATGGTACTGAGAGTACAAATATATGTTTAATCCATTTATGCCACTTCTGAGGATCAAAGAAACAAAGGGGAACAAAAAGCAGTTATGAAAACTGTGTTCTCTGGAGAGTGATTTTTCCAGGCAAAACTCACCTCCAGTCGTGGGAGATAACCTGGATTCCTGCCTGAGCTGATCAGAGCTGAAGTCAAAGGTTTGGCTTTCCTCATTATGGTTGCCGTCTTCAATCCCATCGACAATTCTGTTGAGAAAAATCAGGGTAGTGGAGCAGTTTCATAAACAGTTTCAGAAACATCATGTTCATAATTATGCTGTAAAAATTACTCCTAAAGGGCACATTTTTAAACAATGGTAAATTTTGCACAACATTAAGTTTAGAGAAAAGTGAAAACTATTATATTGGTATAACTGCTTGTGAGTCACTAAAGATTAAACTTTGTGTTAATGGAAGGAACGTGAGGTCAAAAATAATTAACTGAAGTTTCAAAATTTTCATGGCTTTTGCAGCATATTCTGATTCTTACCAAAACCTATATGGAATATAGTTTGCTTTTCAAAGCTTAAGTAATCTGTTGCCACCTTTTCCTCTGCACAAACTAAAAAGCTCTTGTTAAGCTAAAGTCTGCCTGCACAAAACAACCAGGCTCTTATATTAGACTTACTTAGACAGAGCCTAAGCCTGAACTTAATATACTTATGAAAACATCTCTGTAAAATTCAGTCAAAAGTGTCATTTCCATGCAAATAGTTATTATAAATTTGTTTAAATTTAACTAGCTCAGGCAGGGCAATCTTGTTTGTAAATTGGATATAGGAAGATGTGCCTGCAGTGTCCTAGTTACATTAATATCAATATTGGATCTAACTACTAGAAAAAGTATTTTTGTCAGTTATTTCTACCCATGCATAGCAGTTATCTCCAATTTCCAGTGCTAAGAAATCCAAAGGAAAAAAAGATCCAGTACTTTACACAATAATCAATTCTTCATGCAAAGAATAGAAAACAGATATCAGATGGAGGAATAAAAACAGAGGATTAAAAATACATAATTATGGGTATTTTTTGTTCTCAGTTATAATAAATTGTGCTATAAAGAGAATTGTTTTAAAGTCAGTGAAAGAGACTCAGACAACTGCCAGTTGACAGATATAAAGCGTGAATTTCTTCTTTTGTCCAGGCACAAACTTCATATTTTGTCTTATACTAGGCAGATGAGTTAAATACTAATCTTGAAGGGCTAAAGCAGGCAGTTCTTGGCCTCTCAGTTATTGGTGATAACTTTGGGAAGATGGAAATCAGACTTTTCACCTACTAAGGATATTTTCAAGAAAACCTCTTGACTGGAACTGTCTGGAGAAAGGAAGAGCAGACAACACAGAGATAGATATCTGTGATGTGTTTGGCTTGAAAGACCCATGTAACTTAGACCTCTGTGCACATATCATGTGTTCTTGTCTTTTTTGGCTCTTCATGTGGCTTTTGGGCTCTGTTTCATGTCTGAGTGTTCATGATGCCTATTGGATATTACTAGACTTCACTCTAATCTTAACCAGCCCCTGGGAGAAGATGAGACTCAAATGAGGTGCTTCAGCTGCTCTGGCCGATACTGCTATCTGCAGCTGGAAAACTGAATGGTTACTTTATTTGAAATTTGCTATAAAACCTATTTAATGTATCTGGCTTCACTGCTTCAAAAAGCAAATTTTAAACACCAATATCCCTTTTATAGAAGTTTCTAATTACATAAAATGATAACATTTTAACTGTCTTTAAAGCACACAGGAAAAAGCTTACTCAGGTGTGACTTGGAATTCAGAGATGCTATATTCTTTAAAGTGTTTAAAGACTCAGACTAAAAAGAAATTATATTAGCAAAAATAGCTAGTTGTGGAGTGCCAAACGACTGGCTTCTATGTGGGAAATATGTAATGGACAACATCCTTACTCATGTACAAGGAACTAGCTGTGGAGCAACACAATCTAATAAAACGAAAATGTGAGGTGACAAAAGACTTTGGTGTCTCACCCCTTTCTGAATCAGCTGTTGTACAGCCCTGAATTTGCTCCTGAAGACAGACAACTCACTCCTAGAAGTGAATAAGTCAGATAAGATTAACATGTGATGTCTTCTATCCAGTTGCTCAGGGCTAGAGTACATTCCTCCTAGTGGATCTGAGGAGCTTCAAATACATAAATGCATCCTCCTAGGAACTGCTTTTATTATTACGGATATTTTCTTCCTTTTGATGCTCTTTCGCTTTATAGACAGTACCCAAAATCGATTGGGAAGACTAGGACTGTATTCTAGAAGTTACAATGCTAGCTGCTGTTCCTTGTGACACGAACTCTTTAAATATAAAGAGTTTAAAATAGTTTAATTTTTTACTTGTATTCTACTTATAAGGTGGTTTATGTAACTTGTTTCTAAATTGCTGCAATTTTTAAGATCAGTTCTTTAGAGAAATCACAACCACTTTTTCACATAGGAGGAGGTATAGCAGTTTGTCTTCCACTTCTGGTTTTGGTTTCTATAATTTGAAATGGTTTACATGTTCAAGAACTTCCTTTATTCATTAGAGGCAGAATGGAAGTTTCAGCAACTTCCCATTGCAAACATGAAATAGGCACAGCTTGAGCATATTTGTTTAATTCTGTCAAAGCACCTGCCCCTAAGGATGCAATCATAAAAATGACATGGAAAACTATATAGAAATCTCTCCCCCTCAAGATATATTTGATCAGTACAGCTACATTTCAAATAAGAGCAGGATACAAACTGACTTCAGTTTTGTCATAGAATCATAGAAATCACAGATTTATTAAGGTTAGAAAAGATCTCCAAGATGGAGTCTAACCTTTGACAAAACACTATTATGCCAACTAAACCACAGCACTAAGGGCCATGTCCAGTTGTTTCTTGAACACTTCCAGGGATGGTGACTCCAGCACCTTCTGGATTAGCCCATTCCAATACTTGACAACCCTTTCTGTGAAGAAATTCTTCCTGATTACCAATCTGAACCTTCCCTGGTGCAACTTGATGCCATTTCCTCTCATCCTTCACTAGTTGCCAAGAAAAGGACGACACCCATCCTGTTACAGCCTCCTCTCAGGTAGTTGTAGAAGGATAAGGTCTCCCCTGAGCCTCCCTTTCTCCAGACTAAACTGTGCCAGCTCCCCCAGCCACTCCTCATAGGACTTACTCTCTAGCCTCTAAATAGAGAGTTAGTACAGGAGAAGATAATGTGTGAAAAATCAGCTTCTACACAAGCAAAATTGAAACGCGTGGTGGATATTTTCTCATTTGTTTCATAGTTCTTATATGAATTTGGTTCATGAGCTATGAATAAAGGTCATTATCGTTGGCATAAAAAGTGGTAATTCAGAGAAAAGCAACCTTTCATATTTTTCTGCTGAAGTGTAATCTTGCTCATTATTGTTCTGAACTTATGCAGCCAGATATTGGCACCCAAGGCTGCAAGAGCAAATGTAAAAAATTATTGTTATATATGTTATTATTTCTTGTTTCCATTCATAATTTTATAACTGCAGAATAATTCTGTTAATAGGCTGAAAAATAGGCCCAAAACATATACGTTTTTCAGACTTTGTTTTCCAGCCAAAACAGTTTTTTATTATTTCCTAGAATGAGTTTATATTATTAGAATATTTAAACAGACAAGCTAGTAGCACTTTTAGAAAGAGCCTTAAATGTTTCTTTGTAAGTATTAAGGAGAAAATAAAACCTTAATTAAAATTTTCACTTTTTTTTGCTGTTGGAAAGCAAGGGTAGGCAAGGGAAAGACAAGACTCTGGTTGAAATGTCCAGTCAGTTCAGTTCTGAACTGTATACCCACACTTTCTCAAGAGAATATACTTTGCCTTCTTAAGAAACTCGTTCTACTGTGTTTTTTCCTAGAGTAAGCCAGCCAGAACTTTTCACAGAGCTTTGTGGTTGTTACAGGTTCTTTCACTGGGCAGAAATACACTAATAATACCACAATAAACTGTTATATGACTCTTCTTTATGTCAAAAGACACAGCAAAATACATTTGCTAAACTCCATATTTACTCTCTACATAGCTTCCATTATCAGGTTTCCTGTCTAATGAAAAAATATTTTCTACAATGTTAGGCAACAGTTTTCCATTAAAGTCCTCTACTCCAGTAATTTTTGTATTTGCACAGCTATGCTGTAATTTCATCTACTTGCTTTCTAAATTGTATCTCTGATAGACTCAGGATGTTTCACAGTGCTATTGTGGGAATGCATATTATAGACAAAACAGACTTAAAACCAGACTATTCAAATAGCCATTTTTGCAGTTGCTCAATTTTTTTCACTGCCCTTTTTACTGGTAAAAATACTTTATTTTGCAATAAAGTTCTGAAGTTATAACATTCTGCATAGTGTTAATGGCTCCTAAAATAACATGGATGAACAAAAGTATAAACTATTAAAGAAAAATAAGTATTTTTATAGTGTCACAAGCAAGATATTTTTAATAGGAGCTACATGATAGAGAAGAAGAAAATAAGTTCATAACTATTACCTTGGGCTCAGATCTGGTGGGCCACTGGTGGTCAGAGCTGAGAGGTGTAATTTAAGGTTTTTCTCCCTCCTTCTGGAGTAGTAATGGAGCTCCGTTTCATGTTTAGCTCTTGAGGGGTTTGAACTACAAGCACGGATGGGGGAATGAAAGGGAACAGTTCCTGAGGCCAACTGCTTCAAATTTCTCCCTAGGTAGCTTTTATTGCTTGCAGTCTTCTTCTGCTGAGAGCTATTTGTGCTTCTGGTATCAATTGGTGAAAGGGTGCTGCTTTCCTCTTCTCCCTCTTCCTCATCTTCATCTTCCACAATTGAAGGGAGTCTTTTCTTTATATTTCCATTTCCCTTGAGCTCTGTCTAAAATAATAAATAATATGTAGTAGCATAAAATTCAGAGTCTGATGTTTCCAAAACACAGTTTCTTCCGGTGTTTATCCTGGAACAAACCCAGACCTAACACAGCTTTTATTTCTCATTAGATATAGCTCTTCTGGAACTCATCCATAGCTTTCCCTCCTCAACTATGGCTATATGTGCATACACGAGAAAAATACAAACAAATTAAAAAAGGTCACTAGTGACCCAGCCAGCAAACTTGCTGCAATATGTTTTGTTACCAAGAAGGAGTACAAAACTAGCTCTTACAAGCTATTTGGCATATGCACACTTGAGAAGATTAATTTTGTTTTACTAAGGCATTATTTCTTTTGAATGTTATGCTACCAGACTCTTGGTGGTCCACAGATAAGAAGTGAGGCTCGTAATTCCAATAATACCACTTTTTCATAATGTATAAATAGCATTTACAGCAGTTCAGCTCAAGCCCGAATTTTCTCTGTGTCCTTCTAAATTGTTGTAACTGAAGCCACTGCCAGGATAGTAGACAGGCTTTTCAGTTTATACAAAGTCTCATTGATGCACCAGTGGTGTGACAGTGTCACCTTCAGAACAGAGTCATCAAAAAGTGAAGCTGCATCTGGTTGTGAAAAAAAATGCAATTTGAATGCTTGATGTTGGAACCAAGGAAATTTAGAGGCAACATAGACCTGTGTTCTGTACTTTCCATACTAATTGATGCACACTGTAAGAGATCAGTGTATAGTTTGGTTTTTTTTCGGGATAACAAAATACAGTGGTCATGAAGGCTGAGATATGCCAATGTGGGCCTCATGTCAGGAGCAGACCATAACTCAGAAATAATTCCATTTATTCCCATGGTACAACTTACCATATTTATTGGTAGCAGGTGAATGGACTAAAGGCAGGCTCAGGTTCCAGGTCAAATTAACTAACTTCACACATCTCAGCAAAGAGTACAGCCAAATGCAACATCATGGTTTCAGAAAGGGTTATTTTTTTTTTATTATTTTTTTTTTTTTTTACAGGCTACTCCACTTAATCTTAATCAAGCTTGATTAAGGTACTGTTAGCTTTCGACGGAAATCCTCAAACGACCCTGCATAGTCAGATTTCCCACATTCGGGTCAAGTCAGATTGGCTGGGTGGAAAGACAGATTTGGGGAATTTATCCAAATATTCTAAGCTCCTATTAGCATCTGTCTAAATGTTTTGCAGCATAGTCTTAATTTTGCTGTGTGTTACAGTACACACTCTGAGTCCATGCTTTTATCTTGGTATACTCTGACAGATTTAGTGAACTAGGTCCTTTCCATCTAAGATATATGAAAGGTAAGGATTTAAAGGAGTGACAAAAGACATGTCTTTATAAAAGATAAAAGCCTTGCTGTCAATTATATTAGCCATCCCAAGGCTGTCATGATGATCAAATTTTACAGGGCCTGGCACTGATACAACCTATACTCTACAGAGAACAAGTGTTACCCACATTCAAAACTTTGGCTTAGGTACCCACATAGTTAAAATGTGTTTGCTATAGCAGGACATCCAAACCCAGCACCTGAGAGAAAAGATCATAAGCTGTTACTCATAAAATGGACAGTGGCAGAACTATCTGCAGGATGAAATTTAAATTCTCATTTTGAAACCATGGAAGTCTGATGGAGCTTTTCAAGCCATAGCTGTGTGTATGTTTCAAAGTCAAGCTTGGCATAGTTAAAATATGACCAACATACCTGGGACAGTGTAGGCTTGTTTGATAATTTTGATATTACCTGCAAAACAAAACAAAACAAAATGAGAAGGTAGCAAATATGGGCATTGGCACAGTATTGGCTTCCAACAACACACAAACATCTAAACCAAAACCTTTATGTAGATACAAGAAAAGACTCTCATGATAAAACAGCTGTATTAAATTAAATGTGACATAGCACTGAGCTAATGATAATTCTTGCCAACAGATGCTGTGAGAAAAAAAATTTTCTTTATTTTGACTAAAAAGGTAGTTCATGAAAAAATAACATTTTACTTTAATAAAAAGCTAGGTCAAGACTCCAAATCTATGAAAGAATGTAGATGTGTAAAAGCATGCTTGGTAAGTTTCAGTGCTTGTTTGATGGAATCTCAGGCAAAAACAAGTGCTCTACTTTATCCCTGCCTAGCTTTAGCTCCTGTGCCAGCCTAGTCTGTACATGAAGATGATCTAACTATCTGTAGCACCTCTGAGGAATTTTCAAAAGCAGTGATGCAAGTAGGTGCAAGGTAGTTCTGGGGGAGATAGGTATCTGACCTATTCAAGGTCATAACATTTTCTTGTCAGATTAAATAGCAAGTAAAACAAAAGAAAAGGAAGAAGAAAGGCAAGTTTACTGTATAACTTTTTCTAATAAAATCCACTGGAACTGCAGAATAATAGCTGTTGTGAAAATTCTATTGTTTATTTGAATATCCACATCTTGACCATGGGCAAGTCTCTGAGAACCCATATGCGGAATTTATAGGAATATTTTAATCTGCCAGGTAGAATTCTGAAAAATGATTTTCAGCTTTCCTAACCCCACATATCAAGATAAAAAGTGCTTAACCCATAAATTCATAACATCAGTTTATTTTTCTCCAAGCTTGGGTAGAAGAAGTTAAGCCTTTCTGGAAGCCATTGGAATTTTTCTGTTTGATAAAAGTCTTCAGGACTTATAAATATTTGAATTTTAGGCACAGATTTGAAAATAATAATTTTCTGTGGGTTTTTTAATATCCTTTTTTGTTTTCTTCTTCACAAGTTTTTTTTTTTTTTTTTTTCAGTGAAGGTACTAGTAGTGGTACAATATACAAATATGGAATATTTAAGTTTTCATAAGCAGAAATTCTACTCCACAATAGCCAAGTCAGTAGCAGGTATATCAATAAATGTAGCAATAGCATTCTAATAGCTGCCAAACAGAGCAACTGCAGTAATTAGGCTATGCAAATAAAATAACTGCTGTATTCTTACTGGGTTAGATAAAGTACTAGATGATATTAGCAGAGGATAAAATGTCAGATACTGAAATCTCCCAGCTTGCACTGTAATCTATGCCAGTTGAAGAATCAGTATCTCCTTCAAGATTCAGGAGGAGAGGAAACTGGAAATGCACTAAAATATTAAAGTCAGAATTAAAAAGTACTAATGGCCTGCTCTGCACATATGTTTAAAATATTAGTCTAAAATAGTGCCAAGAGTTTTTTTGGACATCGGTTTGCTTGGCCTCTAGGCACAGGTGCAGTATGAATGTTAAATAGCAGCCTTAATTAAAACTCCAGGTGAATCCCAAACATTAGCAACTTCATGAAAATTATCTCAGAAAGTAAGAATTTGCCTGCTGAAGGCTTTAGAAGTGACTTGTCATTTGTAGTTTGTAACGTGGGTGAAGGTATCTCACTTTTTGTTTTGATGGGTACATGTGTTAGTCCTGATTGTATGTCTTGAAAATGGAGAGAAATTGTTATGAGGGTTTTAAGACCCATGATCAGTTGGTAGCCCTGTACTCTGGCTGCTGAACTTACCTCTCCTGCTCCTCAGCACAGCAGCCACAGCCACCCATTGATTCTCCTCTGCTCCGTGTTACCCTGTCTGGTTGCTGCAGCAGGGAGAAAGTGGCTGCAGAGGAAATGGGGTTAGTGGCAGCACTTGGTTACCTTGTGACCTTACCAAGGAAAAGGTAAAGGAATTTTTGAAGGCAAGTTGCTCTTTGCAGGGAGAGAAAGGCTAGCAGAAAAGAAGGATAGGTATGACCAGGGAGCACGTGATGTGAGAAACTACTTATCAGACTCTCTCCTTCCATTTTCCCAAACTGGTCCCCTTAACACGGTGGGGAAACTTTCGGTCTGGACAAATTGGTATTTTTAGATAGATTCTGGACCTATAAACTCTCTTTTCTATAGCACAGAATCCACACTAAAGAGTGTTGTAACTGCTTCTGTATTAAGGCACTGCAACCATACTTATTGCTTGTAACTTTGGGTACTATCTTTCACACATAAAAGAGGGGTCTGGCCTTTATGGCTTAGTAGTTGAAAGTTGGTAAAAGAAACTAATATGTCACTAGAGAGAATTCTCAAAGATTTTAAATCTTATCCGGCAACTCTCTTCTCTGCCTCCAGTCTCAAACATAAAAGTAAAGATGAACAAGAATGTGGACAAAGCTAAAAATTAAAAGCCTTCATCATGTATATAGTTTTATCTCTTAAAAAATATAGTATCAGAGTAGATAATTATGATGTGTTGTTCTAGTTTCTGAGCTGCTAAAATCTTTTATTTAGAACCCACTTGTGTAGCCTTCTATAAAATGTTCTTTTTTTCTTATGTAAAAGGAAAGAAGATGCAAAATAGCTCACATGCTAGTCTTTTAAAAAGAAGTGAAACTCTCAAAGTGAAACTCTCAAAGTATAAGGGCTACTTATACAGTAACCACAGGTATTTACCCTGTAATGCATTAGGAAACCCCCCCAAAAGACTGATGCTAATATGTGAAATACCATCAAAAACTCTAATTACATTTTTAATTTCGATCCTGGTTTCTCTTTGTATTTTGTGAAACCAGATATTTTACAAGGCAAAACAATAATAGATTATGTACCAAAAGCAGACATATCAAATTCTTCCATATATGTAATCTAAAATCTATAACCTTGTAATTGTTTAATGTCTTAATATACAGAGCTTAAAAATTCAGTAATCCTTGTCATTGCTTATTACAAGCACAAAAACAACACTTCTCCATCTGCAAACACTGGTGGTTTGTTGTTGAAAGTCAGTGATCTGAAAACTTTTCAGGGTCAAGAGACAGCAGTCATTTATATAAGAATCTCTAACAGGAATTGCAGCCAAAGGAGGTAATTAGATGTACAATAATTCAAGATGAATTCCAGTGATAAAACCCTAAGAAGAGATGTAGCTAAATTTGGGGCTAAAACATTACTCGTCCAGTAAGTAAATTTGCATTTTGGGTTCAATGGAATGTTATCAGCTTTTGCTGGGCTGATTCTTTTTGCCTTCATGAAAAGTAGGAAGAAAAGTAGGAACACGGTTTCACTGATTTGCTTGTAACCTTAGGTACTAAAAAATATGAATAATGCTGTTTGTCTGAGGAGTCAAAAGGTTAAAATACATTTTCAGGAAAGGATTTGAAATCAAACTAGAGCGTTAATGTTCTTAGTCAGCATTTGGAAACAGGAAAAACCCATTTAAGAGCATTGGCAGTGTGGGGAACAAAACCAAGAACCCATGCCATATGTTCTGTTCTTTGCAAATTTACTGTATTGTAATGGAAAGGATACAAGTACATAACACGGGATTATTGTACTGCTGGAAAGCTTAATGCCTCAAGTGTGTTCAGGCCTCAGTTTTCCATAATCAGGAAATTGTTCAATGAAATATCACAAATCCTTTAAAACAGAAAGGACTCAATCATTCACTTAGGTTAGATGTAATTGTTTGATATCTACATTTACTGAGCAACCTACTCCTTTCTTTTTTTCTTCTTATTCTTGTTTTGTTTTTCTTTTTACGACTTTCTTGAGTTTTTTTGTCCTGTTCCTATATTTTCTCTGGATTATCCTTATCTCTTTTTCTTGCTTAATGGACATATAAAGAAAAAGTATGTTGTGGAAGCAGATGCTTTCAACATTCTCTGATCCTTCTTACAGTACTGAGTATACTGAACAAAAGTTGAACAGCAGAACAGTCGCTGGTATTTTTTCCTAGTTAAAAATAACTGTGAATTGCCATGAGCTTTGCAATCTTCTGTTAAATCAAAGTCTTGATTCTTTCCTATCTTTTGAGCAAGTTTTAGTTTGTGAAGTTGGTACAAGCATTCTTTAATGCCTGATTGTGGTTAGTTTTTGATAGGTTTAACTTTAATTTTTTAATTAATAATACAGGATGTATTGCATTTCATGTTAAAAAGATGTCACAGAAAAAAAACCCCTAACCTGTCTGTCACTTGCACTACATTAAGAATCAAATAAATGGGAAATGTGGACAGTATAATTTGTCATTTTTACTTCTATATTCTTACCTCCCTTTAGCCAATCACTCAACAGGAAAAGAAACTAGGGTGCCAGACTGCTCCGAAAATGCATTTTTTATAATAAACCTGTGCCAATAAGAATTTAAAAAAAAAAAAAAAAGAGAAAAAGCTATCAATAAGATCAAAAGAAGACAAAAGGAGGAATTGTTAAAATAGACAATAGACCTTGCACCGACTGTGCTGTCTGGCAGGTTGTATTTTTGGAAAAGTTTGCAGATTACTGCAGACAAAAGATATAGCAGAGAAAGGTTTTCAATATTCCTACAGTTTGATTACAGTCAAGTAAAGATTTACATAATAAAAATTACAATGAATGCTAACAGCTTTCAAAGCAATAATACTTATATTCGTCCTGCAACTCTTTAGATTTCACATAGACTTATAAATATTTGGAGGATTGGCCCTGTGGATTGATACCAATTAGACTCCTCAACCTAAGGCTGTGGAAGGGTTGTGTTTTAGTTTGTGTTGTTAGCTTTATCTTTAAATGAAACTTCGTATTACTTTTTTTATGTAAATATATATACCTAACTTCAGAGAGGCTCTTGAAAAGCAAAGAGGAGGACAGTGAAAAGGATCTTAAAAAATATTCTCCAAGTTAATTTTATTACTGCCAATTGTCTATTTCTAAGCATTCCCAATGTTGTCCAGCTGTTTTGCTAGAGCTCATAGGACAAACCAGTGGGATGAGTGTTAATTAGTACCTCACTGAGGACAGCAACATATCTGTGGAAAATTTTTAAGAAAGTCCAGCTTTGCCTGTCTCTCAGGGAAAACCTTACAAGGAAGAAGGCAGGGACAGCCATAATCTGTGTCCTTATTTTAAAATTGGGGCATGTGTGTGTGTGTTGTTTGTTTGCTTCCCTCTGAAACATTTCTTGTAAATAATGACTATTCTGCTCTTTGGTTGGCAACTTGGTCACTAGATTAATCTCTGGTCAATTCTCCTAGGAGGAAAATAAGTGCAAATTGGTCACACGGGTATGAACTAGATATATGCAGAGTTAAAACTTTGGGGAAAATAGGAGTCCTACAGTAACTGTGAAAACAATTCACATGACTTCACCTCAGGGCAAGAAGCTGTGTCCTGCAATGTGAAGATACCAGCAGAAGTCTAACTTTCTAAGCAAAAGAGCCATTGTGATTTCCTTCCCCTATGATGAAATTTATGTTTTTTATATACACATAGTACAGAAAAGCTGTGCACGTAGCTTTTTGGAGCTCTTGACACCTTTGTTACTCAAGAAGTTCTGCATAGTTTAGAAACTCTGACAACAAGGACACTCATTGAGTGAATAAAATTGCTTGAATTTTTTGTAGTACCATGACATAAACCTCAAAGCAATCAGAGAAATCAAATACCAATTTTGCCATAGGAACGAACAAAGAATACAGTGTGATTAGCAATGGAATCTGTCTCTGAACACTTGCAGTACTGTACTGCATGTACAGAATATACTGTATGTATATACTTCTTACTACCTTCATGTTATTATTTGCACAACATTTAAAAAGTGATCTATATGTCTTAGGTACCAACTCCATTTTCAGCAGACATCTAGTTGAACTTACGTAGGCAGGTTCTGTAAGCTCTGGTTTTACTGAGCGAAGGCATAGATAATTAAAAGTAAAAATATCTTTCTTTTGATATCAGTAAAATTTTGGACTGTATTTGTACATACATAATTTTTGGTTTTCATTTTTCATGCTTTCCTCCTTTGAGCAGAGATTTCGGTCTAGATGACCTTCAGAGTTCCTTTCCAACCTCAGCTATTCTACTGTTCTACGATGTTTTTTAAAAAAAGTTGCACTAAAAACGTTACCAGCTCAGTAAAATTGAGAACACACACTTGTATCAATGTAAAATGCCACCTTGATACACAAGTTGCATGGATTATAGATAGTTTTCTCAAAGACTACAGTATATTTAGTTTCATACATTTCAGCATGTATCCTGCAGTTATAGTGACTCTGCAAGCGATGTAGGAACTTTACCATATAAGCCAGTCTGATATACACATTACATATCAAGGTAACCTATGCCTTCAGAATTATTTATAGAAGAAACTGTAGTTCATGTTATCATTTCCTTCATAAATTAGTCATATTTTACACAGAATAATAAAAGAGCAAGTTACTGTAAGAATGCTTCTAAATTTAAGGCCACTTACAGTTTGTTGCTATATCACAGAAAAATAAAATTAATTAGGAAATAAAAAATGAAGAATAAATCCATTCTCTAAATTCACACAATTTTAATATTAAGAACTATTAGGATTAATTTTATTTTCCATTTTTCTGATGTAGAGACAAAAGATAATATTAAAATTGTAAAAGTTACATTATCATGTTCCCTATGGCACATTGAGACATACTGGAAAAAATTATCGTCTAGCGTGCCTGTGTAATTAAAATAGAAATATGGTTAGGTTCCAAGGCAATATTCTCTGAAAGCCAGGAGCTTTTGCTGTCTAAAATTCTGTTTGACACAGTGTTTTATACCCTCCTCATACAAAAGTCTAAAAACATCAATAAGCTGCTTTTCTAGCCTGGATTTTTTTTCAACATGTAACCCTCTGGTTAAGCTTTATAATCTGTTGCAGAATGTAATAATCCCAGGAAGCAAAATGAATGAGAATGGAGAGTGTTCTAAAGGAATCAAAAGCTAAAATTAGAAGTAAAATTTTGTCACTTACCTAAACACTTTATTCTAGGTACAATGAAAGTTGTCTGTATTTATCAAGGAGGTGCTAAGGTCCATGTGTCAGGATCTTTTAATAAATATTATGTAATTAATACTCATAATTCCTTTCTCTTAGCCCATTCACAAAAATAAAAGAGTAGGAATTTGGGGATGGGTCACATATATGTAAAACACTCCTAGACAAACGTAAATAGGTTATTTTCCTCTCCTCCTCTTTGTCCTCCTCTGCATCTTGTGTGATTCACCTTTACAGTCAGTTGTCCATTTGTTTTAGGTGTAAAATGGAAAACATTTATAAAAATACAAGAACTAATGAAAAAAATATAAATGGAAAAGATGACATAATTTCATCAATAAGTTGTGGTGATATGAATCTCCTAACTGAAAACTGACCACAAATCAGAAGAATAAACCACTAAAGAGACAAATCCAGACAGTATGGGTGTCTGTGTGTTGTTATTTTGAAAAATACTGGAATGACTGAAGGCTACAGAAATGAAACAGGAGATTAGCAGCAAAAAGTTCTTCAGGTGAAGATTACAAGGAAAGAAAATGAAAAGGCCATGAAGCCTGCAAGAGAAAAGACATACCAGTCTACCCTTTTTGAATTACATGTTTCCTTGGTGCATTATTTCTCAGCAGTGTACCATACTGAAGGGTATATTAGAAACATGATAGTGAGATGATTATCTCGAGGGTTACTGGGTGAAGTGATGGCTCAGAGGCACCACACATCCTGCTCAGCTATGACTGCTACTAAATAAGCTTTATGACCTACCAGACTACAAAAAGGAGTAAAACCTGGCTCTCAATGTAGCTCCAGGTCAGCCCTGCTCCCCTACTAAGTGAAGCAGATAATTGCCAGGCTGAGGAGTGGAGGAAGGATGACTAACACTGCACAGGGAGGAGGCAGATTCTGTTGTCTGAAACCAGCATCCACCTTAAATAGCCAAAGATCCATCAAAAGATTCTTGCTGTCATGAATACAGATAGGAGACCTGTAAAACATCTTGCAGAGAGCTAGAGGACAAAGTTCATTCCCAAACTAGTTTGCCTCCATTAAAAATCAGAAATTAAGTTTAAAACAGGTGAATTAACTGCTCTGTGGTGTTTTGTGGGTTTTGTTTGTTTTCTTTTTTTTTTTTTTTCCAGTGCTCACATCAATTGACAGCTTCATAATTTGTTCCATAGCAATATAGAAGTTGTGCAAGCTGATACACCTGACTGTGTGTGAGTCTTGCCTTGTTCAGCAATAGGGTAATTTATTTTGGGAAGAGGGAGAGGGAGAGAGAGAAGGAAGGAAGAAAAAATATTCCAAATGTCCCTGAATCATAAATGAAAAATCTGAGTGTCTTGTTAAACGTGAAAGCTCTGAGCTGTATTTCACAGCAGCACTAATTGGAGAATAGTCCATGCACAGAGGCAGGTAAGAGACCTACTCCACTGAACATGTCAGGAGTCAGGTCTCAAAGTTAATTATATGTTCAAAGTTTTAAAATTAATTTAGTTTCTGACATGTATGAGGAGCACCTTCATTCCTATTCTATAATCACTGAGAAGTTAAAGTTTGCAAACTGCTTCTCATATCAAGTGATATAATGGAGAAATGAAAATATGATGCCTGTCAGGCTGAAAGCACATGGATTAAAAAGAAAGATCATAAGCAGTTGGTTCACAGTTTTATAATTATTTCAGGATTTTTCAGTTATGGTTTTGCTTTTGCTTTTCCTTTTTTTTCCCCCCAGAATAATCATGCAGCTATAGTACTGGACTTCTGTTGCTTTAGGTGATTCATTCACTTCTATAGCCTACCTTTTGTAATAATTCATGTACAGAAGCACAAGAATTGCCATCTATTGGTCACTTATTTTGCAGAATTTATATCTATTGTGCCATGGACAATAAACACCAGTGAGTTACACTTGTAATAATAGTATACAATCTTATGCCAGACAAGCTATTGATAAAGGTGGGTGCTTAATTGCATGTTAAGCTTAACTGCAAGCTTATTCAAAAATGACAATTTTTCTTCAAAGTTATGAAACCCCACTCAAAAGTAAGACTTTTAAACTTTTTTAAGATAAAACACTTCTCCCTACACTATTGCTGGATGATTTAACAAAACCAGCTCCTCTCTTAAAAAGGCAGTTGGAATTATTCAGGGAATGTTCTGTGGAAATTATTTATTATGAAAAATATTTTACAGCCTGTGTCTGTCCTGCTCTGCAGTATGAGCTATGATCTAGGCTCGGGTAGAGTAATTGTGACTAAGTATAACAGTGTTCTAAGAGCTGGTTTGGAAATTCATTTTTTTCCAATGCATAGGTTTTATTATAAACATATAGGTAATAACTAAGACAGATAAGGGTTTGCTTTTGCTTTGAAAGTTAAACAAATCAACAAGTAACTATGTGACTGAAGTTTCTATCAGGTTTTCTGATCTTGTAACACTTGCCAAGAATAAAAGCAACTATAAAAAACCCCTAACTTATTTGTTCCCTTAATATCTATAGAATAAAAATAGGATAACTTATTTTCTCCTTTAAAGCAAAATACTATTTATTATGTAGATAGTAGATGTATTTAAAAAATCAGAAACATCATGCTATTTTCATTACTGATTCATAATAGAAAAATATGTAACAGAAAGAAATCCTTCTGAGTTATTATTATATTGAAAAGTAGCATTCATAAATTCAGACAAACTATATTAGATTACCCAGAAAAAGCACAACTAAAGAGGCAAGAATGAATGCCTTTCAAATATGTAATCTAGTTTCTGAAAAACAGACAGTGGATAGGCAGAATTTAATCTGAATTTTGTGCTTGCATTCAATTATTTTTGCTACCCATTTTATGACTACAAGACCAATGCCACCAGTTAGCCCAAAGAAAGATAAAAGTCTAGAAATAAACTAATTAAAATAAAATAAGGTGGAATTACATATATGCTTCTAAAACACTTGCTTAATGCTTAGCTGGAATCAATCAGAAAGCTCAGAGCTCAGAGCTGTTTTGACCTTTGTAAGCAATTGATCTGGCCAGCTGTCAGGTTTCCCAACAGAAAATGAGGAGCACCTCTAGTAATTTCTTAGGTATTGCTAATAATAACCTGAGTTTTATTATATTAAAAACCCCTCACATCTCATTCATTAAAAATTCTAAATGTCAGCCTTTCCAAAGGAAGAGAATTAATCCCCATTTTGTCAGACAATGCCTTTCAGAGGGAAGGGGGGCATTCTTTGCTTTTAGTACTTCTTGGTTATTGACTGCCTTTTAAAATGTATTTGTCTATTTATTTATTTTATTATCAAGGAGTCTGGCTCAGCTGCAATAAGACTCCATATTCCCAACTGGAGGGAGAATCTACCACTTTTTTATGAAGTCTTTGTCGTTGTGTTTCATTTACACTGCCATGCACTGGGGGAAGCAGTCTTTCCCTGTGCTTCAGAGACTATTTTCATTTTAAGGAGAGGAGCTTCTCCTTCTTTGGAGGGAGGGGGAAGAGGAGCTTTTATAGGAAGCAGAACACTACTTTTAAGGCCACAAAAGGAAAAGTAGTTTCCTATTAGTTACAAGTCCTGTCTACAAACACAGATTTTTGACTCTTCAGGGACATAATCTCCTCTTCTTGAAAATGACACTCATAGTGAGACAAAGATTGTGCCTCCATGTGTCTTGTCTTCCTTTGGGACTTCATTACAGGTTGAGGGATTGCATAGATGTCAAGGAAGCTTCTTGTTCTTTTTATCAGTGTGGCTGTAGCCAACCTTTTTTTTTGTTGGTTTGGTTAGGTTTGGTTTTGATTTGTTTGTTCATTCTTGTTGGTTCTGTAGGTTTGTTTTAATCTAAATAATGTTGTCTGTGCTGTAGATTCTTCTGCGTGGACACAAGAAATAATCAGAAATAATAAACTGTTATCAAGCCCACAAAGATATTGTGCAAATATTTACTTATTCTGAGTTCTTCATAGGATAAACTGCTCTCTAAATATAGAAAATAACACATTCGTCAAGGCTGGTGGATAACAAAATAATTTCCAATTTCTTTCATATACATGTATAATATGTTTTAAGAACCTTCTTATGAGTGTTTAGTCTTATCAGATCAGATATCAGAATCTCTCACTACCTGCTACACATGCAATCTGTGATATACAGTGCAAAATTATATAGATGGGGTGAGGTATGTGTCAAAATTTGTGTCACTTAGCAAACTATTTCCTTACTATGATATCATAGTCACAGATTTAGAAAAATTGGTTGAAATGGCTGAATTGTTTTAATGTCACAACTCCAGCTACCAAACAAATTAGTTTTTTCTAACTGCCCTCAAATAATTGAACACATTTATAAAAACAGTTACAGGTTTATTGAGTAAAAGGTAGCAAAGAAAGGAAAGGGCAGAATATTTACAATGAACATGAAGGTTCTTTTCCTATTCACATCTTGCTGTGATGACAATATATAAAAAAATGGCATAATAGTACTGCCAGTATGACTGCATAAACATTAATGATTATAATCATAAATCACTTGGCAATTGCTGGCTCTTATCATGAGGAACCTCTGAAACTTCATCTCCCTGATTTTGTGTCTCTGTTTCTCTATCTGTTGCTATTCATTAGAGGCTGAAATATTTGCCAGTTCCTATACTTAAAATCTGAGCTTTTCTTCCAGATTGGTTAAAAAAAATTGTCAATCTTTCTATAATCAGGCAGCTACAGTTTCTACTTGTTGCTAGGAAATCTGATTGCATCTTCTCCTTATTTTATTGAAAAGTGACACAGCTATGGAAGTCCTCAAGCTTTTCCACTCTTACACCTTATTTGGATTTTAATGCAGATGGAGCACATCATTATATACACTCTTAGACTTGCAAATGAACCAAGAAAACAAATCTAAAATATTTTCCTAGAGGTTTCTGTGTGGGTAGGAAAGCTACGTGATCTAGTGCCAAATTTTGACACTTCAGGTTCAGGAACTACATATGACCTCTGTCCCTTTTTTTGTCCACAACTTTTAATTCAGTTCAATTCAATTTTGTGTACAATGAACAGTTCAAAGAGCACAAGGAAGGAGGGAAGGAGATAATGAATCATCAGGGCTGCATTCTCAAGCCTCAGCTTTTTAATGTTGGCTTGAAGTGTTAAGAACTTTACAATCTCTGGTAGTTTTGGTGGACTGTGACTGAAAATGCAATAACATTTTAGGTCAGGACTGAAAGGCACTTCACAAGTCATAGTGGGGAAATTCATGCTATTTCACCCTGCAATTCACCTGACCCTAAATACTGTTACTGATCCATTTTCAGAAGCATTAAATTCACACTTGGTTGCAAATTTACAGTAATTTAAAACATCCAAGAATAAGAAAGTGAGAAACAGACTTATTCAAATGAATCAACAATTCTGTTTAACTACAGAAATGTTTTCCAAACCCAAAATTCCATAAAGCTTCAGAAGTCACAAATACTCTGAGAAGTAAAACCTCCCTGTATTAGGGAAAGGGATTCAAGATTACAGTGTCATAGCTGCCAAACTCTCCCATAGCACCATTCCCAAGAAGTAGTGCTGTATTTAAAACAAACAAACAAACAAACAAACCAGAAGAAGAAGAAGAAAGAAGTCGTCTTAACATAACTACAATCTGTAAATCTAAAAACCTACTTCTTACTTTCTCCTGAGAGTAAATCATCCGATAACTCAAATTATTTCTGCTTGCAAATTATATTAATGGAGACAGGAATTTTCCACGTGTAGTAGAGCCTGTGGTTGACCAGACGCATTTACTACTGACATAGATATCTTCCCTCATTTGTTGAGCCCTCTTTTTGTGGCAGTACAATTTTTTATTCCTGCTCATTACCCTTATTGATAAGTAAAATGCTTGGATAAGAAATGAGATGCACATGACTGAGGGGCATTCTGCTGCAAAGAAATACCAATGGAGGGCACAGTTAACCAGAAGATGTAGGAGAAAGTGACAACTGACAATTTGTCTTGGGTTCCCTATATCTGCCCATGACACTGGGTGGTACTCAATGTCAGGATTTTTTTTCCCCTCTAATTTTAAGATAACAGATTATAACATGAAGATACAGCGTATATTTACAAATGCTCTAAATATTTTCCTCTCTGAAGCAGAAAATTTACTAGGATATGTCCTGCGCTGCTTTAAATCCCATCCTCAGAGAGTGTGAAGAGGTTCTTTTCCTGTCTGTGCACTCAACTTCAAGCTGCTGTCAGCTTGCTCTCAGCAGAGAGTCTGTACATCACCCAACTGACTCTTACTGGGAAAAGTTGTCCCTGAATTTATAAAAGCTGAAAGCAGTCGAGATAGTGATCCCAAGACTTGCCATCGTACAGAAAAGCATGAAGGAATGAATACATAGTGTGGATCCACCAAGTTCCTTGGCAAAACCATAGAAGGGAATGCAAAGAGCCTCAAACTCTACCTTTACATGGAGTTATACTCCTTTTCAGACTAAGTATTCCTCCCCAAGGGAAATATGTTGGTTATACAAACTAATCACCAAGCTCTCAGAACAGATGTGTACTTTCAGCTGCTGCCTTCAGCAGCAGGAAGTTTGGAGACATTTCAAGAGACAAACAACTGAAATGTCCTGATTATTTTCCTCTTCGGAAGTTTGCATTTATATATGGACTTCTTTTGGCTGCAATGGTTTAACAGAGTGTTGCTGTGGAAACACTGGCACCAGAGTACACCTAGTAAGAAGCTTATGTAGAAAAATCAGCCCATATATAAAATTCATTGGGGGTTTGAACTGCAAAGGACTTTGGTGCACTCTTCCTTGGCATTACCTTCATCCCCTATCTTGATAGTAGCCTAGTGTCCTTTCATGTTCTTTCAATGTAACTTCTCTCTGTGTGTAAAGAGAAGCAGAACACAAATAGCTGAACCGTTAAACACCAGCCTGAAAGTTTACCTATAACTGTCTTCATGTGTTCATATGGTAAAGTCAGAAAAAGAGAGATGTCATCAAAGCTTTTCACTATTAAAATCTGAATATATATGTATTTTCTATGTAATATCAGTGAAAGTGCTTTAGTAAGTCTGTACTGAAATTTTCCAGGAGTGCTTTATCTGGAATTACTTGTTGGATTTTTTGTTTGTGTTTTTGTTTGTTTGTTTGTTTTAGTTGTTCCCCCCCCCCCCCAAATTTAAGTACTCATTTACGTGGAAAAACACATCTTCATTGCAGTGTATGAGAAACAGCTGTTCCTCAACTTGAGTGTGTGTGACAATATTCTTAACTACCAAGTGTTAATCGATGTATAAAATGAATGTTCATTAGGCTGGCCCATGAGCTTCTAGAAAAGATATAGTGAAATACCTTTATTTGGACACATGACTTATATAACTATGAGTTGTTTTAAACATAAGGAAAAAATGAAAAAATATTAAAGGAGAATATTCTTTCATGGATGATTCTTTCTACGAAAAAATGAGAAGCTGAGAATTTGTTCAATGTTTATGATCTGATCCACTGATAAACAACTCATGTAGGTAATGTCTGAATTATCAAACAAACAGAATGAGCAGCCCTTTTAAGAAAATCTGTGTATTTTTCTTTACTGTGACAAAATTTTAAGAAATTACTAAACAATGAGAAACAACTTAAAGGTAGCAATAACTGCAGAGATCTTTAAAGGTACTTACATCACTTTCATGGCCTTCTCTTAGATTATATGTGAGATCATGCTGTATGTCTTCAACAAACTTGTGAGCATACTCTGGGTAAAGGTCGAGCACTTCAAAGAGACCTTTCAGGATAATACATTGGAGGTCACAGTATGTTAGAGCTTTAACATCCGCATTTGTTTTAATAACTTGATCCCTAATGGAGAGGTTTGCTCCAATTAAATCTCCTTTACCTAAAAGAGAATACAAAAATAATTATCTTCAAGGCATAAATACTTTACTTTTTTTAAAATTATAAATATGTTTAACATAACCTGAAATCCCACTGTTACTACTGCATTCTTTAATTAGTAACATTCTAAAGTTTCTTAGACTAACATCTTTTTGTTTGTTTGTTTTTTGAAGATGCAACCTTATATGGAATTAATTGGAGATACAAACTAACTTTCAGAAAAGTAACTAGCTGATTTAAGGGGGCAATAAAGTAGATACATGTAAAATGCAGATTTACACTAGTAACGAATAGCAAGTGCAATTTTGTTTTTCAAAATAGCTGTCATCAGGGTTTTGTGTGTGCATGTTAAAACAGGCAGGTGTTAAGACAGCATTTTAACAATGACACAAGTAAGTCTAGATCACCATTCAAATTACCCTTTTACTTATTGGATTTACAATTTGGATTGCAAAACATTCAAAATCTATGATGGCTGTGGCTGCACAGCTGTATTTCATGATGTATACAAGCCACTGTATTTCCATTTATGGGCAAGACTGACTTAGAATACTCGATGTGTTAAAACCTACAAGTGACCGTATATTGAGAAGCACAAAAATTTTATGAGGAAAAGCTTCCATAAACATCTGATCTGAGGTATAAATTCCAAAGTTTAGTCCTTGAACCAGAAATCCTCCTCAAAAGTTAACATAGATGGTCTTTGTTAAAGACCTGGACAATGTGATGGAGTGCATTCTTAGCAAGTTATAGGCAATACCAAACTGGGGGGTAGTGGTTGATATGCTGAAAAGCAAAGCTGCTATTCAGGGGGACCTCAAAGGAAGACAAAATGGCTGATAGATCATCATGAAGTTTAACAAAACCAAATGCCAAGTGCTACACCTGAGATGAAAACTTCCCTGCAACGTTATGGACTGGGGACTGACCAGCTGGACACCAGCTCTGCAGGAAAGGACTGGCGGGTCCTTGTGGATAAGTTGAACACGAGCCAAAAAATATGTCCTTGCAACAAATTCCAAGAACCTCCTGTGCAGCATTAGAAAGTACACAGCCATCAAGTCCCAGGAAGTTACTCTTTCCTTCTATATGTCACTTGTCATACCACATTTGGAGCACACTGTCCAGTTTTGGGCTTCCCAGTACAAGACGGAATATTGACATATTAGAGTAAGTCCAGAAGATCATCTACCAAGATGATCAGAGACTAAAGAACACAATGTACAAGGAACAACTGAAAAAGGTGGGTATAGTTCCACCTTACAAATAGAAGGCAAAGAAAGGATATTGTCTTCAATAGCCTAACAGAAAAGTGTACAGAAAACAGAGCTAACCTTCTCCTCGGGGTGCGCAGGGTAAGGAGAGATACTGGGCATAGGTTGTAACAAATGACATTCTCATTATAAATCAGGAAATGAAATCATGATGAGGCTGGTCGAACAGTGGAACAGGCTGTGTAGAGAGGCTGTTGAGTTGCTAGCATCCTTGGAGATGTTCAAAACTTGCCTGGACATGGTCCTGAGAAAGCTGAGCTAAACTGGCCATTTTAATCAGGTTTAAGTTGGGTATCTTCTGAAGGTCCCCTTCCACTCTTACATTACTCTGTGATTAATAAGTTAAGACAGTCAAGTCTGAAAATCCAGCCAGCATGTGATTCCAACTGTATATTACACAGGAAATGGTGAGCTTGAAGGGTAAGTTAAACTAAACAGCCAGCTATCCCTGAAACTTCTTAAATAGGATAGTTTTATACTTTAAAATATCACTTTTTTTAGTCCTTGAAAATACCATGTTTTTTATTTACATGGAGCTTGAACAACTTTCTCAAAAGAGCTTATCATAAACCCAGCATAGGGAGGGATTTTTTTTTAATGCTAGGAATATCCATACATTATTGTTACTTTGGGGTCTTAAAAATCTCAGTTAGTGTAAGTAAGAACTGGTACGAGCTTAGGCCAGTCTGAGTAAGGGAAACTTGATAGGTGACAATAACATTTAGAATTGCTCATCACACAATGCATTACTGACATAATAAAATATAGTGTCAAGTTAAGCAGTTATACATTTTTTCACTTTACTGTAAATATCAGCAATTCCTTACATTTCCCTATTTATATTGAGCAGAAGGCTTGTAATGTTAATCTGTTGCTGGCTGTTAATATGGACAAGTGAAAAATTATTACAAATATATTAAAAACATCCTAATTAGAAACTTTTTAGACACACAAACAGTATTAGTATCAATAATGCATTAACAGTTTTGAAAAATGTTAGATTTTTATCTTACTGAGTTATAGTGTTTGATGAAATAATGTCAGCCTGAAAGACATTGCAATTGATTTGGTAATGCTAATGGATTTTTCTTTTTCAAATTAAAATCATGTAGCAAAGTCTGTAGATCATAATAACCTGAAGTTTCACGCAGAATTAATGAAGTGGTAAAATTATTGTACCTTGAATGTCAACATTTGTTACATAACAATCATTTCAGTTATTCTTGGTACCTCTTTTTTTTTTTTTTTAATTGGAGAACAAACTTATATCTGAATGAATGTTTCTACAGACATATCTGTTTTTTAATATAGCTGGGACACGCAGTCAAAGTTATAAATGTCCTCATTACAGATATTTTTAAAATAACTTATGGCTAATATTTTTAACAAATAGAAGCTATATGTTCAAACAGTACCTAAGTCACATTAAAATATATTTTACTATAAAATATATCCTAATCATCATAATTAGATGTAAAGTAATAGTCTCAAGAGGAACCAAACATATTTAATGAGAGCATTTCACTGAATTGTTACTGTACTGCTTGTTAGTGAGAATGGTTCAGTAAACAAAAACTATTCCCCTAGAATTAGAATCAGGACAGAATTATGAAATATTCTGGGAACTGCAAGTAACCCAGCAGTGTCAGGGAAAAAACCTGCTCCCTTGGATTTAGACAACATAAGTAACACAATTTCTCATAGGGACCTACACTTTTGATGTATTCGCCTTCTGCTGGTGATAATTAGGTTTAAATGATGAAGCTCCCTTTCACTGGAATGAAACATTATTTCATTGTGTTATGTTTATGCTTTTTGCACTGTGATTTCATTAACTTTTCTCAGAAATCCACTAATCTCTTTCTCATTGTTTTGATTGTCACCATTACAGAATGATGCTTTCATTAACATCTTCAGAAAGATGGAATCATTAATGAAATTATAGATCCAGTGGAGGTAGCTCTTGACGTTTTGCTGGCTTTAAGCTTGTGTTTTTTTCTAAGCCATATTTTCTATCTTTGACCTATGTGATCCAATGAAATCAAGAGATTCTGAAACTTACTGATAACAAATTAATGATGAGTGATATGGACTGTAAATCTAACAGAATTAAAGCTTTCTGAAACAAATAGGACCTGTATCACATTTATATTCTAAAAAAAGACCAATCAAAGGCATGCTAGTAAAATTAAGAAAATTAAATTACAGAAGACCAGAAGCTTCCATTATCAACAGCCTAGTGCAATCCCACAATACAGGAAGGAAAGCAAAAAAGGAAATGTTCTTTTTAACTCCGTTTTATAAGAATATTAGAAGTTATTAGAAAGAAGAAAACATTTAAATCTAAAGAGACATTAAAATCATAATAAAATAATTCTCTACTTTTAGAGTAAAATGTTATATTTTACTTCAACAAAACACTTTATAAACCCTAGCTCAGACAAGTCTAATCATCCTTTAGCTGAAGATAAAGAGAATATCTTTAGTAGGCATTAGATTGAGGCAAATCACAGAAATGTACAGATAGAGTTGCTTAAAACTCGATAAGTCAAAACAATCATCTGGCAGGCAACAGCTAAACAAAATTTACTAGAACTGAACTTCTGGCCTTTCTCTGTTCCAATATACCCAGATGACTGCAGCCAGCATCAGTTAGAATAAAGAAGTAGCTCTGGGGAGAAGAGCCAACAATGCTTGTTTTGTACCACGTGGCTTTGCTGCAAGGGGTGTTCACACGCACGTGTCAAAGAATGACAGTAGGCTCATATTCTTTCTTTCATCTGGGAGCATCAGTGGGAGCATTGTCCAGCCACTAGTTTTCATGAAAGCTTTGGGGACTGATAATCAATGTTCTTAGAGTCATCAATACCATCATCAAACTAAGTTGAAAGCAGCAATTTCTGTCAAAAGCTAGCAAGTACTTCTTTACATGAAAGGAGAGAGAGTAAATATAAGAAAATCAGGACACATGTGAAATAATTCACAGCTAACAATCCAGCAACTGAAAGCTCCTTAAGTCAAAAAATAAGGAAATTTAAACTAAAAAAAGAGGAAAAACAAAAAAGGGGAAAAAAAGGATGTCCATAGAATAGGAACAGTAAAATTAAACAAACTCTTTCTCATCAGACTACTAAGCTACACATTAGTAGTGAGGGTCCTCCTACATTGGGGGACCATTCTTCCTCTATGACTGTGAACATACCGAGAATTGCCAGCACCGTGCTGTCCTTCAGGACTTCCATGGAACCTGAGCACACAAAGTAGATCGCTTGCAGGGCATCCCCCTGCCGGAGGAGGTATTCCCCAGGAGCACAGAAGGAGGTTTTGATGTGCAGAGACAAAGACCTGAGGCAACCACGGCTGGCACACTCGAAAAGGGAGAGCTGCAAAATCTCCTTGTTCAAGTGCATGGTGATGTCTGAACGCAGCTCGTCTGGGAAGTCTTTTAAAAGCTGTCAAGGAAAAAAAGGGGTGAAAAGAGTGCAGAAATGACCTGATTTGGCAGTGCTGTACATGTCATACTGATGCAAACACTTCCCTTTGATTTTTCTTAGCCCCTTGATAAGACATGTGGCATGCCTTAATAAATCTTTACAGTGATAAATTCCAGGAAAAATGTGAATAAATATATGTTTTTATAAAAAAACAAAACAAAACAACCAAACCAAACAAACCCCACAAAAAACCCATCAAAACCCAAACCCAAAACCAAACAAAAAAACAGCCAAAGAAACAACAACAACAAAAAAGCAACCAAAAAACCCCCCCAAAACCAAAACCAAACCAAACCAAAAAATCACAAAGAAACCCCAAATACACTCCCCTCCGAAAAACAATCCCAACCCCCCAAACCAACAAAAAAAGAAAACAGGAAAAAGAGGTCAACAGACTGTGTGTAGGAATTGTCAGAAAGCACAGTAAGTTGTTCCAAGCAAACATGAACTTAGTTTAGATTTTCTTTTATACGCTTCTATAAAATCATCAATACACAATGTTGCGTCTTCTATGGTAAAACCACTGGAAGAGGAATAACTAAAAAAACTGGTGGTTTTGTTTTCTGTTTGTTTTGTTTGTGGTTTTTGTTGTTCTTTTAGGATTTTTTTTATAATGTAATTGGACACTGAAGGAGGAATGGGAAAGGAATGACCACAAGGTGAATGATGAATGGAAGAAAGAACCTATAGAAACTGAAAGCCCATGAGGTCTTCCTAATTCTCCTTTAAGCTGCAAACCCACAAACATAGTTTTGTCTGTAGTTTGAGGGGGTGTGGCATCTAAGCAATGTAATCAGCCAACACTTGACCAAATGGGCTTAGACAAGGCACTTTGTCCATCGGAGGTGAACAATGAAACACTGATGGTCTCTCCAGGAGCTGCAGTTATAGTACAGCAGTACTTTCACTCACTTTCAGCGCAAATAAAGGTACAGAAGGTACAAAAACTGAAGGTGATCATTAACCACATCTAGGAAAGCTTTGACATCTAAGTGATTTTTGTACCTTTGAATCTTACTAAGCTCCTTCTGTTGCTAGGATGCTGTTGAACATTGCATTCATTGTGCTGTGCACTACACAAAAAGAATTTATCAGGAAAAGAATGTTCTCAAATGCGAATCTTTCTGCTTATTTCCACCTTATCTTTAGACACCACTGAGTTTTATAACATAGATAACAAGAAATCTGAAGGGAGTGCTCCATTCAAGTAACACTCCAGCAGAGAGAAGCCATTATTTCTCCTGGAGTATACTAACATATAACCTTGATAAGCAATTTAAAACAAGCAAGCAAAGACACCACCAGAAATCTGTCTTTTGATTTCACTCTCATGTTACATTCTGCAATGTTTTAAAGTATAGAGAAATAAATAGCATAAAAATTCAGGTTAAACCACTTGTTTGCAGCACTGCAAAGAATAAAATGAAGGAGGCAAGGAAAGGGCATCAAATTCCTCCTTTAAAGAAGACCTAAAATCCCCTAGCTGATATTTTGTTTACTGAAATACAGAACTGCTCAAGGCAGCATTTCTGCTGCCATCATCCAAAAAGTTGCTGATTCATACCTCTTCAGCATTTGCGAATTATGAAGAAGTTTGAATTTTAGTATATGATTTGATGTTTTATAAACAAAACACATAATCACAAAAGAAATATTACCTCCTTTCTTGACTCTAAGTTCATAGTCAAAACCATCAAACACAAAAGCTCCCTCATTTGGTTACCTCATTGGAATCAATTCCATTATTGACAGACCATGTGGTTTGGAAATATTCAAGCATCCTTTGCTTTAGCTGCTGTGGCAGGTGATGGACCCGAATAAAGTCCTTCAGATCCTTCGTTCTTGTGTGATAAAGGGACCATCTGGAGTACATCCTCTGAATTATGGCAGTCACATTGCCGAACACCAAGGCATGCATCAGAGCTGGAGAACACAGAAATTGTGTACAAAGTGAAGTGATCTGTTGATCATTAAAACATAACACAGAAAATCAACAGGATCTTCACAGAAAGCAAATTTCCTGATTGATTTAATAAACCTTTTGAATATAAGATTCCATCAGAAATATACAGTAGTATTAACATGATTATTCATTTCTCTTTTTTGAGACACTAGTGGTCACAGTCATGGAACAGGGGAGAAAAACATCTGATTCTATCTGTCAAGGTACCAAGCAAAAGTCAAATAAAGTTCATAGTCTAAGAAAAAAGGAAAACAGAATAATAAAATCATAGAATCATAGAATTACAGAATGGCCAGGGTTGGAAGGGACCTTAAAGGTCATCTAGTTCCAATCCCCATGCCATGGGCAGGGACACCTTTCACTAGACCAGGTTGCTCAAAGCCCCATCCAGCCTGGCCACAACACCTCAGGATTAGGGCATTCACAACTTCTCTGGGCAACCTTTTCCCCTGCCTCACCACCCCCACAGTAAACAATGTCTTCCTAATATCTAACCTAAACCTACTCCCTTTCAGTTTAAAACCATTCCCACTTGCTCTATCAATACATGCCTTTGCAAAAAGTCTCTCTCCATCTTTCTTATAGTATCCCTTCAGGTACTAGAAGGAACACATGCAGGCAGGTATCCTCAGGAAATAATGAGAAACTAATAATCAGTATGAAAACTAAACTCATAATAAAAGAGCACTCATAATAAAAAACCCACAACAGTTACTAATGAGGACTGTGTGTAGTGGAATTTAGAAATGTACCATATTCTGGGGAATAAGATATTAAAAAAAAAAAAATCAAAAAACCCCCCATTGGAAGGAAGGTGTTCAGGTTAAAAGAAACATTCAAACAGGCAATCTGATTTCTTATGTTGCTTGAGAGGGTCAAGTAAGAAAACATTTATCAGAAAGTTCTGATATCCTAGAGTTTGTCTGCAGTTAGATACTGGCTTGGGAATAAAAAGACCAGAAACAAAATTGAAGAAATGCTTACAGGCACAGGTCATCTGAGCTGTCTGTGCAGAAATGTCCTTGCTTATTATGAGTTGGAAAAATCAGTGCTAGGTTTTCTGTCATGTGATATTGAACTGATGTATAGAATATAGACGTGTACAAATTTTTTATAAGAAAAACTACTAAAAGGCTTGATTATTTCTCTAAAGGAACATCTATCTTTATAGTACTTGAAAGAAAGCAGACAGGCTCCTCAAAGTGGCAAAGGAATTGATTTGCAAACAAGACAAACAAGCTGTTGACCTTGTATACCAATTTACAGAATTCCAATGTGAGTGGGAAGGGACAAGAGGAAACAGGAGGAGGAAAGGATGCACTTTTAAATGTTAGAAACACATAGAAAATTCTTTAGTTTGAAGTGTTAGAAAATTTTTACAGGCTGAATAAAGCACAAAGGAGCTAGTAACAATATCTATGTCTTTATTGTGGAGGGAGTGCAGAAAAAAAGATGAACTGCAGTGTAGAAAGGGCAGAAAAGGATCAGGTATGAATATTAGAAAGAAAAGTAAGCATAACTGGAAATTTATTTCTAAGAATAATCACCTAGATCAACTAGGTGCTGTTCATGTTGAATTTTTGTGTCATTAATGTCAGAAGCTTGAGCAATACAATGTGAGGGCCTGCTGTAATGCTAGGTACAGGATATTATAGTAGAAATATAGCAGCTGACCCAAACATATGTAATAGGTTAAGGAAATTGCGTAACCTTTTTAAGGATGCAATGATCAGTTTAAAAAGAGGGGAGCAGAAAAGGACTGAAAGCTGCTGAAGCTACTATAGTGGGCCTTCAATCTCTTAAATACAAAGCTGCACATTATTTGCTGAAATAACACGGAGAATACAAGACAGAACGTGGTATGATCACCTGCTGGAGGACAGATCCGTTTAGTATTTTACAGATGCTGGGTATCCTAGGCATTCTAGATAAATTTTAATAAGCAAATTTTCTTTCCAGCTTTCAGAAGAAATACCATATATAACAAGATGTTTTATCTTCACAATATTACTTGTTATAAATTTAAATTTCAAATTCATGTAAAATAGAAATTAATACCACGAGGTCGGTAAAAATCGAAAAGGCATGCTATAAGTTATTTCTTTGTTAACACTTCTTTCTCTTTCTTCACCTTTCTTTAAGTTTGTAGTAAATTCACTTCCTTCTTTCAATTTGCAGTGACACACACTAAAGAAGTACAGAAAGACTACTGATAAACTAACTCACCCTATCTATTATACCTGAAAATTCATAAACTAATGACTTAATCAAAAACTCTAAAACCCATCAATTTTTCTCAAAATATCACTTTCTACTAGGGAATTTTAAAATTAAATATCAGCCAAAACAATAGCCTAAAACATGTTTTAAGAAATGAAGAGGTGTTATGTCCTTAAGTACGGATTAGTACTTTATTCCTAATAGTTTTCAGAGGTAAGCTCATCAATCTGCACTGAATGATGCTAACTCCTTCTTCAAGTTTGTTTGCCCTACTGATTTTCCTCAACAGTATCTAAAATACAGTTCCTCAAGAAAATACCTGAAGATCAACCTGCCCTTTTACCTGGATGTATTTTGCTCACTGAACCCTCACAGGTATAAAACCATTTTTCTAACTGCTTGCCTGTGCACAAATTCGTCTTTAAGTCATCGGTTCCCTCCTACTACATTCAGTCGACTACTTCTTTATAATTTATTTAGAGCACAAGCATATTATCTCTATCACTTAATAATACAATAAATGAAAATGAAATTGCTATAACTGGACTAAATAAATGCATGAGATACTTTATATTTGACTCTATTGAGTTTATGAAAGCTCTGTCATATCAAAGAGTATTAAATATTCATCATTACCTTATACAGGGTATCTCTTGATTTCTTGGTAGAAATGAAAACTCATTCCTTCATTCCAGTTGATATTATGTAGTGAAAGCCCCAAAGCAGAGAGACCGCAGAGTATTTCAAAATTATAATTTTATAATTTTATGCTACCAGCAAGAGCGATTCATGAGCTGCTTGTGGTTTTGTTACATTGTCAAAATCAAAATTATATAATTCTTGGATGATTCATTATATTATTGCCACTCATTTTCAGGACTTGGGGAAATGACAATTATTAATTGAACAATTTTTATACCACTTTATGCTGTAAATATATAGTTTACAATTCATTCATCTTGTTCACTGGCTTTCAAGTGTCAAATTGCCAATTTATTTTTGCCCAGGAAAATTTATTCTGCAAAGCTGACAACCAGCTGACGACCTGGGCTTTACTGACTAGCCCCAGAGAAACACCTACTAGTATTTCTAGAACAACAAGGCAAGCAGAAAAAAAAGGGGGGCAGGAGGCAATTCGGTAGTGGTAACTTGTTTTTACCCTTGATGTGCTCTGTGACATCTTTGAGCTGTATGATGTACACACTGTAAAACGGCACTGCTGATTTTTGGGGGAAGGAAGGTGAAGAGAGAGCTGCAGAAACTTTCTCTAGCGGTCTTGGCTTACAGAGGTCTGCGGGTGCCACCAGCTCACTGGTTGTACCCAGGTGTCTCAGCAGAAAAAAAGGAACCACGAATGAGCATATGACTTTCCTCAACAGTACAACTAGATAATTAACATAAATAAAAATACCACTAAGAGCTTCAATATGAGGAAAATATTGCACTCTGATTCTATTCTGAATCAAATGAGTACCAGTGATAATTGAACTGCTTTTTTGTTTATGATAGAGCCACCTAAGGCTCACGAAACACTCTTCCTGGCTTTATCCTGCCTCTAGCCTTCTCTGTGTTCTTATTGTTCAGATGAGGATACATACCAGCTCACAGACACATTGCCTTGTGAGCTGCCCACTTTCCCTCATCATCATTCCCAGGACTGCTGTGGGGGCCAAACTGGAGCTGACATGCACATAATACTCAGCCGACCAGAAAAGTGCCTGCCACATGACCAAAATCCCCAACACACAGCTGGGCCATTCTCACTGTCAGTAATGTGAGTTTGCATTTTACTGGGTGACACCAGCTTTTGCCACCATAAGTGAACAAAAGGATATAAATATCGCTGCCTAAGAGAGTTTATGTAGTGTGAACCAAACAAAGTTATTTCCTTTTGTTCTTTTAAATTAAACTTGTTAAACTTTCTGCTCTTTTTTTTTTTTAATAAAAGAAATTTGGCAAAATTTCAGCGCTTATTTTACTTGTTTCTACCCCCAAAAAACATTTTACATGACACTTAGCATTTGTACCTACCCCCAATCAGCATTGTGCAAATAGAGAAGATTTTTTCAGCATCGGTATTGGCTGAAACATTTCCAAAGCCAACACTGGTGAGGCTGCTCAGAGTGAAATACAGGGCAGCTATATAGGCACTTCTGATTGACGGGCCTCCTAGTGTATTATTCTCATAGTAAGGAGACTCAATACGCTTTCCTAGCTCATGAAGCCAACCTGCAAAACAAAGAAAAAAAGAAAACTGCTGAGGAATACTGACACCATGAAAACTACACATTCCATAAAACGAAATAGTTCTAAAAAAAAAAAATTATTTAAAGGACACTACATTCTCCTCGTAATTCCTAGGATAAAAAGCACATTAAACTGTAGGAATTTATACAGCACAATACTATTGTATATCTGGAATATTTATTTTTATGCATGATTATTTATGATAAGAACTGTGTATCTGTATTGAAATGAAGTGGGTTTGAATTGCATATTACAGGTCTAATTAGATATTTTATAGAATCCACTAAGTCACTGAAAAGAAAAAAAATCATCACCTAGTAACATTGCAGATAGAATGCAACATCATTTGATTTTTTCCATTAATTAATGCTTGGAAAGCTTTTTGACATTCTAAGACTAAATCATTATAATAGTAATAGTAATTACATATTCAGAGCTTTCTCCCTGTTTCTTTCTACAGTAGAAAAGATTCAAAGAACTAAACATAACTTACAAACCAGAATTAATTTTCAAAAGATGCTTCAGTAAGTGTTTTCTAGATTGTTCATTAAATCTTTCCTTTCATTTTGCTAAATGAGTCTATGCGTGCCAGAGAAAGTAGAATTAGCTACTGCTTCATACATATTTGAAAAAACAACAACAAAACAACCCCAAACCTACAAAGCAGGAAAAAATATACAGTTGGAAAACACACGACCTGAATGAATTGCATAAACATGGTGCTGCACAAAAATCAAGTTGGGGGGAAAAAAAGATAAAAATTGATTTGTTTTAACAGTTGTGCCTGTTAAGCAGCTTGCTTGGGAGATTGGGAATCTTTCCCAGGTACTCAGGGAGAACTTCCAAAAAATCTAATCCTGACAGACAGAGTTTTATTTTCAGAAAAATTCTTCAGTGGTCCCTCCGTTGTAAGCTGAGACCTGATAGATCGAATCACCTCCTGAAGCTTATTTTCTCTCCACTTCAGTCAGCATCCGTTTGGATGAATCCAAATATGAACTGGGGGAAATCTCACTGCACAGAATATCTACAAAAGTAAGGGATGGATTTAAAGTATCTGTCCCAGCTTTCAGTTAAGTTTGGGAAAAGGTCTGTAAGAATTTATCATTTGCAGCAGACTTGTTGAACCAAGGCTGCTGCCATGCTCAGCTCCATAATCTCCGGCATGCTGTCCTACAGACAAAGCTCAGCCAGAAGGGCTCTGCTATGGGAGGGAAGGGTCTGGCCATGACGCTGCTGACACACTCTGTGCAGGACAGTGAATTTAACCAAAAATATAAATGAAAGCGATCTGCATTGTATTGTGCCAGCATGAGTAGGTTGTTTTACCTTGACAACAGACACAAAAATGAATATATGAAATCTCCTTGATTTTGTCCTGATAGAAAGTATAAATCATGCAGGGCAATTTTATACTTGTGGCTCCTATTTATTTAAAATGAAAGTAAAGCAAAACCAGGAAAAAAAAAAAGCCTAACTGAACCAATACAAAGCCCAACTCTAACTCTGTACACTACTGTTTTTCTGAGATTACACTGCGTTTTCCCAACAGTAACATGGCCCTTCATATGGAAGATTTAATTCCTATGTTTCTGAGTTGGGGAATGTAATCCTAAATATTAAAGAATATAGAATAAAACCCTAAGAAAATCCCTGGCAGAGAGCAGACAGTTAAAGAAAATCTATCTAAACCTAATGTAAGACAACACAATCATAAATTTCAACACCAGCTTTTGAAAATATTCTAATTGTATGAAGAATTGTAAAACTGCAACAAAGAGGTTATTTTAAATATCTGTAACTTATATGAGAATACTAAAATAATGCCTTTTAGGAGAAAATCTCCTTCCTGGGAGTGTTATAAAAGCCACTGATTCTTGGCCTGTGTATTTTCTTTTTTCTGACTTTTCATACATTTTCAGTGCTATCCAGGAAAGGTGGATGATTCTATTCTCCAGCTGATAGATATATGTAAACTGGTTTCTCCTTTACAGTTCCCTTTATGTTCCAGGTTATCATCCAACCCTTCTGAAACGTCACTGTTCCTAAAGGATTTGTTACTGTTAGTAAAGGTAAGGTACAAAAATAAATGACACATACCAAACCGTAGAAGTCCCTACAGTACTTTTACCATATTTCTACTACCAAAATACCAAATATAATATTATCATTTTACAGTCGCTAATAAACACTTCTGGCCAAGACACCACTATTTGAAATGAATTCTGTATTCTGTGCCTAGTTCTGTGGTATAACTGAGGGTCAGACAAATTATCTTCTTCTCAGCAAGATGAATGGTTTATCACTGAGCTACAACAGCAGCAGACAGAAATTATTAGCAATTTTTAACAATTGCTAAAATAATGCCCATGATATAAAGAAAAGCTATTAGATAAATTTCTTTGGAGATTTAGACTTGGAAGAGAAAGTGTTTATCTGAAAGTGAAAACCCAATACATATATTCCTCTGACTTGTAGATAAAAACATGTTTACAGCTTCTCACTTCTACTTTGGTTGTTAGAGATTATCCTAATCAGGACCTTTTGAAGAAATAATATAGAATGACATTTCAGACATAGTACATAAAATGCTGCAAGATCTTCCAGATCAACTATACTTCTTAGATTTTTTGCTCATAGCACTGCATTTTTTTTCCATTTCAGGCTAGAGACAAGATACTGTTGGCCATAAATACTTTCATTAGCCAATGGAAATAGTCACGAGGTAGCATCATTGACTAATTCCTTTTCCTTTTCAGCTCCTGTAGGTAATAGCTCTCAGCAGATTTTCTGGCAAACCTGAGCAATTAATTTCTGCCCTCAGGGAAGAAGAGAAAAATAAATATACCTTGTAGTCAGAGGGAGCTTCCTAGAATTTAGCATTATGAATCTTGCCTGGTTCAGAATGAGCATTATCTAGGTATAGCTCTCTTACTTTGAAGACATTTTAAAGCATCAATTAATGTAATTAAGAGGAAGACCTTTCAAAGGGAAAAAGAGCACTTAAGTAATCAAGTTCTATCAGAAAAGTCAATAGGAATTGGATATTTAGCTCCATTAGGCTACTTTGAAAATTGCTGTAAGAATCTATACTGGGTCTCATTTATCTATATCTGGGAAGTATTCAAGTATCAGCAGAAGCATAAAAAAGCATTTAAACATCCATAGATTACAAAGTTTTTAACTAGATATAAACCACATTATTTCATTTACTAGACACTCAGAAACTCAGTCTTGGTTTAGTGCTAACTCTGTGTTGCGTTGAGGTACATCACTCCCGATAATTTGCAGCTTCGTTCTATCCTACTGCTCAGGTATTCCTTACATGCCAGACACTTAACATAGCAAGATACTGTCTGGCACTTCATAAACTTAGAAAATAGTTACATTTTCAAATGCATTAATTACACACAGCACTTATTCTATAAATAAGACAAATATTTTTTTCTTCCCCTGTTAAAAAATAGACCAAAAATCTTTGGTTTATTCTGCACTACAGAATCAGGAAATGTAAAGAGGTATGGGTGAGGAGCACCTCTTAGAGTACCCCTGAATGCCTGCAAGCAGGAATGGTCCCCAACAGACCAGTAGTGATGATGTTAAAACAGAAAAGGATGGGACAAAGGCCAAGCTTCTCTCAGCTATGATTCCACATCAAATTCAGGGACTTCAAGTATTCCTAGGGGAAATGTAAAAGTAGAAAAGCCTATCTGCTCTTATGTAATTGGGTTTTTTTGGTGTTTAAACAATATTTGAACCTCACATAGGGCCAAGTCATACTTGGCCCATTTACACTACTGAGGAGAAAGAGTAATCAATACCACGCTGATAGTAGGGACAGAGAATATGTAGTGAGTAATGATGGGGTAAACTGAAGGACATTGTTGAGTGTGGGTTATCTTTAAGGACTGTGAGGCTGAGTTTTGTTTTTCTGGCTCAACTGAAAAGCTCTGTAGCTCTACATGAAAGCACAAAGATGGCAATGGGAAAAACATCCTGAACTGGAGCACATGCTGCCTTCTGGTATAAATAGATCACAACTTTTAACACAGAAGTCTCTATCTTATGACTAGCACTGTGTGTTGCAGTGAAGAGTTTAGGGTCATTAAGGAGAAGATAAAAACCCCCCCATTATACAAGAGAAAAAGCAATACAAGAGAAAAAAGATCCTTCATCACTGAAATGCATATTTAAATTAGCTCCTCATTTCAGATCTAGAGCCAGGCAGCAAGGAGCTGTATGTTTGCATGGCAAACCATACCATCCTTTCATTACATAGCTTCACCCTCTGATCTGCAAATGAATATATCATATTTCCATTTTAAATGGGGGAAAAATGTTGCAAGGTTTCCACTGATGTCAATAGAACTTTGAAATATTAACCTCTAAAGAAACCCCAAACAAACCCTAAGGCAAAACAGTTGCTAAGATAGAACAAATAGGTAAATTTCCTTCCTTTTAGGTAAAGGCACTTGTGATAACAGTTTCTGTGATTTTTGATGTCCAAATCCCTTCAATCAACTGTCCCTGTGGCTGCTTCAGAATGCGTCATAGTTAAAGTGTATTTGAGGAGGGGAGGCCAGAGCTAATATTGTATTTAAGATTTTTTACAACAGCATAACAAATATATTCTACCATATAAAACCCTAACCATCATTCATTAGACATTAAAACATTAGCTTTGCTTTTAAGATTGCTCCAAAGAATTTTGCACAGTTACTCTCCAGTTGTTGCTGACTGATTCTATGCATTCAGAATCTAAAGGCATATAAGAAGATTAAATCATTTTACTTCTTCTAGTGTGCATGACTGCATTATTGAATAATCATTGCCTCTCTTCTCATGATAATTACTCATTTAAGGTATTCAAGTTCTTCTCAAGGTACTCAAAGCCTTTTTTATCTCTGTCTAGCCAAAATGTTTTTGACATGTACAATTTTTTCCTGCTAAAACATTTGCGGTTTTCCCCCAGACTATTAATAGGCTTAACAGCACCATTCCTACTACTTCACCCCGTGGAACATCATTGTTACTCGTTCGTTGTCACAAAACCTGATCATTTGTTTACAGGTTTGATTCATGGTGGAGTTTTGCCTGTCATGTTAGGAGAAGCTCCCAGGTACCAGAGCAGATGGTTTCAAGATTGAAGAACCCCAGAGATGACAGGAGCAGTCATAACTTCAACCACTGCTTCTGGAGGACTGTAAAGGTGTAAGACCTTATTGTATCAGGTCAATAAATAAAACATGCATTAGGCTTTTCTTTCACACAGATTAGAAAGAAATAGGTACCAAAAAAAAAAGCCACAATCCTGAAACTGTGGTAGTTGCAGGCTCTAAGGGTGTAAGTAAAATACAGGACATGAATTTATGCTCTTTTCAAAATGAAGATAATAATTTAAATGTTATATATATAAGAGAAAACCCGAGGTACATCTGTATGACATGCCAATGAGCACAGGCCACAAATGAACAGCTCTGGCCCATCTGGCCTAGAGGTTTATATTTTAAGAAGATAATTTTAGCTGGCATTCAAAATAAGTAAAAGTTAAGTGGCATTTAGACTAGAATGGCTTCAGTATTAGTACAACAGACATAATCATAATGGATGCATGACAATGAGGAACAATTAGCATTAATCTAGTCCCCTTGGTCTTTATTCTGCTAACACACTTTCCCTCAAACAGTAGACATGTAAAATGAGAAAGAAAAAAAAATTATAAAGGCATTAACATTTTTCTCAAGTACTGTAACTGCTTAAAAATGTTAAAGTGAGTCACAAAATAATTTATTCTAAAAAATATGTTTTCTTATTTTAGCTTTATAAAATATGGTCCTTAACAGAATATATTCTTTATTATGATGGATTTAATTACTTTTTTTTTTTAATTTAAACTAGGAAGACATAAAACATGGGCATGAATGAGACTTGGTAGTGTGACAGAACTTGAGGAACATCACGTGGTCAAATTTTGTGGAAGGAAATTTTTGACATGACAAAGAAAATAAATACATTTAACTTGGACTATACAAAACATAGTTTTATCTCAACTGCCTGTGACTGAAATCCTTGTGGTAGAGGCACTCTCAAGGCTGCCCCGTGTGACCCTTGGGCCAGAGCCCAAGCACAAGTCGTGCTGATTGGGAACTGCCACGCATACAGCAAGTATGGGGATTAGGGCTTCGGATCAATGCATAGCAGAGATATCTGCCTTCCACAGTTCATTGCACCACCTTTTTCTTCCCTTTGTGACAAACCACCTGTATATTTTTAAATCTAACTTTTGTCTCTTTTAACATTTCCCCCCATTTTTCTATGTTGGGATCAAAATCCTTGGCACTCTCATGGTGTATTCACTGCACCAGTTAATCCAGGTAGTGAAAGGTTAACTGTGTTAAACTTGCACAAGCAGATTATACTTAACCTCTGGGTTGAGGTACATGGATATTATCATGATGGAAAATACACAAGATTTTCTATGGATATAGATAAAGTCTATACACTTTTGCTTGATGAATACCCACATTATAGACAACAAAAAACCCAACAAAACAATCTTTCTAATTTTTTTCAAAGAGCCAAAAAATAACCCCTTTTCTATCATGTACTCTATGCTTTTTTCTATTCAGTGGAGAAAATCTTTAAAGGGGAAAGGACAAATTTTACAGGCAGATTTTATGCTTCTGATCTGAGATGTTCATGTGTTTAAAGCCTAATCCATAAAGAAACACAGAGCCTTCGTTCATGTAAAAGGTATATAGACATATATAAGCATCCATGAGAAAACATTAATAGCATATTTTTGTGGAGCTTTCAAACAATGCTAATGACGGAATAGAAACGGAATAGTTTGAAATTAAAAGAAAACTAGTTGATAATTTCAAAACCATGCCCTTCTCAGAATTAAACCCTGACTAGACATCTTCTCTTCAAAATTATAGATGAAGATTCATGAGTAGGAATTTTTAGGAACATTGTCATACTAGATGTTAAGTGGGCACAAGAGTGGATAGATTCAATAAAAATGCAATTTAATTTCCATTGCAGAGGAACTGGATAGAATTTTTATCACAACTCTTCCCAAATTAACAAATGAAGTAAGAGATGGGCATGAGCCAAAATCCAAGGCACAAACATGCTCCTAATAATGCTGACAATTCATACCTTTGCATCTATTTTTTAAATTAAAAAAAAAATCAGGATCTGAACATATGTCAGATGAAATTGCAGTCCTCTGCCAGACTTTGGAAATCCTACCACTGATTTTCCAAAGTCTGTAAATTGTCCAGAGAAAGTCTGAACTTGGAGATAACAGAGTCAGAAAAAAAAAAACAAACCAAAGATAAAGAGCATCCATATATCTCCCACTGCTCCATGAGGCTTGGGCATTCAAGACACACGAGCCTCTGTAGTCAGAGGTAGGTGGGTGAAATGGTTACCTTCGTAACTGGTTCCTTTTGAATGCTGGCCTTAAATGATGGAGTGCCCTTTGCAGCTACAATGCCTGCTGTTCTTCTTGGGAAATGATCTAGAGGAAAGAGCATCTTTCTCAAGATCCTCAGGGAAAGTTTTTGACTATCTAGAGACAAACTTTATGTTTGGCAGATGTTTTAAAGACTTTTAAAACCCGTAGAGTTTTCCAAACTAAACATATACTGTCTCTGGTTAGATCATTTTCAGATACAAGCTTAACATTTGCAAGGTCTACTGAAAGTTGATTTTATTTGAAAGGTGACAACCTATGTAATTCTTTTGTAAGGCTGACTAATACCCTTTGTAAATAAATTGGCTGTTGTATTTCTAATCGAATACATACTTAGAAGGTACTATTAAAAAAAATCACATTTTGCAAAGCTTTAACTCATCTAACTTGACAAAGTCATAACAAGATATTGAACCATTCTGCTCACTGAAAATGAAGTTTTCATGGTGCAATAAATATTCAATGAACTAAGTAGTTTCAGGAAGAAGAGGTGCTCAGTCAAGGGATTAAGAAAGGAAAAAGAATCTAAGATCTAACTGCAATGTTGATGATAACAACAAAAACACAGCTGAACCCACAGAAGTACTGAAAACCTGACAATTAAGCTTTAATTATCTGATAAAACTCAACTCTGAAGTATCAATGCTTAGAATAAGAATATAACATTTCTGTATTCTTATGGTAAAATTGATGCCACCTTCAAGATACTGACAAAAATTCCTTGGAGGAAGCATTTAATTTCTTGTAATCATCAATGTGTGGTCTGTTAAATAATTTAAATTTTCATTTTGGAAAGCCACACATGCAAGAATACTTTTTATCCTATGGGAAGCTAGTAATCCAGCCCAGTGAAGGCACTGTAAGTGCATGGATTATAATGTGATTTCCAAAGTCCCTGGTTGACCATTCTGGGGCACTTTCATGGCTTATAAGTGGTAGAGCAAGAGACCTGACATGAAATACTTTCAATGCTAGGATTTTTTTAGAAAACAATGTTGGAAAGATAAATTTTTAAAAATATTTGGACAATAACAAGTAAGAACAGGTTGGAATTCTGCAACTCTTCCACCTAATGCAAAATACTACATAAACACTGCAGAAAACACAGCGTCCAAGAATTACCAACAGCTTCACACACTTCAAGTCCCAGTTTCTAGCCAGAATCTAACTATATTTATGCATTAAATATTAATATTTCTAGACGATGCCCTACCTTATTTTGGCTGCAAAATAAAGTTTTGCAGTTTTACTTTTTCTTCTACTGTGTTGGAGAAATCCCTAAGGAGCAGCCCAGACAGTTTAACAGTCAGAGCCCCAGATACTCCCTAAAGTGGTAGATAATGAATGTGAATTAGTATTTACATTTCTTTTTCACCATGGGGCAAAATATTCTCTTTCCAGAGAAGTTATTTCACGCCTACAGGTATAGTATATTGTGGTGAGAGAGGAAAGATAGGGTGGTATGGGGCGGAGGGGGGGAGACATGTCCCCTTGTGTGGAGCTCCAAGACAGTCTCCAGAAAGCTAGCTAATGCTCTGTGTGAACATAGAGGGTATCATCGCTGCAAGACTTTTCCTCTAGGACCATTTGCCATGTGGAATGGGAATTGGATGCCTGTGGTTGTCCCAATCAGTGGGTTGGCCCTGCAGGCTGACTGGGCAGGCTTTGGGTGGGTTGTCCCTCTCACCCCTCTGCTGCATTACTGCCTTGCTGCCTCATAAAGCTACAGACGGCTGCATAGATCTGTTGTTCATATTTGTGAGGAAGACTCCAATATACCTTCACACCAATTTCACAGTACAATCTAATAAAGATTCCCCTTACAGCAGAGATACATTTATTCCAAGATAGAGATCTGTCTATATTATGTATATATAAGAGTTATATATATAAGAATTTTAAGAGCTGACCCAGCAGATCTGCAAGGAACACATTCCCCTTGATATTTTATGATCGTTCTGTAAACATTCAGCCTTTTGCACAGAAGCTCCAGTGTACATGGCTAGTGCACCTGCATTCCTGCAGAACTAGGTCATAAATCCCTTCAGTCTCATTTATCAAGGAATAGGTAAATTTAGAAAAAAAAGTATTGGAAACTCTTCTCTGTGGTAGGCAAGCACAGCTCTTCTCGACAGTAATTTCTCAGATGGCTGTGTTTGAATATGTGGGAGATTTAAATCTTTCTCACTTTTGCAAGTCAGCAGTTTACTTTCTCTTCCCCAAATCACTGAAAGGATGAGGTGGGGATATTTTCAACATCAACTTTCTGCGACTGTAGCAGTCAATATATACAAAGCACTAGGTATAGCTCATTATTTTTACTAACATTTTTATTTTTACTAGGAATAGTTTACAAGTAACTCTAAAGCCATTAATGTATTTGGAGTGAAGAAAAATACCTTTTTTTTTTTTTTAAATTATCTTGCTTTGTTCTCTCCTATGTATTTTCTAGGGTTCTTAAACTAAAAGAAATTAGCAGCATAAGTAAATTGACTACTATTTTTGCAATATTGTATAATGTTAATTTGATTTTTAGATTACAGGGATCATTCACAAATCATCTTGAACTAGATGGTCACGCTGTCACTGTACAAAGAGCCTCCGCATTTAATGTTAGGCAAGCTGGCTGTTACCATCCTCTTCCAGGCTATCAAATGCCTTGCACCTAAGCTTGGAATTAGAAAAACTAGTGCTCCTAGTCCATTCATCACAAAGAGCACATCTATCTATGCCCTTTTTGCTTCCCTGTGCTCCATCAGTCTGTACCCATCTGTTAGAGCTTTTCTTGTCTTATATTTAGACTGTAATACCCTCTTGGGCAAGAGCAACCTTTTTATCCTGTGTTAATTCAGCAATGGAGACAAGAGGGTCTTGACCCATAACAAGGATCCCAGGTGCTGCTGCAATAAAATTACTGATAATGACTTTTTTTTTTATGGTGTCAGCTGAAGAGTTAGAAACCTGTTTTGCAGTTTTATGTATCTGGAGTCCAAATCAGGTCAAAGAAGTCTTGAGCTACTATAGGTAGTACATTCATGTCTTCTTAAAGAAATAAGTATCCTCCTCCTCCATAAGCAATACAGATCAATTTTAAAATGAAAATGTTATTATTAAAATGTGCAAAAAAAAAATCCCATAAAACAAAACCTTGCAGGATATCAGTTTTAAGATTGCTAGCAAAACTTTGGGTCTGTATTTGTGCAGTATGGCATAGTTGGTAAATTAATCTCGCCTGATGTTCTCACTTGCTCAAATTTCGCCATCAGAGAAATACAGGCTAAAGTTTTTCAGTACTTATGACAATTTCTCAGTTCTAAGAGTTAGTATATTTACAGTTCTGCCTCAGAATCTGCAAATAAATTTTCATGGAGGCAATGATAGTGGTAATCAATACCTTAAAATCTCTGTAAAAGAAAGTATTATTTATTTGTAACAGCAAAATATCGAGGACTATATTTTTTACAAAACCAGTGCAATATGCTACACATACTTTCATACTGTCTGTTCAACTGTCAGCAATCTGCAAGAATAGAGCTCTTTACTTCTAGACTCTTCTATAAGAGTCCTCTCTGCTTTTTAAATCTGAGTAACGCAATAGGTGGTCCCTGACAGGTGGAACCTTTCCCTCTCCTGCAATCTTT
>JAWMRA010000078.1:35386650-35640560 GCA_035584735.1 Pseudotriccus pelzelni | reverse complement strand
TGCCCATTTGCAGCAGCTTCTAAGAGAATTGCAGCTCCTAAGAATATTCAAATGCAGCCTCCCAGCTTGGTGTAACAGACACAGAAGCCTCGGCACAGAAACTGTTTCCTTTTGTAGGTCTAATTACAAATTAAAGGGTAATTGCCAAAAAAAACAAGCTAATTTCCATCTGACTAGCCTGCATAATCTCCCAGGAGATGATAATGACAGTATGGAGTTCAGTTTGGGTCAGTATAGACTGCTGCAGTCTACATGACATCCATTTCTCCTTGTCTTCTATATTAATAACATCCATGCTGGTTAGATAACAGCTAAGTATGTTAACCCTCACTACAATCCGCTCCTTGCTCGCTCCATAGATTTTACAGTCCATCTAGGTCTTTTCCTCTGTCTTCTTACTTAAGGAGCCACTGTGTTGCTTTCTGGACAGGACCCTGCCTCTGTCAGGCAGCCATATGATAAATGGTATTTACACTTTATTTTCTCTTGCCTTACCTTAATTTTCAAATCCTTGAATCCACAAAGTAAGTAACATTTTTCGATATGTTTTTAATTATGTGTCATCCGAATCAAGGAAGTTTAGATACAAACATATTTGGCTTTTTTTGAGGGGGAAATCAACCATAGGAGATATTTTACTCCAGAATATATCCAAACATAATAAAAACCCCAAGAATTTTCAATGTAATAAAGGCTTGATACAAAGAAAGAATAAAAAGTAAAGAAGAAAGGTGGTGTCTTAATGGGAAAGCACACTATGCGTTTGAAGTTACAGCAGTTCTGAAATAATACACGTCTGCAGATCTGACAAGTCTTTCTGAAGTGCATGACATAAGGGAATCCTAAGCATTAGCACTTTTATTCCTGGCTCTCTTAGATCTGACAGTGAAAAATGATTTAGAATAATTAGGTATAATTACTTTTACAAAATAGGGCTTGTGTAAAACTTTATATGCTGCAGAATACCGTGACATACTCTTACAGCTTCACATTGGCTTGTTTTGCTGAAGGTTAAGCACTTTCACCTGAAAGTACCAAAGCAGCACAAATATTTTCCGAGGTATGTAAAAATGAAAAAGAGTCTGGAACGAATAATTTCTTCATTTTTATATGGAAGTGATTTTCTTTTCTGGCAGCAGAAAGCCCCTTCTATTATCAAGCATCTGATTTGTCAAAGGGCAGGGAAAAAAGGATAAATAAAGAGAAAACAGGAATATACACAAAAAACATCTCTAGATTAAAAATTTAAGGCATGCTTGTGCTACAGAAGAAAAGAAAAGCCATTTTAGTAATTATGGGATGTGTCTGGAATGCAACATAACATTCAAACTCCCTAGGATCTCTACCTATGTGATGGAGCTGAGAGGCAGTCCAACCAGATATTGAAGCATCTGCTGAAAAGATTTCAAAATACATAGCAATGGCTTTGTGGGTTTTAAGTGGATTGGGATATTATAATTCGAACAGCCAAGCCAGGAGCTTTGAAACAGGAGAAATTTCTGAGAAATCCTAACAAAACTTCCTACTACACCAATGTGTAATAGACACTAATGTTTTAGAAAACTGGTACAAAGCTCTCCAAAGAGGGTAGTGCAACCCTAGAACAAGCTGCCCAAAGAGATGGAGTCCTCTCCAATCTTGCTAATGTTCAGGACTTGAATGGAGCAAACAGTGTCTGACCTCATTTAGTGCATGTGATAGCCCTTCTTCAACCAGTTGGCTGGTCTAAATAAACCCCAATAGTTCTCTCCACCCAACGCTCAAAGTACAGCAGTTAAAGGTTAGAAGACTCTGATGTAACTTTAGATTGATTGATCAGGACTTTTATGCACAATAAGTTCAACTTCCAGTAAAAACTGCTCTGTAGAGTTAATGAATGATACGTAGGTAATCTGTGGTTAGACACAGCAGGACACTTTGTCAAATCTCAAGGACTTCATCCACATACCAGAATTTTACTTTTCAGTAATATTCTCCAGAAGCTTTTTACTAGGTACAAAATCTTAAATTCTATTAATAACTACATAAAAATCTCACACTCCCTTTTATAAGGTACTTTTGTACCTATGTTTTTAAGGGCTTCAAATCCAACAAGGATATCTTGGTCCTGGGGTATTTCATGATTGCTAAAATGGCTTAATCAGAAGACAAAGTACAGCGTGTAAAGGAAAATACAGTTTAATCAAGGAACTGAGCTTGTAGAAAAGAACAGCAGGGAAGAATGGCAAAATAAAACTTACTAAGGCCCAAAGCAGATAAAAGATAAATTAATGTTAATCTAAATGCAAAGGAAGTATTTCAGTTCAGCTCAACAATGATACTTTGGTTTCACACATCTGAACCTCAAAAACAGTGCTGTTTTTACATAAAAATACAAAACTGAATAATTTCCACAAAATTAGTATCTACGAATATTTTAAAATATAAATTTTAAAGGTCTGAAATGAGGGCTGTTTATAAAGAAAACCTTTCCCAGAAAGGTTTATATTTAGGTTATATTTAGTGTATACTTAACATATAAAACAGGCAGAAAAGTAGGTCCTGGTTTTCAGGTAAACCTTTACAAGACCTTAAGTTGGAACTATAGGTCTTTACAGATTTCCACTCATACTTCCAGCATACGTTCTGGTGATTAGAGTGTGCACATAAAACCTCCTTGTAGCAGTTAAATTTCTCTTTGTCAAACCTATCAGACTGATAGACATAGGAAATCCTATGTCCTGTCCCTCTGTTTGTACTGCATTAAAATAGTGAATAACTATGATTACCTGCAAATGGAATTTCTTCTTTAAAATAAGCTAGATGAACTTTGTCTCCTTATTTATACTAATTCAAAAGTGTAACTCAATTAGGCAAAACAAAAAGTTTTCTTTCATTAATATTTTGCACCACAAGTTTCTCCAAATTAGGCCTCATATATAGTTATTTTACACTATAATTGTTTTAACCATTCAGGTAAAGTATCTGGCAGACTTTAAATAAATATTTCTAGTTTGTACATTTGTTTGTACATTTATTCACTCTAATTTCTTCACTATTTTAAGGATTTCATCTACTTTTGTTCTAACAAGGCTAGAAATTGTGCACTTCAAACATTGATTCAGGGAAAATTTACACATTGTGTATACAATAAAAGTGTTACTTTCACAGAGGAGTAAAATTCACAAGGATTAAAAAAAGACATAAAAAAATATTTAAAGGCATTCCAATGCTAGATATTCTGGGATTAAATATTTCTCTTTCCATTGCCTTATAGTGCTTCATCACTATATAATGTTTCAGAACTTTGAAACATCCTTGTCTTTTCCAAAGTATGTGCAACACAGTAAGTACTGTTTGTAAATCATTTGTAAGATGAGTCCTTTGAAAAGTTTCATAGCTTCAAAGTCAGTTTCTTGTTTCGGTTTTCTAGTTTATTGCTATTCATTATTTCTGTATGACACTCTAATTATTTCACATAGTACTGCACAAAATAACCAAAATTAGTTGGCCAAGGCTTTCAGGTACCGTTACCCCAAGGTACTTCACAAGAGTGGTAGCCACCGTTTTCTTCTTTTATTAATTAGAAGTGAATTTTCAGCCCTGGTTCCCACAAACAAAATGGACAGGTGAGTATACAGGTATTTCTAATCCACACAACAGTGGACCTTCAATGTAGGTACCCCAGGTCAACAAAGGGGGTTATAATATATATATTAAAAATATAATAATCTATATTTATAGATATATATAGATATATAAAATTTATTCTACTAAATGGAAGATGCCAGCATTCATTCATGACAGAACTATATTTTTAAAATCCTTTTTCTTAAAGATATCTCTTAAAAGCCAGAAAGAAACTCTTAAAAGAACATAGTTCCAAAGGAACATGTTCTGTTATTACTAACGACAAAACATGAAGAAAACTGATAATCAAAAATGTAATGAAGCAGACTGGAAGAGAAATGAAAATCAAACATTCAGGTACAGAGATGACAGACCGAAATGAACAGCTGATCATTGCTGGTGAATGATGTCCTGTGCGATGTAGTGAGCATGATGTTCTTTCCTGGTCTGTGCCAGGATTCATAAATTTACTCATGTCAGTTCTAACCTGATGGATTTGTGCGTTCAGAGCAGTGAAACCACACCAATATTTTATAATAGAACACAGTTTTCTTGGCCAAGACCCTTGGAAATTTACAAGTACTCTTTCTGCCAGTAAGGAGGATTCATTTAGTTCTTACAGTGCAACAAAAAATCCTGAACTGCTGTTCCTACCAAAGAAGAGGAGGGAGTGCAGGTCACCTGTGCCGAACTTTGCCATCTGCCAGACAGCACGGGAGCAGGTGCCAGCTGCAGCCTTTCCCAAGGCTCCAGGTGTACTTTGATAGTATTAGCTCTTCATAAGCTGAACATTTGCTGAAATTACTACAAGCTGTTCTGATGTAGATCCAGGCTCAAACTCCAGAAGGTAGGTCTGGAATACAGAAGTAGGTACATATACCTGCCTGCACCAAACACATCATCTGTGTCCAAAAACTGGTCATTCTTTAGCGCCACAGTTTTAGCCTGTGTCTTCCATTAGCTGATTTTCCTGACAGCCCCAGTGAGCACACAAAATCTCAGGTTTATATTTTTTTAAAACTAAGTCCCTGTTTGCCAGTGTTGCCAAAAATATGAAGATATGAGCCTCAGAGGGTTCAAAAGCAGACCAGCAATCAGATATTTTAAAAATCTCATTATTTTTCATACTTCTCTTTGTTTTGGTTTTTAAATGCTTGATTTAGTAAAAAATTCTCACATCACATTCAAACCCAATCTTTTTAATTCTTTAGCAGAGGAGATGAAGCTGGAACAATCTGAGATCATTAACACAATTCATGTTAAAAAAATAAAAGTAAACACCAAAAAAAAAAAATTAAACACCAAACCTCCATCTGAGCTTTGATACCAACTCGTTTGTCATGTCTAGCCATTTTAAGTCATTACACTCCCTTGCAAAAACATCATGATGCATTAATATCTACCTGCTTTTAGAGTACATTATGAGGTACAATACAACATGAAGATACTAAGAGTCAAAAATTAATTATTGCTTTAACAAGTTATGTATTGTATTGATCAAGAATGGACATAATAACACTGACTTTTCCAGTGATTTCTAGTGTTGTTTACCCCATGGTTATACTGGATCCGGGAGCCCCTGGTGGCCTAGTGGTTAGATCGCAGGACCTTCACTGGCCATTATTATTATACTGGATCCAAGAGCACCAGAAACTTAGTTAAATCACTAACATACATTATTTGAGGAAGAACTACCAGATACATGTACCCAAAAATAGTCTTTCCTCTGAAAAGAGGATAGCCAGGGTTTTAACCTGAATAAATATGCCAGTGTCATAAGTATCTATTGTCAAAGTTAGGCTTAAATCTGTACCTGCAGAATTCCCAGCAAAATTGCTCAGAACATCATAAAAACTAAGAACTGCCTCAGGTTTCTTAGAATAAACTTGGAAAAAAGTTCCTGGCACTAACAGTTCCCAAGTTGTTGAAACTCAAGAGAACTTCAGGGCAATGTCTCTCTTAATGGATATTCCAGTGATGCTGACTACAGCCTTCTGACAAGGCTGAAGCTACCTGGGGACCACAAAGGACTTGGGCAGAATTTAGGAACACAAGTTCAAGAATCTAGCTTAAAGTTGGCATCTGAGACATGAGACACCTACATTTTGGACAATCCATTTCAGCCAAATTCTACATCAGGCCAGAAGTGCCACTACCTTTACACAGTTAAGATACTTGGAGATTCTCTCCTATCTTCACCCAGTGGGGATCCTTCAGCCACCTTGTCCCTGTATCTAAATTCCCTCTAGGACTCAGTGGGGAAGGTAGTTGCGAACTTGGGCTGTCCACTTCAGCCCAACATGAGGCGCATAAAACCTAAATAAAAGGACCTGAAGGCACAACCCTGTTTTCAACACTTCCTACTGGCACCACTCAGGTGCTGTGTATCTTATTCTGCACCTAACTCTGCCACTGAGAGCTAATTGAGGGTATTCACTCGAAGTCAGCACCCAAGTCCTTTTAAAGGCTCTCACTACGAGTGTGTGGTGAACAAATTTTGTGGGGGAAGTTTTGTATTGCAGAGCATGTGAAACTACAGTGGTTCAGTCACAATGGAATTCTTGTTTTCAGAAGTGCTGCAAAGTAAAAAACTAAAAGAAAACGAGTAAAAACCTGAGATGAGAGTGGAAGTATCACATGAAATAAAGATTTTAATAGCAGAAGAAAATACTCTTTACAGATCCAATTTTATAGCTTCTCCCGAAGTAAACACATATACTTTGTTTTCTATAAAAGCACAGGTTATTTTTTTAAATGTATTTTGCACTGATAACAACACATCCATAGTGAAAATGTTGTGTTACTGTAGCTAGACTAACAAAAAATTCAGCTACATTTCTGATGGACAGGAAGAATTTTTTTGTTTTGAGACAATGACACAAATTTTATCTGACAGCTTTGACTACCTAAGGGAGCCAATATTCTGACTCTTGGCCCTCTCCTAATCTCCTCATTACACTCAAGACATCTGAGTTTCAACAGCTCACATGGTTCTTACAGAATGAATGCCTTCAGCAATAGGAAATATTTTCAATATTATCCATTCCCTGCAGACACAGATTGAAAAGTCATTTTCTTATATTTGATAAGAACCTGAAGGGGAATAGCTCAATATATACTAATACAAAAGAGCAGTCAGCAAATAAAGACCCTATGCCTAAATCTAATGCCAGTTAAACTATGGAAATGAGAACCAATGGAATTAGAGTGTTAGGATCAGCTGGGAACCTCTACATAGTCCAGCCTCTACTCCATGTCAGGTAACAGAAAATTAATCTTATTCTTACAGGTTGCTGAAAATCATTCTGTATCCTAGGGAGACATCTGTTTCACCAGTGAGAACAAACAAGCAGAACAAAGTGGAATGTAATGGAGAGAGACCTGAAAATGCTAGAAGGGAAAAGCAGGACAAGAACTGTACCACTGTCCCACATGGGTGGGAATGACCCATCCAGGATTTGTGTCTTTTACCAAACATTAGAGTCAAGCTGCTGCACATGGAACAACTGTTTCCTGAGATGGGAGAACTTGCTGAGGTAAAGGCTTCTAGCTCTGAGGACAGTGCCCATACTTCATATCTTCCAGATAATCCAGTTAAATGTGGCAATACTAGAGCTGTGCAACAGATCCAGATTTTAACATTATGCTACACTGCTGTAAGACCCAGTGCCACCACACCATGACAGTTCATGAACAATATACCCAGACACGACACCTTTCTCATTCTGCAATCACATGGCTAAATTTGTGAACATAACCCTGTTTCTACGTTATTTGCAATGAGAATGTTGCCTGAATAAGGACAAAAAGTGAAATAAAGCCTTATGATTAGGTCCAGCAAGAACAAAGCAAATACCATTTTTGGTCCTGGGTATTTTCATAGGAAGAACTTTATCACTCCCACTCCTCCAATCCAAATGCAAATTAAGCACCCAATTTGTTTAAATTAGCCAGAGAAATAGATACACAGAAGCAAATGCTGCTCCCACTAAAGTCAATGTGCATATGGGGCTATGGTGCATATCTGATGGCACAGCAAGGTTCAAAGTATTCTGTTAACAGTACTGCAGCTTTACAATATTTGCTTTAAGTGTCAGCAAACCTCAGTCTGGGAATCTGTACTGCAGTGTTTCTGAGGAAGCACTAAACTGAGTAAGGACGTTGCTAAAAGCTTTTTCTCCCTCTGCCTCTTCTCCCAGCCTTCACCTCTCCACCCGTCCAAAAAATAGCAGCAAACATACAAAGCAAATTAATCTTCTTTTCATTCCAGGCATCATTTTCCTTTCTTAGAACAAACCCATTCCTATATTTCAGCTACTGCTTACATTGCACCATCCATACTCAGTGCACCAGTTGTTCAGTATACGATTTATAACTTTTGCATTGTATTTTTAATGCTGTCAATTAGAAGGCGTCTTAAGGACTGGAATAAACTTTGTATAAGATGTATTAATTGAAACTTAAGTCTTGAGTTTTGGTAGCAATGTATCAAAATTAAAAGTTAAAAAATTAAAATCTATAAATATAAGACTTAGGATCTATGTTATTGCTTTGCCTGCAGTAAAAAGTCTCTCCTACATGCTTTCCAAAAATTTTCAGTTGAGATCTTCCTTCAGGAGAACTGAATATCCTCAGTGTCTTACAGTAACATTACCTTAATTATACTTACAAGGAAGATTTCTTCTGTGTACATTATTTGCAGTGAGGTGGAAGTTGGAAGTTTCCTTAAGGTGAAAGTCTAGCTACATATAATCAGCTGTGGAATACCAGAGTACCAAAAGACATAGCACACAGAAGGCCAAGACTTCATTTCATTGTGTTTCACCAGCAAGCAGTTTGCATGTGGAGAGCAATAAAATTTGCACTGATTGAAAAAATTACACAGTTTTTCTGCTCATGTATGTGACACATAAGCTTACACAGAAATTTCATCAGTTCTGAAGTGGTCTTTGCAAAACAGCAGTCTCATGCCAGATATCTGGAGTTTTTTGAGCTCTTTTTTTAAACAAGTTTCTAATACTTTAATATTTTAAAACTGTTTCACTTAAAAAAATCCCACCCCAAGCAAACAAAAAACTCTAAACAAATCCCCGAAGACATAAATTATTTAACTTACAACTTTAGAAATAACCATTCTGACAGATACAGAACTGATATCTGTAAGAGCTTGGCAGGAGTCATTACAGTGTAATTTTTATTATACATTTATAGCATCTAAATATTTTAGAGACTACCAACAAATAGAACAGCTTTCCAGGCAAAAATATAAACCCACAGTATTGGAAAAACAACCGAAACAATCCCATGCTGTAAGACCGATGGTGAAACCCTTTTTCCAGGTAGGAGGCTAAAGTCTGAGAGTACACACCAGTGAGAAGTCCCTTGGCCCATCCAGTGTGGAGGTGCCCTGCCTGCAGCTGCCCAGGGAATGCCACTGAGTCTCACAGGCCAGGATGAGCTAATGGTGAGGGGCTCTTAAGGAGCAGTTTCTGCCTGGGAAGCCTACTAGGAGATGATCAGTGTGTGATAACCCAGATACAAAACTCTCCACTGAGACACAAATGGGATTTCTGGGAAATGTCTCTGTTCCAGTTAAACTGGGATCGCAATAAATGGCAAGAACCCCAGGGTATATGAAGAGAGTTTCCTGACTGTGCCCTTGGCCTGGGAAAAGGGAGCATGGGGAGCACAGCCAGCAGCCCTACCTGGGGAGTAAGGATGCAGCCCCTCATCATTTGGACTGCAATGAATGCTTTGAAATCAGCTGGTTTTTGTGGCCTATATAAGCTGACAATGTGTCTTCATAGCTACTTCCCACTGGAGAGAATTATTTATTATTATTACTACTATTATTATTATCTGGATTTGTTTCTATGTTAGCAGTATTTGACCAATTTTTGCACAGTGGGCTTTTTTTTGTATGTTCTCCCCTGCAGCTGCAGTCTTTTCTTTGAGAGGTTTGCACTCCATGAGGATTTCAGCAGCAGGTCAAAGGCCTGGTTTACAAAGGGAAAGAGAAATAAACAACTAACGAGAAGAATAAGAAACTCCACAAAGCTTTAAGTACCCTATCAAAAAAATAGAGGCATATATTTTTTGAACTTTATTTCTTCTTTTACTCTTCCTGACCCAGCATCCTCACCTCTCTGAGGTCAAGCACCTTTAACATGCTTGTTGGTTTTCCTTCAGATTTATTGTTATTAGATGATTTAGACAGATGCTAATGGGATTAAGAGAAAAGAAATCAAAGGAGATAAGTGTAGGACAATTGCAGTTTGAATTTGATCTTTGGCCACAGGTGTTTGCATTATTCTCCCCACAACTATTTTTTTTGTTGGGAAACTCTGCCTGACCATTAAACAATCTGCTTATGAGAGATACACAAGCATTCTTTTACTCTCGCTGATAACTTACATATTAGAGTTTATCTGTATGCTTTTTAATCATGTCTTACATATCTAATAGCATAAAGAAATTAGTCAGGCTTCCCTTCTCCAGTTAATTTTATTGCTGACCTGATTTAGGTTTCTGCTTCAGTGAATAGATTAGGCTAAAGGTAAACACAAGTAGAATTAAAAAGATAGAACACAAGAAATCAGAAAGAAAAGAGAGAAAAGGGGGTTCTTGATATTGATGTGGCATCTGAGAAAGAAAAGAAATATGCCTTTTCAGTAAAGTCAGAATGACCCATGTGGAAGACGCTGAGTCTCAGCTGTTGCACTAGTGAGTGAAACACCTTCAACAGTGTATGAGTAGTTGGTGGTGTCAGGCTCCTATACAAGGTATATTGTTTCCCCATTGTACCATCACATGTGGGTACAATTCCTAGAAATACTAATAATCCTTTAACAAAAATTGAAAAGTTAAAATCTAAGGAGCCAATATGGAACACTCAATTAAATCAGAATGAAGGCTGAGGTAGAAAGCATTGGACCAAAACAGCATCCCCAAACCATCTCTCCATTGATAAATGCCTCTTCTGCTCTGCAAAAGAGCATAACCTGCAAACCCACTAAACAACAGTTCCAAAGGGAGTTTTTAACTCAAAGGCATTTCAAGACCTATCTGATTTAATGTGTAGGAAGGAATAATCAGCACACCTGAGAGAATGCCTCTTTGGATGAATTTTCCTCATTCCCCAAAACCCATGAACTTTTCTTTAACATATCCTGTCTGGCCCTTTCCTATCCAGACCCTCAATTTTCAAAACTTTGAGTCACTCTTAAAAATCTCATTGTTTTTTATGTTTGCCAATTTCTTTTTATTTTAACCCTCTTTTTCAAACTGACCCAAGATTGGGTCACTGGCACAGAGTGCCAGTGTCTTCCTTATACACGTGCTTTTATATATTTACATTCATATATGAATATATACATGTGTATATGTGTATGCGGGATGGAAGAACTTACCAATGTCCCAGGTAAGGGGGTTATTCTGTTCCATCTCCCTTTTCCCTATGACATACCAAATACAGGCCATCCAGTGAGCAAGCAAGGCAAACATGGACATGAGAAGCGTGAGAACGATTGTGCTGTGCTGGGAGTAACGATCCAGCTTCTGAAGGAGGCGCAGGAGGCGGAGCAACCGCACTGTCTTTAGAAGGTGGACAAGGGAAACCTAGGAAAGAAAAAAAAACGTGTCAGCAGCTTACTTCTGTCACACAGCTCTCTTGCTTCAACGAAAGGAAATTCAAAAGCTCTATGAATAATTTTGCCCACTCTTCACACAAAGTCTTAAGACAGCAGAGAATAGCAAAGAAGATGCTTTAAAAAATGTGTTTAATTTTGATATGTAAATATATAATTACTAGCCCTGATTTAAACCAAACAAACCTCAAATATTGGGAGATCTTTCCACTTATTTTTTTTTTATACAATCGTCTTTCAGATTTAACCTAAAAATTTGTGTTTGTGAAAAATGCATTCTTCCCAGCTCTAGAAGAGACATATAATTGTCAGTGACCAATGTTCATTAGATTGTAACACGAAACCACAAAATAAATATCTCCAAGCACACGATGATTTTCAGTTTCTTCTCACAGGAGACCTAACTGAAATATATATGAGATGAAACCAGTTTATAATTTGCCCTGGAAGAGACAATAAAATATGGCAGATATTTTGCAGAACAAGGAAGGAGAGAACTTAGAGAAGACTCAGATTTGTTCTTCTGGTTTAAACCTGTGTTCACAGACCTGGGCGTATTTTACTGCTCCGTACTAAGTTGCAGCCCCCAAAAGCTTGCATTAAAACTTCTAATACCACTTCTTAAATTCCTTAGCTGAAATATTACCACCTTTCAAGTTTTTGTGGCAAAAGCAGCACCTAATCAGCTGAGCACTGTACGTATACATCAGTTTATGAAGTGTATGGGCCTTGGCCTTGGAAGAGTTTCAGCATAAAGCGAGCAATCTCTGGATGACCCCATCCCTCCTAGAGCATTCTGCAACCTACATTCACACCAGAGTGTGCACAGCTCCCTGTTTTGCATGGCATGTATTTGGCTCATATTTCAGCTGTTGGGTAGAGTTAGCAAAAAATATACAGATTAGGATCCAAATATTTCTATATTTTTAAGATTAAATAACCGTAATGTTCATTAACAGTAAGCTGCTTTTTTCCCCCTTTATTAATGAGACATTAGGATTAATGCCTACTAGAACCCTGGCTGGTACAGGATACATGCATCAGCTAGAAAAATAACATCAGACTTGACATGTCTTCCCACAGCCCTCCCAGAGCACAGTAATGAGCTTGCTGAAGAGAAAGTCTAAAAGCACAGTTCAATCAATATCCATTTGCTTTTGCTAATCCAGAATACCCTGAAGCTCAACCTTTCTGTTTCTGTTATTAAAACTAATAATCTGAAATCTAAATTTTATAGCTGTACATTCACCAACAGCTAGGACCGAAATGACTAATAAATTCTGCAACATGGGGTATATTTTATTTATTCAAGGACTTAACAACTCATTGATTTTACTCCAATCTCAGAATTTAAGAAGGTGTGAAATCTGAAAAGAAGAAAAAAAAATCTACAAACTCTTTTTTTTTTTTTTTGTGGTTACTACAGTTTTGATAATGCATAAGTAATTCTCCTGCAAGCTTCTTCACTATTTACTGCCCATTGTTTAACGTTTTTTTCTCAAGAACCTTTGCATTTTTTCTCATGTACATAGAAGGGGAAAAAAGAAAATAAAAAAAAAAGACACTTTTAAAAAATACTTTGAAGATCACTGCTGCAGAGTAAGATCCGGCATTGGAGGACACAAACATTTACAAGGTCTTCTCTTCTTGCATTTCTTTTCTCCATCTTATGTCATCCACAGTGCCTGGGAATTAGTCACACCTGTGGTCATAAGCCCAAGAATATGCAAGTCTGGGGCAGAAGGCTGCAAAGTATTTGGAGTAATTGCCACGATTGTATTAATACAATCATATAACCATATAATCATATTTTAAATTGTAATTATTCTATGAATGATACACAACTATACCAACTGCCTGTTTTTGTGGTAATTCATTTCCCAAAGTCCCATTTCTCCTCTTTTACCAGCTTGTTTGAAACAAACGTGGTTCTCATAGCATGATGCACTTAAACGTGCACCCATAACATCAATGGGTCCCTCTTCATGACTGACTCTTAAAGGTGTTGTACCAATATATAAACATATGAATAATGACTGTGTATATAATGATCATAAATGTGCTATGGCAGGCACATTAGAACCTTCATCTTTACATGGGAGCCTATATTCTACCCTATCACAACCAAATTATGGTACCTTAGGTGAAATTATTTTTGTATTACATTCCTACAAATAAGAAACTGCAAAAGGACTATTGCAGTGTGCCCTGCCAGTTATCAGTTTTGTCTAAATTCTAACCATTTTTGTTAAGCTACAGAATGCTGGTAGATATAAAGACAATGAATCATATACCATAACATTCTTTTTAATGTGAAGACATGTTTCATTTTAAGGCCTAAAGACTGACTCATTTCAAAATAGTTTCTAGCATAAATTTGAACACAGATGTAATTAATCATATGTTATTACACCTAATTTTTCTCATTAGTCATGCCAAACACTCCTCTGGTATTGTGTCCAACGTGTCATTGGAAGATCTAAAATCCCATCAGGCAGCTTCCCTTTCTATGCCACAAATTCAGACAGACAAAAAGAGGAGTCAGCACTCATACTTGTGCCTGCATAGATCTTGCTTTGCCCACAGATATAAAATCAACAAAATTTTCCACTTTGTTAATCATTTTAGACTAGCTGGGTTAACCTTTTTCTGTCAAAATGACAGGGACAAAATTTTATCTGAGACTAACACAAACTCCATCAGCATAATCCCGAGAAGAACTGAGAAACAAAGTTGCTACAAATCACTGATTAAATTCTCTGCTTGTGAGAATCATCTCCTACCTAAAAAATGAATTAATAAGGAAACATGAATTTTTTATCATTTTTGTCCACCTGATTAGTTGTTTTTTCTCAAAAAATTATATCTAGAGCTTCCCTAAAGGTTTGGCCTTTGTGCTGGGGCCTGAACGGCAAAGGAGTGAGATGCTCCCCGATGCCCTTTCTCACTGTTCTGTTGAGGCAACATTTGAAAGTCGATGAAGTGAAAATCTGAGCACAGACACGAGGAAATGGCTTATTAAATCATAAAATCTGAAAGCAGCAGAATGTGATTAACACCTCCCCCCGTTCTTGAAACAGTCAATAGTGATTGTTGTCTTGAGGATTATATTAACAGTTGCCAAGTCTTGTCATGATAGGAAATATGATATAGCAAGGCACTGTGTTCACACAGAGAGCAAACAATGGAGTTTGCTGGGGTTAATGCAGGGTGCAGACTCCAAAATTCTAGATTTGCTCTCAGTTACCAGAGGGAAGAGAGGGTTGGCCCTTGACTCTCTACTCTGAGAGGCTCCTTACCATATAGCAGTTAGTTACCAAAGCTGGGCCACAGCCAATAAAGGAAGCAGATTGGACCCTGCAAAAATTTTTAACAAGCTGTTTAACTTCTTGAAGCATTCAGGAAGTTATGCCTGTCAGTCAGTGTTAATTTTAAAATCAGCGTGGCTATATATCATTTATTTGGGGTTTAGTGATAGGATCCACTACTAACAGAGGGCGGTTCAGTGTACCCAGATATTCTTAATCACCATATTAGAGATCTTACTAAAGGAAAATGTTTAAAAGTACAAGAGTCAGGAGATGTGTGTCAATCATATTACAGTAGCAACTTTTTAAATTGTGACATTTTTACTGTAAAAATAATTATTGGATAACAATTTCTTTTCCAGAATTAAGTACAGAAAGCATATCAGTCCTTCCACTGGAGAACAAAACAAAGATGGGGATTCTGGTTGTTTTGTTTGTTTGTTTTGCCTTGGGGTTCTGTTGGTTTTCTTCTGGGTCTTTTTACTTCTCTCCTTGAAGGAAAGGGTAAACCTGGTTCATTTAATGAAAAATTCTTAATAGGAATAAAACCAACGGAGTTATGCTAGCTCTTTGGTTTTAATGTAAGGGATAAACTGAGATAGTAATGTCATTAAATAGATTACCCACTGGTTTTGAAAAAAACAGTGATTGAACAATGTGGAACTACTAACTGTCCAATTTTAAGAGATACTGCACTAGCATCAGATTGATGGTTCTGAAAGTAACAAATGGAATGAAAAGGAAGTTCATCAAAGGAAATGGAACTAAATGATAAAATCAAACATGATACCTTACGTGGGATCCTTCCTGACTTGTGTCTTTCTATGTAGTTTTTTTTTTCCTGATATGTGTCTGTCTTATCACCTATGTGCTTGTCTGTAACTCACATTTAATGAAATTGAGATTGAGTGTGCCCCGTTAAGAAAGATCAAAATTCTGAGAACTAAGAAGAGGACAGCTAAAAACCTTAGTCTCTTAAGGCAAAAGTCCACAACATTAAGAAACTTCTGCCACTGTTTTTTTATAAAAATTAAACTTTCTGATTTGGAGGGGGAGGGGTTTTTGGTTATTTGGGGGGGTGGTGGTGGTTTCCTTGTTTGTTGTAATTTTGCTTTGTAGATTCTTACTCTACTAAATCTAGAAGGGCTAGCAGTAGAAAAACTTTTATCTTAGTGTAAGTAAGTCAACACAAATGTAACACATCATGATTGTGACATCACTTGATGTTAGAACAAACATTTTTCAAAGCAGATTAAGCCTTTTGTCATCACATTTCTAAAAAACATGAGTTGAAAGCAAAGTTAGCTATAGTTGTAAGCAATAGATGTTAGAAGACACAAAAATTGGTAATCATGCTGTAATTTTTGCACTAGAATGCCCAGACATAAAGAGAAAGCTGAGTAAGAATGTTGACCATAACAATGATTTACTTTACCACAGTAAAAATTTATGAATCTTGAAAAATTAAGGACCGGAGTTAAGCAGCATAAGGGAGCAAAAACTGTAGAAAACTGTGCTTGTGTAATTAAACATGAAGCTAACATAGGTGCAGCTGTTTACAAAGTAATGATAATTGAATTAAAAAATGAGTACATCCAATATAAAAATACACCACAAAGCTGAAAAAGACAGCAAGATATTTTAGTTCATTATGTTTTAGTTTCCAGATCTGGGAAAAAAACCCAAAACACATCAACAAACTCCTCTTGAAAAGAAATGAACAATTAAAAAGACAGATTAGTACTTACCACAGTGACGTTGAAAGCATAAAGAAGATCAAAAGGAAGTGCAGCAATTAAATCAATGATAAACCACGTAGTCACGTAGTGGATACAAATAGATCTTGCTTCAAATATAACTTGGCCAGACTTGCTGACATACGTTGTTCGGAAATTTAAAATAATATCTGCTTGACAAAGAAGGAACAGAATCAGAAACAGTGATTTCTTGATCCCTGGGGGATAAGACCAGGAATCCAGCATAACACTGATTGTTTTTCTTAGCCATCATGAATACCAGATGAAGAATCTAATACAGAAACAACAAACCCATAATGGTAAGAGATACACATATTTAGAGTTAAACCGACTGATGCATGATTCTTTGCAAGGTGTAAACAGAACATCTAAAACATTTATAACTCACTGATTAGAAAGGGAGCTTGAATTCAAAAACATCACCCACGCTTGTTGCTCTTTAAATTGTACCAAATACTGGTATTTTTCTTAATGAAAAATGAAACTACGACTTCTGCCCATAAAATTTATTTACATTTATCTTGAAATAAAAGATCATTCATTATTTTATTTAAAAAGTGTAATTAAAACTCTTTTAGTGATAACTGTCCAGCACAGAGGACAAATGTCATCCTCAAGGATAACCGTTTGTTTATCAACTGCAAACTGCTGAACGCACTTGAACAAAAGGCTTTTGGGCTATGGTGGAGACCACAAAAGTGATATGAATTTCTTGGTGGCTTGTGCATTTTGTATGTTCCTATCTAAGTGTCTTTCAACATGAGATATACTTTTGACGTGTCTTGCCAAAACACATTAAAACTCGACGAAAAGCTCAGGTCTTGACAACGGAGTCTCAATTATTTTCATGTCCTACAAGACAAAGACTATAATCTGTCCTCAAGCTATGCACCCTGTTTCTACTAACATTAGTGAGAACTACTTGTATAACTTTTGCAATGTCAGAAAAGAGTGCAGCCAACCATTAAGGCTGGTGTTTTGCAGCAAGACAGCTTTAGGGGAAAAAAAAATTGATTTGCATTTCTCCTTACACATTCTTTTGGTAGGCTACACTAAGACTGAATAAAGTCAGATCTTCAAGCTTGTTAGCCATAATATGCAAGAAGCCAGGTAACAATTTTTTTTCCCCACTGAGGGCAAAGAGGAGAAGCAGAGAGAGATTCAGCTCACAGAGAGGATCACATTGGATCATTCCTTTGGGATATAAGGAAAGATATCTTTAGGATGCATTTGGATCAAATGCCCTATTCTGGATCTGGAATGTAATTACTTGCCAGGTTTCACTAGCCGAAACTTTTTATGTTACCTTCTGCAGTTTGAAGCTAAACAGTCTGCTATGATCCTTTCAACATACTTGTTAACCCGTATACTGCTAGTAGTGAACCTAAGGTATGTTTAACAATTTGATATCTACCATTCCCTACCTTTGAACCAGTAGAATCGAGTGTCCAAAATGAATGAAATCTTTGGGGGGATTCTCATTTTGCACAGTGCTGATCCTGCAAATTCTTTAAGGTTTAGTGCAAAGCCTTAGCACGAAGTGACTGACACAGATATTCAAGGCTACCTGAGGTATGGCAGGTCCATGCTTTCAGAACTACAGTTTTCATTCAACTAAGTCATTAGGCTGAACAGAATATATAAGTAAAATCAGAGATATAAAAATTTTAGATTACCTCACAAAGTAGTCTCAACTGGCTCTGTACTCTTAAAGCTACAAAAATGTTATACAATTTTCAATAATACAGTTAAGATGGGAAAATAGCATAATTTTATATGGTTCATATAAAACAAGGGGATCAGGTTCAACTCCACAGGTGCTTCATAGATAGTTGGTTAATATTCACGTTTCCAGATCAGTATGGTAGCACCAGTCACATACATAACTACTTCATCCAGATTTGCTTGATAGAAGTAAGAAAGATGGGTATTTACATCACTAGTATTTTGAAATGTCTCATTCTTATTTTTCTCAGAAACTCCAAAGTGTGATTATCAAAGTCAGAAAAAGGATTTGCTTGCTTATTGCACATTAGCATTTGGGGAACAAGTAAAACTTTAACAGAAATGGAGATAAATTCTTGCCTTAAATTCCCTTAAGACATCCAGTACACCAAAGGTTTATCAATGTGCACTGCAATTCACTGTTCAAGATTGAAGAGATTAGAGGTTTTTCTGCACTGTACCCTTTTCTACCTTCTTATCAAAGCAATTTAGGACAACAGCACCAGATAATAGTCATATATATGTAACATTGAATAGGAAAGGGTAAGTGCTTCTTTCTGCATCCAACTTATTAGATAAAAGCCCGTAGGGTGGGAACTAAGTGTGATCCATCTCGTATTTCTTGACAGCTTTCTGAGCTGTACTTGAGTGTAAACAGTTTCTTCTGGGCAACCTTATTTACAGCTTAACTGCTGTGCTAAAGTACTTATTGAGAAAGCTGTAAAGGAAAAAAACCCCAGAACTCCTGAGCCACAAAACTTCTAAGAGCATAATAATATCTTTAATGCAAGTTTAGGGGTTTTAATAAAGGCCCTTAAGTCATTTACAAACATGACTCTCATGATCTCTTTTTATTCCCAGAGATTTTTACTGTGTTCAGCATAGATATGCCTTGTGTATCACCTTTGTGTTAAACACTCACATATCTTAAGCCATTAAGAATCTTCTCCTTCCCTACTCACTGCTGTGCAGGTGAGTCTGTGCGGACCTTACATGAAGAGTGTCAGTCTGTCAAAAAGCGAGTTATTTTGCTTCTGTTGAACACAAAGGTGAATTTGACCTGAAAGCACTCCACAGGGAGAACCCAAGATTTCCAGTTTCAAGAGGTTTGGAATAAGAAATCGTGCATATTGTGTCCAAAAATTGACTTCTGCGCTGCTCACCCTCTGGATCACAATTGTCTGCTGATGCATTTCCTGTTTGCTTTTGTAGTCCTGCTCCTCTGAGTCCTGCTCCTCCTTCTCTCTCACCTGCAGACTGATCACCTTTCTCTACCCTTCCCACACAATGCAAACCAGAAGCTCTGTCAGGCACTAAGTGCCTAAGATGCACGCAGAGAAAATAAACAATGAGTTTGTGAAATCCCATGATTTGTCTTCTGGTTGGATTCTATGGCTAGTTAGCCCAATCTGCATGGATTATTTTCTTTATTTCCATATTATTTCCACTACTGATAAGATATGGGCACACATCCATTTAAAAAAAATCTTGCAAGAAATGTGATATCTCTAAATCTCATGCAAAGATACACTGACAGATTAGAGGAAATGCATTTTTATAAAAAAAAAAAAAACACAAAAAACCCCACATTTTTTCAGCCATATAATTAAAGTTGTTATCTATATGTGGTTGCAGTTCCTAATTTATTTGTATATTTTGCTCCAATTAAGCTCTTATACAGTCTTACAGTGTCTTCCAAGTTTGCCACTACCATGGCTTTTGTAATATTTTCATTCCAAATTTCTGAAAGCAGTAACGCCGTCTAAGTGAAAAGCTCTAAATGATTACTTTCCTTGAGTGTTCTAACTTCCTTATTTGTGACAATTTTCTTTCTCACAAGCTTTCAGTGTGAAAATCCATGCCCCAGCATGGATAGCTCAATTCCTAAGAAAAAGAAACTTATTTTATAGTTGGTGACAAAAGACCTGGGAACCCTGAGCAAGTCCTAGGGTTTTGAAACTGTTTAGTGACCTCTCTTGAAGTAAGCTCTGTATGACATGCCACTTCTTCTACTAAGCCATCCCTTTCTGGTTTTCTATTGTGCCCACATTCACACACAGACACATTCACTGAGCGAATGGTATGAAAACGTCAATTTAAACTGGTGTGCAACAAAGGGAAAAAAATTACATTAAAAATTTGAGTTTATACTTGGTGCATAATGCAGACTGCTATCCTAAATAATATAAAAGGGATGAAAACAATAAACTGATACACACCAAGCTAACCCAGTATATCCAGTATAATACCCCTTTTACAATTTCAAGAGAACAATACGTGTTGTGTATAATCTCAATTCCTAATCCCTGTTAAAAGAAAAAATCTAGTGTCCAACTGAACCTCTTTATCCATAAACAGGATTATTTTACCTGAAGTGGTTGATTTTCATGTGACAACATTTTTTTCTCTCTTTAGACTTGATTCAGAAAAAACCACAAAACTAAATCTGCTGGGACTAATCATATGATCAAGTTATAAAAGAGTAACAGATTAGGATTAATCAGGTGATTCAGCCTATTGCACCTGCTGAAGGAGCAGCATTTTTTTCAGCATTTAATAAAGATATATCAAATGGTGAACAGATAATAAGTAACAAAAATATAAACTATAGAAAATTTGGTATGGAAATGTTTGGGAAAGAGAGAGAAATCACTGGTATCCAGGAGGAAGGAAAGTTACAGTTTTAGGTAAGAACTTCTAACATGCAGCCTTAGTTCCTTTGTAGTAGTGGCATGCCATTATGAGAGAAGCTATTAATAATCTTGTGGAAAAAACAAGAGGTATTCAATATGAAACTAACAAACAAACAACTAAGGATTTCTCTTTCCTTTCTTCCTGCAACTTACCCACCATGTTATTAATTTCTATTCTCCTATCCTCAAAACCCAAAAAACCCCAAACTATTGCTCTCCTGTTTAAAGGCTGCAGTTCTGATAGAAGGAGAATGATTGACCAGCATTGCTATAAAAGGTGAACCACATCTGTGCAACACAAAAATTGTTTAATACCTTGTTTATGAGACTGTTGACTGACTGTTGACTGACTGCTGGCTGGCTGACTGACTGTTGAAATATGTCAAAAAGAAGCAATTGCAAAGACTGAAGAAACATCAGTCGTATGACTTAACATTTCACTAAATTCACAATGCAAAGATAAAACAAGTAGAACATTCAGTGGGCAGGGGTATACCTGCTTCATGCACTTAAAATTTTTTGACCAGTTCCAAGGGGAGGGAACCCTGAAATATTTTTCTCAGAACTTACCTCATGAAGTTTGACAACATTTCACATAGACATTATCTCTAAAGTATTAAATAAAAGAATTGGGAAAAAGACCACATGCAAACTCACAAAAAAAAAAGTAAACTATTAAGTATCTAATAATTTCTTTTGAAATTACCTAGACCAGTAATTAAAAGATTTAATCTTATTGAAAAATATGAAAAACATAGTTTTGTTTTACCACTGGTTATAGGACAGTAAACGTAAAGACAAACTTTGTCTGACTGTAGCTACAATGCAGGTCAGTCGTACTCTGTATAGGAGGGTGGCTTTAATTTTGCATACCTGCTGAAAGGAAACATAGCAGAGTGGAAACTACATAAAAACTGTTACTCATAGCATTTCTCAATGTGTGGATTGACTATGGGTGAAGCACATGATTTGTCACACTGCCTTTTTTCTTCTTTTTTTACCGTAGCACCACAGCTTAGAGAACAAAGATGCAGAGTCAGCTCTTAAGTGCTTGTAGCCCACTTAAGTGCTCAGAAAGCCTGTCGCTCTGATATCACAAGTCTCACTGCAAAATAGAAAGAAGGATAGAAAAATAATATGCCTGACAAGATTCGTTTAGGACAGCTGAGAAGTGGAATAGTGATTGTATTTGCCAGAGGCACAGAGGCCACCAGCTGCCCACCAATCTCTCCCCAGAACATTAAGAAATTACACATGGAAATGCTGCATATTTCAACTGCCATTTATTAATAGAAGTTGAAATATAAGATGCTCCTGTCATGTTACACGTGGTTTTTAAACGGACTTTATCCTGTATAACTTGCCTCTTTTCTTTTAGATATTACGTTTTAAATTACAAAATCCAGTTTTGGACTGCATCATATGCAGTACTTGGCTTTTACCTTTAATTTATTATGGTGCTTGGCCCAATACATAAGGATCACTTCCTTTAAGCATTTCACGAGCAGTTTACATCAATGCCATTCATTCTGGCCTCAGGAATAGCAGGAGTTCTCAGATGAGCACTTTTCTTGGATTATCTGTAAGGAATCTCCTAACTGCAGGAGTAGTAAGCAACATTTTGAAGTAGTGATTTCTTAAACCTTTGGTTAGATCTACAAGCAGACATTTTTTCATTCTATGAGAAGCTGGCTATTGATGTGTAACAATGACGTCACATTGCAGGGTACCTCCATTATCATAGTATTTATCTGCATCTGGTTGAAGATGCTTGATGCTTTCATGAAATAATCACTTCTTGTGTCTTATGCTTGTCTCCTTTATGCCCAGGTGGATGTTTTTGTGCGTGGAAACAGCATCTTGTGTGCAGACAAGCATCTGTTCTCCTTACACGGTATGCAAGGAAGGCCATTGGAAAAATGTCTAACATTATTGTGGTCTTGCCTACCTCACTTTGATGCTTTGAGAGAGAATCTTTAGGAAATTTATTCCTGCTTTTCAGCATAAATATTTTGTCCTGTTTGTTCATGTTACTATGCAATCCATAGACCACGAACATATGCCCTTCCCTCTCAAATATTAGGTATATCAACAATGGCAGTCTGTTTTCCTGTTTTGATCATACGCATTCACAGGTGAGACCATTTTGTTGCTCAGAAATAAATTCCCAGAGGTAATTTCAAGCCAATCCCTTGGTGTTTACCTGAATTTTAGCATACTATGGCCTGAAAGCACACTTTCTTAAACACAGTTCAAACCACTGCCATTTCCTTTCAAAATGCACAGATTCTTTTAGATATGAGGTTCCCCAGACACAGATTTGGTTCTACATGACCTTCTGTGCACTGGCAAAGATAGGAAATTTTAATCATTATGATAATGAAAAACAACATGAGAGAAAAAAGAAAGCAAACCTTAAAATTTAAAGCAATCTAATGAAATCTATAGCATTTAATACTTCCTCATCTTATTCCAACAAATTTCATTCAAAATATGTTATTTTCAGTACAATAGTATGCACACTTAAATGATTGTGTAAGTCATCAGTGATGGTATGAATTTCTACTGGATTTATGCCATATTTTTAAATCTCTACATATCAAACGTCTGAGACTCAAGGGCTTCATATGATTTAAAACAGTTTTTGAAAGATTTTGAGTCATTTACGTTCATGATAGATACTAATGGGCCCACAAGTCTCTTTAATCTACAGTACCATGCCACACAAATCCAAGTTTTAGGTCTTCAAAGCACACTGCTTTAAATAAAGCAGGAATTGCTGCTAAAACACTTTGTTAAATAGCATTTAACTAGAGAGAGAAACACACATACAAAAAGAAGAAACCTTGGTAATTATGACTAGTTTGCTCTCTTGCAAGTGCAAGCCATAGACAAAGTCCTCAGGTGAGAATATGCATGCAGAGAGTGGAAAAAGGGATGGGTGTGCGGTTGTTTTTTGCAACAGGCGACAAATTAGTACATTTTAGAAAATCACTTAAAATAATGTTGCCAGTATGTTTCTAAAAAGTCTAATTTTACAGCCATAATTAACATCCAGTGCTTGTCTTTCAGTAAAAACTAGATGATACACAAAGAGAAAACTGAGCACTTCTCTCTACAGTTGTTCCTGGCCGCCTTAGGACACAAAACTACTCAGCCACCTTTGATCTTGCTCATCAAATAACGCATTACCATTAGCCTGAAAGCCTCTAGATATTTTCACTGAACCATGGCATTGATCTCAGTCCTGTTGAAGGCATCCTATTCAAATAGTCCTGTGACTGAGCAATAAAGTATTGATAATTTTTCAGGCATTGCTACTTTCTTCAATTAAAACTTCCAACAATGTTTTAAAAATGCAAAACAGATAAAGAAAGACAATATATGGAAACTGCAATGAAACTGGTGCAGAAATAAAAAACACCACACTGGATAGTTCTGGAAGAGTAATAGTTATGCAATCGGGAGGTTGTAACTAATTAAATGGAATGAACTTGGTGAGAGTTTCTCCCACTTTTTTTCTCCAGAAGACAGAAAAATTTACAAATATTGTTGAAAAGTAACCAAGATCCTTTATGATTCTTAGAAATATCAAAACTTTAGGCTCCCAGACATACCTATCCACAAAGGACTCAGCTACTGCCTAGGCAAATACAGGGACATAAACTTTTAAGCAAATAGTGCAATAAAGCAGGTAATATCCCTCAGTAGCTGAAACACTTCTTAAGATCATTATTTTTTTGTTTGTTTAAATACATTAATGCTAGAAAACTTTTCTCTGCACCTCTTTATGATTTCTGAATACACGAAACAGACAAAAATCCCTAAAACTAAACTCTATTTTTGGTTAGAGGAAACAAAAGATTTATTTACAGGGGGATGTTAGAGAATGTTTGCACACGTTACAAAGAATAACAGATGTGAAAGTACACTCCAACAGCACATCACACAAGTTATCAAAGCAATACCATATATAGGAAAGATCAAATGCAAAATCTAACTTAGTTTGAGAAGACTAATTAATTATGTTTCCCCTTCAACCTCTCCTCCAAAGGTGTCACAAAATGGGTTGTTATTATTTTTTATCTTCTGGCTATGTTTTAGAGAACTTTAAAGGCTAAAGCAGTTAAACCTCTAGCTAGATGTACTCTTTTCTTATAAATAATTTAATTCATATCAACACTCTAACTTGTAAACACCCCAAGTCAGGACAACACTTCTATTTGTAGTATTTTTATCATGCTTAAGCATGGTCAGTCTTGGATAAGATTAAAAGATTTTTTAACCACTAAATTTATTCAAACTCTTCTGCTTAAAGGAAACCCTTAGCCTCTACCCTGTTATGTCCCTTGAACTTATGTACAGACAACACTTTTACCCATTATTATAATGTTTTTTATCGTCATGTCTTCATGCCCTTAGATAACACAGCTAAAAAACAAAGACCATGTCAAGCCCAAATCAATGTTCATGCAAACTATGTTCATAAAAGGAATATTACTCTATATTCTGAAAAATCTGAATAAAATCAAAGATAAACTCTATTTCTCCAGTCCATGACTGCTGTTGTTATACCTCAATCCATGATTACAGAGCTCTATCTCAGACAGATCTTCCCACTGACTTTCTGAGGCAGCAGCATAAGAAGGATTTTACTCAATGTTTCTCACTGACTTTTCTCAGAGCACATAGATCATCCATCAAAGATGTGCTTGTTGGAGCCACAAATGCCCTGAAACTTATACTGAAATTTAAGTGTACTGTCAATCTTTCTACTTTCAATATAGTTACACATGTTCTGAGATGTATAAATTCAACATTTTATTGGACAAGGTACCACGGGGAGATGATTATAAGCACACTCTTTTCTTTAAATTCACTGCAGAGATTTAAATGCAGTATGAGAATGTTCTGAAAATACTTCATAAACCTTTCCTCAGAGCTACAGATTTTAAAACAGGTAATAACTTTAGAAACAATGATTCTTTAGAAAATTGAGCCATTATTCAAACTGTGGGGGAGGAATATTGGTATGCTACAGTACAGTGTTTGTGGTTACCAGTAACATGATTCGGAAAAGTCTTTTCTAGTACTTCATACACATTTCTTTAAAGATGTTTATCCACAGTTTGATTTCTTGGATGATACACCTAAAAATCTAATAGGAAAATATGAAGTAAAATTTACAGAAAATCCTCTTCATTTTATTTTTCTTACCCAGCTACTCTATTGATCATTGCTTTTGACTTACTGATATAAAGACTTCATATTTCCAGCAAATTATATAACCAGAAAATTAACACTGAGCAGTACACCATCTGTCTTGCTTCAAATGAATACTACAGCACATAAATCAATTAGATACAGTTTATACTCTCTTGTATTTATATTCAAATAAACACACTTATAACACAAACTAGTTATCTATGCTGATGAGGGATGAAGAATACAACCATTATTAAAATATTGTAACTTTGAGTCTACTCTTTTTATGAAGTTGCCCAGGTACATCAAGTGGAATGTTTTCATTTTGTATTCTTTAAAATGGAACATGGATTAATTTATGATTGACTAGAGACATAACCTCACTCTTTTTATGCAAGACAAAAGATGGCTCTTGATGATCTGCATTGCAGAATGTAAGTTTCTTACTGCAGTGCTTGGGTATCTTCAAATGAGAATTGTTTGCATGACATGAGAGAGTCCACCAAGATCTAATAGTGCTCTAAAAAAAAGAAAATTAGATCTCAAATCTAATGAAAAAATAAGGACCAAAGGAGGAAACAAATATTTATCCATCATAATATCTGATTGTTCCATCAGTCACATCGCCTACTAGTCTTACTCTCTACAGTAAAGATGACAAAGAAGTGAACAAACTTTTCAAAATTTTCACAAGGAAATATTCTGTTAAACTAAAGACATTCTGAGTTACTGTTTAGTGTTTATGATGTTTCAGTTTTCTTTATTTTTCCTAGAGAAGATCATAACATTGCTTTAAATGCTTGAGCTAAGCTATATTTTTTCAGGAAAAAAAAAGAAAGAAAAGCAGAAAAGAAGGTTCTAATCTGAGAGTGATTTTATTCTTTTGTTCATTTTCTTTCGCTTTCAGAACCCATCCAAAGCCTTTTCATATTCAAGAAAGACATACTCAGCTTTGGTTATTTCTTAAAAATAATAGCTTATCCACCTGCATATTATCAACAGATCTGAGCTATGGTTTGTCAGTGTGACAGCACTGAGTGATGTTATAACAGTAAAAACTTGGGGAAAAATCTGTTTGACTCTATTCATGAATTCTTTTCCATACTCAGAAAGAAATTGAAAAAAAGATAACACAAAAAAAAAATTTCTTGGCTACAAAGCCACTATTAGATATGACCTTGTTTCTTTTTAATTCTTTTAAGATATAAGAATTAAATCGATCATGGAAATAAGAAGTTTAGAGAATGGACCAGATGACAAACTCCAACCGCTTAAATTCTAACCCAGTTGTCAATATAGCTTATTGATATTGTATACTTGCATTATTGTAGTGTGGGTTTTAATCTTATGTCATTAGTTTTTAAAATCTACTGATCTTCAGCTTGTGGTCCGGGGCTCTTCTAATTGTCTGTGAAAGATAATCTTAAAAAAACATTATGAGCAAAACTAGTGGTTCGAGGGCACATCCCTATATTGGGAAGGTTTAGGCACTGACAGTGTGAAACAAGGGTTTTCAATCTTCCTTGAGATCAAAGGTCTCCTTAGAGTAACAGACAATTTAGAGGGAAAAAAAAAAGAGGAAAAGGAAAAAAAAAGTGATCTCAAGTTCAGAAGAAATATCAAGCTATACAGCAAACACTGATTTTCTTCAAAGTCAGGAAAGTGATGATTATTTCCATTTCTAAATTATGCATTCTGTGAAAACCCTAAACATCAAAACAGAGATCTCAAACAAACCCCAGACATATCTTACCGATGATAAAGAGAATTTCCACCGCAATGTCACTGACAGTTGTGCTTCGAGTTGTAGACAGCTCATCATGACCAATAAAGGAAACATTGTAAGGTACAGTTACAGCAACATAAAACGTTGCCAGTAAAATAAGCCAGTCCCAGCCAGCTTTAAAAGTGCTAAAATGTAACAGTATGAATTTGGACTTCTTTGCATCTGAAACTTTGTATTCTGGAAATGCTGGTTTATCTACAAAAACATTCTGAAAAAGAGAAAAAAAAATTAAATGAGACAAACCAATAATTTGATCAGACAGAAGCATTTCTTCCAATGTAGTTATTAGGTGTGGGTTTTGGTTTTTTTTTTTTTTTTTTTGGTTTGGTTTTCATTGTATTTCATATAATGAAATAGACTCATATGCAGGCAAGAACTAATGCTATTTTCTTTTCTTCCTAATGAAGTCCTCACACTTATTTAGACAGATGGTTCTGTTCATGGAACAACTTTTGTGAATGTTGGGCAGGGAGAGGATTAATGAGGTACAGATTAAAAAGAATGAAGAGGGGACTGAATTTGGCAAACTATTTCTTCCTCTGTTGGATTAATTCTGACAGAAGAACAATGTTATTCTGTTGGTCAGATAGGTTAGAACTTTGTATATGCAAGGACATAGTGTTGCAAATAGAAACATACAGAAAGGAATAGGTGGTGCTGAAGACAAAACATCCTTCCTATACATATTTTAGAGCTGTGAGCAGGTTTTTTCAGACAAGCTTTAGCCTGGTTCCATGGACTAGATAGCTCCAGTACTTGGAGCACCTCTCCTGGTTTAGTTTCATCTATGGCAATCCAGTTCATGTGAACCAAATTAGTAGGAATAACTTTTTGATTCTCTTTAAAATTGCACTCCTGATCTAAATCAAAATGCTAATGTAGATCCACCATAATAGAGCTTTGTCTAACTAGCTGTTTTCTGCAACCAAGACTGCAGTGTTCAGTATCAGCTTTAGAAATTCTTAGCTTTCATCTTTCACAGTTTTAACAAAAACATCTACTCTCCAGAAAAGCAGCATGTGGGACATGAACTGTCATGTATTACTAACAAAATTCTGCTCATTGTCACCGTGCTCCAGGTTAGTGCTGTTCCAGTAACAAAGAGCCTCACAAAACAATCCTGTGTATTCAGCAAGCTAAAATTACTTCTGAGTTTGACATTATTTAATATGAAAATAAAATCACAAAACCTGCATGACTTAACTATATTTGCCTTGTCACAGCCTTTCTCTTTGTGTGTTTCCTTTGAAATATTGATGTCATTGCCTTCCCTACTCTTGGCTCTCATTCATGAATCAAAGTGGCTGAATTCTCACTGTTGTTATCTTCAGCTCACTTTTAATCACAGAAAAGAAAATGTTCCTCTTATTATTTCTAATCCATAGCTAAAAATTCAGTGAACTAAAGGCAGTAAACTAGTCTCAGAATAAATGTTTTAAAATGGTACAATAACATCTGCCAGGATTTTGACAGCACAGGTAAGTCACTGAAAGCTATTTAAAAGTCCTGTTCCTAAAAAATATTATCGTATTAATACGCAATGAAAATGTCCCTGGAAGATCTGGTCATATTTTGCAGGGTATTTTTATTATTAAACTTTTTCAAGATTAAACATTTTTACCTCTTTCTTAACATTTTTCAACATTTAATATTTATATTCAGTGGAAGTGACTGTATGCCCTATGATATTCTAGTTGTGTATTTTCATGTCTTTAATCCATACCAAGTTTTTCCTGCTTTAATTTCTAATGTTATACTATTTAGGAGGATGTAGCTGCACTGCTGCTTAATTTTGGTAACCAATAAAAGGAACATGCTCAGTGGCAGATCTTTCAGGGTGTTCATGTTTATATCCATTGGTTATTTTTTCCATTGTCTGTCTTTCATCCTCGCCTATACATTTAAAAAAAAAAAAAGAACAAAACAAGACCATTTTCTTCTTGTTTCTCTGTCAAAGATTTTAGCTTTATAAAGCTAAATGATATAACGATATACAAACAAAGACTAACTACTGTTTTGAGATTTTAAGAAGAACTGGTTTTGCCTCCCCTGCTTCTAACAACTATAGGTTGCAACAGGCTCTCTAATATTATTTTAGCAAATTTTTATATGAACACACTGATTTTGTATGTATCTCTAGCTTCCCTCTGCATTAATTTTTCTCCTGAAACATAGTTCCATAGAGCAGGAGAGTTATTTTTTCTCACAAGCATTTCCTTAGAAGTCTTTCTGTTGCTATATTGTTGATTTTGTCTATTGTTTGATTTGGTGTTAGCATCATTCATAGGATGTTTTGTGAACTTATTAGTAATAGTTGCTAGGGGAACACAGAAGTAATTTAAATAAAGAAACATTACTACTTCTTCTAGGAAATGAAAAGATAAACATACTCAGCACAAAGTTGGAGAAATTAGCAGCAAAAGTTGCCTAAATGACATGTGACCTTTGGGAGCTTAATCCCATGGAGATTTTCAGCTACAGCAATACCTTGAATCTCTTCATTTTCTTTTTGGCAAATAGTAATAATTGAAATTAAACTATTGGGATAACAAGGCAAATTGGAACCTAAAATTAAGGTCTGAGAAACTTTATAATGTGGCTTTTCTGGCATTTAGTAAATATCTGTTTACAGTATGACTAAATGCGGTCCTGCTATATGGGAACAAATATCACAGTAGGTAGAACTGCACTTAAGTGAAATGCATTCTAATCCTTTTGCCACTGTAAAATTATGACTCCGATATTCCCCAGGTACTCACCGACCTTTTGCAGCCCTTTTAATTGTTTGGGGTTTTTTTTCAGACAGTGCAAAGAGTACATTTTTGAAAAAAAAAAGAAAAAAAGAAGAGGAAAAGCAAACATACATTATTAATTTTTAATTTGTTCTTCTCTCTTCTTTGTAGATGTCCAGAGATATGATAAAGGACAGCTCTACTCCTTCTCCGCGCTGACTCAAAATGCGACCCTGCTCTTCCTCTTCCTTTCCATTTTTCTGCAGAACAAAAGTGAAAGTTCGTTAAAGATCAGGAAATAGCCCTTTGGGACCTGAACTACTGACATTTCAGACATTGGTGGAAATGTAAATATTATACACACATTTTTTTTGCTTAATCTTTTGCAGTAAAGAGACAAAAATGCCCTCTCCTGAAGGGCAAATAAAAATCACTGTGAAGTTTTAATGGCCAAATGCCTTCACACAGCTCAGAAGCAATTAATTACAACATATGATTTCATAGATAAGATAAATGTACTCCCTATTGTTTCAGAAAGTAGTCATTACTGACCAGAGGGAAGCATGGCCACTTATAATATCCTTGAGGTGGTCCTACTCTCTTATTTCAGGGAAAGAAAAAAAAGTCTCGGGGTGTATTCCTTAAAAACAAAGAGTCTGACTTGTACTAGGCTCCCATTATGTCAGAATATGGTAATTTGTAAGCTTGCTCATTAGTAATAACGAATTCTTACATTCACGCATTTAGATTTCTTTTCCCACCACATGGTCACTGGCAAAATCACTTGTCACATTCCTTGGTGACATGAAGCCCATTAAGAGTAAAGACTGAACATTATTTTGGAAAGGTTTGTGTTTTTTACCTCTATTCAGATGTCTGTAATTGTCAATCATGGGAATAAATTTTGTTCCTGCTTATAAAGCAGTAAATTCAAAGTAACTCCAGTGACTCTGATGGAATTACAGTGAATTGATGCCAGAGTAAATGAAAGGAGACATTTTGTGATGTGTCAGGATTAAGAAAAAAGAAATTATAGGAATAAAGGAAGAAGCCGCCTGTCAAGGAGGTTTAATTAAAGTCAATTCAGTGCATACAAATTAAGGGAAAAAATTAACAATACACAAAACTAATTAGCAGAGACAGAAATTAACAACAAGCAAAATAGCTACATTTGAAACTTGTCTAGAAAAGCAAGAAAGATTTGTGTTATAGAACACTGATGTATTTTTGGCTTAACAACACGAAACCATACATAACAAAAAGTGTAAGAAGATAAACTTTCCAAACTTCTCAGTGAAGTGAGTTTCATGTAATTCATGCAAGAGCACTCTCCAGTTGAGGATTTTTTTACATATCAGGAAGGAGAAGGAGGAAAACAAGAAAAAGAAGAAAAAAGAAGGAAAAAATTTTGCACTGCAAAGCCGTGTAACTACTCAAAAGTTGAAGTGGCAGATGGAGAAGCCTCATACTTTCCCATCTTCAACACATACAGGTATCAGCTACAATGAAGAAAGACAGAACAAAAAGTACTATTTCAGAAAAGACCAGATAAATTAATGTTTGGTTAAGAAAAAATAAGTCTCTCAATCAAACTATTTAAATCTCAAACTAAATTTTAAATATTCTTAAATTCTGGGAAAGAATAAAGTGCTTTTCTGCTTCTCTGAGCAAAAATGAATGTAAGTCTATTGAACTGGGTCTGCACTGCAGTATTGGCCAGCAACAGTAGTCTGGGTTTGTCATATGACTTCGAAATTCTCTTTAAAACTATTTACAGGCCACCTTTTTTTTCCCTTTCTCAAACTCACATGCCTTTTACATTTTATTTTTAAAATACGTTCTTTCAGCAGCTCCTTTTTACAGAATAATGTACAACTTTCAAGATATGGATACACAATTGCCTGATACAATAATGTAACAATGCCCTCGGTTTTTTTTTCTTAATAACTCCTAATCTCAGATGTTCCTTTTCCTCACATGCTGAGCACAGAGCTGAAAGCTGTTCATAATTCCATCTCTTTCCAGCCACTGGGAACTCTGTACTCATTAAGCCACTCAGGTTGGGAGGCTTGATATGGCACTCAGAATCATACCAGCTGCGTATTTACAGAGCAAGCGACTTTCATCACATGCTGATTCCTCTATTTGCAAAGGATTAATACTACCTCTATGTTAATATTGGAAGTCACTAAACTCCTAGAGACAGAAAAGCATGGATAAGTAAGGAAAGTGTTATGTTTATTATGAAGTAATAATTTTCCTTCTAAACAGAAATGATAAAGATCTTTTATGGTTGATAGTAGCAGAGAAAAAATATGAAAGAAAGATGAAGATAAGATGCCATCAGAGCACATACTAATAGCTTATAACAAAAAACAGGGAATGATGTTGGTGAATTCTCCTGCTTTCTGATCTTCCCAGTGCCTGTAGGAAAAAAACCAACCCTGATCCTAGTAAACTACATTGTTCACCAGGTGTGCCTTTGCATGTGTGTGATTATTTTCTATAATCTTCCTTTTTTTCCTATCATACTCATCCTCCTGCCATAGTCCGCATGAGAGAGTTCATTTTTTTATAAACACCCAGCTGTTTCTCTCTGGTTTTTAAAAGATTTAGGTACCTGACAGACTTGCATTTTTTTTTCCATGGCTGATCTCAGCAAAATGATAAAAAAGTAAACACAACCATAAGCAAAAAGGCACTTTAATACAGCTGGTTTATTTTTGCCCTGTGCTTAAAATCAAAAGGATTTCTCATCTCCCCAAATACTATGAGAAATCTTGTCCATAAAAAAAAAAATCTTAGATTTTGGGTTCTATTTCCTGGTGCTTCCACACATCCCTTCCTGTGTGGTGCTAATCCCTTCCCCAAAATACCTCTTAAAAAGGATGCTTTGCAATTTAGTCTTCTCTTCCCTTTACTTTGATCAAAAAAGTGGTAATACATCTTTTAATTCTTATTGTGTTCTGGTTTTTTTTTTTCTCTTTCAGATGAGATTAGGTATAGCACCACAACCATCATACATGACAATCTCAAAAGACTTTTCTAAGAAAAGAAACTTAACACAGCACCTCTTTGCTAAGCTTACTGTTAGTGTCCTAAGAGCTTAAGACTTGTCACGATCTTGTAAGGGATGGTTGCAGTGAAAAAAAAAAAGCACAATCAGACACAAACGCCCTTGTAACTCTTGCCTTTTCTGCTGTATATTTATAAGAACATGAGGCTTCAATCATCCACTTAAAGTTGAGGCATAACTCTTTTCTTGTCCTTTGGGAAAAAAAAATCCACTTGTTAGGTAGAATTCAATTCTTCAATTTAGGATGGACTAAATTGAAACCAAATGTATGTCTGCTCCTCTTCATAGTGTTTAATAAAATTATAGAATAATTTAGGTTGGAAAATGCCTCTAAGACCATCAAATTCAACCACTAATCCAGCACTGCCAATTCCACCACTAACTCGTGTCCCTAAGTGCCACATCTTTCATATACCTTCAAGGCTGGTGATTCAAACACTTCCCTGGGCAGCCTGTTCCAATGCTTGATAACACTTTTGGTGAAGAAATTTTTCTTACAATCAGAATAGTCAGAACCTTGGTATTTTTAACTCATTTGTCACACCATCAATTTGTATCCCTTCAAAAGAACTGCCTTCAATTTTTTCTCCCTCATGCATGAATAGAATATGCACTAATTAAACCCACTACTGACATTTCCCTCTTGTGTGATGACATACCCAACATGCTCTTCTGTTGGAATTTCCCAGTCTGATCATGGGTCATTACCATTGAAAGATTCCAATACAAGTGTTCATAGACACAAAAGAGGAAATTAATATCTAGCATTTTGTTCGTATTACACTGGAAAATTAAAGAGATTTGTCTTTGTTTACCTAAAGCATAAAGTCAGAAAATTAATAAAAGCAACCAGCACCTCTCAAATTTGACCCAGAACACAAGATACTGGCAGTAAGTGAATGAAGTAGAGAGGAATGATGTAAAGTAGCCTGAAAGCTTAGTCATGGAAATACATGCACACCTGAGTAACTTCATTCACAGAAGGTATTTCTACCAAAATCAATGTGACAGAGTTATTCTAGAGGCTGTGAGAGTGAAGACTTGGATTTCCAGCAGTATTTCTGCAGCTTTTTTTCATTGCCTTGAGTACAATAGCAATTGAAAGACAGGTTCACCACTAGGGACAAGACTATGACTGTTCACTGCTTTTTTACATTTTCACTACCACGTTAACTTCATGCTCAAAGTTATATTCCACCCCCAACTACTTAATTGCCAATGCTGTCCTGTTTGCCTGGCAGGTGGGGCTTAGGGTAAGATTGATGCAGACACATTGACTATTCTCTTTCAACAGTATAAATATGACCATCTCAAATCATGAAATGCAGCAACCTCGACTGGGCAAAAGTAGGAAAGTTAGTATGGATAGAGATATCTTTAAACACTTTGCAAGGAAGACTTCTGAAGAAAAGCAGTGACTTCCAGATTTCCATGGACTCTACACTGGGTGTGCTCTGGAAGAATTGTCATTTTTAGGCCTATTTAACAGTGTAGCACACACTTCTATAAATAGGTTCTCAAAAAATAATGAGATTACTTCATCTTAGCTCTTTTGAGAGCCAGGAGCAAGTATGAGGAATAAATAAATAAATACATTTTTTATTCTACGAACATTTGACTCAAAGGACTGGATAAATTGGCAGAGTAGCTAAGAACATTTTAATTTATTTCACTGTTTACAAAGCTAAAGTCAATCATGAGATGAAACAGCAAGTAATGTAGCTCCCACCTAAGAAATCTGTCATAGAAATAACATCCTTTTGAATGTGTGAACTAGATTTCCTCTAGAAAAATAACAACAAAAGCAGAAGAGGACAAATGGACTTTCTTCTTTGCTAAAAGGTGTCCACATAGGGACAGATTTGAAGAAACTCATGATGCTGCTCCATGCACACAGTGGAGCCCTGGGAAAAGGCACAGTGACGGATTAACACTTCTCACTGCTGGTGGGACCCTTCTCCCCTCAAAATACAGAGGGACTGACATATTCATGTACCTGTGTGATCTCTCCTGCTGCTGTATTCTGAAATCAGGCAGGGAAATAAATTTCCCCCATCACCTTTCCTGTGTATATCTCTAGGCTGTCACAACCACTCAGCCCAGTCAAAAAGAAATGTTTTTACCTGGGATCTCTTACAAGTACTGAAATGTTGGGGTTTTTTTGAACCTGGGTTCAACGAATTATTTATTAAAGAATTTTTACATCATTTATTCATCTTACAACTCTACCTATAAAAGGCTTCCTGTGACAAGTGCAATCCAGAATTTTTTGTCCTTTTAATACATGTCTTGAGAAGCCGTCATCACTTGCATTACAAGGTAAGGAAAACCAAAGGAAAGCGTGATCTTTGCAAAGACCTTCATGAATAACCCACGTGCAATAAAAATAAATACAATTATGTCTACAGGAAACACAATGGTACTAAATCATACCCAGTACCATTAACGCAAAGCATATTCACAGGCAGTCCTCAAAAATACCAAACCACCAAGGAAATTCTGAAGGCGGCAACTGGAGTAAAGCAATTCCAAATTCTGGAAAAAAAACCTTTGAAAACAGATTCTGTGGAAGGGTGGCATGAATTTTTTTCTAGGCTTTTTAAAATGTTTAGCAAATTTTCAGTTATTGTTTTGTAGGGGACAGGACATAAGCAGTTGCCATTAAAGAGAAAACTGATAAAAACCTGCTTTGGTATTAATAACAGAATAAAAGCATTACCATGGGCAGTTGGCTGCAGGAGATCTGTTGGTTGTCTGACCCATTCTTTCTGTAAACAGCAATCAAATATTCACATAACTGTAAGCTGTGTGGTGGATCTAGGTGAATTTCTAGCTGCTTTTTAAAATTCTGTTAACTGAGTAACTGATGCAATAAAAAGATGTGCTTAATGTACACGCCAGCTCTACACTGTAAACATTATTACAGAACATTTTTTAAAGGGGCTAATTTTACACAGAATCAATGGCATGATTATCATAATTTTAGCATTATGCCTTCAGAGAAAATTCAGCCTTGAACAGGCAGAGAAAAGGAGCAATAATATACATTACTATTACAGTTTTCATTAATCAGAAAAACCTTTAAACAGTTCTATGCTTATGAGGTTAAAAACATTTAACCCCATTTTGGGCTGCTGATTCTTCTACTATTAAAAAAAAAAAAAGTACGAGGAGACACACAAAGCCAGGAGAAGGATTCTTTCCCCTCTTCCATTCTGGGGGTTGACAGGTGTACACTCAAAAATAAATAAATAAATATCTCTTTTTAGAGGCCTGTATTTTGGTCTTTCTCATAACATACAGAATGAAAAAAAAAATCCAAGCAAAAACACCTTTCTTCAACTGTTCTGACAGACCGAGTTTCAGTGGAATAACTCTGAAAGGGTATTACTTTAAACTATTTTCTCATTTATTAAAACTACCTAAAATTTACAAAACTCTTACAATATAGTAAAATATTCCAACTCAAAAAAAATTATTTCAGAATTGTGTAAAAACAGTTTCTTTGCCAGCCTACTACTGCTACTATTCTAGAGTGAGTTGTCTTGCAAATGGGAAAATTGTTATTTTTATTATGCCACCAAATTTGAAACATGTCTATTGATTCAACTGAAGTGAGTGGTCATATGCAGTTCTTAGAGAACAAAGCGTAGCGTTGAATTTACAGCTGGGTTATTACTACTTCCAGCTGTTTTTTGATGGTGCTGTTATTTCCTGTAACAGTTTGTATTTCCTGCAGTGACTGTTAGCTCATGAGAAAGTGATATGCTCATCTATCATAATGAACAAAGCCATTTCAGTAATAGTGAGAATATTAGAAATATTTTTTAAGAACCCCTAGAACTTAAATAATTTCAATTGAGAAACTGAGAAACTTTTCATTAACTTAAGCAACTGTTAAAGCCTCTTTCTGTGCAAGAGTGTAGTATTTAAATATGTGATATCACTGAACCTAAAGGTTTTCTTTTTTTCCTTTAATTCCATTAATTCAACCAAGTACTTTATTTACTGATCTTTTGTCCTCCAAATATTCAAGCAAAGTTATCATAATTTCAAAATCATTGATCTTTGCACAAATAATTAAAAAAAAATTGCACAGAAATTGATGGTAAAGTACACCTTGCTCACTTAAGTGAAAATAAGAATACATGTACTTGAATAATTGATATCTTGTGAAAACAAGTCTTTTGAGAATGAAGACTTGTTTTCTTAACAGATTTATCTACAATACAGAATTAGATAAGTCACTTATAAAAAAGTCTTTTTGTCAGTGCAACTTGTCTTGAGTTAAAGCAGTGGAAGGGAATAGTTTAAAAAAAAAAATAAAAGTTTTAAGAGCTAAGACATCTTAAGTTCAAAACCCTACAAAGTCTGTATATATGTTTCATGTGGGCATTAAAATACCCAGAAAGCATCTCCGATTATCTCTCAAAGAATGAGATTTTCAGACTATGAAGGTGACTGGTCATAATCTAACACTGCTTACAGCCTTAGTTATACAACTTGGGATGGATGTTTGGCAGTTTTAAAATCATTTTTTCTACAGCTATGCCAAACTCACTTGTAATAGGTCTTATTTGCTGAGTCTTTATCAAATCTCAGGATTGCTCTGAGGACCTACAGCAGGAACTACATGCAGCATAACTGCAGCTGCAGTTAAATTCTGCAAATGGTCCAAGTCCTCCTATTTGTGTTTCTGAATACAAAGTATACATGCAATATGCATTCTAGTCCTCGTGGTCTCTTAATAAAATGTAAGATTCTAGGGCCAGTGAGTCTAGGCCAATGAAAGTCTTTAAAGACATTTCACCCTTTCCAGGTTTTTTCCATAGAAATAAGGTGGTAAATTATATAGAAAGGCTGTAAACCCTCTACCTCCTTAAACAGTCACTCACCACACACATCCAACTCCAAAGAGCTTTTCTAATTGGCAACACATGTACTAAACATATTCCCGGTTTCTTCTGTTCTTTCTTTTGTCAGTCTTACCTGGTTGAGCTTTCAAACTCTAATAGGAATGTCTGAAGATATTTTCTACCATTCTGACAGCAAAACAAAAACCAAAACAAAGCAGAAGTGGTTGCATGTTTATCTAGGAACTTGTGAATCAATGAACTATTCAGTGGCTAAAGCATGCATTCTCTCAAAACTTCCAGGATATCCCAGAATATGGTCATCATCTCTGCATTTGCTCGAGAATCAGACTTTGCTTTTCTTTTTCTCATGTGCATTCCACATACACCACAAAGGACACTTTTCCCTCACCTCCAGAACATGTCCTGCACCTCTCTGAGAATTGCTGGAATGGAACTGCCACTTGCATTTAATACCTGGTGAAAAGCTAAAGCAAGAGCTACAAAGACAGACAAGTCTCCAAAGATTCAAGACTCAAACACAATTGATTTCCTTGCATAAGAAGGTGAAAAGGGAAGAGAGAGAGCATCTATGTTCTCACAAATACCAGAAGGAACAGTGAGAGAAAGGCAGCTCTGTTTTTGTTCCCAAGGTGTTTAAACTATCATACACTGATCAGGAGGAAAGGAGTTTCTCTCTACTGATGGCAGAAGAGTTGCAGACCTTTCTTACTTTGATGATGAGCCAGGAACAAAGTCATCCTAGAGAAGATGTTATTGAGTCATTGCAAAATAAAGGCTTCCTCACTATGTTCCTCCTTTTGGGCAGTGGGAATGTTGGGATAAAACCGTACTTCTGTCCTGCCTCCTCCATCCACAGAACTGCATGGTGCCCCAGGCATCCTGAAACAATTTTATCTGCTTTGATTATTGTACATCTAGGTGACTGTATGTTCCCTATCTCAATATCCTGCCTCCTGACAGGTGTAAGAAGCTTCAAAATGAAAAGTTGTCTCCTGAATATTCACTGCTGTAGTCTGAGCAATCACAAAATAGCGGAGACAGTAATTAAACAGAATAAATCAAAGTGTACAGAATTTCTTAGAAGAGGCCATTCCTGCTCCAAGCAGAGATTTTTTAACATAAAAAATCTGGAATGCAAAATGTTTGGCACATGGTATTTCACTTCAGCACACTGAAAAGAACAACTCTCCTCTCCAACAAATGATGCATAATCAAAATAAATCTGTTTCCTTAGAAATTTATATAGAACTAAAGATTACTAAGAAGCCAGAAAAAGCAAGCCAGTTAAACTGTACCACACAGTTTAATCTGGGGTGGGAAAGGCTGTAGTCCAACTTTTAATTCACATTATTTTGAGGGTGAAGGCACCTTTGCCAACAGGCAGGCCAACCTGAAAGTTGAAATTCTGTTTAAGAAAAAGCATTGTTTACTTTGTGGGTAGTCAAACACAAGATCAGGCTGCCCAGATAAGTTGTGGAGTCTCCATCCTTCCTGATATTCAGCACACATCTGTTCATGGTCCTGGGCAACCCATCCAATCTGGTCCTGCTTTAAAAGGGGACACTGGACCAATCTCCAAGATGCCTTCCCACCTCAACTATCATGCAATTCTGTGGTTACTATGTATTGCACATATTTTCATAATAATGCTGGAATAAAGTTGAGAAAATCTGTTCTAAGATAATTATTTTAAAACAAAGAGTTCAACATTTTCACAGTGAAAAAACCCAAAAAACAACAAATAGATTTATGATAAAGATTAAAGGAAGCTTTTTGGAATGAGTCAAATTCAACAGGCGAATTTTAGCAGTCACTATAGGGGTAGACCTCCACATCTACATAACCCAAGTTATTACATATTAGCATACAGATTAGAGATCTAAAAGTAGTCACAGAGTAATTTGATTTCTTATTTCCCTATCTAGAATCTTGTATTCCCTCTAAATTCCAGCATATGATCAAGTGTATTATAGAAAGTTTGTTGGCAGAAATGAAAAAGAACTGACCTAGACATAACCACACTGGAGTCCAAAACCGGAGTCCGAAATTTTCAGTTTGATCAGCTCAATCCCTTGCCCCCAAAAGGCCAACAGAACTCTTAACTAGTTCACCAAAATGTAGCTCATTGTAAGTTAGGATACTAAAATAAAGCTACCATAAAACTGCTTAAGAAACAGTTTCTAAATGAATCACAGTGTTTATTAAAAAACCCCAAATAAACCTTTTCCTGTATATTGAAAAGACCATCAATATGGTTAAAGAGCCAAATTTTAGGAAGAAAAGGTAGTGAGTTGCTTTGCACAACAGCAAATGATTACAGATATTATTAAGCAGATGGAAAGTAGAGTGCATTTCTACAGTAAACTTACAGGTAGGGCAAACATGTATTGTTGAAAGCAAATTACTGATACTGAAAAGCTGAGGCTTTTAAGAATATGGCAATTAAAGGGGTATGGAGGGGATGAAGGAGGAGGATGGCAATTTGACTTAAAAAACCAACCCAACCCAAACCATAGCAGCCATGAAGGTTGCTGACTGTTATAGCACTTAAAGACTGCCAAACTTCTCAGGCATGTGTTTTTGCATTTTTATTATATGAAAGTCTTAGGAAAAAGACTACTCCTCCCATTGGTTGATAGGGCTGTTATCACTGGAAACTTTTATACAAAAGAAAAGCAGAAAAAGAAAATCTGTTAAATTTGTATTTAGAATGAGACATCCAAAAGGAAAGGTCACAGACGACATCTGACATTTGGGCTGGGTAAAGGGAAATAAGGCAAAAAGGCAGACTTTTGCAAGGCACATTGGCACAAAGGAGCAACTCAAGTTGTGTGAACAGACGAGATAAAATAGATAAGAAAATGTCTGTAGAAAATCGAAGAGAGTATCAGCTCCTGGGATTTGGAAAAGTAAATACACAGTGAGCTAAAAGAAAGAGGCAACAAAATCGGGAGATAAAGCTAAGGAAGGTGTCATTGTAAAAGTACAAGGAGAACAAGATTTTACAGAAAAAAACAGGTGATATCAAAGGTAGGAAAGACATGAGGGAGAAGGAGTCTAGAGAAGACTTTTGGAAGCACAACCAGTGAGAGTGTATTACCATTGAGTGTTGGTGGAATGCCAAGGGGCAGACTTCGGAGGAAAGGAACTTGAAATAATTTTGTTAATCTCTAAAGAGATTAGAAATTAAAGAGAGATGGAATATGACTATTAATGACCCATACAAATTATAAAAATCTGTTCTTGGTAGAAAACAGAAGAGAGAGACTGAAACAAGAACATTGATACAAGGGCTTTTCATGGGCAAAAAGAGTTTCACACTGAGAATGTTTGTATCTAAGTTCTCCTGCCATACACACTCTAACCTCAAGAGATATGCTAAAAGAGCAATAGAAAACTAGTCATTATGGCAGTTACCTTATAGCAACAGCTTGCTTTCAACTCTGCATTTGCAAAGTATTTGATTTTTAAAAGGAAAAAATTAGTAATCTTTGAAAAAATAAAAATTTTCTTAGCAACATTACCTGTGAAAATAATATCCAGTAATGTGTATCTGTAATTTTGCAATGGATGTCAATCACTGAATATTAAAAAAGCTCTTTCATACATCCAAACAAAATACTGTTAATATGAGGTGTCTCCTACATTCTCAGTGCCTGATAGTTCTTGTGGTCTAAGCAAAGAAACACTAATTAATTCCAGAAGTTAAACATTCTGGAATTTCAGATATTGAATCAGTTGCATAGATTGTACTGGGATTTCTTTTCGGACAATTATGAGATGATGTTCACCAGTGGAGGACTGGTGAATCACTCTGCATAGGAAGAATTTGAATGTAACTCAAAGAGCTAATGTACTACTAAATTTATTTTCATATAGCCAGGTAGATATATAAAAAATTAAAATGCTGGAATTGTTTGTAAATATTGTGAATAAACAGTTAAATCCTGTTTGTTATTTACCTATATTATATAAAACAGAGTATTTGGCAAAGCCCCATACTAAATGTTTCTGCTTGCATGATGCTAATAACATGTGATTTCTCACTGAACCTACCCTGAAAATTTGCCTTGCTTGTAAGTAAGTCACTAGTCTTTTGAGCACAGATGTTCGGACAATATTTCTCTACATGGTCTCATATATCACGTTTTAAGAAATTACTTTCCTAAAACATTCGTAAGGGGCTTAAGGAGAACCTAGATAAAATAATTTTTATGTTTTAATTTTGTTACTTATTATAATAATAATAATTTCTTGAAATTGGATGTGAGGAAAAGCTTCAAAATGTACTTTCGAGGCCATTTTTCAGTTTTCCAGCTCAGAAATTTTCAAATATGTGTGGTGCAAAAAGTGAAGGATGCAAAACAAAAAAACAACCCTCCAATATTCAAGGCTTGAAAAGTAAGAAAAAGTTGAAATTATTTTTTCAAAAGTACAGAAGAGGTGGACATCTTTAACATAAATGTTGATTTATGAATATTCATCAGCACAGGGGAAATTAGTATTTTCTGGTTTAAAGTATTAAAATTCCATAAAAGAATGCTGAATTGCACATCTCTGTAACTGAAACATAAATTTTTTTTTCAAGCTAATATTTTAAACCAGAAAACGTGAAATATTAATTGTTCTTCTACTTTAGAAACCCATAAGGATAGAAGTTCTAGAGCCATATGTATGTTGCTTTTGAGACATGTAGAGAGCGAATGGCTATCATAGGGTGAAAAATTTAAATAAATACCAGAGTAGTACCAGATTGGAAAATTCAACAATAAGGACATTTTACAGAATTCTGAGAGTTACTCATGCTCTCTACATATCTACTCTTTATACATAGTTTCTTTGACACTGAAAAATCATAAAACTAAAGTGTTGGTTCACTACACCTTTACAAAATGTAAATCTGGAATAAGTTCAGTGCCTTTGATGTACAACACAGGTCAGTGCTCAGTGCATAGCCTTCATCCACCCACACTGACTTTACTTTGTCTTAGCAATATTTAGCAAACCTTGATTACACTTTACAGTCAAAATTATTTTATGGCAGTTGTGAATCATTACCATAAAACAATCTTTTTCCAAATTCAAGAGAGAATCCTTGCAGTGTTTCCTTTCAGAAACAAATAAAAGTGAGAATGCATTTCTTACACTATTGGACAATCCTGATGACATAATAAATCTTATAATTTAATGTAATGAAAATGAGATCACACAAGAGCATATATGCTTCTCAACAGGGAAAAAAATTTCTAAAGCTGTTCTAAATTCTGCTTATGGAAAAACATGAAAAAATGTATTCATTCATCTCTCAGCCATACTGAAATCAGATTCACAAAAGAAATCCTTGAAAAGGTTTAGTTTTTCTAAAATGTACCTCTGAAAATCCAGAAAGTAAATAAAGTAAGTCATGGTACATAAAAACAAATTTAAATTTGAGGACAAAGTGCTCTGTTTCCCGACTGTGGAGCAGTATGTAAATAAAAAATATGACAGACTATTTATCCTTCCACGTCTCTCTATATATTGAAAAGTGTACACAAGAGCAAAATTTCATGAAGCTGCAATTCTCAAAAAACAGATAAATATTGGTTCTTATCACTGTTTTTGCAATTCACACAAACCTTCCTTTTTGTCTTCTGCAGCAATCTTCACTTTTGTGTCTGTTATATCTTTGAAAGAGGCCAGAAAGAGTACTACATCTCCTTTTTCATTCTTTATAGGAACAATATCCAGTAAGCACCAGAATGAAGACCCTGCAAGGATAAAGAATGAATTTAATTCAAACAGCTGTCTTTTAGCAGAGAAAGGGGGGAAAAAGTGAACTACTAAATCTACAACTATGTAATTCTAAAAAAAAAATATCTTATTTAGGAGGTCAGTAGTCAGGGAATCACAGATGTTCAGCTCATGTAAATCTCTTTGCATCATTGGTTGAAGCTCAGTAATACTGCTTTCTCCAGAAGGAAGACATTAATTTAAATGCAAAATTTATCTACAGGGATCATTAATAGAGTTTAATGAAGCTGCTTAGTCCTCTGAAATCATGAACTCTCAACTGATGTTGCTTATTTCCTGGAAAAGCTTTCATTTTGTTAATTTGACATCTGAAGCATTCATATTTACTACAGAACCATTCTACCTTAATCATCTGACTTGATACTCATTAAAACCACTTGACAGAAGACCTCATAGTCAGAGGATCATTCCACTAAATCAAAGATATTTAACCTAATCAGATATCAGGCTCAGAACAGAAATAGAATTCAGTCATTGCAGCTTACAGATGGTGAGATATCTAATACCACACGTCATCTGTAAAATTCATATCAGCTGTCTTCCTTACTGTCTGTAACATTCACCTTGCTAAGTCTGAAGCTGGAAAATGCTGAGTTTGGCAATATTCTTGTCAATCTTTCTCTGTCCACACCTGCTACATAATCATACAGCTTAAAATAAATTCTTACTGTTGTCACTCGTTGTGTACATCCTGTTTGCAAGACATGTCACTCAATTCCAATGGCATTATTCACAAGCTTCCTATTAACACTACTGGGAATAAGAAAATAATGAATGCCTGGGTGCTGGTAGAGCATTGCAAAAGCAAACATCCTAGATCCCAATCCCATCCATTCTTAAGTAATTCAGCCCAGTACCAGGCTTTTGCCTCTTTCAGGTTTTGGGTACCAATACCAACTACCTCCATCCACCATCAGCCTCCTCATATTATTTATCAGGTATGTAAGTAGCACTGGTGAGTTTAAAATTTTTCGGTTTGGACATGTCTTTACACTGCTACAATCATGCTGCTTCACAACATACTATTTTTAGCATTCTTTCACCAGCACAAGTCTACTTTAATACATATAAAGGAACAGGACTATTTCCCTGAACCACTGCTGTCACAACTGACTGCTGCCAGATGATCAGCGAGCTCTGGAGGGTCCTTAGGAAGAGCAAGCAGATTAGTCATTGTGTTGTATTCTGAAGTTTTCAGTCTTGAAAAAGAACTGGGAACAGGAAGATTGCAATTATGTTTTATAATTTAGATTTTCAAGTGGAAGTTCTCTGACTGCCTGTTGAACACTATAGACAAGCACGAAAGGTGAAACAGCAGCTTTCTTTTTGAAGGACCATCACAGTTAAAAGCACAATAATATGCTTCAAAGGAAATTCATCTGGTTATCTCTGTCCTGGTCAAACTTTCCAAGTGTCAGACAGGCAGCTTTAAGAGTAACATTACTAGTTCAGTAATCAGGTAAGGCTTCCACTTAAGGTTTTTAAAGAAGGGACAGGGAGAATTTGGAACAGGAGGAAAGAAAACTGGAGGAGAGAAAAATCATAGAAAGAAGAAGACTGGATTTATATTGGGTTTAAATATTCCCATTTTGAGGTTGAAGACTAAGTAAGGAAGCCCTTCTAAAAAAAAGGTAGAAATTGTGTCAGAAGCAAGATATTTCTACTGTTCCTTCTTCCATTTGAATTTTCCATTCTTATTTTTTTTACAGTTGTGACTCTTTTATCAAAAATTCTGGGAAAAACTGCGCAGTAGTAGTACTGTCAGAACAGTTATAGAGACTATGACCCTATCCACCTGAAGTGCTGCATTCAAAGAGAATAAATATTAAGAAATTTTTCTTTACTGCTTGAAAATAGAATCACAGGTCTCTACGAAATGCCATTATAACTTTTAAACTGGACAAATTCTTACTGGTAAAATTAGTTTCCACCTGGCTGCATTCTAGCAGTAATTTCAGCGGACAAGAAGTCATTCTCAGCTCTTTCTTCTAAATATCACCAACAGTGGCAATGGTGTTTTAAACGTCTGTTTCAATCTCCTCGAGAAGTGGAAGCATATCTTACTCTTTTTAGTTGCTTCATGTCTTCTACACACACACACACACACAAATTAGCCATTAAGACTGCTCCTCGAAGAAAGTTGTAGACAGCAGCCATGTTCAAACAGAACTAAGTTATGGTAATACTGTCTGAAATTATAGATTTGTAGGTTTAAGGGAGTTATTGTAACATGGTTCATCACTAGAAATAGATACATTTCATGGTTTAATTTAACATTTAATGGTCTAATGCATCTGCTCTTTTGTATAATCAAAGTGCATTTGAATTCTCTGCGCATGAACACCGGTCACTGAAATTGTTCCACATCCTGTCATCATTAATGCTACTTATTGTTTCTCTCTATCATATTTTCTTTCATTATCTTTTCTCTTTCTCCTTCTCTGTAAATATTTTGATTAAACACCCCCCAGAGCCACCCCCCACCCCTGTCCCCATGCTCCTCCGGGGCCACCTGGGCCCACCTGACCCAGCCCATGCCCAGCACGGCCCCGTCCCAGACCACCGGGGGACAGCAGCTCCGCACTGGTCCCCACTGGATGCTGGGACCTGTGGCCCCGCGGTGCCAGAGCCAGACGGCACATGGAGCTCGCTATTCCCACCCCAGCCAATGCCATTCATCCTGACCCAGCTTGTTTGCTGGGCAGGAAACACACACCGAATACCTGCACAGGCTACTTCTCTCCTGAGGAGTTCCCTGCGTTTCCCTTCAGTTTCCTGAAGTCAGTCCTGGCTGAATTTATACACTCAATCTTTAGAAGCCCTAAACTGAGCTTGTCGGTTTGGTTTCCTTTTCCCATCACCTCACCCCCCCGCCTTTACTCTGAAAGGAGGAAATGAATATGAAATACTCTTCAGAACTAGAGATGATCTGTTTTAGGTCAGGACTAGGTCAATACAAGGTTGCATTCTGTCAAAACCAGAAGTGTACTTTCATTACTGAGGAGCATTCTTGGAAAAATATACTGATCCAATGCAATCTGTTACTTGGCTTTTACAGAAAGCCAGCCTCATATAATTCTATAAGCCAAAAGCAGAACTTTCTCATCAAAAAAAGTAGTACCCTATTTTGTTACAGTTCTTTTGAATGCACTCAACTGTGAGACAGAAATTCCTTCCCTGCTTCAGATGGTGCATACAAAGGTTTTCTGTATTGTTGAGAGTCGTCTATCAAAGAAATTTCTCTTGGAGGTTTATTTATATACAGACTCTCTTTATTGCTTCAGGCCACCACTCCTGAAGAAAGAGTCTAATCTTTCTCTTGCATTATGAAGTGAAGGGTCAAAATATGTTTTAATAACCTCAAGGCTTATATAAGCACATCACAGGGAAGGAAAAGAGACCAAATGAAGCATAATCTTATCACAAGGCAATTTGGCTATAGTCCGCCTTTTATATATATATAAAAAAAGAGAGTGCTTTATGGTCGCCCTCTCAACCACCCTTTCCAACTTTCCTCGCTTTGACAGCTAGGAGTCTGTCCTCAGACTGAAATCAAAACAAAGGTCAACAGATGAAAGAATGTAAAAGGGAGGTTTTATACAAAACCCTGCCATTAGAATGCCAATAGCTTTCAGAGCCAAGCACTCCATTCACTAGGAAATAAGGCCTGCTTAAACCAAGGAACAGACTGAGACCATTAGCTCTGCTGATGAGATATGTGCACTCACCGTATGAAAATACTCAATCTTCAGTCATGCCAACCCCAGACAGAGCCCAGAGAAATACTCAGAATAGAAACATCTTGGTAGATATTTGGGTATTACAGAGAAATATTGGACAGGTATTGCAATATAAAAATGGAATGGGATTATGGACAGCAAGTTTATATAATTCTTTAACAAAATAATTATATTCTGCACTCATCTTGTCAAAATTTTAATTGAGTAGTGAGTCCTTTCTTAGCCATACATATTCCTACGAATTACTTGGAATGAGTGATACTCATGCAAAGCTATGATCTCCTTTTGCTCTTGACAGTCTGCGAGTAGTTTTGTCCAGGAAAAAAAGCTTAAGGTTTCCTTTATTTTTTTTTGGCCATATGTTATATCCAATGGCAGACCATCAATTACTCAGGACTTTGCTTGCCACACTCCTCTCCAGACAGACACTGATCCAGCTTATCCTGTCCCTTTCATCACTCAGGGGCCGGAAATACCAAATGCACAAATTTCTGGGATTTATTTCCACTTCTCTGTGGTGAAAGAAAGAGGGGTTAAATTGCAGAGCTCTTTTGTGAAGCTCTACATCTGTGTATAACATGTTTCCTAGACTGTGAACCCAAGTATCTGAAGAAAGAAAATTAAATGTTTTGCATATTAGATATGCAAGTTACATGGCAGAAAACAATAGCTCTTCAAGGAATAGTTATCATTAGATATATATGCATAAGAGTGCAGAATTAGACATCATTAGCACAAGACATCATAAATCTGAAACCTTTCTTTATGTTTCAGTAGGAGATTTAGTAAACTAAATGCTCTTTTAAGAATATGCAAATTAAGCCTTAAAGAAAATTATTAAAACACACCACCCCATTTGTTATGTAGAAGACAAAGATAAAAATATTTTTGTGTAGATAGCTGTAATAACTTGTCAACAGTGTTGATGCTAAATCTGCACCGTTACAACACTGTCTCATTGGCAGAGTTATGAATTGTTAGCAAAGTAAACCTGCTGCTGGATACATCATAAAACCAGAGAAGTTTTAGTCTGATCATCTCCTCTTTTCCATCGCAGAAAGTGTGTGCTTCAAGACTGACAGACCACAATGCCAAAGACTTAGCCTGAGGAGACCAAACTCTTTCTTTCATTAGTTTAGCCAAAGATTCCCAGCATCACTGATAACATTTCATTTTGAAAGTTATGTAGTTTTGACAAGATGTCAACATTTTGTTGAGGACAGCAAAGTGCAAAGAGAAAACAATGCTTACAAAAATTGCAACTGAACTAAACAGAAAGGGAAAGGAGCTGAAAGAAAAAGTATAGCTATAATAAAGTACTTTCTCTTTTGTAAATATCACAACTTTGACAATGATCAATTAACACAACTAATGAAAGGTTATGGTGCTTTAAGCAAATTAGCACCTTGTTATTCTCCATCATCTCTGCAGAAATCAAATGTATGTGTTAACAAAATCTATAATTTTTTCCCTTGAATTCTGCTATTGCAGGTGCCAGCCTGTGTGTTATACCCTGGTGACATTCTTTGATCTGAAATTACTGCAAAACTAAGAACACATATGGGCTAGCATGCAACTAACTTCTATGGGAACAGATGGTTGTGCTAATATTTTCACAGGAGTAGTAAAGAAGGCTCAAGAACTTGTTTCTCCAAGTTCTGTGTGGCCACCAGATCATGCTTATATCCTGAAAGTAAGTCTCCCTACAAGTTTTAACAGTCAATGTAAATCCATTCCAAAATGGATTTGTAACCTATTAATGAATCCAAAATACATCCATTAAAAATGTATTTACATCTTAAACCAGAATATAGTTGTATCTCAATAATTTGGTAGATGAAAGGAGATAGTAAAATACTTTAATAACAAAGTAAAAAATTGATTTCAGTATGAATAAGAAGGAAAGTATTAATCTTGTGGAGTTGATTTAAAACTTGTTACAAATAGTTTTGCAACCCTCTATATAGCCTATGGAGCACCATGCACAATTATTAAAATCTACTAGAGATTTGAAAATCCCCTCCTCCACGTCTTCCCAGCCTTCTTTTCTGTGCCCAACTTCAACCTATGCTCTATTTCTTCTACTGCCAGGTAACTCAGTGCCTCATATCCCATATGCCTCATATTGCCTAGCATGTCCAACTTTTTGGACGTGCTCGTCATGTCATTGCTGCCATGGAGAGAGGAAGAGAGGGAAATGATGTTTTAAGAGGAGATGCTTTTCAGCAGAGCATTCTCCTATCCTTGCCTCTCCTGCAAACTGCTGATGTTAAGCAGAGCGAGGCTTAATTCACCTCCTCAAAGTGTCCATTTATCACTGTGTGGACACAGACTACCTGTGTTATGGCAGGTCCTAGTTTGAGTGCATGCTTTTTCCAGCCTTAGTGTTCTTTACATTTTTTGTATGTAAGCTGCAGTTTGTAGTACAAGTTTTATGCAAGCTAACTTATGAGCTCCAGCACATCTACATTTCAGTTTCGTTTATTCAGCTTTCTTGTCTCTGCTTGCCTAGCTCCACTATCTTTCCTACTTAATGAAACCATTTCAAAATCCTCTAGTTACACTGAGTTTTCATTGAGCAAAAGCAGAGAACTAAGCAATGCCTGTTAATGCCATATTGCATACATTAACCTTATGTGTACTATTTTTTTTGTCTGATCTAATTTCCTTTTCCTATGCCCATCCAGATTAGAAATAAAACTGCATTTAAGGAGATAAATACTTCCCTGATGTAATAAATTTACTGGGTTGCAGTTTTAACAATTAGCAAAATACACAGGATTATCTAAAAGCTCTGTTAAGTCAGTGAAATACATTCTGTTTGAACACAAAAGGCTTCAGGGCAGACTCATAAATATTATCAGTCTGCAACTTATTTCCCCTCCATCTCCAATGATCATTACTTTGTCACAGTTATAGTAGTACAAGGCATTCAGCATTTGTCAACTAACTCCTGGGAAAGTACTAACTGAGACAGTCTATTTTTATGAATAAATATACAGTATCTGTAGCTAAAATGAAAAATAACCCAACAACACCAGACAAAACAACACAAACCAAACCAAAATCCAGTTTCTTCAATATCTTTATATAGGCTGTTTCAGAAATAGTCAGGCTCAGTCCTTACTGAGCAGTCTAGCCTTTACTTCATTGTTTTCAGTTGAGCAATCGCCAAAAAAGCCAAATTTGCTTTCCCTTGATATTATATTTTTGAACTCTGTTGTTAAAACTGTGTTTATAACCTATGGTCATTATTGCTTTTGGACTTCCAGAGCCAACATGTAGATGTAATCACAGCAGTAAATACGATTTCTCAGTCTACTGAGCGCTGTACTTTTGAAAACAAAGCAAGAAATTTTCTTAAAGCAGGATGATCTCTCATAGACATGTATGTATGTGTGTATATATATTTACACATCTATTCATATATATATATACGAAAAAACATGTACTTATTTTGTTGAAATTGTGTGATATTTTGACATCAGGAGGAGTTGTAGCACACATTCATCTAAACACAGCTATGTTTTCAAATGACATTGTTTTGCTTTTAACCTCATTATTTTATTATCTTAAAAAAGAAGCTTTGAAGATGCCATAAAATTTCCTGTAAGCCAAAACACAGCAATACCAGAACCAGACCACTACCCTTATGAAGAAAAATTGCAGGCTTTCAGTTTGAAAACACAAGTGATACAAATATAAACAAAAATATCTTCATACAAAATATTTTTGTGACCCTGATTCTGGTTTCTCTGGCAGTGGCAGCCCCTAGAAACAGAAGGCCTGGGGGTTGCAGAATAGGAGGTCTCCAGCACTGGAAGAAGTGTTGGCTGCAGCCTGATGCTTATTCATATCGATTTCAAAAGACACAACACAGAGAAAGAGGGGATTCTGCTGCTCCCTTGTCCACTTACATTGCAGGGCTCCATTTTAGAAACTGATCATTTATTTTCCACTGCTTTTTCCACAAGGTTTGGTCAGAGAATATTTTGTTTAATAAGAGTATCAATGTCTCTATAGTCCCTATCTATTATTTCAATTTTATCTGCTAATATTAATCAGCAGTTTTCAGCAAGTTTGAGGATTTGCTGTTGAGGCCGCCCTTCAAGAACTCTAACCTGTACTTGACATGCTGTCCACTGGCACCTTTCTGAAATGGAAGGGCTAGAGTTGAAACTTGAGGAGTCAAGTCATGGATCTGGATTGAAATTTCCATCCTTTGAGTTGATGTCTCTTGTACAGAAGGGTTTCGAAACACACACTGAGCAATTATATAACTTTGTAGAGAGGATTAATCTTCCCAGTTTCTCTGGAATCCATGTGAGCACATACTGTAAGCAGACTCTGGGCCTGCCCAATGAAACAATAGCAACCCCATCAGTTGGAAAGCAGTAGGTTTTAACCTTCTAGTTATTTAACTGCTCTATAAAATCAAACTGCTTTTACAATTCCCTAGCCAAATCAGTGAGAGGGTTCAATAGACAGTGCTAACATGAGCCTCCTACCACTCTTCCAAAAAACTAAGGCAAGAACCCAGTGCAGCTGTCAGCACAGGAGGTGGCAAGTAGTCTGCATCGTGATCCAGTACATGGATTTGGGGATCATTGACAAAATAAGGAAACATCAGCAGAAGGGAGGCAGGTAGTCATCAGGAAAAATAGTACTTTGAACTCTCTTTGTTCAAAGAACAGACTAACTCATGGTGAAGCATGGAGTCAGCTTTTAGATAAAGCTTGATTTAAAGATCATAAAAATAATAAGTAGCCTATCAGCAGACTTAGTGTGGCCATAAAATCGTGAGAAAATTTGAAGAGTGACTGGTCTGATGTCACACAAACGTCTCACTGCAAAATAAATACCTATCTTTCTTCCTAAAAACGGATGTATAAAAACCAGCATAATGAAATATCTTTTGAAAACCAGACAAGAGCATACAGCATGACTAACACCCATTTATAGTAGGTGCAGCTGGAAGCCCAGGGTGCCCATGTGGAAACACTAATTGCTAAGCATCTGTAAGCAATGAAGGACATCCCTTTGTAGGAACTTAATAAACTTTCAGACAGATTTATTTACTTATCAGCGTGGTTCTAGGAGAACAAGTCTTTTCTCAGTGAATTATGCTTTTAATACATCATGTTGAAAGAAGCTATTAGCCAATGTCGCCGTGAATGCCATCAGAACAAAATATCAGCACTGTCAGTTAGCAGCAGCCTAGTTGAAGTCTCATTGAATTATAGAAAAAGATCCCAGATGGTTTAGATCATATTGCACACAGGGGATCTTACTGTTTTGTTTTTTCCTTCTAACTGAAATTCATCCCCTTGTTGTGTCTTCTCTCAGGCTTTTGCTGACTGCTTCACTCATGGTTCTGTAGAGTTAAGGCCAGGGCTCTCCAGAGCATCACAAGTCTGCCCTATTTTCCTCTCCTGCTGCAAAGGCTGGGACTGTCTTTTACATCAAGACACTTCAAGGCTACACGTTACCTTTCATCAGAAGCCATGGGTCAATCAAATGAGGTGTTTGGAGAGAAAAGAAGCCAAAAATTCCCTCTTCTGTGAAATAGAGGAAAACAAGGACATGCCCTCTGTCTATATTCTGTCTATATCCTACACTGCCTTTTAAAGAGCAAGACTTCCCCAAATCAGAGAAACTTCTGATGCTGAATGAGCTATATGAAAGGGGGAAAAGAAAAAGAACAAGAAGAAAGGGAAAAAAATAGGGAAAAAAGGGGTAAAAAAAAGAAGAAAAAAGAAAAGAAGAAAAAGTCTCATTTTATAAAGTTACAAATTATTTTTTATGGCTCAGGTAACTGCAATTAGTTATTAACTTCAGATTAATTTTTCAGTGTTGCTTGCTCTTTTTATTCCCCTCCTCCTATATTTTGTACTATAGTTTAGATAGTCTGAGAAAGTCTACCAAAAAAGCATTTGAGCTATTTTTTAGGCCAAATTTTTAAGATAGAAAAGCAGTGAAGTAGCAGTGAGGCCACACTGTTATGAACTACTCTGCCAAGCAACTTGTCAAGGGGCTTCCTCTACATTAATAACTAGATGTCACTAGAAAATTGATGTCTCTCTATGGAAATACTTTTTTTACAGTTAGAAAATTCTAATAAACTCCTCTAACTGTTGAGCTTAACATTTCCCAAAAACATTTCAGGAGATGGTGAAAGTGGAGAGTCAGTTAATGTTAAACTGGTACCATAGAACTCCCATGTTTCAAAATGCTATAGGATATTTTTGGACAACCATTAAAAGTATGTTTTTAAACTTCTTGTTGGAAAGAACAGATACCATTTCCGCAATGAGAAAAATACTTTGCTTGAGATGCTTGAAGAAAACCCAGGTTTCTTTCATTTCAAAAGACATTAGTTTTCCTTCAATTCCATTGTAATTAATTAAATATTCTGTAATTTTAACTAATATTGAACTCAACACCTAAAAAAAGCCTTTCTGTTTGCTTAACACAAGCAAAGCATTAAACACAAAGGATGTTGTGAAGCCTTTGGCATCCTTTAGTCACATTATTCAACTGCAGCTGTGGCGAGGCAATGATGACATTTCATGGCCTAAGGCTGTCATTGCTGTCCATGTGAGAACACTGTTACACCTGGACTTCAAGTGGCTTGTGGTCTGATGAATTCAGTAATTCAGCAAGGGGCTCTTTCACCCTTTCTCTGCTCGTATTCCACCCATCTGAAAGAATACCTTACTCCTGACCTTCCGGATAAGGATACAGACTTATTAAAATACTTACTCTCATGCAGGGATGAGGAGAGACAAAATAACTTGATTTAATCTTACTGACTCATAAAATAAATAAATACAGAAACAAAATATATTACATTTTCCTGACCTTACCATTTGCTTACCAAATCTTTAGCGGCCAAGAACTACAAGGCACATGCTTAAGACATACCCCAGAAAGTGTTTAAATCAATTTACACATCGAAGATGACAGTGTCCCTTGAGTCCTTGTGGTTTATCACAGATAACGCAAAGTCTACTCACAGAGAATTCCTAAGGCAACTTGTATTGATGGGTCCAGCAACACCCACTTGCTCCAGTCCTCTTACAGCAGGGATTTTTAATTGCCCACAAAATCTTGTGCAAGCAGTCCTTTTCCTGGGGTGCACAGATAGAGTGGACAGCACAGAGAATTCTCTCAAAAACCCATAAATCAGAAGTGGCCACTACTGATTATATTGTTTCACAACGAAGGAAGGTTGTGGGACTACTGCAGGTTTTAAAAGGTTGTAAGCACAAACCTCATTTAAAACTACACAAACTTAATTCTGAGACATAGAAAATCAGTCTGATTGGTCATAAGGGACCCAAGGTATGACCTTCTCAGCAGCTGAAGATAGAGAGCTTGGGCTGGACTAAGTCAGTAATTACAGGGCTTACTGTAGAATTATCATGGGCTGTAACAGGAAAGGAAAAAATCCACTGCTCCTTAATTGTATTTCAGGTAGTGGGAATGTGAAGACCTCATTTGACAACCTGCCCTTGCTAGTGATAAACTTATGAAGTGGTCCAGTAGGGAGAAAAAGAAGGGTTTGTCTAAGTGTAGTTCCTCATCATAGTGCCCAACTGTTTTTAGATTGTTCTGAAAAAGAGATTCAGGGAGTGAGCATTTTTCTCACAATTCACTTGAATTCCAAAAGGTTAATTTGCATTTTCATTTTCATAATTGACAACTTAATTTGTTGCAGATGTTTTAAAGAAAATGTAGAAATAGTAACAGAAAAAAAAAAAAGCTAAAAAATCAGCTCCTAAGCAATATAATTTTAAAACTTTCTGAAGAAGACAACAATCATAAAATTCCTTGGTTTTTAACAGTTTCCTTTTCTGTTTGTATCCAAGAAACTAATATAGCTCTGTCAAATAAAAAGCAAGAAACTGACTGAGGAACCAAAATAAATCCTGAAACTAGGATGAAAAGTGTATTTTGACTCCAATTTTCAAAAGGCATCTCTGTCTGAAGCTGCTGTTTCTGCTGCAATAGTTCTAATACTTCTCTGGGCTAACATGGCACAAAATATCCAGGATAAGCAACCAGTTTATCTTATTCCAAGAATTCATTAAGATGCCAAAAGGAGAACACATACAGAAAAAAGTTCCTACCCACTTCTAGTCATTCCAGAAGGACTGGTTAGAGCACAACTGCTTAAGATCCTGTTGAGATCCAAACACAAATGACAAAATACTGCAGTTCATCCCACACACAGGTAACCCATTTTACTCAGCTTCCTACCCAACTCCTTGAACACTCTTGCTGCAGTGTCAGCTCAGAGCAGTCTGGAATTTTTATAAAATTGCATGTGGATTGCTGAGGTTGCTTTAGTTATGACAATCATTCCTTTAACTAATAATTACTGAGCAGAGGTGCTATGTGAATTATTAAATGATGGTTAAATAACTGTGAAAGGCCCTGTATTCAAGTTTACTAAATTCAGATCAAACTAGTAAGAGCTTGGATCACTACCTCTTTAGAATTAACAGTCTAGTTTAATGATAAAAACTGAATCAGCTTTAAACTAAGTTTGAATCAAACTCAAAATATTGAAAAATGTGGCAATTAAGGAATCAATGCCTATTCAGTTTTGTAAGCTCGAATTTCTGTCCCAAAAAATGAGATACATATGATCTACAGTTTAGATCAAATCCAGAAGAAATGAAGACTAAGTTATTTTGTTCACACATCCACTTTCCTCACAGTACTTTCTTACCATAATGTAGTACTAATTATGAAGCTGAGGGTCATCAGTCATGAACTCAAAATTATCCCTGAAGCTGGACTGCTATCCCTGAAGTTAGCCCTGAAGGAGTTCATTTGGTCTCACAATTAGGCCTACAGAGCAAAGCTGTACTAAATAGCAGACTAAAGGCAGATACTCCGACACGCTCAAGTCCTACCAGGACACTGAAATGTAACCCTATGATAACTAGACAGTGCTAATTACTTGTCTCACACCTATTTCCTGGAATTACAGTAGGCACCAGCCCAAATGACAATTATTTTCAATATCGGGTAAGACAGAATTTATCTATACAGTCATTTCTGGGATATTATCCCCAACGTTCTTATGTCTTAAAATATTCTTAAAACACTTTTCTGCAACAAAGACACCTTCTTTTTTTCCTCTCTCTTTTCTGGCAAATTTGAATAAGTCTAGCAGCTTCAGAAGTTCAATGTTTCTTCCGAATAAAACCCTCAACAACCCAAACACAAAACACTTAGCTAAAATGGATGATTTACCAAATTTGGAATCTGGATTTTGTAGCTCTGTTAAAAAACTGAGGCTATTTTTTAAGATAAATTTTGGTTTTATATGAAAACAGTCTCATGTTATTTTAATACCTATTCATTTCTGTTTCCCAGTGGTACAGAAATACATGAAAATGAAAAATATAATAGGCAGTCTGGGAAATTTATTCCTATTCAGAAAATGTATTGGAATGGCTTCCAGTCAAATTACACACAAGGAGGATGTAAGTAGGATGGATTGCGGTAATTCTTTTAGCCTCAACAATTTCTCTTTATCTGTTTATCTGTGATTCAGCTAGTTCACTGATAAGCAAATTGACCTGCAATCTCTTTCTGCTTGCATTAATCATATATATTATAGGTCTGAAGCACCCCTTCATAATGTAGAGAAATCACAATGTATCGTTCAGGACAAAGACAGTGAACTGGATGTGTTGGCTTTACTACTTTAATTAACAAACATTGGAATCTCTTCTCACCAAAGTTATCACTATACAATACTGGTCAAAAGCAGCTTTTATCCTCCTGGAGTAAGACCATTTCCCCTCTATATTGAGGCGTGTTTTACAAATGGAGCTACTTTATTGAATAACCTTCATGAAACAATTCCAAGGAACTATGCCAAAAAAACCCCAACAACAAACACCCTTCCCCACCCCCTTATCTTCCCAAAAAGAGGAGATGAGGAAGCATTTAGCAGGATCTTTTTGAATAACTTCAAACTTTCATACTATGAAGAGCTGCAGTCATGGATGCAAGTCAGCTAAGCAACATTTATCCTTTTCATGTTAAAGGCAGTGAAGCTGCCTTCTCCGAATGCTCTACATCCCTGTTTTCTTATCACTACGTTGTTATTACATTTAGAAAGTAACTTTTTAGAGTGTTTAATATAATAGTAATAATGTTTGAAGGGAAAATGTTTCATTAATAAAGACAGTAGAATTTATGAGTAAAACATGGTCTAAACATATACCTAGAAACTCTTGTCCTATAACAAAACAGAAGATGATACTCAACACCTGTGGATTAATTGAGCCCATGGATCATTAAGCACAGGTGAAGGCTCCTATGACACTGGGATGCTTGAAGTCCTGTCAGTGTCTCACACTTGGTCTTACCTGTTTGAAGATCACACAAATATGAAAACAGGAATATATGGAATAAGTACACTGAAGGAGCCTGGTATAAATGAAAGAATCTGGTAAGTGTGCATCACGGGCTGCTGCCTTCAATGGCTTATGCATCTTCACTATGACATTGTCCTTACAAATGCCTTGTCACAGAAGCAAAAGCTTTGGTGGAGCAACTTGAAATCATGCAAGCATAGAATCATAGAATCAGCTGGGTTGGAAAGGACCTCTGAGATCAAGTCCAACCCTTGTTCCACTACCACCACAGTTACTAGACCATGGCACTCAGTGCCACATCCAGTCTCTTCTTAAATACCTCCAGGGAGGGAGAATCCACCACCTCCCTGGACAACCCTTTCCAATGTCTTATTACTCCCTCTGTAAAGAATTTCTTCCTAACATCTAACCTAAAACTCAACCTCCCCTAGCACAGCTTGAGACCATGCCCTCTTGTCTTACTGCTGGTTGCCTGGGAGAAGAGACTGACCCTCACCTGTCTACAACCTCCTCTCAGGTAGTTGTAGAGAGAGTGATAAGGTTTCCCCTGAGCCTTCTCTTCTCCAGGCTAAACAACTCCAGCTCTCTCAGCCTCTCCTCACAGGACTTGTGCGCAAGTCCCTTCACCAGCCTCGTTGCTCTTCTCTGGACCTGCTCCAGCCCCTCAATATCCTTCCTGAACTGAGGGGCCCAGAGTGCTGAGTACAGGGGAAGGATCATTTCCCTGCTCCTGCTGACCACACTGTTCCTGATGCAGGCCAGGATGCCATTGGCCTTCTTGGCCCCCTGGGCAATCTGCTGGCTCATGTTCAGCCTCCTGTCGATCAGCACCCCCAGGTCCCTTTCTGCCTGGCTGCTCTGCAGCCACTCTGTGCCCAGCCTGGAGCGCTGCAGGGGGTTGTTGTGGCCAAAGTGCAGGACCTGGGACTTGGCCCTGTTGAACCTCATCCCTCTGAAATCAGCCCAACTCTCCAGCTTGTCCAGGTCCCTCTGCAGAGCCCTCCTGCCTTTCAGCAGATCAACACTCCACAGCAGCTTGGTGTCATCTGCAAATTTGCTGGTGGTACATTCAATCCCCTCATCCAGATCATCAATAAGGATATTAAACATAATGTACTGTAGTCTATGGAACTGCTTACTTGGACCATTCAAACATCTGAGCATTTTACTGGTAGGACTGAAAATTTTACATAGCCTGTCTACCTTAAGGTGAAGATGAATATTTTGATTGCAGCTTCAGCAAAAAGGGGTAAGAACTTCAATGTAAGAAAAATGAGAAAATGCAGTATCATATTGAGTGCAGATAACAGTGTCTCACCATGCAGTTTAGGAGCCTGAATTTCTTTTGTGCAGCTTTGTAATTTGTAATATACTTATATAAAATCAATAACACTAATATAAACATGGTCTCAATATGTACTCAACTGTATTTATTGAAATCTATTCTTATGGGTCTAATGACACACAAGATCATTACACAGAAATTAATATTATATATTATATGTATTAATACTGAGTTTTATTATTTAGGATTAACAAAACAGGAAAGAAGGACTTACCGTTCTTCTTATAGAACATGATTTCTCCTTTGAATTCTATCTTTTCCTCCAATGATTTCTCAATTTGAAGAATCATCTGCTCATTTGTTTCAGCACCAAGTAAAAATTTACAGCTGCAGCTCTTCTGCATGACTTCAGTCCGTGCAAACCCAGCAAGCTCACAGAAGCCATCCGAGCAGTAAACTATAGGGAATCCCTTAGCCACCTGAGCATTTGCAAGGATGAAGTTACTGTCTGTAGAGGAACACAAAAGCAAAATACGAATTACAGTCTAAATTCTACACCATTTGACATAATACTTCCTTTATACTTGAGCATCATAAGAAGGAGGAACAACTGGACATACATTTAAAGCAGAGTCCCAACTGTCTGCAAAGAAGAATCTACTTGTAACTCTGGAATGAAATCAAGTCTCATAGTCCACAGATCACCTTCATGTGATGGTTCTTCATGGCTTGGTACAGCTTTCCTCACTGCATCCTCAAGGAATACTTTATGGTAACTAACTCTGAGATACATGTCAGCACATTAAAACAACCACTTGACTGGTGACAAACATCGAAGTTTTGGAAAAATTTCAAGCATGTTATATTATGCTGCCACTCAGATTACTCTGGAGTCTGAACAGACATAGCAATATGACAAAAGGAGAATCTCTCTATGCTCTCAGTAAGCTGATGTTGATCTTTATCAACACTCAAACTAATTTCTTTTGTATAATTTTGTAAGGGAATCCTTAAAAGTACAGTTGAGGGACATTCCAGGCTACATGGGTATTGTTTGTCTTTTGTCTTCTCTCTCTCTTTTTTTTTTTAGGGAAAAAGATTTCATCTAAAATCAGTCAGCTGTCTTCCAGAGCCTCACCAACTTCTCCTGTCTGAAACAGGCACATAAAAGATTCACCATTCTGTTACGTTTAATGGTCTTTATAAATTTTCAGTGTGTTTAAGCTGCTACTATCATGTATGATACATTCAAGAATAGTATATTGGCACAGAGATCAGGCAACAAAATGCAGTGTTCTAATTTGATTTCAAACCTTCGGCAAATCTAATAACTGAACCTACTGGCAGCCTAACAGCTCATTCCCATCCCTTGCTGAAAGTCCTTGAAGGTTTTGTGTCTCAGACCTTCATCTTCAGCTTATATTAACAGCTCTAGCACTTAACAGTCTTTTTGAGTTATCAGGGAGACCCTTTCCAGATAATATAGGAACTTCTCATACAGGTTTTTTTGGCTTGTATGTTTCCTTATCTTGAAGTGGAAAAAAAAAGTTTTATGGGAGGAATCTGTCTAAATTTGACATTGAAGGAGGAAAGACTGTTTTTTGCCTATTGCTTGTTAAGGAATGTTTATCTCACAGCTTGCTAGCATGAGCTTAGAGAGTCTAGTCCCGAGACAGGTATCTCTCATTTTTCAGACATATGTGCCTGTAGATTCATGTGTATGTATTAGGAGGAAATACTGTTAACTAACCCATAATCCCTTGATAAATATTCATAAATTTAAAGAGAAAAATAATGAACTATTTTAATGGAAAACTCAAGTTGATATGCCTAGACCCCATACAGGGATATATTATTCATGATTGGGAAGGGAGGGACATAATTCTTAAACTAAAATAGAGGAAAAATAGGTCTGCTTTTCAGGCTGAACTGTCACAAAACTTCTACATCTGTGGAATTCCAACAACTTCAGCTATGTTATTCTTTAATTACTCAAGGGATAAAATACTATGACTTATACTGCTAAGATTTCAGTATTTTAAAGACACTTGAGATTTATTAAACAATCAATTTGTTCTCAAGACTTTCCTTCAGTTACCCACATTTTGATTAAATTTAATTAAAGTCTTTCAATAAATGATTGGTATGTTAAAGCAGACTTTTTGCATTTACCAAATAATGTGTTTTAAAAATGTATTCTGGTTCAGTTCAGTGCTTGACTTAGCCTGTCATTTTTATTTGCCTAACTAGGGAATAAGTATCATTACCATTCATGCACTAACATGCTGCTTCCCCTGTCAACACAAAACTAAATCCACACACTGCCAAAAGAATTAAAATCATGGGCTTGCAGTACATAATGACAGTGTTACACTGCAAGATGTACATACTAAATGCATCTGTAGCTATCAGATTAATTTACTTCTGGGTTTCCCTATTGTTTAAGATACAATTATGTGATGTAATGACTGCTATTGGTTTTGTTTGTTTGGTTTTTTTTTTCCAAATTCTAATTGTTATGAGTTTCAAGAAGCAGAATATGGAACACCAAAATGACAGAAAAGATACCGATGATGTGCAGCAGTGTTTGAATACCATTATGAACAGGAATACACTGGAGCCTACCAAGCACACCATGATTTTTTGAAAAACTTAAGGTGGCCAAACTCTATTGTCATTTAGATCAAAAAAACCCCAGAATACTATTGGTTACTTTAACATTCTTGGAAGAAAACAGTTTACTTCTAAATACCAATCCAGTGCCAACTACAATAAGAGGCAATCTGTCTCTTATCACCAGATTCCTGATAAGGCTTGTAAGCCTAATTTTACTGAACTTTTTGTATACAGTAGCAAAGCATCAGTATTAGGAAAATGCAGTCAGACTCCTATTTTCTGCTTTTATTGAGCTTGAAATTCAAATATAACTACAAGAGATTCACCTGTAATCCCAAATTAGTACACTAGGGAACATATTTAAATAATTTATTGAAAAAATTCTTGTAATACTAAGGGATCAAGAAACATGGTGTCCGATAATTACACATATCATTAAATTCTTCAGTAATATTTATTGTGATAATTAACATTTACCTATTACATAAAGTAAAATTTAAAGAAACCCCATATCTTAAAATACTCTGGTCAAAAGTTTATTTACTTCTTTATTTTCATATCTTGAACTCCTTAATACTATTTGCTATTACTTGTGCATGTAAAAAACTATAAAATATTTCCAAAAAACAAGTACTGAGAGTGCAATTTCTATTATTAGGGCTTCAGTGTTACACAAATAACAAATATAACATTTAATTCCATCATCTTCCATGACAGCTAGCTAGATCTTAAAATGTAAAGGAAGAAAAATGACAACTTTAGAATAATTTGTTAGAAAGCTATGGACTGGAAGACAACACATTTGATTATCTTTGAACTTACAGTAGGAAAGTTGCAGTGAGTGATACAAACCTATTGGTCTGTATATTTTGGTATATGTTTGCGTATAGATTGAACACTTCCATAATAATATAGAAGCTCTTGAGTTGAAAATTATTTTTCAGCACATTGGCCTGAATATTAAGTAATTTTATTCAGGTTGCTTCATCAGGAGACAATACTTGATTATTGACAGATGATTTTTAAATTTTTTTTTTTAGATAAGAAAATACGTTAAAGCTAAATACTTATCTCTTGAGAAAGATGTAACCTTGAACCTTTAGGATTTTTTTAGGACTACAAGGAATTTGGAACAACAGAGTAGAACTGCGTAAGAAAGTACATATTTGGAAAAAACTGTATTAGCACTCTTCTCAGAAATTCAGTGCTGTAAGACTGTGCAAAATAAATAAAAATATTCAAATTGCATATTTGTATATTAACCTTTAATAAAAATGCATGGTTCTGTGTTCAGGTCTGCATATTGATGTGTAAAGGAGGATTTAAAAGTGTTAGGATGGGACAAGAAACCTAGATACGAAAATATCCAACAACGTTCATGAGGTTTTCCTTTAGCTACAAGTCAGCAAAGACGGATGAATATGACAGAAGTCCATGACTAGTCAGCCCAATTTAAAAGCAGATTTCTTTCAACTGTGATTCTTTTACTTTAATTTTCTATAAAGATCTAATTCCTTTTTCACATGAAAGTTGGAAGGAAGAATATTGAGAGCTTGCACGCCTGCATTCATTTTGGAAGTAGGACATACTGCAGAGGACAGGATATTAATCAACAGAAGACTCACATGGCTTCCAGTAACCTCTGCCAGAAACACAATGTAAAGTCAGACAAAATCAAACAAGATGAACCAGAGCCATGCTAACTACACCTTCAATTACAGGCACATTGTTACCCTGTTTCAGTGATCTGATACCCAAAAATTATAACCGAAGAAACAGAAGAAATTGACCTTGCATGCCATCTAATACAGAGAATCATGTTTGTTAATCATCCCATGACAGAGTTTCAGAATTAAGATAAAGTCTTTATACAATACTCTTCCCCCTAATTAATGCACGCAATTTATCTGTTTGTAATGACACTGTGTTACATTTATATTCTGCACTCCCTTATTGAATCTCTCATACATAGCAAAAAATGACAAAAGGATTTTTGCTTTAATACCATAGCTATATCTGCTAAAAATCTCATCACTGTGCTTCCCCAGTTCTTTTAACAGTTCTTTTCAATCAAAGTCCAGGTGGTTTCATGAAGAGAACACCTACCTGACTTCTTGTGCAACTGAGCAAAGCCAACTACCATTCTAATTTTAAATATTAAATTATTTATGAATTAAAGAGGGAAAAAAAAAGTCCTACAGAGGAAAAAAAGTCTTTAGCAATCGAAAAAGCTGCATTAATGAAGCAAGTCACACAGTTACTCTATTGATTGTAGAACAGTTTGTAATGCTTCTGGATGAAAGGATTTGCTACACTTAGATTTGATTCCACAGTTTCTACACAGGCAACTCAACAAGAGAAGTCTCACTGCATGTTCATGCAAATTCCTGTTACAGAGAACATGACCACATTAACAGCTAAGATTACTGATTACTGATTAATTGAATGATTAAAGTAGAATATGAAAACATTTAACTTTATGTCAGCACATTTAGATCCAAGTGAATTTACGATCCTCTGAATCTGATTGAGATTAAGATAGTTTTTATAATGCATACACTTCCAAATATTAAAGTTCTTCATGAAAAATCTCAGTGCAGTTGACTGGGTCACTAATGTGAGGTGCAGATTTATCTAAATCTAACCAAGTCAAAAAGAAAGCTGATTATACTGATACTTCTTCCCACCCTTCACTAAAAATGAATTCACATTCCAATGAATTTACAGTAGTACAGTGAAAGGTAAAACTATTGCATTATAAAATACAAGTATGGACTGATGAACAAAAGATCTATCACTGTAACCCACTGTAACCTTTATAATTGATTTAATTGGCCAAGTCATTCCATTAAAAGGCAATGTATTCATAAAATTGGGTAATAGCTACAAATTCAGAGTACAAAATTATATTTGAAGTACCTAGCCCTATGGGCTCACCTCAAGGGGTGAGCTGCATAGCTTCCATTTAACCTGCATGGACAAAAACAATTCCCTTTATGTAGAAAAGTTCTGAATTTAACAGCTAAGAAACCAACCTTTCACTCTGTATTTACAAAAATATTTAGTTTGACAGTGAAAATGCCTTGCTGTGTACAATATTTATAGCTCCAAGAAGAATTAATATGTAATGCAGTTCAGCATAGAGGTATCTAAGCAAAATTTGGACATTTGGAAGCTAAATCATCCCCTAGTCTTATTGATAAACACGGGTCATAAGACACTTAAGAGACTCAGTGTTTAATGATCTCGAACCCAGCTTTCATTGCCATTAGTGCATCAGGTCAATACTAGAATAATGACTGCAGCTTTCTTCATGACCAATATTCCTATTGTTTTTCTAATCCCAGTATCATTTGCATCTACTTGAACTCTAAAGTATGAGACTGAGAAAGACTTTGTTGAAATAGTAGCACTGCTGTTACTGCTCATTTATGATCAAAAAGCACCTTTCAAATAAACAGTCAGTGCAATTGTAATGGGTGAACTATACCAAAGGAGAGGAACTTTTAGCAGAGAATGCTTTCAAGTTCTTCAGAATTAAGCTCCACCAGCAGAAGTATACATCTACCTCTTTTTCTCAGAAGGAAACACTAACTAGTCTAAGATATCTCTTTACATTTTTTTTATATTTACCTGGAATTATAAATTCACATATGTCAGTTGAATCAAGGTAGCAATTAAATATTTCTTTTCCTAACCTTAAGCTTTGATTATGACAAAATTTTTCAGTAAAAAACCTATTATATTCTATTTTATGAGCTTTATTTGTGTTATTGATTTTGCAGTGACTGCCAGTACACAGTGCTGATGTAACTAAAAAAGCTATATTGTAATTGTCAAATATTAACATGACAGTTTTATAGGCGTTGAAGTGCTATGAGTAAAAAAACTACACAGAAGACATTAACAGTGAAGAGACATGGTAACTCATGACTCGCCAGCCTGTTGTGACAATGTGTGGTGTCATGCAGAAGTTACTCACTGGGTGCTTGTTTTTCTGACAGAACTAAACCCTCCATTCTGATGCAAGAGTTCAGCTGCTGTTTGGTGTATTCTGTGACCCACTGAAGAGCAGAGTGCACAGACTCACATTTCCAAACAAATCATATTTTGCAATTTCTCCAATAAAACACATGGAAATTTTAAATTCAGCCACTAGGTAGAAGGGCCACTTGCATAACCCAGCTGTACTTGATTTGCTGGGCATTTTTTCCCTACAGTTCTGTTGGATTAAAATTCACCCGGAATGCCAGAAGTGGAATTTTTATAAGTCAAAATAACACACAGAGTTCTCATACGCTCAAATCATATAGCCCAATGATTTAGAGCCTGGGACCATGACTTGGTTTCAAGTGGTCACCGAGAGGAAGGTTTGCAGATAACAGAACAGAAACATATTCAAAGACAAGAGCCACATTGTCAACAAATATTTATGTGATCCTGTCCATACATTCTTTTATCACTTCTCTGAAATAGAAATAAGACAAGGATTTTAAAGCTGGGGTTTTTTAACAGCTTTTTAAAGCACTATGTCATCTACTCACAATAGGTGTTCAGTTTACAGACATACTGAACTTTCACCATTGCATAATATTACATGGGTTTAGTGTCCTACACTTGCCTTTACTATGTAACATGCCTGATGAACCAGTTTATAATACTGCTGCAGTGGATAACCCTTTGAATATTTGTCCTCAATGTATGTACTGCTACTGATGTTGCAATATATGAGCAGCCAGATGTTACAGATGCTGCTAAGAGAGCTAGTGGAAGAACACAGGGAAAAAAGATTTACCAGTTATTATTCCTGAACACCTGAGGGGAGCAGCTAGACAATTTGAAGTCAGTATGAAATGCCTTTAAATGATCACGTCCCTGACTCTTCGAAATCTAATGCTCCTTTCTTCTCACAAGACTGTTTGTTGGACTGGTAGCTCAGAGGCTTGGAAAATATCCTGATACTATCTATACTGGAAATAAGAAACTGGATTTGTTTACAGTATGATGATGGGGAGTGGAAGAACCATTTACCTACTATTGAGAAAGTTTCATCTTATCACTTGAAATGAGTAGATTCTGTGGAAATTTGTTTCCCCTTAGAAAGTGACCATATAAAAAAACCAAAGGAACAAAAACATTGTGGAAAAAAAGAAATATAAAAGAATATTAGTGCAAAGACACCAGAAGCTACTTACTCTCCATGTGCTAAGCAAAGGAAACTTTCAGCACTATTCACTAAAAGGATGAAGGAGACATTACACTTTCAGCCCTGGAAATGAGGAGAGACTCCAGTGAGGCATGAATCATAAACCTACTAGTTCTCCTCTGGGACAGTGGGGTATTTCATACCAAGGTTCCTCATCTGAACAAAATGATCTATCCTCAAAACACAACCAGAACCTAGGTCTGGGTTTAAAGTGAAAGCAAAGGGGCAGTAGTCATCTTTCCTCACCACTGTCTGCCTAAAGCAGTACTTGAACTTCACAGAGGGTGTTGCAGCACCCTCAGCTTTTCACCCTTGGCTATCCCAGATGCATCTGGTCCTGCACTGTAACAGCCCACAACCTTTGCATACAATTTACATTTGCACGGGTGAGGTACCCAAACGGCAAAGTCAAAACAACTAGCTGGTCAACTATCACGTTGCTCTGATATTCTCTAAGAAGCATTCACCATTTTATACAGGTGCTATACTGCACGGGAGCTGTTACTCAAAGAAGCTCAAGGCTTATTTTCATGTATGCTAGCTCAAATAAATAATTTCTTGGCTGTTCACTGTCACTTTAACAATCCTCTCTGACCGCCATGACAATTTCATGCCAGCTTGTGGTGACCTTTACTGTATTGATTTCTCCCTATAATTATTTTACTGCAATATTAAGGTGTCAGAACTCTATGATTAAAAGTAATCATTTTGAACCTTGGAAGTTTAGATGTTCCTCTCTAAGTCTCTGAAATTAAAGGGTAATCTGGAGTTAATTTTAATGGGGAGGAAAAAAAAAGACTCCCTTGTGCCTAGTCCAGTGAAATGAGTTCTCTGTAAACAGTAAGAATTTCTGCATGCAGTTTTCTCACAGAAGTAACACTGATCTGAAATAATGTGGTGGAAAAGAAAGTCCGTTCAAAGAAAGTTCATAAAAATTGACAGAAATCATATTAAAAATGGTTCATAAAATGACGAACAGTGTCCAGGAAATGTCATTTTCAGAAAAGGAAATGCCCTATTTGCCATAATAAAGAGTTACACTTTATGTCCCAAACATCCTTTCAGAATCAAAATAATTCTAAGAATTGCAATGGAGGGCTCACTGACAATGTCTTGAGCAAGATCTGTAAAAACACAATATTTTGAGTGTGGAAAAGGATGAGATGGAGGTTACAGATGAGAATGCAATTAAGTTATCATATTCAGCAGAAAAGAAACCGTATTGTGACTTTCCCAGCAGAGAACGTTCTCATGAAAAATTTGGAGGAAAAATCCTTAAAAAACTGTGGAAGAATCAATGCTGTTGTGCAATAAGCAAGTAGAATAACCATAGGCTGCTTTTTCTTGTAATGACGCTGCTGTGGACCTCCCGAATGATTGGCACAGGAGTAGCAGCACCTGAGCTTAGACCTACTGATTTATTGAAGATATACAAATAAATGAAGAAGCTGTTTGGGGAACTGGAAGGACTTGAGGTGAACATTGCCATAAGATGGTCTCGCGAAGAAAAATCCAGATTTTGGCTGAAGAAGCGGATATGGTAGGGAAGATTCAAAGCATCTGGAACTTCTTTGCAGTAAAGGAGTACATACATACATGTATAAATACACAGGCAAATTGCTGCAGTTTTGACTACTTACAGGAAGAAAAACAAAATTCGGACTAAGTATTGTCTCAATGAAAGAAATCAGGCCCAGGAAAAGACTGCTATAATAAAGAAGTTTGCTGAACTTAACCTCAAAGAACTTAAGCAGTACAGATAAAAGAAGAAACACACAAAAATTGTGACTGGACTGAAGATAGTCACTCAAAACTAGACCTTTTTATGTCTGCTTGCTATGTTCTAGTTCTTTTTTTGCAGGAGATAAAGAGGCTAAGTATCGCAGAACCAACTCTGGCATTTCTAAAGCAAATATTATTTTCATTCTACTATGGAACAAAATCAATACCCGTTCCCACCCCCTCACCCCAAAGTGCTACCTAAATAGAAAAAACCCAAACCTTACTTCGGAAAGAGACTCATATCAGAACAATATGCCAGTGATCAGTAATTAATGCAAGACACAAATCTCCCAAATACCAGGAAAATGTTATCTGTTAACTGTACTGCAGTCAACCAATGTCATTAGGGAAACAGGTAACTTTTCTGACAGTTTTATTGGTCAAAACATACATTTGAGGTTTTGACTAAATTCTTGTTACTGTTCCAAAATAGTTTAATGTAAAAAAAAAAATCCCCAGATGTTGGCACTGCAGTTGCAAGACACTGCAACACTACTTTTGTTCCACAGGAAAGAAGTATAAAGAAGCTGCAATCTAAATCCAGAGTTGTTATAGGAGTTAGTTTGAAGTCTTGCCTTGTTTCTCCAAAGTCTGAAGAAAGTGATGAAAAATATCTTGACAAATGGCAGCAAGTGCTTGTATCTGGTTGGAAAGTTTTTATGCGAGAATTATCTTATTCATTCTGAGAGTTTTGAAATAATTTGTAGAAAGCCGAGTATTTATACCTTTGTCTCATTAAGTAAAAGGGACACTGAGCAAACAGAGAAAAATATTAAAAATACAGAAATAAAAAAGTTATTTAGCACAAACTGCACAAGGTTCTATTAAAAACACTTACTGAAAGCACCAAAAGTAGCAGAAAGCTATAAATTACAACATGATTATACTGCCACATTTCCTATGCAACCTGACACTATAAATTTAGAAATTCATTGCTGTTCCAGAGACTGTTTTGAAAGTAAAAAATAATTCAAAGAACTAAAAATCAGACAGAGAATTTAACCAGCAGCATCAAATACACCAGCAGAAATGCCTTCGTCCATTTCATAACCTTTTGCAATTCAGGTGGCCACAGTACCAAAGCAGTGCAAACCTTCCTTTTAGCTGGCTAAACCTCACTACTGGGGTCAGGAGCCTCAGCTCCACAAGAATGTTGAGAAGCAACTTCTTCCAAGGTGAAAAATCATCTACCTCATTGCCCGGGATTGCCCAGAGCCCTTCTATGAATCCTGTCACTGCTTCTCCCAGCTGGCCACTTGGAAGGGTTTTCCTTTTCCCATTGCACTCTCTGTACTTTGCCAGTGTCATTAACTACTCCCAATTTATTACTCTCATGTTCTAGGATGCTGTATGAGCATCTCCCCCCCCCCAAAAAAAAAAAAGAGAGCTCTAAGCTGCTTAATTCATGAACCAAAATTTAAATTAAGAGTCAGTAGAGTGGAAGAGGGAGGAAAAAATAAGAAAGAGGGAAAAAAAAGAGGGGGTGAATTAAGGAAAATCAACACTGACATAATTAGCTTGCCATTTCTAGACAGTGCTGTGGGTTACAAATGTCTGCACAGGTCAGATTGTTAATCTCTTGCTTTACTTCCTTATTCCACTGAATATATTCCAAAGGGAAAATTGCATAAAGAGTGGTTTTTAGTTAGTATTAAAATATTTTTAGCATCAATGCCATCATAAGAGGTAATTTTTACAACAGTACTTTGAAGTTTATTTTTCAGTAAATAAAAATGTGTGATTGATTAGAATCCTTCAAAAGTATTTGGAATACTGTCACAGGACTAAGTTTTGGGCTTGTCTCTGAGCAGCAATTCCCCATCTTTCTAGCCCACAAAATAATCGACTATAATGCAAAGGGTTCTTCGGAAGCAGGAAATACATTAGGTATTTCTCTGGAAGTACTACTAACTAGCTTTTAATTAACATTTAAATTTGCTTCTAAAAATATGTTGTTCATATAACCTCTGCCTCATAAGAACATGTCTTGAAAAATTATTTAAATAATAAAATGTGCATGTAATGCAACAATCTAATGCAACAATTTAAACTTATATTTCAAAGTTTCAAGTAAATGAATTTTCGCTGTGTATTATTGTGTCTTTATAAAACAAAACAGACACCAAAAGTAATAAGGATAATCTATTTCTTTTTATCATTTATTACGGCATAGTAATGAAAATGTGAAACAGCACACAGGGACAAAAATCAATTAAGAAAAGAAATAAAGAAAACCATTTCCCAAAGCTTCTGTTCTTCTCAGGATATAGCCTCAATAATGGATTAACTGACATTTTTGCAGCATGCAAGAAAAGTAAATACGCTTGGACCTCTGGAAAGTAATACACTGGTGACATTTCAGCAAAGGATTTTCAGTTTAGCTTTTTCCCCCACACACACACTTTTAATGAATGAGTAAATTGCTAAGGTATGAATGGCATTTAGAGGACCGAAACCCATGCCATAGACCCTAACCTTTCTACTTCAGAGGTGCTTTTAGCAGTTTCTTTCAGTTGTAGAGGCCATCCAGGTCCTCTGTTTTGAACAATTGACAGATGTATTTCTCATCTATTTACCTACCTGTTCTGGTCTCTGCCATTGCAGTCCCCAGAACTACCACTATTTCTTTGGACAGTGTGAATCCCTAGGAAAGCAGCTTTATGTTGATTTTTATGGTACTTGTCTTCAACTGATTCAGGAAATAGGTACTAATGAGAGTGGAACAGAAACATCATTTGCCTCAAACTTGCATTAAGCAAGGATCTGATATTCACACATTCTTGATCTTCAACCTACACTACTAGAAGGTTATAACACAAAGGTTAGTTACACAGACCTCTGCCTTTGCAGCATTTAACAACCAATCTTCTTCCTGAACAGCTTTCTCTTCCATTTTGTCTTTCCTAGAGAGGAATGAATAGCCTTTTCAGAGTTTTAGTACCTTGATCTTATCCCAGCCTTCAAGAGATACAACTAAAACAGATTCTGCTATCAGCTGTAAGTCCACAGTAGAAAACTGAATAACCTAGCCATCATTTGTTCAAATTTCAGCTTTAACAAGAAGTGAAGGAAACTACACTAGCATTTAATAACTTCCTTTGTAAAAAGAAACAACCTTAAGGATTTCACTTTACAAATATATTCCTGTACCATGTTTTCAATTAAAATCCAGTGACATTCACATTTTTGCATCTATTTGTACACAATTATTTGAATATTTAATTTCTGATTATTACCTGTTTCTTCATTTCTTACTGATATGCCAGACATTTTAAAGTATTGATTATGCTGAAGAAGTGGGAGCTGATGCTAATTGAGTCAATCCTATTCAGCTGGTGAAACTAATAAGTTTTATTTCACTTTCCGTAACTCAAACCAAATTAGAAGAGACAAATGAATGATTGTTTTATTTGATTTCCAAACTCATTATGATTTGGTTCTAAAAAAAAATCTTAGAGAAACATTAAAATCCATATCTAGTCAAACACTTATGTTGTTACATGGTCATGTAAGAAAGATTTGTATTGATCATGAAAACCTGTTTTTGTAACTGAGGTGTTTCATTTCCTAAAGGATTTTTTCTCTGCAAAGTAAACACAGAACACCTTCATAACCAGTTTAGTATTAAATCCGTAAAACTTTTTAAGAATATGGTAATTCGCAAGAAGACTGTTTCTCAGCCATGAGACAGATGTACCCCAAGGATGTCCACTGTGTTCAGCACCCCAGTTCTCAGAACTCAGAATTACTGATGGTTAACCAACACCTTTAGTGATGTACTGCCTGGTGCTTTTGCCCAAACAATGTCCAGACCTGCTTTGTTTTGAAAGGAAGATGAGGTGCCTGCATACTTACTGCTTTGTGTTTGCATTTTCTATAGCAGATTTCAAACTTCAGGAATATTTGCAAGGGGAAAAAAATCCTAAGGAAGCTCTTCACAATGGAGTTACAGCAAGTCTACTATAGAAGCTCCTTAACTATTAGCTGTGAAAGAACAAAAATTTGGGTTTCTTTAATGGGATATAGAAGAACAGAACCATTGGACTGTTCAGATTGGAAAAGCCCTCTATGATCATCAGGTATACGGATGTGAAGCGATTTTAGAATGATATCATGCTATGGCATAATGAAAATAGTGAAAATCTCTAAACTTCATTTTCTTGATATAGATTTAGATCAATTCAGCATCAGTAAAAATAGCATTCTGATGCAGAGTATGCATTCATACTTTTTGTTGGTATTGTTAAGATACACTCAAATTTTGCTTATCTGGAGGTGTTTGTTTTAGTTCACCACTGTACAGTGTTTTTGCACATTCTGAGTGTCCAGTGCATATATTTCGTAGTTTTGCAGACCAGGAAAGCCCAGATCAGATGTGACTCTCCTCAGAATATCTGTCCACAACAAGACATCTATTTTTGTCAAGTTGTACATATTAATCATTTTAGTCACTGGGCTTTTTAGAGTGTTGTGTGTTTTTTTTAGTCAAAAAGTTGTAACCTAATTCATCCTTTGGGGTGTTAATCTGCTCGAATTTAAATACCACTGTTAATGACTCAAAGACCTCATATCCATAACTAAAAATCAATAGCTAGAATAGCAACTCTCAAGCTTACTCTTGACTGAAGATGTAAGTCATGCTTACGATCCTTTATAAGACTCCTGCAGGAGCTGTGAGAGCACAGGTGCTGAAATGCCCCTTTCTTTCCCCTTATTATTATTCTACCCTTGCCTTTTTTCATTTTGCTTTGATTTCATACTTACACAAAAGTTGTCTCTAGACATATCATCTTATTTTGTTTGCCACAGTATACATTAAAAAGGTTATTCCTGTGAGTATGATATTAGTAACTCTAGATTAAAGGCTATTCTTTCTCTCTCCACAATTATTTTCCATTTAATAGGTGCTAAGTCTGTCTGAAAATCTTCAGCTGAATTCATCCCAATAAAACCTTGTTCAAGTGCAACCTCTTTGGCGTTGTGAGCACAACAAAAGCATTATATATATATATTAGAAAAAAAAAAAAGAATAAAGCAAATTTACAGATGGCACCAAACCACACAGGTGTGGTTGACACACCTGAAGGATGGAATGCCATCCAGAAGGACCTGGACAGGCTGGAGCTGCACCTGGGTAGGGGAAACTCCCAATATCAACACAGACTAGAAGATGAACGGGTTGAGAGCAGCCCTGCCAAGAAGGACTTCGGGGTGCAGGCGGATGACTGGCTGGACATGAGCCAGTAATGGGTGCTAAAAGCCCCAAAAGTCAATCGTTTCCTGGGCTGCATTCAAAGCAGCGTGGCCAGCAGGTCAAGGGAGGTGATTCTGCCCCTCTGCTCTGCTCTGGTGATATCACACCTGCATCCAGCTCTGGAGTTCCCAGCATAGGAAGGACATTGATCTGTTGGAGCAAGTCCAGAGGGGGGTCACCAAGATGATTAGGAGATAGAGCACCTCTCCTGTGTGGAAAGGCTGGGAGTCTTGGGATTGTTCAGTCTTGAAAGGGAAAGGCTCTGGGGTGACCCAATTACAGCCTTCCAGGACCTGAAGGAGAGGAACTATTTAAAAGAGTATGTAGTGGCAGGACAAGATGGAATGGTTTCAAACTGAAAGAGAGTAGGTTTAGATTAGATACTAGGAAGAAATTCTTTACTCTGAGGGTGGTGAGGCCCTGAAACATGTTGCCCAGAGAAGTTGTGGATGCCCCATCCCTGGAAATGCTCAAGACCAGGTTGGATGGGGCTCTGAGCAATCTGGTCAAGTGAAAGAGGTCACTGCCCACAGCATAGGGTTAAAATTAGACGACCTTTAATGGCCCTTCCAACTCAAGCCATTCTATGATCCTATGTTTCTGTTATTACCTATATGTACTTCACTACTTAATGTAAAGGTAAGAAGCAAGGTGGGAGGGGAGAACCAAAGCAAAACCCTTTCTTGATATGTATCATCATTTTCTCTCCTTGATTCCCTAAAGAAACAAGTTCATAATGAGAAAGAATAATATCATTTTAATCAATATATGTTTTTTCCACTTTCAAAAATGGGGTTATCATTTTCATCTTTAGATATACGTATTTAAAATCTCATTTTCTGTGCTCTCAGTTACTTTGGTACATCTCCAGGGCAACTCATTTGACAGTAATAAATTTATCTTACTCTAGAAGAGATAGAAATCTAGAAACTTGGATTTGGCTTCAGTACTTTTGAAAAGTATTTCAATTGAATCCAGCACTTTTACCATGGCAGCTGGCAAATTAGATTCTGGTTTCAATAATATTCATTTGCATCTTCTACAAAATATTTTCTGTGCAGACTCAGGGAGAGACAATAATTTTAGGATCACAATCTAGCAATTAAACAATTTTATTAAATTGTAATATTGTTATCAGAGAGAATCAGTGAATCAGTAACTAAGGCAATATTCATTTGAGGTTGCTGTTAATTTTAGTTCAATAAACAGAATTTGTTTCTAAACTTCTGCATTCTCCCTATTATAAACTGTTTCATTCCATTTCAGAACAGATGTTACATTATTTATTCTCTTGTTATATTTGGGTGGTTGTTGTTTCATTTTTAAAATTCTTTCTCCTTGCAAAACAAGGGTGCCAAACAGTATTCAGCTGTCAATCTGAAAATATATGACAAGCTTAGAACATTATTTTTTCAGCTTTATCTGTTTATAGGAGAAAATTTAATAACATCAAAAGGACAAATGGCTTAGTAAATTAATACACTTAGAATATTTATAAACTCTAAAAGAAAAGAAACTCCAATAGCATCTCAAAAAGTGCATTAATATACTATTCAAAATACTTTCAACAGAAAAAACATTTCAAACAGATAAAAAGCTTCTGCAACTTTTACAATTTCATTTATAATATGATTTTTCTGATCATTAATACATGGAGTATTATGCAAAGTTTAGAATGGAGCATTTGTGTCTTAAGATCTTACCTGCAATCACACACTGAATAACTATTCCCTTTGTTCAAGCTTTTAAAATTTCCCACCTTTTTCTCTACAACAATTGCAACAAAATCAGTGTTTTCCCTGACACCAGATCAAAAGTTAATTCAACTTCTTGACTCATATGTGTATCAAACCTGTGCAATATTGCATCTATCTGCAAATCACTATGCAGAAAAAAATGAAGAGACTACAGAGAGCAAGGCCGTATCTTTCACCACTACTAGTGCCATATCCTGCTTTACTACCTTTAGAAGAAAAGAGGACTTTTGATGGATTTTGTTAAGTGACCTACCTCTGCATGAAACTGTGCTGTCTGAGCTGACTGTGCTGGAGCATACAAGGCCTGCTGGAGAAGGCTGTTTTTTATTACTCAGTCCACAAGCCTGATTATTAAATATTATTTTGTAATTTTAGCAGCTGATCTTTCACCAGAGTCTAAGTAAAATAAAACTGAAGTAAATTAAATTTAAATAAAATTCAGATCTAATCAAAACACAGAAACAGTTATAATAGATTTGTGCTTAAGAATCAGTGCTCAGACTGAATTATATCAAAATGGGTTTCAGTGTTCCCCAAAAAATTACTGGATTCATATGAGTTTTTACATTTGGGTGGGAGGTCATTTGGAATTTGGTTTTTTGGGGGGATTGGTTCTTTTTTTTACATCACATGGGATAGACTGATAGATCTTTCTCTCTCATGTTTATTTGATTCTCTGATTTTTAGTATCTCTTTGTTTCTGACTTCCTCCCAAATTTTTCTCATTTCTTATGACTTAAGTCACTCAAGCTCCATCTAAACCTAAAGAGATAGTATAAAAGTAAGTTGAGAATAGGCAGAAAATTGAGGAAGACTCCACCTCAGAAACTGCTGGGATCAGCTGATGGGCTGACCCTGTCTTTTCCCCCTGCAACAATGGCTATCAGATAAGAATCACACTTTATGTGCACTAAATATTGCTGTTAGGATTAGAGGTTGCTTCACAGCATAATAGGTCACTTTAAACACATTCTTGCAGTCAGACACTATCAACAGCAACCCCTGAACCTTATTAACCTGTCACGATTTGTATTAATAAAGACTGTTATTCTGTAAACTGTTAAGAGTGAGTCCTTTATATGTGCTAGCAGTTGACAGCCGTGTATAACACATTGGGAAGACCCACTGAGGAGTCTCCAAGCTGTTGGCTTCACCCCCCTGAAACAGGCAGTCAAATCACCCTCTGATCCAGTGAATCCATTCAGTGAAGGGTCCCCTTATGGGACACTGACAGAACCGTTCAGGCATAAGGGTCTCAGCTTTCCTGGGGCAATGACAGGCAAATAAATCACTAAGGGTCGATACAACTTACTTTCAGATAGTTGTAAAAAATGGTATGGTCCCCCCAAGCCTTCTCTTCTCCAGGCTTAACAACCCCAGCTCCTTCAGCCACTCCCCAAGAGACTTGGGCTCCAGATCCTTCACTAGCTTTGTTGGCCTTCTTTGAACACTAGAAATGTGTAGGAATGCAACAACCTGCATTAAAATTAGTGATATAAGTAGAAATGTCAATAAACTGGCTAAGTCTGACATGGCAGCCCATTTCTGAATGATAAGAATTCTCATTATGTGCAAAGAGATGCAGCAAACAGACAGGATTTCCCCACTCTGAAACTGGCATCTATTTGTTCTGGATTTCATTCTGTGAGTGAATGCAATTAGAGTTGTTCCATCAATTAAGCATGCATTTATTACATATTCTACTTTGCCAGATCCAATTTAAAAGCAAAGTTTATGGAGGGGCTGCATTTATTAAGTGTGTTTTGAAAGTGGTCCCTAGATACAGTGATTCAAGTTTATTACACCATAGAAGAGTAAAGCTGAGTGGCAACAAGAGGCATATGTAAAAGAGTCACAGCAGTGTTTGTCAATTATAACTCCAACAGAGAGCTTGAGACAAGGTTTAGACTTTAAACTTGCCAATGAAGCCCTGTAACCCCATGGAATTTAGTACCCTGGGAACAGGGAGCCAGTTTTGTAAGAAAAACCTGTCTGAAAATGCAGGTTTTGTTCACATGAGGAGCCTCCCCTTCCAAGTAGAAAGGGAGACTTGTATGCATTTTCTTGCTGGTTGCCTTCCTCCTTTTTCGCAATAATCAGAAATTAAGAAGACAGAACACTTATCTGGCACGCAGGATTTGATCCCAAATGGGTTGTATCTGTAAATGCCTGAATTTTCAGAGTATGTATTCAATTTCTGTCTCTCAGTCTCTTTTCTGTTCCACATGAAAGATAATATTCATTGGATCAGGGAGCACGTGAGCCAGCCACAGTCATTAATACCTCACATTATTATGCATTTTGGATTTGAGTCACCCCTAGCTCTTCTGATTTCTCCAGAAATTTAATGTAAAGGCTGATGTACTGACTGAATTGCCTCCATTTTCAATTAAGCAGTTTCATACAACCTCCCTCTATTAACTAGATTTTATCATGAGTATTGTCCCAGTAGTAACACAGTAAATCAGGACAACAGAAATAGGCATTCTTCTTTTCTAAGATCTCCAACCAAATTCTCTCCAACTTCAACCTTTTCATGATATTCAGAGTTGCTGTAAAATGCCAGCTACAGTGAAAAAAAACCAACCTAAACAACTCCAACTCTCTTGCATTTGGAGTCTAACAACAGTCTCTTTTTCCTCATTGTTTTTAACTGAATATTTTAATTGGAGGGAAGCAGGTATTGTTTATACCTATCTTAATTAATTTTTTTTAAAGATTCCACAAGAAAAAGCTGCCTTGTGCGTATAATATTATTTTTAATAAGAAGGATACCACCATAGTTTCAAATGCACTGTTAACAGAAAGAAAGGACAATTTTGGTCATCTGTTTTTGAAATTGTGTCCTCCTGTGGCACAGCTGTCACTGTAGACTCCTTTTTTCCTGAATAAGTTTGACTCTCCAGACTTCTAGACCACAATGAAAGATTCGTAAGTAGATTCCAGAATTAATTAGCTTGTATTTTTTTAAGTGTTTTGAAAGAAAAAAGGATTGCACATATACTGATGTTGTGAGTAATTTTTAATAAAAAACATTACTGTTAAGATCTGAGGTTAATTTCCTCATGCCTGGCATTCAGCAGAATTATTTACACAAAGCTCAAGCTGTTTGTGATGCAGAGAAGAGAAAACTTTACCAAAACTAGACTTCTATGTTTGGCTTAACAATGAAGCTGATCTCAAAGTTGGCATCTACGTTTCACAAATCCACGACCATTCTCTGTCCCCAATGTCTACAACACAGCACATTTCTTATGCATATAGTAACCACCTTTTCATCAAGCTTCCACCCTGAAAAAAGAGTAAATCCACAAACAAAACAAACAAACAAATGAAAAGCCTGGGCAATTAAGATCGGCATAGCCTCTTTCTTACTGCCTGTTGCAAACAAACCTTACTCCTCTATCTTTCTTTGGCCCTACATGTGAAAAGATACATCTTCCCATACGATATAGGATAAAAGTTTTCACCTTGGCCATGTTTCAGGAATTTTGACTAAGTCTTCGCTGATAAAAAACAGACACAAACTCAGCCATCCCTATCAGTTGTTTCAATCAACAACCACTGACTGCAGCTTGCTAATTGTCTCTCCTTGACATGAAGATTAGCTCTATACAGGCACCATTTATTCTAAAGTATACATTCTACAAATACTTATTAAAAAAGAATAATCTTTTCATATACTGCCTTCACCTTGTCTTCTTTTATCAAAAAGTTCTGGATACCATGAATAATACTTGTGCCACACTGTGAGATTTTAGCAGGGAATTTTACACTGCTTTAAATTTATAAAGTTACAAAACTAGTAAAATTGAGAAATTGTGGGAACAGAAAGAGTAGAATTTTCTTTGGTGGCAAGGATGAGTAAAAAAGGATAGGAATTCCAAAAATATTTTTTCTTTATTTATGTAGTTATGCATAAATAAAGACAAAATTTACGATTTATGTAACTATGCATTGGAAATTTTATCCTAATTCCATCAGAAGTAAGGCTCTGTAGGAACACTAGCATATGTGGAGGGACAATACCCTCTCTGAAGCAAAACACCAACTCCCTCACAAATCCAGTTAAAAGATTAAGCAGAAAGAACCTGAAAGAAATTATGTGTAGTCTTCAATAGAATCATAGAATCATTTAGGTTGGAAAAGACCCCTAAAATATTCAGTCCATCCATTAAACCAGCACTGCCAAGTCCACCACTAAACGATGTCCCTAAGTGCCACAACTACATGTTTTTTAAATTCTCCAGGGATGGTGAATCCACCGCTTCCCTGAGCAGCCCACTTCCTGGTATTATGAAAGAAATATTATAAACAGAGACTGGAGGATTCCATGCCCTTGCCTCCCACTTTACAGTATGCTCTGACATATTTGTGTAGCAGAATCTTTAAAGCTATTTTTCCCCCAAAGATGCCCAAGACAACAGATTCTAAGCCACATATATGAAAGAAAAGGTAGACTGTGTATATTCACTGTACTTTTAAAAATGTTCATTCCTAAAATCTTGATTAAGTCTCACATGACTAAATGTACTTTATATCTGAAGTAGATATCTGGTCAAGACATCTTTGTAGATGGAAGGATGGTAGTGGGTATTTCCTAATCCCCAGTCATCTCTTATAATGTAGATGTCACAAACAGGTCAGATGAATCACACCCTGAAGTTGTTTATTTCTATCCACATTAAAACAGTGTGAAATCTTTTTTAAAATGCTGTCACTGAAAACCAGTTTAAATTCAATCCTTTGGAAAGTTAAGCTCCACTTTGTGCCTGCTTTTATTTATAGAACATACCTGCACAAACATTTCAGAATTCCTCCACTCCACTCTAAATGCGAAAGGTGGTCCAAACACCCTCTGACTTCAGGTCATCCATGGCTTTGTCCTGGAACAAGCCTTCAATGCAGTCAGGAACCAGAGTATATAGAAGCACCAGCTAATCTGCATGGTCATGGCTGCTGGTTCATGGTAATTGCCTGATGTGGTTAACTGCAAAGAGAAACACCTGCCTGCCCTGAACACCTGATTCCTCTCATCCAGAGGACTCCACACTGGCATTGCACACAGCTTCACACTGCCAAGGAGGCACTGAGATAGTCTATAAATTAGGGCTTATTCTTGAGCAAGAATCAGCGATCTAACCTTACTCAGTACAGTCCCACATTTCTACATACAGTTATTCTCATGAGTCATCTTCTATGACTCATGTTGTTTATAAATAGGGGCAGAAATTCTGAATATGCCCTTGTGTAAAACTATCTGCAAAACAGGTCCTGAATAAAATGTTTTCTGACAGACACCTGACAAGGCAAAGGAATTAACTCCAGGTATATATGGCCTTGTTTGCTGTGTGATATTATTTATCTTGACCAAGTTTTCTGAAAAGAAGTTGATTGAAAAGATTTACTTTAAGGAACTTTGGTATATAAGTAAAGGGACCTTTCTTGTATGCCAAAACCAACGTAAATATGAGAAGGATGAGTATAAGAAGTTCTATTGATAGACAGGCTGGATATGTCAAAAAGAAGGAGACAGGAGGACAGAGAAAATATGCTTTTTATTTGTTTAGCATCACATGTTCCATTGGTAACAGAAGATCAGGTTTGTGCCTTGACTTCCCACTGTCACCTATAGCATGCAGTAAACTTCAGGCTGTGCTCACTGACAATATCTTGATTTTCCCAACAGTCTAAAATGTAGATTGGCTACTGAGAACACACTGGCAACACATTTCTTTTTCTGCCCTCAAATACTTTTAACACGTAAGACTATTTGTGAGATATACCAGCAGCCTGAATTGAGACCCATCTTCTCTTGCACAAATTGTCTACACCTACAAGCCAAAGAGAAGAGAGAGCTTGGATGAATCACACTCTGCAAACAGCTAGCTCAGGACAGTATGTACTATCCTCTGAAAGTACCTGGGCTTTATACCTCTCAGGTATTTGGGTGAAATAAATCTTAAATATATCTTAAAATCCTAATGAACAATAAAGCTTGCAGTATGACTAAAAGATAGGCAGGTTTTGTGGTTGGTCTTTTTGGTTTGTTTGTTTTGGGTTTGGTTTTATTGGACTTTTGTTTTAATCTAGAACTAAAAAAAAATAAATTGAGAATGAAAAACTGGAGAATTTATGATTCATACCTATTTTCATGGAGATAATACTTCAAATCCATGAAATTAACACTGGAAAATTTCAATCCAGTCCCAGTAGGTTATGATACTACTGTGCAAGATTGCAATGAAAAAAACCCCACAAACTCAAATATTACTTATTATTAGTTATTCTTGTTTTAATGTCACCATGAGTCTAGATTTATAGGGAGGAAATTAATTCCACACTTACTGACAATTCTGGTTGCAATGTAAGAGTACAATGGCAATAATGATTTCAGTGGAAGACTATAAAGAATCCTCTAAAATGAAATGAAATGCCAGTGTAAGGTCTATTACTGTTAAAAAATGAAAAGGAAATTAAACCAAATAAAATCCATGTAAAGTCTATTATTAAGATTCACAGATAAATCTGCATATATGATCCATTCCTGTTTTTCTCGTTATATATCACTAACCATAGATTTACCATAAACTTAAGGAATAAATATACATACACAAACTGCACAGCAACCTTTTACCTCACCCCTCTGATTGGTGGCTGCACCCTTTCATACTGAATGTTTGTTATAGCCTATGAAATTTGTTAGATCAACATGACAGGAAAGACTTCAGTGCTAAATGAAAATCACTGAGAAGACATTTTCTGGTTTATAATAGAATATAAATACAAACAGCTTTCAAAAAATGATTTCTCAGCAAAAACATTTATGGAAAATCGTCACCTGTCTGTGTTTGAATGAAATTCTCTTCCTGTTTCCTTAACATGCAATTAGATGCCAAATTTTGGCAGCTGCTGCTGCCCAGGCAAGTTTTCCTCTCTTGACTCTCAGGTTCAGCATATATTAACTGGGTCAATGATGACAGACCACAGGCTTCAGTCCCAGACAGAAAAGGCGCTAGAAGGGAGCATAAAGAACTGGAAGACTGCAACTATATGATGTTAATTTTCAGTAGGTGTTGAACAGTTCACATAAACATCTTTTAACTTCTTCAATTTACATCAAGACCACAACATCAGCACTTTAAGAATCAGGAGGTTGCATATGGCTTTTAAATTGTGATTGCTCAATCTCCAGAACTAAATGACTCCCCATGAAATGGACAAAAATATGGTAATTTATCTTTCTTAATTCACTGCAAAAGGTTCTGTAACTGAGTATGCCTGATATCTTCGGCTATGTTTCTGCTTTATGTTTATTTTGAATATGTTTTTACATCACTGTGGTAATTTCCTATGATTTCTGCTGACATAAAAGGCCAATGCATTACTTTTAGAAAAAAACCAGACCTGTACAGCTCATTACTATTCTTCAAACACACATCAGAAAAAGCACATTCTAGGGAACAGTTTTTGGTGTCCAACAAAAAGCGTTCTATATTCTACAACCAGGAAAAGACCCAATCCAAGTGGCAATCTACAGGGTCCAACTTGTCCCTGATGAACTCGATTAAGAGTAACCCAACAGACATTAAAGTGAACCACAGCAGCAGCAGAGGAAAACAGAGCAAGTACATGAACATCCTTATGTAATGTCCTGATTCACACCTGCCTTGAGCTCCTGCCCTCTGCATTTAGACGTAATGGAATGATTCTGCTTGCCTAAGTGTTGGGGTCCACACTGTTTTCCTCTGACAGGTCTGCGACAGCTCTGCATATTGGGATATATTGTTTAAAAACAAGGCAAACCACTATAAATAACACACTGAAAATTAATTGTAGAAATATAAAGAATCATGGAAAGCCAGCAGCATCCTGTAAAATTTTCCAGTCTATGGTAACTGTGATATGCATGTGAAGAACATGCATTTCACATAAAAAATTGGACATCACCAGCGAAAGACAAGAAATTTTAAGTTGAATGTTCTTAATGGTGCTTTTTTTTTCCCAGTTTTTTGCCTAGTGCGTAAACTCAAATTGTGTTGGTATGATGCTATATTAAAGGTGGTTAGTGGGAGTTAGGCCATGAGCTTCATTGGGAACAATACTATATGCTATCTTTTCAAATCAAGACATGTATAATGAGCTTCACTATGAGAAAAATCTGCGTATAGCTTTCCTTAAACAATTTTCTTGGTCCTGATAAACTGGTTATTCAGAACTCAGGCAGTAGCCAGAAGTCCTAAAGTTGAGAAAAGTAGCAACATCTATGTGACACCACAGAACAATCCATAGTGACATAGTGACTTTATCTTAAAAAGAAAAATGTCAAAAAAGGATAAGGAAAGAACAACATAGAAAAAATAATAACACATTTAAATGGATATGCTCAGATGTTTTACTTCTTATCCTTCTATTTCAAGAAGATTCAAATTTCAGAGTGAAAGGTTCTATGCAACATTATATTTTCCTACAATACACTGCATGATAATCAGGAAAGCAGTAAGTGCACATAAATAGACAAATCAAAAATAAAATAATCCTATTTCCTTCAACTCAGAGGAATTCTGGTATAATTCATGCAAAAGCAGATTCTGTAATAATGTAAATAAGATTCAGTAAATAAGATTCTGTAAGCAAGTACCTACAGACCTGCATTCTATTTTCTTAGCACAAAATGGTCTGGAAACAAGAGCAGTTGCCTTATAATTATGCTGAAAACTGAACATGGAACTTGTCAGGTCTTGGGAACTCAGCAGCATCCTGCAGGATTTCCCATTCTATGGCAAAGATTTATGAAGGAGGGGTAGTGGTAGTGTTCATTTCATGTAAATACACTGCAGAAGTCTGAACAGCAAATGTTACAAAACTAATACAGAATACTGAATACATAATAATGTTAAAAAGGATTTCTATCCATTTAAAAGGTTGTTTATTTTGTTCCAGAGGATAAACTTATTTTTAGACACAGTGATAGTTCAACCAACCTGGCAAAGCAAGACAAGAAGGACATCCACTGTCTCATTCCAATCATTCCGACAAATTATCTTTTGTGTCTACACATGTAGGTGATTTCACCTTTTTATAATTTTGTTTATTTTCTTTCCAGTTTCTTAAACTACAAGTTTCTCAGGGCCATACCATTCTCTAAAGATATGCTTGAATTGTATTTACCACAGTTGGGTCTTCTTTCCCATTTTAGTGCAGCACTACTGAAATATATGGCTGGTATTTCTGTCCTGGAGACTCATTTGAAGATATAACAATGTCATAGCTTCCTAAGTATCCTATTTCAGAATACCAGTGTAGTCTTATTTCTCTCGAGAGTTGGGAAAAACACTCACAATAATGATCCTTTTGGAAATATCTCTCTAGTCACAAATTATCTACTAATAAGTGTACTTACTTATAACCACATAAAACAAACTAAATGCTTCATGGAAATGTAATGTTATCTCATATTTATGTGTTGAATGACTTGCCTTGACTGCATAACTACCACTAATATTAATATATCTCCATTTTATGCAATGTTGTTCACTCACAACAAATCCTTACTTTCTACTTAAGAACACACGAGCATGAAAATTCATTGCACTTTTGATACTTGGAAAAACTAAATAGTTTGAAGAGAAGTTTGACCTAGGGATGAAAGAAGAAAATTCTAAACTCTAATTCTAATTGTCCTGATGAAATAAATTCAATTTTTTTTTAAAAAAAAGAATTAGTCAAATTTTATCTATTTAGAAACATTCACAACTTAAAGCAAGGGTCATAGTTAGTATTGTAACTTAGTGATGCTAACTCAATACTTTTTCAAAACTACTCTTTGCCTTACAGTAGGACACATGAATATCTTATATGTATATACAGAAGTTGTCATCTACTTTAAGTGGAAAATTTTACTTCTTATATTTGTATTCTTGAGATCTGATATTGACCTTCATGCTCATATTTTCATTTTCACTCTCTTGCCATAAGGACAGATCCAGTCTCATCCTGGACTTTGAAAAAACCTCCCTATTCCTCTTTCTTACAAAATGGAGCAATTGTCTCTCTTGCTTTGGCTCCCAAATTGCTATTATTTAACATGGCACAGAAGTAGTTCTTCCCACATACATGTACTGTCACAAGCAAATATTCAGCAGTTACACCAGGTTCCCCAGCCTTTCACTTTGTTACATGATCATTATCACCAAAAGCTGAAGTGCAAAGAAAACCAAAAAGTTCTTTAGCAGTCCAGTTTATTTGTATGTGCACTGATTTGCAAGTTATTTTACTTAAAACAGTCACAAAAGGTGCCTTAAATTTGGGCTATTTAGTCTTGCACACTCCTACAAAGAAACTTCTAGTAATATGTACAGAGGAAGAAATGTGGGAATTCAATAGACACCAGTAGATTAAACTGAATGCTTTCATTAAAAGGGTCCCTTTTGATTCAATTTTATATTTGACAGATGTGAATTCAGAAGAAATCTCTTTTTATACCTTTACAGGAAAGGACATAAAAGAGTTGACTTGAAATTTCTGCTGCAAATCTTTTGTCTAAACCCAGACCAAATTCTATTGTATATAGCATGGAAAATTCCATTACTGGCAGGTGAAACACAGTGAAGGAGTTTGCCTTGAATGAATAAATTAATCAAAGATCTAATTATGCAGCAATTTCTTGCAGATTTCTTCCCTCATGAGTTGGGATGTTTTTCTGACTGACACAGGACTGCATGATCCAATCCCGTTTTCCATGTTTCTTAAGCAAATGTATCAGGATTGTGCTCACACATTTATCTCCCACATGTTTTCTTGAATACACAGAGGAATAAAATCCAACTGCTTGTAGCAAGTTGCATATTCAATCAGCTTGGCTGGTGGAGTATTGCCTCTGATTCACAACCTGACCCTGGCTGTGTTTTACCAGTCACAGGAGCTTTCAGAAGTGGTACGGTCTTGGACAATCAAGCTAATTCCTTTTGGTTTAGAAAGTCAGCACATCAGGGAAAAGCTTGACACTTACAATTTGTTCTGGATCAATTACTGTGGGACTTTGTGTCTTTCTACTTGAACTTGTCCAAGAACATTTGCCACTGTTTAACCATAGTTATCCTTAGGGTTTCAGCTGGTTCCCAGGCCTACACGTTAAATGCATCTTTTCCTGATCAACAGCTAAAGATCAGACTGACAGTATTCCAACTTTATTAAGGAATGTCTTTGGACTAAAGCCTTCCCACCTAAATATTTCAGTACTTCGCTAAACATGTCATTAAATATTTTACAAGTAGGTAAGAGGCAGATATTGCTGTTTTCTAAACATTTCTTCTCCTTACAATGAGGCAAGCCTTCTATCATCTTTAATACATGTAATTTTATTTCTTTCTTCTGTATGACATAATCCATCAAAGTCACTCAGGATTTTTTTTTTTTTCAAAGAAAAACATTTTCAAAATCAAACCCAGGATATTTTTATATAATGTGAGAATCTTTGAAGGGAGTTTTCTCCCTTTCCACTATAGTAAATATTTCAAGATATTATTGAATAATGAATGTCATAATTATGGATTTCTCAGAGAGTTCACTATCTTTCAAAGATATTTTAAAAAATGAATATATGAACAATGAAAATTAAGGATAGCTTCTCACAAATACACCTTTTCAGGACTGGTAGGAAAACTTACTTCTGAAAGATTCTTTATCTTTGTAAATGTTAACACTCTAAGGTTTGGGGGTTTTTTGCCTCTTGTCTGTATAGCATTTGTTGTCTTAATTTAACTAGTCAATGCCAAAAAAAAATCCCCAACAAAATAAGGCATCACTTAAGAGCTGTAATGGAGTGATTATGAACACTTGCAGAGTTGTAAAGGCAGTGCTTGAGCCTACAGAACTTCTAAGGAATGTCTACAAACAAAGCCAAGCTCAGCCTTCCCTATTTCTCTGTTTGGAACACAAGATCTTCTAGTGACAGATACCATGACAAACACATATTGCCTGATACTACGATGCAAGTTTCAGCAAAAATAGTGTTTATCATGTCTATTCACTGTCTCTCATATCTCAGCTGCTAGGAAGGAACAGTATCCCTGGACTTCAGCATTTCCTAAGTTGCTGACTGTTCAGAGGAAATATTAATCCATTTTTCTTCTTTCTTTTTTATATTTTCTCTTTCTCTCTACCTAGTTCTTATAGCGTGGTAGGAGAAGATGTAGTAACTCAAATCGTTTCTCAAACTTAGTGTTCCTTGCACCAACACAAGCCATTTTTCATATCAAACTGTACAAGTAATATCTTTGTGCCTTTGGTTAAAGGATGAGATTTACAGATTTATATATATCTTCCCCTTTGAATCTTTCATGCTTTAAGAGGAAGACAAGAAATACGTGAATTTATCAATTTTTGCTAAATGAAATCTACCAAAACCCTTTGTACACTAATACAGTTATCTATTAAAACTTCTTAAATTTCAGCTAAAATGTAAACTAGTAATTTCTAAAAACCTCAAAATAAGACCTTTTAAACATCTTTTAAGAAGTCAATGAATCCAGTGCCCTAATTTTAAAACTTCAAGGCACCACACTGGTGTTACTTTGGACGCTGCATAGTGCTGTTCTGCGCTGTGTTTTACCAAGGCAGTTTCCAACAGGTCTTTCCTGTCCCTCCCAACACGTGTAAGACCATTCCAGTTGCTGCGCATTTCCTCTACTTACGCCAGCAGCGTGGAGTTTAGCATTTGAAGAGAAGTAGAGACTGTTTCCACTGCCAGTAAGAAATTAAATAAAATTTCCCATTTTCTTCAGTGGAACTGTGAATATCTGTGCTTTGTCTAGTACTTGCATTCATTATATATGTAATTATAACTGCATATGCTGTAAATCTAAGCATATGTGTAGAGATGTTTACTGCGAACTCAGAGACACAAAATCTTGTTTGCATGAATATCTCACATGTCAGTTTTCAGATTTAAGCAGTTTACTCAGTCGCAGAGAATTTTAAAATAAAATTTATTTTAAAGCTCTGTAAACAAGTTCCACGGAAAAATAATGAAGTTGTACCAATATGAAAATGGCATGAAAGTTTCATCAAAAGCCAGTAACATTTAATGTATTTTTCCATTGTTCTTCCTATATCTTTTGCAACTACATAATTAGTGACAGTTTTTTACTCATCATAATAGATATGTCAGTGTCTTTATTTGCACTATTTTTAAGCCAGTGATTTAAGGACAGGTATAGAAGACAGGTGTAGAAGAATGTGCCTTAAATTTAGATTGCATATTTCTCTGAAAAAAAATCTATTTGGTATAAAAGGAAGAAGGTAATAAAGGCAATGGAAAAATTGCAGTTACTTTCTGCATCAAAATGTCTACATTTAGGACTTATGCAAAATACTTCTTTTTCCTTTTAAAACATCAGTTTACTCAGTTTAAAATTACTTAACTAGCTTTGTTTTGTCCACCAAAATATTTTTTCAGCATTATTATTTTAATTCTGAGCATGTCTTCAAGTTTAAAAAAAAAAAGTACTAAGATTTTTAAATCTATGTGGAATTTAAATAGGAAGACTTTGGATTGATATATCATTATACAAGCCAGATTCTTTCCTGTGACCAGACATACAAATATTTCAAGGGAAAAACGAGTTGTTCCCTTACTTATCCCTTTAAAATGTGTGTGCTACTTAACATGTCCTTCATTTCAGATTTTCATCTTCCTTTAAAGAAAGCTCTTACAAATTGAGCTTGGTATGCTGGGACTGTACATTCCTCAGAAACTCACTTTCTTAACTACAGTCTTCAGTTATTAGTGAGTATAAGGGCAGTTCACAGATTTATAACCTTTCTGCTCAAAACAGACAAAGCCAGAATGAAACATTTTATGTACTTTCCTGTGGCTTACAAGTGTGATGTGAAAAAGTAATATCAAGTTCATAGATTAATATCTGTCCATACATCACTCCTGGGACCATAACACTTCAGTTTTAGGCCACATATTATTGCAAGAAAAGTAATACTGTATTCCATTTATTTTATGATCACTTAACATAGATCTTGTCAGATAATCAAGATGATTATTTTAACTTACACTGGATATACAAATAGATCTGGCAACAACTATATTTGAAGTGTTCTGTGCTGTAATTGGAGCAGGGTGAAAACCACCACAAATTTGCTTTCATTATTTCCTCAAACTTAAAAATAAATGGGCCATATTCTGCAACTGTCCTTCATGCTGAATTGGAATTGTGGCTTGCAATTCCCAGTTTCCCTTAGGTAACAAGCAGCAAAACCAACACCAAATAGATCAGAGAACCTCATACGTGTTCCTTCTAAGATATAAAACCTGGTTTCCATCACCTCTTGTATTTGGGATTTAGGGAAGGAAATGGAGGATAGGAAAGAAAGAGGAGACAACCTTTTTCCCTTATTTTCTTTTTTTTAACCTCAGCCACAGTTTGCAATGTATGATAGAGTATGGAGCTGTCAAGCTTCAGTTGCCCTTCGTTATTTTTCTCCCACTACCTGTCTGCCTCTATGGCAGGAAAAAGCAGCACCAGAGAAGCAGCTGCTTTTCTTCCCCCAGGATTCTACTGGGAGTAATGGAAGAGACCACAATGAGTAGAAATCAAGCTCCACATAGATCATTCACTATCATTGCCCATCCTCATCATTTCTGTCTTAACATACACCTGAAAACGGCTATACAGAAATGAAAGGAATCCTTAGTGACATAAGGTAGTAAACAGAGTCACTATAAGATGATCAGTACCAGACTACTGCCTTCCTTCTCAAATCTGTCTTCACCTGGTGAAACCATGACCTCTTGTCTCAATCACCATAAATTCCTCCTGAGCAGTCCTTACCACTTCTCTACAAAGTATGCAGAAAGTAGATTAATCTACGTTGGCTGATTTTACACAAAAACATATCAAGAACGCTAATAATATCCACTGGCTGCACAGGGAAGATACTAATCACCCCCAAGAGAATACAAACACTGTAAATCAACATGGTTGTTTGTGCAATAATCATTAGACCATGGCTGAAGGGAATGGTTGCACGCCCTGTTATTATTTGTGAAACTGAAATTAATGGCAAATAATTCTCCAGCAGAGATAGCTTTCTGGAATTACACATGAAATACAGACTCAATCTAAAATAAAGCTTTTGTCCTCTTCTACAGAAATGCCATGTGTACTTCATGCCGGAGTTGAACTTGCAATCAGCAGTTTACTGAGATAGCTTCTGTCTCCATATACTGACAGGGAAAGTTCCATGAAGGAGCTTTAAAGAGCTAGCTTGAGTACTGAGGTAATTAATTATTGCAATGGCTACTGTGTGACTCAAAAATGATGACTGTGTGGAAAGAGAATGGAAAACACCAAATAAAATCATTGAAAGTAAACTCCCATAATTTATTTTTTTTTGAAAAGCATCTTGCTCTGAAAAGGATTTCACTGAATTTGAGAAATATAGAGAGTTACAGACAGACTAGGAAAGAAAATCATGTTAATCTCCATTAGCACTTAGAACCTACCAGAACTATGGTTTTATGACTGCTATTAATAATTATATTCCTAAAAGTTCATTTTCATAGAATTATTACCTCCTTCTAAAATTTATATACCAAAGCAGAATATTTGTGACAGGTTACTTTCTATTGAACTTGTTTTTAAAAGTGTATTTATAAAAATATAATTTCATCCAAGTTATATATTCATAAGTACACGTTCACTTTCTAAACAAATCTTTGTATCTACATCTAAATGAAAAAAATAATTATGCAAACCCATCATAGTATTTTTTTTTCGTATTTGAGGACTCTTTACTGTTTAGGATTCTCTAGTTTTATCTTCACTTTGACAGTTTCTTAAATTTTATATAATTTTATTTATTATGATCTCTGTACCATCTATACAGCTCTCATAGAAATGCTGACACATCACAGAGGGCTCCTCAGTTGTTGGTGGCAGGTTGCCTCCAATTTCCACCTGCTATACTGAATTAAAATAGATAAGAGAGTATTAAATACATCAGCAACACTACTTAGTGTAATTGCTGTGGGGATGTTGTTCGATCATTACTGAGACACACTGCAGTGCAGAAGATGACCCTAGGATGCAGCATATGCCAGGAAACTGGTTTTGCCATGTTCTGAAACTGAAACTAAGCCTTCAGAAAACTAAACTGCAAATAACAATGGTAAGTAACAAGTGCCCCCTGAGTCACTTTTCACAAGCTGACTCCATATACTAGTTGAATTTAGTGGTTGCTTTTGTCCCAGACATTGTGACTGTGAAAGGAAAATATTCTTCAAAATATAGTGAAAAGATTTAAGATGGACAGTTTTTTAAACTTTTTCACGAAAGCCCCAAACAATGTTTTGGGGCAACAATCTTTTCTGTTTTGTGTAGTTTTTAAATTCTACTGTCTTCGCCAAATTAAGGAATCCATTATTTACAGACTCTTTTCAAGTCTTGTTCAAATTCCTCTCTAGAAAATGAAGTTATGAAATGTGCATATATGTTTAAACATCAATACACAATAAATAACTAATAATCAAATTTTGATCTTGGTCAAAGCAATACAAACCCTGACTAACTCAGAAACAGGAAAGATTATTGAGTTCAATGTTATGGAAAAGTTAAAAAACCAATCAGGCAGCTATATTAGGAGGACCATCTCTTTTGTAGGGAAAAAGCTACAGAGAATTAATGGCCAAAAAAATAATATCTATAATTTTCTTGTAGAGATAATAGGATGCAACACCTATATTAGAAGGGTACACACTGCAAAAAAACAAATGTAAATAAGTGGAGTAGACATAACCTAGTAAACCAGGAGCTTGGGTCACAATCAGAACAGAAAAATAACCCATCCATTAATGCAATGTCCTTCCTCTTCCACTCGAGTTGAATTTAAAGAAAAAAAAAAAGATAAGAAAAAAAAAGCCATAAAATTTTGCCATACACTTCCTCTCAAGTTTGTGCTTAAGATCTTTCTTAAATCAGGTTTTTGGTAAGCAATTTAAGCACAAGAATGTGATTTATCACCCTGAAGATGTTCTTTTTCCTTTGGGATCTGAAATATACACAGAAAGCCATCCTTAATCTCCCTACAGACAGAAGAGTGGGAAGGTGCTTGGTGTGATGATAAAACAGAACAAAAGAAAACCAACTTTGTGGAAGAAGTCAGTGCTGATAATAAGGCCACTTATCAAGGGAAACAAATCACTGAACAGAACTTAAAACTGGCAAGTGAGAAACAGAGTACAGACAAAGGATTTGTGCTCTGACAAAATAATGCAAGCTCCACTTTGTTTGCTAAAAATGCAGAATTTCACTACACTTTTCAATGCAATCAATCCCAATGAGTGTACCTTCCCCCTACCACTCGCCCCCATCCTGTATTTCTCATGCATAGCACTGTCTGGCAGAGACATAATGCATATATTCAAGAACCACGTGTACACTTGGGTATTTTTTTGCTGCAATTTTTGGAAACACTTAGAAGAGTACTTACACTTTATTATTGGTTCTTGTTACTCCTTTCAGTACTGAAAAACTATTAATAAATAGAATAACTTTGTAACGGTTTTTCTACACTATAATTAAGCTAAATGGATAATCTGACTGTACAGGAACATAGAGGGTGCATAGTGCTGCTTCAATTTCCAAAAGCATGTCTTACCTACCACATATAAACACACACATGAAAATGAAGAGGAATGATCCTGTAGCGATAAACAATTGGAATACTTGGAACCCTGCATGTCATTGAAGTAAAATGTATCTCGTGATCACAGTTTCCAGCAGGAATATACCTTAAATTCAACAGGACATCATTTGGCAGTAACTGCAATTGGTTAAATAAAAGCAGAATACATGCCTTCCTAATGACATGTATGATGCAAGATATTTAAATAACTTTGCTCTCTACTAAAATCAATTTCCTCTGTGTCATTTAACAAAGCTGAAAGACTCTAATAGAAGATCATGTGTGATGTTTAAGAAAATTTAACTCACAAATTTGTGCAAGCGTTTCAGGTATATCTTCTGAGATAATTTTTAATGCTACTTTTGCATATTGATATCTGTGTCATCTGGCAATAACACAACCAAAAGTTCATGTAGAATACTGCACAAAGCACTGCTAGTGAACAGCATGATTTTCAGAAGCATGATATGCATGAGTTCTTTCCTTAAGTTGATTTACTAATAGTGTAGATATCTTCTCAACTAACATTGCAATAGATTGAAAGAAAATTATAATTCTAGTCTGCACTTACAACTAACAATATCTGTGAATACTCTTTTATTTCTATTCATTAAACTTCCATTTTGTCTCCTTACCATGTCAGTGTGAGACTGTTACAATGTTGGGAATAATTTTTACAAATTTTTGTGGCATATGTTTATCGATGTTTCAAAAGGTTACCTTGCAAGTTACACTTGCTTATTCATGTCACGACCATGCATTATTTATGAAATGTCTGCATAATGTTAGATTATTTATACTCTGATATTTATGGTGCATCCTGATCTGAAAGTTTCTGTGAAATTGTTCAAGAAACAGCACAAACAGTAACACATAACATGAAAGCTTACTATTAAAAATGAAAGGTGAACAAGACTTATAATATTGTTTAAAAAAAAAAGATATTTTCTCCCACTGCCTTAAAAAAAAATAAATCTGGCTTAAAGGTTCACCATTCAGCATTTATTATATATTTTTTCTGGCTGCACATAAGCATAGGTGTTTCTAAAATATTGCTGTCTGAACTGCAAGCTACTGCTGAGCTGCAGTGTCCTGTGGATACTCATACTTCCTCAGAGTGTTTAAAGGTTAAGATTTAAATAAATGTGAACTTCTGGAATTTATCCCCATGAAATAATTATTTACTTTACAATTCAGAAGACATTTTTCTTGGTAAGATTACGTAAAAGCTTGGGTTTATGTGTTTTAAAGGCTTTTGTCGGTGAAATCTTAAAGAATCTATTAAGATAAAGTGCCACTATTCACATGATTTATACACAAACAGTTAAAGAGTGGGCCTGGACAAGCTCGTATAGAACAAAAAAGGGAAGAGTCTAAGCCCCAGCCCATGGACTCAACAGGGTTGAATACACTTCTTTATGAGCCAGTAACCAACCAAGTTCTTCCTAAGCAAGACTAGTAGATGTGGTAACTGAACAATAGCTGGATTGACAGCCAGCTGTGCAGCTGGAAAGCATGAGGGCCACAGAGGACGGCATCTGTAGTCCTGCTCTTCACTGCCCAAGTACACCCAGCCTCTATGGAAAAGCAAAAAAGGCAGAATACATATATAAAAATACACTGGATAGTGTGAAATAAATGTAAAAAAACCCAAACAAACAACCCACACAAAAAAAAAACCCAACAAAACAAAACAAAAAAAACACTCAAAAACCCCACAAAACACACCAAACAAAAATCAACAAAACAAAACAAAAACCCAAACACAAAAAAACCCAAAAAGCTCCCAGGAGTCAAGGAAATGAAGAAAAAGGAAATTCCAGGGACAGGCATTCTAACAGGCCTGTTACAGTGGAATTTCTCTACATTGGGTTTCTGAAAAAGTAGCATGTATGCATTTTCAGCTTAAGCCTTAACAGTTTTTAGCTAATAAAGGCTGGTCTCCTATCTATTAATGTCCCTGATGTATCCAATCCATCCATCACTCTAACTCCTGAAAAGTGGGTTTGGAGCATTCATTCAGAGAAAGAGTGTAGCTGGCTATAAAAGACAGAAAGAAGGAAAACAAATCCTGCAAGTTTACAATTTTGATGAAGTACCTAGAAGAAAAAAAAAGAAGAATCCTTTGCAGTGACAGGATAGTTTGTTTCTTATTGTGATGTTTTAAAAAAAAGCATTGCATTCAGAAAGAAAGGATAAATCCAACTGAGAAAAATGTGCAAGCAAACAATAAAAGAATATTTGAGGCACGAAACAGTAACATCATACGTAAATTCTGAAAAGAACATGGAAATAAACCCTTTTCTAGAACCTGGTTCTGTTTCAATTAATTTGGTAATGATAACTAGAGAACATGTTTAGCTGGAGTTGCATAAACAATATTATAGATTCATTATTGCTCTGTGGTTGACACATCACAACAGCTGGAACTTTGCACAGCCTTACTGCTCTGCTAAATAGGAGTGGGACATTAATGGCATTGGCCACTCACTCCAAAAGAGAGATTGGAAAATTTAGGTTTAATCAGGGTAAAATTGATTTTTTTTTAAGTTTTGACAGTTTAATTAAAATTTTTGTTGGAAAAAAAAAATCCATTCAGAGCAGTAATCAAAAGGTAAAACAAATTGTCTCACATCTGCTCTGTTTAAATAATAACAGTGTAAATGGATTTGGGAAATAAATAATTTCTTAGTGATAAGAAAGAGTAGCTAATATTTGCAAGTCATTGTACATCCTCAAAATGTTTTAAAAGTATGAAATATTCTTCAAAGCTCCCTTGCAGGTTAGGTGTACATGATATCTCATTTCAAAGAATGGAAGAAAACTGAATTAGGGACATTTGTTAATTACTCTGCCTTGTAACAATAACTTCCCCAAGAGTCAGACCGAAGGTATAATTTAGATCATCCACCATGCTAGCCTTCTACTCAAACCTAGAAGTACCAGATATCTGAATTTCCCCTCAGCTTTGTCTGTACATCACTCTAAAGGCTTCCTACCTCAGAAGAATTTCAGCATTTCCTAGATTTTTGTACAATACACATCCCCTGGACTTACTTCTGAAGGAACAGATTAATAGCATGACTATGTGACATCTAGAAATGGTGGACAAAGCCTTTACTGACGGACAGACCATCAATGCAATATGTGAATTACCACATTCAGAAAACACGAAGTCTACTGTGCAGATTGCTCTGGTCTCACTGGACTTGGTATGTTGCTTTGGGACATCATGTGCAGTTTTCCTGTTGCCTGCTGCAGTTTGAGGGCAGATGAGCACCTGCTGTACAAGGTCTCCATGCCCACTCTATTGATCTCCCAGATTGCATGGAATTGGTTGGCGCAACACATCTGGGACATGTGAAACACACCAGAGGTAGCATATGGTGCTCACACACACACAGGCTTTATCTAAATTAAAGGATATATAGGTGACCTATTCGTAGAATCATAGAATGGTCAGGGTTGAAAGGGATTTTAAAGTCAACCCCCCCCTGTTATGGCCTATTCAGACCACACCTGATTCTTTAATGCAAGCTCATTAACAAGAGAAATGATGTAAGTTAGTTTAAATGAAAACAACAGTAATGTTAAAAAGTACAGACTTCAAATACTTCCTATGAACCTACTGCCTGTGTACTTTCACCATATGAAGTGAAACACCTGCACAGCTGCAGGCAGTATCAAGAGGGATGACAATAACATCCCCATGGAAAATATTCTGGTTGTGAAAATCTGATCTGCAGAGTGACATTTTCAGCCCTCTTATGTTTTTGAAGGCTGGGTTTGCAGATTCCTGAGGAGCAGTGAAGGAACAAACAACAACATACAGCAACAAACAGATAGTATTTTCAGCCTGACAGGCTTACTCTGAAAAGGCTTATGCTTTGGTGGGTGCTCAGAGCTCCTCCTGTTTTCCTGGGAAAAAAAGGTTTCTTTCCTGATTATTACTACATGAAGCATTGTTACAGGACTGCTCTATTCTACTGTAATCTCCCAAAGGCCTGAGGATTATGAACTAACATAAGGCAAAGGGTAAACAAAAACCCAATTGCTCCTGACCCACTCATTTCTTTGTAACCTACAGTAGGCAGCTTCCTGTGTTCATCTGTTTCTACACCTATTGTATTTATCTCTGCATTGAGAGCCAAGGGTAATACAAGGGGTTTAGTTTGGAATTTAACTTCATTAAGAACAGAATCAAGTTTAGAGTAAAATCAGAGCAACCTTCTGGTAATGAGAAATATAACCAGAAGACTTAAGTTCAATTATCAGTACTAACTTGGTTACTCTGAAAGCGATTTTTTCCTAGAACTGTTTTTGAATTCTATCACTACAGCAATTAGAACTTGCTGTAATATTTTATATATATACACAGATGGATAGATTTATATTTATCTTTTTTTAAATAGAACAATATTCTTCAATTATTTAACTTCAAAACTCTGGCCTGCATTGCCATTTAGTCATAGGAGGAAAAGACCACTAATGGTCCCTTTTGTTTTGTCAAATTTCGGGCATTTATTCCTTACTTCCCTGCTCTAATCAATGGAGAGAAGGACACTTTTCAGATGGTGAAAACACCATCTGGACCTGCCTGTCCTTTTCCTATGTCTGGCAATCCATTTACGAAGTGTGTTCCTAATAAAGACACTGAAACATTTGGTCCTCCAGAAGTTTAAAATTTTAAATTAAAATTGACTTAATTCCTTAGACTTCTCTGAAAATTACATTCAAAAGAATGAAGTAACTCATAAAAAATAATGCACTGCAAGTTATAAATTGCATGCTGACTCACCAGAGATGGGAGGTTATGTATAACATAATTTTGTACGTGTGTTTTGAGATCTGTCAGGAGGGCTTGTTCCTTATTATCCCATTTCTATACACGGAAGTATGAATACAGGCCAAGGCAACCAAATTCTCCTATTTTTAATTGGTATTAAGAAAGCTTTGGCATTCTACAATCACTGATTCTGAAGGAAAATTTGGAAGCCATATCCTTATAATATTTAAAAGTATTTCTGTGCTGGTGATTTTTATTACATAAATGCATTAATAACTACATCTCTCTTCCTAACAGTGGATAAAACTACTTTGAAATACTTGACAGTATATACAAGGGTATAAATCAATGGTTCAGTTTACATGGGAACTAGTTTGATACAATTTTTAGCATTGCATAGAACAGAGACAGTAGTAAGTACATGATGTTCTGACACTTCATGCCAGATAATGTTACTATTTGGGGAAGAAATTGTTTTCATGGGAAAAATCACCAAAGATATATTAGAAGTATCTTGCAATGTGTGATTCACTGATCATTAGATCAGTAGCAATTCTAGTATTTAAAAAACCCAAACAATCCAGAACCAGACTATGATTCTCATAACTAAACCAGTTAAGTTCATACTCTAGTACATTTTTAGGCAAAAAGCAAACAATATTCAGCAACATTAAAGAGATTAAATAATTGAATAAATACATCATGGTTTAATCATCAGAAAATACATTATGTGCACATTAAGACTGCTACCTATATCATACATACCAAAATAAAGTGTCCTTTATACCCATATGGGTTAAATTTATGGAAACAAATTTGGCTTTTTTCTCAAGCATCACAACTACCCCTAGCCGCTTCACTTTGTGTACTAAAATATGATTTAGCTGAAACTGTGTAAAAATGAATGCTGTTAGAAAACTCATTTAAGTGTCACTTATTTCTAGATTGTTTCAAGCAAATAAATGATTCCACTTAACTTAGGCAGCAATTTCTATTGATGGGATTAGTTCAAGTTCCATCTGCATGGAAAAAAATGAAAGGCAAAACCAAAGCGGCTCTGCTTTTGACCACCCTATTTCACTTTCTGCATCAGTTCTCTTAAGAGGTGTGATTCTGATGGTGTTATACAAGAGCCTTCCATAAAAGCAGAAAAAGGCAACTCTCAAACGTAATTGGTTTCACTATTTCCAGATGTGAGAGATTTTAGAGATGCTATTAAGAGATTCTTAACAAGTTTTATTGCAGTTTTCAAGGGTAGTTATATGATCTATTGTAGACCTCTAATTAAAGTGCATCCAAGAAACACTAAAGATTAGGAATGCAAGATTCCCTCTGCAGTCGAAAGAAAGAAAAGCACTTTCCCCTATTCCACTCTGTAAATTACTTGAACCAAGTAAGGAAAAGAAAAGAGTGTCACATTCACCATACATTTCAGAGCTTCTTTCATCAGGAAGGTGAATCAATGCAATCACTCAAAGCCCTCTTCCAAATACGTAATTGAAACAAACCCCATTCTGAGTCCTTCTACTCACACTTGTGAGAGAGTCATTGACTGAGAAAATTTTGAACTAAAAGGAAGAAAAGCGGTATTAACACTCCTGTCTAAAATAGAAGGACAGTAGCATATATGACTATCTTCTTAGCATTTCAACGGGTGTATTTCCTCCCTCGCAGTAATAGATTCAGACTTAATGTATCAAGCATTTATTTTTAGGCTACTGGGACTGGAAAGCATCGATACAGAATCAGTTGGGTATCTATTTCAGAGTGTTAAAAAGGGTGGTACTTAAACTGCTACAGATTGCCCATGCTTGCTGAATCTCTCAAGAAAGTTTTAATGTATTGCTGCTTTTTTTTAACAAAGCAAACAGAACTCAGGTGATTGTGTTTCCCATACACCTCTGATTCCCATCCCCTTTTTCTCCCTTCTCAACACTAAATACCCTGCCTATTTTCAGCAATATTTAAAAGGTCTGGAGGGTTCCAAAATACAATAAGCTTCATAAAGGAACCAGGAGAGAAATTACTTATGCCCCATTTTCACAAAATTCCAGTGTCAGCTTGACTGTATCAGATTACAGAAAATTCATGTAGAAGCTCCACTGCAAGAGGAAACAAGGGTTCTTTGGCATATAGAATCACTAGGTCCCCCTTTCACATGTTTACAAGAGCTGAAGAGGTGATATTTTTCTTTAATCTGATACTTTATCAATTTTTAAATATTAGAATTTCAGCACTTTGTGAAATTAAGAAACAAAAATTATTAATTAAAAGCAAAGAGAAAAGGATTTTTAAAGAAATTTTCTAGATGCCCCTTTGATATTGTACCATGATCACTGCTAATTAAAGGTGACCAGTTCAGGGCTAGGGTCTAGAGGTTTCCATTTTTCATCATAGACTTTATATTCCAGTTATGGAGAAGGACTTGGACTAGTTCATGTAGACACGATGGAACCTATGTATTATTTATGGAAACAAAAATTCCCAGTGCTTTTACAGTTAGTCTGGTAAACAAGTAAGCAACTGAATGTCCCCACACTTCAAGGACAGTTCTCTCATACTTGGCAAAAGGAATTTTCCAACTGATCTGAGCTGGGTCAAGAACTGTCTTGGGAGAAAGTAAAGCTGGGCCACTGGTGCCCAAACTGAAAGGAAGGAACCACAAAAGGTACTATGCTGAAGAAACAAATAAGTGCATTTGGTTAAAGTGGCAGGAGATTCTGGTCTTGATGATTTAGAAAGCAGGAAAACACACCATGACGCCTTAGAGTATTCACAGTAGTTCTATTTTTGTTTTCAGTAGATTGAAAACAAATTCAGCTGTGCCTCAGAAGATGCACTTTATACCAGTAAAAACCACTCTGCTCCTGATGTTCCCCAAAGAGTGCCAGAGCCTAATATTGCAATCCTGAAGTTATGAAATAAAAATATGTCAATGTGATAAAATACATAAATTTATTATTGCCAAATTTTGTTGACGCTAAGCTTGTTTGGGTTCTTTTTCAGTTTTAGTCTTTCTTTTCTATTTAAACATTCATGCAATTTGCTTTCTACTTTTTGTCTGAAAGCTGTGGTATTAGAAGAACTTTTTGGAAAGCAGAAAGTACATTTTTATAGGAACATTTTTTCCACCTGAACAATTAAAACCACATTCATAGGAAAAGTTTTTGTCTTGCTGACTGAGCATTAATGTTCTGAAAGATATGCATTGCAAGTAAAGATAGAATTCCTCTTTATAGACATGCTGTTTCATCATAACGTAGGTTGTTACAAATCCCATGTCATGAAAAATCCTCTTCATTTCTTTAAAGTCTGTGATCGAGAACATTTCAAGATTAGAAGAAGAGAGACATTTTCTATTTCTAGTGCAAGATGAGTTTCTCTGACCTAGGCTATGTAGTTCCATGCTTTGTTACTTGATGTTTATCATCAGTATTGTTTAAGACAAATTGAACATTATCAGCTAGTCTGGTCTTGTCGGGATATCATTTTATGAGAGCAATTTTGGAAACACAGAGTGAGGATGGAAACACACTTCTTATGTACAATAATCCATTCATATAAAGCAACCATATTACAAGGATTAAGGCTGTGAAACATCCCTTTCATGGTAAGAATGGGATAGATATAATGCAAGGGTGGCTTTTAGTTGAGAGTCTCATAATTGTAACTGTCATAGTAATTCGCACGTGTGAAAATTAGATACATCCCTCATTTTTGTAACTTCTCTATTTCTCTTCTGCTGTAACTATCCAGTTCTCTAGCACTGTATTTTAACAACAGAACTACATAGATGCTACTGAAGATCCTGAAATTATGCTGATCATCGTGATGATTCTTGAGTAACAAAATGTAAAAGGCTTCTGAAAATTACTTTTGAAGCTTAACACCTGATGAAATTGCAGAATTGATACAAAAATTTCAGATAATTAAAAACTGAAGATGAATGTTTTGGTTCAGAAATATCTTTTGTTTTCTGTAATCAAGCCATGGGTTCGATTTTAAGTGCAAGTCTAAATTCATTTGGGAAACACCGAGGATTCAACAGCAGTAACAAACTCCCTTAGTGTGGAGCAGTGAGAGAAATAAACAAAATTCCTATAGATAATTTGATTTATTTATGGGGACTATTTTACTTTCTTGATGACACAGAGAACAGCACCTGAGTCTTGCCTCAGAATCCCAGCACACAGGCCTGTGACTGTCACATAGGGCAGTACTTCAGACCCTTTCCTGTCAGGTACCCACATTGTTTATGTAGATGCCAGCTTTGACACTTGATTTGTTATTCAAGGACTAATCCGGAAAATAGGTTCACAGAACAAGAAAGATATTGGTGGTTCCCTTCTGCAGAACAGCAAGCCATACAGTTGGACTGAGCCTGGCTGAAGAACATTATTTTGCATCCCCAGTCCCAAAGATTCCATGTCATATGGCCTAAAATGGCATTGTCTTATGTACCAAAGAAAATACTGGTCCGTCAAAAAGCAAAGATTCCATTTTTTTTCACAGCCAAGCCATCAGAACACTCACTGCAATATTTTACTGCCACAAAGTTTGTCTGAAGTTTGTATGAAGTTTGTCAAGCCTGAAAACCTATCAGGAAGCACCTGCTTTCAGGAGGAAACTCTTCTGTTATTGTATTTAGATTATTGTACCATTCACAAACCCTCCTTGGAAGCCACAAATTAGCCATGATAAATGACCACTAAAATATTCAAGTGCTGTGCAAACTGCTACAATACTCTAAGCATTAAAATAGATGAAAGAAAATCACTGTTCTGCACAGCAATATGTCAAAATCTAATAGCCAGAAAACCACTTAATGTCACTTTAGAAAAATATTTAATTAGAATAAATACTATGTACATTTTAATTAAACATAAACAACCAATTTTATGTACTTCAAAGCATTGAAAAGGTTAAAAGACAATACCTTCATACTATAAATATAAAAAAACCTTTCTTCTTTCTTGCTCATCTTAGAAAGACATCCCAGCATAAAACAGAACATGTAAAGGTGGCAGAAAATGTCTCATAACCTTTAATTGAACACCTGGAAGCATTTTCAATGACAGTTCATATAAACTGACATATCAACCACATCAGGCAGGAGAAAAAAAACTATTGTAACTCCCAATTAATTCTAAATTCTTAGCTTTACTTGTAATTATTTCACTCAACTCCCCAAACTCGGCTTATTAAGATCTATCCATCATGGTGTAGGTCACACAGTATTTCTATTGTTGGGCTTTTTGGCCTTTGTCTTTCTCTCTGTGAGAGCACCTTGCCTACAATGAATTCATAAAGGGAAACTTGTTTCAAAAAGCGGAATAAAGGTAAAATGTAAACTAATTACTGTAGTTCTAGATTTATTTATTTATGGGACTAATATTTCCCTGAACTTAGTTTCCTGCTTCCCTAGAAGAGGCACTCGTTATGCTAGTCACTTGTAAGACTGCCAGTTGAACTATTTACCTCTACTTTGAACCTTATTTATTAAGGCAGAGAGTGGCTGTTTTATTTTCCGCTTTTTTTTTTTTATCATCTGAGTGATCACACGTATTTATGTAGAGTTCCTGCCTCAGGAATTTGATGTATTTCAGGTGAGATTGATGCAACATCAGGTTATGATTATTTATGTTTAAAAAGCATACCCACAAGAAAAACAGCAGAAATTAGCAATGTTACAGTTATTCACCACAAAAGACACAAACAGAAGGCCTGCAGCTCTCCTGACAGTTCAAGCAATTGTCCCCAGGAGACTCACATCAGCGGAAAAATGAACACATGAACTATTCATCCTAAATGAAGCATGATTTCTTCTGTAATTAAAGCAGGTTATCACCTGCAAATATATGTTTCTGTATTTATAAACATACCTGAAATAAAAAGTGCTGAAATACCCAGACAGACAATTCCATTCTGAAGATACAGTTGATGTTTAAAGGAAACACATCTCTAATATAGAATTATTTCATATAGCTAGAACAAAAGCGGGAAAAACTGCAATTCAGGTAGCTCTGATTGGATTCAGGCACCAAAGTCCTTGTGCATTTCTCCAAGAGTTACTGCTTCCACGATCTGATGATTAGCTCTGAGTTGCAAATGGAACCAAAACCCTGGGTCCCCATCTGGATCCTGCTCACAGCAGTATGAAAGCATCTCAACACCTGCCTGTTTTATTTGTGTAAGAATTATGACTGATGAGTTTAAATGCCTGCAGTAATTTCCACCTGTCCATCCTGACTCTTGCTGATCACTGCCTCTGCTACAGGAATCGATCAGCAGCTCGGGGAAGAAGCAATTTGTTGCTGTAATTCACAAAAGCTATTTGGTCAGATTCGATCCACAGTGCCAGCAGAAGTGGAAAGTTCGGGGAGAGGGGCAGGACAGATGGCAAACATGAGAACCACAACAGACTTTCAGACATACTATAAGCAAGTTTATGAAAAATAAGTTCATGTGCCATCCAGTCATTCACACATAAAAAACCTAACATCAGTTAAAACAAAACAATCAAAAAACCCCACCTTGATTCCTCATTCCCTTTATAAAAGTAGTAAATTTAAACTGTAGTCCTTTATAAAAACTCAAATTAAAAAGAAAAGAAAAAAAAGAAACACTACAAAACACCAAGTTGTCATAGTCAATTTTTACTGTGTTTTTTCATTATGTCAGCTACCTAACTTAATTTTAATTGCTTCCTTAGCTGTATCAGCAGCTAGAAGTTATAATATGATAAAATCAGGCTTTAATTTGTTGTGTTTAGTGGTTAAACACTCATCAAGAAGATAACAGACACATTCACCTATGAAACCCATGACTGCCTGATGGCATTCTACAAAGTGCCAGGTAGGACCACAGGCAATTTGTTCTCTGAGAAGACAGTGCTTTTAATCCTCTCACAACTATCCCATTCAGGGCAACATTTCCCTGGTCATATTCTGCACCAAAGTGAAGCTTCCCACAGTGTTACTACATTCAGTTCATTCCAAAACACTACCTTCTGCTCACTCAGCAGTTTCATCAGTCAGTCCATCACTGCTCCTTCACAGCTGCTCTCTCCTTTTCTCTTTCTTGGCCACAGATCATTTCCACAATTTTCAACCTAAGACTATCCCTTACCTCTGAAAATCAGTCAGCACTCATGCTGTAAGTAAACTTATAAAAAAAAAATAAATCAATGCTGTCCTTAAGATCACTTACATCCTATCTTTTTTAGGGTTTTTAATACATCTTAAAGGAGAACAGACTGCTTTTTCAAAATTCACGCATCAGCTATGGTTACTGTCTTCAGGCACAAAAATAAGTTAACAAATAATTATCTACAACTGTTAATGAGTTTGAAGAAAAAAAAATCACTGATTCAGAATGAAAAATGGCAAGCCCTTACTTCACTTCAGGGAACTGAAAATAATCTGGTGCAAGTCTAGTCACGTACCAAAACAAGCTGTTGAGGGAGATGGAAGGCAAAAAGAAAAGGGCACCAAAAAAGCTGTAACAATGGACTTCAGGTCCACACTGGTCCAGATGAATCCTTCTGTATTTTTATAGGTTTAAGATAAAAGCAAAATAATCCTGGCAGCTTTCAACCCTCAGAAGTCCTAAGAACTGGTACCTGGACTCCTAGTTGTTGTAAGTAATGCCTGCAGAAAAAGTGAATTGAGTGCTGGCACACTGGAAGCTTTTTTCTCTTCAAAATATCAGTAGGGGAGACAACATATTTCTCCATAACGCAATTGTCTTCAGCAGTCGTTGAAATGATTGACAGCCAGCATTAAACTTTAGGGATGCTCAGAAGATATTTAATGTCAAGTTCAATGTAGAATGTGCTAGTATTTTAAGAACAACACCTGTTCCAAAGCCTTTGAATACTATTATCAGTCCCAGAAAACAGGAGGCAGAAGCACTTGGCAAAATAAACTCTAAAAGAAGACTTTTCTTACTGTTAAAGAAGTCTCTCTCCTGTCTGCAATTTGAGAATGGCTTGTTTGTTTCTCTATCCCCCCTGCCTCCTTTTTTCCTTCTAATTTATTTATTTTTAGATTGAGTGGGCATGAAACAACATTACATCAGGAACATGTTGTTGCTTTTTTCTTCTAGTCACTTTAACATAAGGTAAGGTAAGCATTCTCGTGGTAATGCAAAACTGCTGTTTTGCCTTTGTTCACCTTTTCCAGGCAATAGCTGATGTAATACAGGCAACCTGCTTTTCCTTCAAAAACATCTTTCCTTGCAATAGGACTAACAGCACTTAATGCTCTGTAAACACCTATCTTTCCTGATTTATTGTAATATATTCATACATATCTATTTGCTTACACTTCTACATGTGCTTGAGGCAGTGGGTTTTTTTGTGTTTCTATTCTGTTGCCCTGAACAATACTTTAAGCACCTTTTCTTTGCATCCAGAAAGACTGGGAATGTGTATAAAATTGATGCCTGCATAAATAAAATTTTAAAAACCCCAATAAAATAAAAGTTGAATACATAAATGCAATGGTCACAATAAGAGAAATCTATTTTCAGGGTAAACCTATTTAGAAACCCTCTAATGAGTTTCTTCCATTCACCCAAAGTACAAGTTCATTCAAATATATGTCACTTCAAATATACAGATTTGTTTTGATCACTGCACTGTGTATCAGGTTTCTACTCCAAAGCAATGCAGACGACAATATTCTTTTATTATTCAGAAAAAAAAATAAATCCCTTATTTACTTACTCTTTTCCGCTCTTAAATTTCAAATGCTTGCCTTGAATTTGAATACAGAGTTTATTTCTGCAGTAATGATGTGTGTTACTGGTCTAACTTTACATTTATAACATTAACCTAAGACTTAAAAGTAGTGTGATTAATGAATTATATATATCCTCTGAATGGAAAAACTGCATAATTATCATTCTATCTTCTTTCTGTCTTGCAAAAAAGAACACCACCTGACAACTTGAATACATCAATGTTTTCTATAGAAATAAGATGTTCTCTGAATAAAACATACCATAATGACCAATTTTTAATTGATTTTAAGGAATAACCCAGTGATTGCATATTAAAAATGGTGCCTGCACACACTTTTTTCCCTTGAATTAGATCCTCAGGACCAGAACTCAAGAATTAAGAAACATGGTCTTAAGATGCCTCCAAAACTTTCAGGTCTAACTTCAGCCCCAGTTAGAATCAGAAGTTACTGTAGCTGCTGAAAGCAAAGATCACCAAATAAACCAACTTTAAATTATGAGGTTCTACATCCCCGACATTTGTGCCAAAAAAAAGAGGAAAAGATTTTTCCAATTAGCTGCTTAATTTAGCCTCTTGGTTACTTCCAGCAAAGAGCAACAACACAACACAGATTCCAAACATCCAACCCCTGGTTTATATTCAAAATCACATTTGTCTTTTTTTAGTAACAGAGCTACAGCGAGCTGCAACACAGGCCACATCTTACAGAGACAAGTACAGAGAGGCAATGTCTGCTCGTTTGGACACTGAGCTGAGAAAAGGCAATATTTTTTCCAGTGTTGTTTGTATACTTTTGCAGTGAAAAAGTGAAAAATACCTGATTAATTCAAGAAACCCCATTTTTTACTTATCCAAGGATATAAATAAAAAGCACAAAATAATTCTGCATTAACATAAGTCCAACAACATAAGTATTTTTGGAAATTTCCCTCTGTCTGACTCACTTCATCTCTATGACAAGGAACTAGACCAGCTTCACTTCACCTGGGCTCCCTCGGAGAGTTTGACAGACTACCAGCTTTTCCATTGGTGACTGCTTGGAAGTCTTTTTGACACTGATCAGTGCATATCATAGTTTGAGTCACCCTTCTTTGGACACAGAATTTTACAGAATCACAGAATCAGTTAGGTGGAAAAGATGTCTGAGATCATCAGGTCCAACCTTTGACTGAACACCACCATGTCATCAAGACCACGGCACTAAGTGCCATGCCCAGTCTTTCCTTAAACACGTCCATGGTCAGTGACTATCACTTCTTAGGGAGCCCATTCCAATATCTAATCACCCTTCTGTGAAGAATTTCTTCCTAATGTCCAACCTAAACATCCCCTGGCACAGCTTGAGACTATGTCCTCTCGTCCTGTCACTTGTTGCCTGGGAGAAGAGACCGACCCCCACCTGGCTACACCCTCCTTCCGGGCAGTTGTAGAGAGTGATAAGGTCACTCCTGAGCCTGCTCTCCTCCAGGCTGAACAACTCCAGCTCCCTCAGCTGCTCCTCAGAGGACATGCACTCCAGACCTCTCACCACATTTGCTGCCCTTGTCTGGATCCATTCCAGCACCTCCATGTCCTTCCTGAATTGAGGGACCCAGAACTGGACAAAGCACTTGAGGTGCGGTGTCACCAGTGCCGAGTACAGGGGCAGAATCACTTCCCTGCTCCTGCTGGCCATGCTATTCCTGATACAGCCCAGGATGACACTGGCCTTCTTGGACACTTGAGCATGCTGCTGGCTCATGTTAAGCTGCCTATTAATCAACACCACCAGGTTGTTTTCAGCTGTGCCACTTTCCAGACACTCTACCTCCAGCCTGTAGCTGGAGTACATTTTGTCTTTGTGAGGTGGACCATTCTGATCCTGGAGTCTGATCAATAACCTTCTTCCCCAAGAAGTTCAGTTATTGTTTCTCTACATCTGACACTGCTGCAGTTCCTTGAGTCTGTTTGGGGGAGAACCACCAAGCAGCCAAGAAGCACTTCTCTGCTTCTGAAGTTTCTGTGATACGATTAAGCAGCACATTGACCAGTGTAGGGAGGCTACGATTCACCCTGAATGAGACCCAGAATCTGACAACAAAGTTGCAGAGTGTTAGTGCATTGGCTCAACCTAGCAGACATCACCAGTTTGTTTATGAGACAGAAAAGCAAGTGATGGGGGTAGCTGGTGAAGAGTGGGGGAGGAATCTGACCCTGCAATCTGGAAAGATCAGTGCATACAAAGGCTTTCAGCTCAGTACCAGCTGATGATGATGCAAAAGAAACAACCTGGTTCTACCCACAGAGCCAGCAGCAGTATACTGGCATCACATTTGATATGCTTAAATCTGTATGCTCTCATCAGGTATCTTTCAATCGCTCATAAGGGTAATGAAAACAATCAGAAAGCTGATTCCATCTGACCAATAAGGAAAAAAAAAGTTATGGAAATTTCTGCTTAGGTGCAAAGCTCTTTTTTTAGTACTTGAGCAAGGTTTTAATTGGAAAACATATCTGAATGTAGAAGTTGTTCAGCAAATACAGAATTATCAAATTATCACCACTGACAGTGAGCAAGAAGGAATTAACTCAGCTTGATCTTCAGATTAGACTGGTCACGCAAGATTGATAATAAGAATGTGAAGTACACACTTAATTTGGAAACTGATCAGATTTGACAGACAAGAGATAATTATAGAACTTCAGCTGTCATTTTATAGTATAATCATACACAAAATTGTTGTCCTTTTTTGGATTACAAATTAATGAGGCTATTTGCTGAATCTTTGTTAGCTTTTCTCCATGAGAAAGTCTCACACATTTTCAGCAATGACCACCCCAGTGTGTATTTAATCAATTTAAATAAACAAATAGTGCATACAGAATATTTATTTACTTGTATGTGAAAACAATAGAACATAATTTCCTACCGTGCAACTTTTTTTTAATACTTTGTCTAATCTAAATAGAGTTAGGAAGCAAAAATACACAAATTTTCCACTCAAAAGCTTGAAGTGAAATAACTCACTTCAGATATTCAGTTTCTTAATATTTGGTTGTGTGGTTAATTATAGTCTTATATTTGAAATAGTTTCACACTTGAAAACTGTATTTTATCTTGAAAAATCTGAAAAGAAAAACAAAACCCCAAACCAGCCAAAAATACCTGAAGCCACAATCTACTCATTCAAAAATGCTTATATTTTTTTTCCCAAACGGGCAATAAACTCATTGCTAACAGAGAGGGCAAAAAGTCCTTGGAGACCTAGTGCTTAGTTATTGGGGGGTGGGGGTGCAAGGGAAGGAGCCCTTTGAGAAAGCATTGAGTTAAATTACGATGTCAGGAACATAAAAGATATTTTTGAGTCGTGAGAAGGTGGAGGTATAATAGCACACAGGCAGATCCACAAGCTCTGCCATGGAAATCCGGATAGGCAAACCTTTAATGCTGCTCGTCCACATGTGCAACACAGGTAATAGGAAGTTTGCAAGAAATCTCTGTAATCTCCTATAGAGCTAAGAGGCACCCCAAAATTAATCTAATTCTTTTGCTTAGCACATGTACCCTGGTTTCATACGTAAAGAATATTTGTGTATAATATACATACACCAAAACATCTACTGGGAGAATTCTGAGCACCTGAAGAACCTTTCAAGCAGTTGTTGTATATATTTTTGAGATATTCAGTTTTTCATAACTGCTAATTAGACACAAGTAATTGCAATAGTAAAATTTAAAAATTTATTTTAATTAATTGTTGAAAATTCCGTGCAAAGCAAAGCATATTTTCTAATATTATCTGGAATCCCTTCTTGCACTCTTGCCCGGAATTAGAATTATCCCTCTTCTGGATTAAAGATGCATTGGTGGATTAGTCTATCACTGATGACAACATAATATATCCTTCCCACAGGCTTAAACTGGAAAGAGGTCTGTTAACTACAGAGTATATTAAAACAACTGCCAAAAAAAAAACCCCAAAGCCCAAACCCAAAAAACCTCTGGCAGTACTTTAACATTTAAATATCATCATATGTGAGGTCAAAGTAGTTTGTGAAACATAACCTCGGATTCAGTGCCCTGTATCAGACCTAGTGCTTTCACAGACTGTATTGCCTGTAAAACTAGTGAAACATGGGACTGATTCCTGTAAGGATTAGCCATCGATATTACTTTTAGCTCAAGCCACCTGAACAACCTCTGGAATACCAACCACACAGACAATTTAGATGAAAACCAAATTGGTTTTAATTTTTCTACTTGATGCTTGGATATATACACACATTTTGCAAAACTGTACTTCTTTATTTGATTTCTTTTTATCGGTTAAAGAAGTATTAATTTTTATATTTAAATTTAGCATTTTCAAAGCAACAAAGGAGGTGAGCTATTTCTGGAGATTTTAAATTTAGTTATGATGTGGAGTGATACACAGAACTATGTTTCAGACAGCATTAAGTTGATTCATTGCTTTATCTAACACTCTAAAAGAGATATGATGTTATTCTGTAAATTAAGAGACATGTTACCAAATTTCCAGAGAATAGCACCATCCAAAGTTTTACTAGATGTAAGACTACATAGTTGATAAAACATCTTCCCTTGTGAACTTCTGGGAATATTTCACATGCCAATAATCATATCATGACAACTTCTAGAATATACTTGCCTAATATTTGAGCCAAATTCTGGAACACTAACTAAACCCGAAAATCTCACTGTCTGTAATGAAAAAATAGTGTGCTGCATTTTCTGGCGAAATTAAATACCTAATTACATTATTTTCCAATTACATTCCAGGAAAAAGTAGATGAGTTGTTAGCATTAAGTTTCAATGTAAGACACTGAGGTCTGCTTCTTGTTTAAGAAAAAATTGGTCCATTTGACTTCCTGAAGCTCAGTAGAATCATTGCCTTAAAAATGTAGCTCCATTTGGATACAGAATTCAGCTAAGTAATAAACTTTTTACCACACTTGTCTGTTGATATCACTCAGAAGACAGGGATTAAACATTTCTCTAGTGTTTTATTTAATAAAAGAGACCGGCATGTCATCATTAACGTTGCATGCTAAATTTGATCTTTGAAGAACAGTATGGAATTCCTGAAGCATTTGTGTGCACAGCTCGCAGTCTGTGTGCTCCATCCTTTGAAAGGAAGCCATTGTAAAGGAGGAGGGTCCTGAGCACAAAGCAGGGAAGAACTGCTTTTCACTGGCAAATAACGGTATCAGCAACAAAACTCTTGTTAGAGCTGCTTCAGTATGCAGTAAGTAAGACTCATGCACTTCATAAAAATAAAAGGGTGGAGGATGGGGGAAAAGGACTTTGAGTTCTGCAACTGAAGGAATTTAAAGGTACATCTAAGTAGTCTTAAGAGATACTGCTTTATAGAGAAGCATCAGTTACATACAGCCCTGGATCATAATTATTTGTGTATCCTCAGACTAGCAGAACAGTTATAATAAAGCTCTGTGCTTCCCTGCAATTGATCTCAGTGACTGTATTATTTTCTTGACACTTTACAACATATTGATTCAATAATCACAGTTCAGTTGTCTTGATCACGCAGTAATCAAACCATAGAGGAAATGCCAATGGATACATAACCAAGAAGATTTCAAACCAATTAGATGGCAATGTTTTCATTCAAGAAACAGCCAATAGCAACTCAAATCTGAGTTGTTTTTCCTCCACTATGTATACCTGGGTTTTTTAAAAGGGAATTAAAGGGAAGGGAGTTAGTTCATTTTGGTCTAAATCCACTATCTCCCCTCTCCTTTTTAGTTGCTTTAATATGACTAAACCCCATCAAAAAAAAGAAGCAAAACTCAAGACTTCTACAGGCGACTCCTAACGCACGGCCGGAGGGGGAGCGCGCCAGCCCCGCACGGGAAGGCAGCGCCTTGCCAGGAGAGCTCCCAGCGGAGCCGGAGCTCCGCGGGAGGAGCCGTGTATGGGAGCTGGGAGCGGAGCCCAACGCCAGGACCCGCTCGGGGACGGGACCTGTCCATGGTTCTGCAGCCTGCTTCTTCCCCTGCTCCTGCCTGCCGCCCTCCAGTAACGCCCCGCAACAGCTGCTGCCACGGATGAGCCCGATTTACGGGAACTCAGCTTTTAGGGAGGAGATTTAATATCGGGCTGAGGGTAATAAAGCCGAAAAAGAAAATTCCAAAACCTCCCGCCAAAGCCCTGCCCAGGTTCTGAGCGAACCTTTCCTTAGCGGTCTCTCAGCTTCTCGGGGCGCTGAGGAAGCCCCAGCCCAGTGCACAACTTTCCTGCAGGGATCCTGGCTCGGGCCCCCTTGAAGCCTCCGCAGAGCGGGTCGGGGCAAGAGGGTACCCGGCACCCTCCTCACCTGCAAAGCTATGGAGAAACCAGGCAGGAGAGTGGGAGAGGCTGGGAGCGCCCTCGCTTCCTCCTCTTCATTGCCGGCTTCTGGTACCAAGGAAACCCCAGGGCGGCGGATAGAAGGGAAGAGGAGCCTCCCACCACACGCGCAGTGCCCCCCACGTATCCCCTTCTCCGGGCGTCCGGAGCCCCAGCCCGGACTCACGTGTGCCGTCAAACCGGGTGGCGATGGTGTCGAGGAAGGTGTTCTGGGGTGCCAGTAATCCCTTCATAACCGGCATTTTTCCAGCGCGGTGCGAGGTTCCCCATCAAAGTTTGTCTACGAGGGTGGTTCGAGAAGAAAGTGCATAGGGCGCCCGAGGGCAGGCAGGGAGGGAGGAGGAGGAGGGATAGAGGGGAGGAGGATGGGGATGCCGCCGCGCCGCCTCTGGCGCCGGGAGCCCCCCTCTCGTCAGCCCTGGCACCGCACAGCGCTCCCGCCCCCGCCGCGGGTGCCGGGCGGGGCGGCGCGGGGCGCGCACGAGTGCGGGGCCGAGCACAGGTGCGGGGCCGCCCCCTCCCCGCACTCCTCCAAAGGCAAGGGGGACGGGGCCGCCTGTGGAAAGCGGCCGTGATGGAGGACGGGCTGGAGCAGGGCAGGGAGCTGGGGAAGAGGCACCTTTATCCACCTGTGGCCGGAGGCGGGTGGGGCGGGGCAGCGCAGCGCAGGGACCGGCGGCCACCCGGGCTCTGCGGGGCTTCCTCCGCCCCCGCCATCCGCCCCGGACAGGTTTCGGCTCTATCGCATAAGAAGTTTCCCAGGCCTATTAGCTCACATGAACCCTGTTCCATGAATAATAATATCGCAGCGTAGAGCACGGGCTCTCACGCTGCTGAAAGGGGAAACGCCCCTGAAGGATAGTAAACGCCTCTGAAGGTGCTCAGTGGAGAGCGAGACTTGAACATGGATAATGCTCCATCAGCTATGTGGTCTCAGGTGCTATAAGGGATATGCACTTGCTGCTACTGTGAATATCTCCTAGAATATTCTTTCACAATTCTTCGCAGAAAAATTCCTGAAATAAGTTTTTGGTTTTTTTCTTTCTTTCTTTTTTTTCTGCCAGACAAAAAGAGAATTGAGATTTATATCCTAGATCAGGAGGTGCAATGTGTAAATTAAAACAAATAAATACATAACAATAGTAATGAAGAAGCAGGCACTGCCCATTGGGACGAATAACCCACTCAGGCTGGTCCCATGGCTCTTTAAATGCTGCCAGGTAACTCTCCATAGTACAGTCATTTCACTTACTGTAGTAGCAATGGCAAAACTTCTCCATGTTTTTTGAGGACTAAAATACACTAGAAAAAAGAAGCGGGAGTACACTCCCTAATCTACAAAATCACTCTGCAGAGGAAGCATGTTGGGCTCCTGCTATTTCACAGTATTGCTTTTTGTATTTTTTTGCTATTCCCATTTTTTTTAGGGTTCTCTCTTTCTCCAGACAGTTAGAGGTCTTTGATTCCTACTTTTTAGCTTAAGCAGCCAGAGAGAAGTTCCAGAAGAGTCAAAAAGGGTCTTTCTTTACAACACATAATTAAAAGTAAAAAACACTGAGAACCTCAGAAAATGCTGATGCATAAGGTTTATCACATAATATAAAGTCTACCCATGGTAACCCCACCTTGACTCTGAAGAACACAGCAATATTTTGCTGAGATCATGAATCTGTCCAGTTGTCCTTGTACAAGAAGCCTGTACAAGGAGCTGCCAGCTTAATTTTCAGAAGCAGCGTGTGTAAGCAGAAAGTGCCTTACAATACTTTGGAAGTCTCCAAGATCTCACAGTACTATCCGTTTCCTAACTAGCTGATAAACTTCAGATTCCTGTCAGCCTTGTCCTTATACTGTACAAACACTAGTCTTGCCCTTAAAATGTACAATTTTTAATACTGAATGCCAGCAATTTTTAATTTTCCTTACTTATTATTCTCACATCTTCCAGTTCAATATAAGCAGAGTCACAAAATTAATTTCTCGTGATAGGTTTCCATTTAGTTTCACTGGCTATTTGGGTTTGATGGTACAGCATGTACCTACTTGTGAAATAAAGAAAACCCTGTTCCACTAAAGCACGATCAGATTTTCAATTCTGACAAGGTGTTCAGCAACAGAGGTTGTTAAGGTAAATCTGAACCATTGAAGTCTGACAAAGACCTTACCTATGTTGTAGCTGTGTGCTGTGGTTGTGTTTCACTTTGTATTCTTTTCCATGGCCTGCTTAAACACCATTTAAATAGGCATATGGTGAAGGAGAAAGGAATATATTCTTAATTCTACTACAGGCAGTCAGGAGATAGCAACCCCTATATACAACTAAAGATATAAATGTATTTCTTCATTTTGATCATCACAAAAGGGGAAAAAGAGACTATTTTCCAGGGGAGTCAAATTGTTATCTGATAAGTCTGCAAGCCCATAAGTGGCTAAGACTAAACTTCCTCACACACAGAGACCATCAAGTCTAAGCTGTAATCATACAGTTTTGAGAGTTCTATTATATAATATCTTCAGTAAGAGCTTTATTAAGAGCTCATGGAAATTTCTTAACAATCATGAGACAGAAAATCCTTGAATAAAGCCTTAGGACTCAGATTGGGCAAAAAATGCCAAAAAAATGTATTGAAACACACACCTCAGAAAGGATGGATATGTCAGAGGAGTTACATGGCATATTTCATGATAATTTACAGTTATTGAAATGTATTCACCACTAGCCAGGAGGATGTGATAGTGACGGCAGTGAAAACTCTACCAATAGTGAAATTTTGCTGATGGACAAGAGAGAGGGACAATTCCAAATTCTTTACAAGGAGAACATGCTGAAGGCCCCTTCATCTGTCAGAACTTCAGGAAAGAGGAAGTTTGCTGTGCTTTACGAATACTCAGAATTTTGGCATACTCTTATAACTTGGTTGTGGAAATAGCTATGTACTATGAACAATTAAGCTTCTAAAAATTATGTTTGTGCTCCACATATCACAAAACAATCATCCAAACTTCTCTGAAGTAGAACTAATGAAACATAATACAAAAATGATGCATATAAAAAGCCTCAAACTACAGAAGAGAAACTGGGGTACAGTATCCTATTTTGCACTTGTATTTAGCATATTCTACAACTTTTTACTCAAAGTAATCCTCCTCAATAGAGACTGGTGCCTGACTTCAGAGAGTTAGTTGCAAAACACAGAAACTTAAAGTCGCTCAAAGAGGAAAATTTAATAGTCTGAAATTTCAGTGAGCTAAGAAGTAGTTCAGAAAAGCAGAGAAAGAACTAAGAGTACATAAAAGAGGGGTAAAGGAGTAGCTGAAGTTTGCAGTCAATTCCTGGAAAATTATTTTTTAAGCTTTAAACAAAAAGCAAACCAGGGACTTCGAATAGTCACAGACTGGTTTTCATTTTCTTCCCTTTTTTTTTTTTTTTAAACGGTCAAGGAAATATAAAATACAAAAATACAAACCAAGGTGATTTTTATCCTGTTTCAAGAAATCAGCTTTCAATTTTGATATATTAATTTTGAATGTCTGGGATATTTAGAGAGGGTCTCTAATATATTACATATTTTTGCTGTCAAGGACAGATAAGTAAGAGTTGAAAACTAACTTTGATTTTTGTATGTAAATCTATATCCAAATAAAGTAAATAGCCCACTCCCTGTATTCCTGTCTTTATTTGTCCACTGTGGAGCATTTTGCTGAATTTAAAGCATAAATATATATAAATATATATAAGTTAGAAAAGACAGTACCAGAGAAACCATGTACTAATAGCAGTGCTGCTACTCTTCAGGTTGCCATTAGCATCCAGAGATTACGGTTTAGACCAAAAGTACGATCTAAAAAAATAATGTTTGTTGCTTCAAATAACTCAACAATATATAAATATATTATATATATAACATAATGTATATATATAATATACAATATCAGCCATACATTTCCCCCTACTTATCCACAACCACTTGGGCACTCAGCATAGCACATTACATTGTGAGGTACTGGATAATCTTTTTAGATATTGCTTGTTACCCAGAAAGGAGGGTATAGGTGCAGTTTTGCACACAACATATGTAAGGAGCATCATGTTGTAGAATTTTTGGTCATAATTGTTCATCTTCTTTTCTTCATTTCTTATTTAACCAGAAGCACATATTCCAAATTTTGCTATTATAATTCCACAGTACAATGAATTACCTCATAAAATAAGAAGTTGGGAGTTACTTATTGCTTCCCTGGCATAACCACTTGATCTCAACTTACCTGCTACAAGTATGCAAATGAAAACAGCTAGTGAAAATCAAATTAACAAGGACTACCTGCAGCTTACTTTTGTGCTTGGAATTGCCACGCACTTATTTGTTTGTTAACCTTGGCATCCAATGGAAAAAAGGGGAATTATGAAGGAGCCTGAAAATTCCAGGAAAGGGCAAAGAACAACAACCTGCTCTTCATGTGCCATGAACAGGCTAATTTAGCCTGAAGTGGTGCGTGTTAAGAGTATTATCCTAATAAATGATCATTGTGCTTCAAGTGCTGGTCTTAGCCTTTTGTTGTGCATAAGCCAACAACAGAACTTCTCAAGAATAGAGCTGCATAACTGAACCTCTGCCAAGCAAGGGACAGTTTAGATGGCAGTTTAAATCCAAAGCTGGCACCTCTGGCTCAGGAGGACACTAAGTTCCTATAAACTGGAAAAGGTTGCAAGTAAGCAGAAGAAACCATACATGGTGCTATCTTGAGTGAAATGAAAGATTCAAACCTCACTTTTCCTCTGCTGCTGGTAAACATCCAAGAAACATTTTGGCAAAAGCATAGTTTCTTTTTAGTGCTGGTGTAAAAGGATTCAAGCTTATCAGTGTTCACAGACATGTCATTCACTAATGTACTGAAAAACTAATGTGCTAGATTCACAAGGCTGTAGTTGTATTGATATCGCCATCATATTGAGCTGCAATTTATGTATTTGTTTCCTTTTAAAATATATAGGAAGTCACACATCAGGTTTAATTTCATTACATCTATTGTTGAACTACTTAGAATAACAGTTTATATGATATTGGTTTGGTATTTTATAGTTAGAAAGGTCTTGATACATTCAGAACCAGGTTTCACATGTGCAGCAGATTTACAAAAAGAGGAGATGCTGCTTCTTGTTTTCTGTAAAGCAGAAAGTGAATTAAGTCCTGAAGATATCTCAGTTGTCAAACCAAAAAATTAGTCCATGGTGAATAGACTCTACCAGATCTCAAAATCAATAAGGTTATAAAATTTCTGGTTTTGTCCCCCTTTTCCTATCCATAAAAGCAGAATCGTAGTTTTCACCTCCAAGGATTGTGTGGATACTGTTAATGTGTGTGTAACAACAAAATTTTGCAAAAACATCTGATAAAGCTAGAAGCAAATTAGCAGTTGCCATTCAAGAGATGTTTGGATAGTGCTCAGAAAGTTATTGAAGCACATTTCAAACAACAGGGAATTAAGAATACACTGAACTTTTCTATCATTAATTGAGCACTACCATGTAGGGAAAAAATACTCATTGTTTATAGGGAAAAAATACTGCCTAAAGGAGAAATGTACATCTATGCTCAGAATTAACATCCACAACTGAAAAAATATCTAGTTTGAGTCAATTTTGGTTTCCATCAGAAAACAAAACCAAAAAATACCCATCAAACCATCCAAATTCCTCAAAAATAGTGCTACTAGTATTACATTAAAAAAAAAAAAGGACATTACACTTCTGCAGATGAACCTTATGGTTAACTAAATGGGAACAGAAGTTTTCTTCTTAAAATCTATGCAGTAAAATACAGATAAAAAGAAAGTTGGATTCAGAAGAGGCTAAAACATTGTAAAGGCTTATTTTGTATTTCCTGATTATGAAAGGCATTGCAAGCCTGTTTACCTCACTGTGGCATTGCAGTGATGTTAAAGGATCCTGTAGATTATTCTAAAGCTCAAACAAAGGTGCTGACTCAGTTCACCTGTTAATGAGGAACCCTGTTTTGGTTCCCAATTCTTTACTTTGAATACTTAGGGAATGCAAATGCAACTGTTGAGATAGACCTTATAGATAGACCTGGAGTTTAAAATTATTTCATTATAAAAAGTTATCCATTTCAGTTTAACTTCTTGAATTCAAAAAGTACCATACCAGAATCATTTGCAAATTAAGATTGAGACTCCTTTGCTTTCACTAAGCACAGTCTAAAAGATTAAGAGGTGATGATGACTGTATAAGAGACATAGTAGGATACTTGGAATAAAGAATAATCACAAGCACAGCTCTAGATGTGGGGTTTTGTCTTAAGCCTTAAACGTGATCTTCCTATATGCAGATGTAAAAAGTGATTCCTCCCACAGATCCACTGAAGCTAATTAGAAATTATGCTGCCTTGTTTCCACACAGATATCCCCTGAACAATGGGAAATAGCCATCTAAATTTCATAGTAATTTTCTAAACACCATTATTAAAATGCAACTCCAAAGATAACACAGATTCTTTCATAAGTACACCTATTTTAAAATTATTAAAGCAGATAAGTGGAAAATCATTTATTCTGTTCCTCACCTGATTTTCTTAGCACAGTAAGAGCTAACAAGTACAAAATTAGCACTTAAGCTTCTTCAGTATCACCAAAATAACTCACATGACTCAGCCATATTTTTCATGACTTGCATCACTCCGATAAAGACCAGGATGAGACTCACCAGCTGGCTTTACTTTATTAATATTTCTGATTTGCAAAACACCACAGGTAAGGCCAAGAGAACTAAACAGTACAGCTATGCTGGTCCCTAGCAGTGCTGAGCTGCTGATCTGAATTACGATTTTGGTGACCATTCATGAAGTGACAAGAGAGCATTAAGTGACAGGAATACTGTTTTTCATAAATCACTGCAAGTCACGAAAGGCTAGCAAGACACAGAAAAGTCAAAAGGAAACAGAGTAGTATTTCACTAGATGTCATCTTCAATTTTGTTTTCGGTGCAATTGCTTTGACAGAGGATTCATTAATAAAAAGCCTGGGTGACATTACTGAGTTTTATTCCCTTTTTTCTCTTGGATTTTAATGCATTTTAAAAAGTAAAAGTCTCATATTAAAATGTAAGATTAACAACTAAAACCTGTTAGATAACCTTCAAAGTTTCCAGGCTTATGATGCACCAGTATTTCTATTACTTCATATTGTAAAGACACAGAATTTAATGCTATGATGTATGTATTTTTAATAGAAATGTAAATTAATACAAAAATTAAATGATGCAATTTTTCTACAAAAAAATACTACTAGAGAGACATAGGTGCAAATTTTTTGCTTTTTAATGGTTTATGGTAAATATTGATTAGGGTAAATTTTGATGGTAAATGTGGATAACATTCAATTATGTTTAAATGGCTTGTTTTGTGTGTGAATTGAACAGTAAAAGCACATTTTCTCAAAGCTCCAATTGGCAAGCTTCACAGAAGTGAATATCTGACTTAAGTGTTGCTGTTAAGTTTTGCTTTAGGAAACTCCCAACAGGGAAAATTCAGGTTCTCCCCCATTATGTAGGTATAATCAGTGTGTTTTGTAGTACCTTTCATGACATCTAAACAACATCTGGACTGTGGTTGTGAACTTAATTCTTTTAGCATTGTTTTACACAGTAGGGATTCAGGGTTAATACTTATGGCAGGTCAAATGTACCTTCTACTTCAACTGGGATTTTATGTGACTTTAATGGGCATTTACTCTAAAAGTATCCTGAGGTCTTTAATCTTTGCCATGCAAGACTGTAGATACAATGATCAAAAGTGTGATCAAATACAGAGATCAAAAATTGTGTTTGATGTATCATTAAAATATTATAAGTAGTGACTTAAAAAACTTCCATTAAAAAAAAGTACTAATTTAAAAGTATTTAAAGCAAGTTAGACTGATTTCAAGAATCCTTGCATCAACTAGAATAGACAAAATTGCTACAGATGTTGCAATACATATAACCTTTCTGAAATATGAGCAAAGCAATAGGAGCCATTTTCCACAAGTTTTAGATAAAACTGGTTTTAACTACCTTTCAGATTATATGACTTTTTCATTATACCAGTGATCACTGGTATTCTTCCCACTTAAGTCAATTACATGAGAGTTTAAAAATAAATCTAAAAAACCCAGCAACAACAAACAAAACCCACAACCTTTTGACACTCAGTAAATCTTATTTCCACATTACAAGTTCTTCAGAAGACAACAGATAAACTGCAAGCAATTAAGGAACAAGAGTCTAACTTGTTCCTTAATTCATCCATCATCAAGGGTATAACAGACCAGCCTTAGTACTGATTGGTTTGCTTTTTAATCTTCTCTAACTCATCAACTTCTTTTCCATCTTAATAAGAGTTTCATTAGTTGTTCTTCTCATGAGGCCATTTTACAAGTAAAAGTAAAGATACTTCAGTAGTCATATGTAATGTTTGTCTACCTAGAAGATACTCAATATCTTCACAAATAACCTACACAATCTACCCTGTTTTCATCCTTATTAGAAAAGCATGTACCTTACCCTCTTATTTTAGAACATTTATTTTCATAAATGTGTTTTTACTGTGTGCTGTGAATTAGACATTTGTGAAGAGGAACACTGCAGAGGGATAGGCATAGAAAAGGAACACCGCAGGAAAAAGCTCCACTGCTGGTTTGGAGAAAAAAAAACCCACACTCAATGAGTAAGGCACTATCGGCAAAGAAATCCTGTGTAGGTAGACTGAAGAAGAAACATCTGACAGGTGAAAGTTACCACGTTTGGCACAAGAATAAGCTTTAAACTAAATCTGTTGTGCAACACATGTGACATCAGGCAAAATGGGGTTTAAGTAGGAGGAGATGATATCTAGGGAGAGAAGAGTGGGCAGCACACCAGGTCTAGGAGAATGAACAGCAAGAGATTCAGGCAATGCTTAGTTGTGAAGAGGCCAAAAAAAAAAAAAAAGTAAAGCAAAAAAGAAAGTACAGTATTTTTGTTTGTAACTGAGACAGTTGTCAGAATATGTAATTCAGGAGTAAGGTGAGTTCTATGCTGGAATCACATCCATACTGTTTTGCGTGCTCTTCTCCCAGCTAACTCAGAACAGGGCAGAAACTAGAGGTTATTTTTGGACTTTGGTTGAAGAAGTGAATCTTGAACTCCAGTCAGCTCCAAAATACACTGCACTAGTCCACATGACACTTCGAAACTGAAAAATTCTTGGGTTTTATTCAGATTTTGACCTTTTCCATTTTTTTTCAGTACTTCAAAGAATTTGAGATTTCAGGTGCGTCAATCCTCTGTTTGCTTATCTTCTGTATAGACTCTTTTACACACTTTTGTATGTTCCATACACAAGCAGTGCTCTGATGCTGCAATAGATTGAAGCAAGTAAAGCCTTGGGTATGCACAGCTCTCTGCATAAGAATATTAGTATAGCATAACAGCTAGGTGTAAGGATTAGACTGAGGATCACATTACAGGATTAGGGCGAATATACATGCAATGGATTTTGTAGGAAATGACCAACCCTGCAGTAGAGGCAGCCTCAGAGTCCTATTTATAGCATAATCTACTCCCTAGTCGTACTGAATTAACATCCTTATCCTTTTTGCATATACTAGTTGGCATATTCTTGGTACAATTTTGAAGACTAATCCTTTATCTAGGATGGCGTTTGGGGTTACAGTGCAGTTTAAAACTCAGTGCAGAATTTGTGTCAGCACTTTTTGTCCCATGAAAGGCTGAAAGTAAAGTATTAAAATATAGATAATGCAGGTATTGTCCTGAAAAAACTCACAGTTTTTTCCAACATCATAACAGATGAGCACACTGAAATCCACGGACACTTTATGAGCATTTTTTGGGATCAAAAAAAAAGCCATAGAAAAGATTTCTCAGCCATGGAAAAGGTTTTCCATCTGTGTTCTTCTGAAACACATTTATTTTCCAAGCAAAAGCATCTTATTCTTCTTCTTGGACTAAAAATCTCATCAGATCAAGGTTTGAGCTGAATTAATTTGTTTCATACTAAGGGACAGAAACCTGTGATCACCTTCCTGCATTTGATCTAATGTCAAAGACAGAGGTAAGAATTGTATCTTTAGCAACTTAGTGAGATCAACTAATGTGGAATCAAATCCTCTTTGAATCTCTATCATCAAATTTATTTCAAGAGGTATATAAAAATGTAAACATCTAGATACAGTTCATGCCTTGTATTTTATCTGAATGGTATTAGCTCACAATTTTCCTAAGTAAATTTAAAATTACCAAAATATACTTTCCAAATAGAATTCTATGTTTCTGTAATCCAAATAGCTGTTTTTTTCATTAGAAATTTAAGTCAGATATTTACTAGACAGGCTAACAAACAGATATTATCTATGCTCAGTAAATGGTTGGATAGATATTTTTACAGCTAGAACCTTATAGAGCTTACTGCCCTGGGTGGAGAATAATCTCTCACAGTAGTTTTGTCATATTCTTTTAGCAGTTGAGAGATGCATTTGCTATTTTCTCCCTTATATTTAAAGTTAATAGTGTTTGTTTTTATTTTATGATAAACTACATGAAGGATGAACACTTGGATGACTTGTAAAGAACCAAAATGTGATCATAACTATTGCACAAACTAGGGTCTAGCAGGTTTGTTTTATTTATAAGCATAAAGGAATTATTAAAAAAAAACAATAAGTGAACAATCCATGAAAACACCTGCTGAAAAATCCAAGGATTGTACTGATATAATATGTGGTAAATAAGAAAAAAAAAAAGCATATGGCAATCAACAGGCCAAAGCTGCTTTTCAGAGAATTGAAATGAGAGTCCTATTGGCTTATTCTATCACTTTTGTTTAACCCCCATTCTGGCAGCTGAAGTTCATTTTCTTAGTGGGAATACAAGACCCCATGAACGTACATCCCTCGTGCACTCTGAAGTCACAGCTCCAACAGTATGAGAGCTTGTTCTCCAAATTCTCATCTTCACAACTCCATTTCCACCTGCCCAGCCTTTTCATGTGAACCTAAGACCAAATGCACTCTGCTCCGTTGGGATAAAACAGAAGATAGGGCAGAGGCACAATTTTTGGAGCAAATATGACCCCAGAGTACCTGCTTGTGACCAGTGAGTTAATTGTGTGAAGAACTTCAGCAAGAAGACATGTTTCCTCCTCCCTGCCCTCATTCCAGCCTCATTCCAGCTATATTTTCCTTTACTTCTCTATGCCTCCATTTTTATTTCCAGGTCTAAACTGTCATCCAGAACTGCCTACCTGTCTAAAGAATGAATTCTGTCCTCTTTGGCAAGACAGTTGTGGTTCTCAGATTTATTGCCAAAACTTTTGACTAATCCTGTTGTTTTTCACAAACATTTAATTTCAAAACATTGAATGTTTTTCCCAAATTCAGGATATTTATATATTTGAGTACACTTCAAAATTCTGGAATGAATATTCTATGTTTGCCGCAGCTGCTAAATATTGATGTCCTTCTCCTGAAAGTCTGTCTCATTCAACTTCACATACTAACAAGCTCATTGTAACAGCTCTGATATTTGGACCTCTTATCCTACCTAAAATGGCATGAAATGTAAGATTGCATTTGGACTTTCACATCCTTTAAACCAAAACAGAGACCACTATGACATTTCACATTAGTATTAACTTTTTATTTTCTTCCTCTGAAGAAGACATGCAATTTTGCAATTTACTTTTCCTAACCTTTGGACTATTTGTATCTTTACTAAAGCATGTCGTGACTAATAGGAGAGAATTACAAGAATTACAGGAGAGAGTCTCCTTATGTCTCTCTTTATTGACTAAAATACAGTGCAAGAATCAGCTTCAGCCTGTTCATACTTTAATTAAGTTTAGGTAAAACTCTGAGTTCAAGATACTACTAACTAAAGATCAATCACACAGGCTTTCAGGTGCTAAAGAAAAAGGCAGGAAATGTACAGGATTTTCAGAAATGTTTAGTTGCTTTGTGTAATTTTGCCTAATGGGGGTCACTTCATTTTTTTTCTGTAAATCCCAATGAACATGAAAAGGCGCTCTCACTTTCTCCTCCCCTGCACACAAAGGAAATTATTTACAGCCACCAGGACTCCCACTCTCCTTCTCCTGGATCTTAGTATCTCCCCAGTCCCCCCATATAATCATTCCCTCACCTTTGCTTATCCCACCCATTTTGACAAAGATGAGTTAGGTGGTCTGCTCCCAGAAGCACCACCCAGGGCAAGTCTGAACAAGCCAGCAGGCAGCAGAGATGAGTGGTTAGGGACAGGAACCTCTTCAGCCATCTGGCAGCAACAGCTGAAAAGAGAATGCGGTCAGACCCCCCACCCTGGAAGTCTGGCCCAAGTCATATGTGATCTGGGCCCTTATTGTCCAGAATAATAATGTTACTGAAAGAACAGCCTTGCCATAAGTAGCACATGAAGCAATTTTAAATGAGAATAAAAGAAGCATGTAAAATATTCTGGAAAGAATTAATTTCAAAAATATGCTTTGAAATATGAATTTGGACCAACTGCTTCCTCAGGTGAAAAGGTAAGCTAACGACCTGCTGATTGATATCAGCTGCATCTTTCATATGGTTTTAGATTATGAAAATGTGGTACAAGAGGTTGGAAATTAGTTTCACAGCTACATATGCCTCTATTTCCATAGCTTAATTAGGTAATATGCCACTCTGAATCTTATAACTAGCAGAAATTTATTCAAATTAATATTTTTACTGACTAGAGGTTGAGTTGCAGGAAGGTAGCTTGTATAAGCATATTTTGGCCTGAAAGCACTTCAGTACAATAACGCACATGGCTGTTGCAAGTATTCTGAATATAACTTGTGCTAAAGTAAGTGCATGCTTTTTTTCTAAGTTCACTTTTCTGAAAAGGAACTTGAAATCAATGCTCTAGTACTATAAGCACAAGCTTATGTTCTCCAGAGCTGACCCAGCAAAACACTTAAAACATATACTAATATAGGACTTGTAATATGCTTAACATTAAGCTCTGATTTAGTGAAATACTTTTAGCCCTTGCTCCAGTGTATTTTGTAGGATAAGCATACTGAAGTTTTAAACTCTCAACGTGCATTTTTCCAGGACTGTGGTCAATGTTTGCCTCCAGCCACAGCATGACCTGGTTACTTATATGTTTGAAAGCTCCTGAATAGGCAAAAAGTCTAGGTCTCTGCTGGTGTAATTGAACTGATGGCACTAGGGGTACAACACAGCTTCCAATGGCTTTAAACACTGTACAACATACACATTTTGTAAATTCTCAATGGATCTGCTGCTGTCACTGCAGGTGGCAGGGACTCAGATCAGATGAACATTCAGAGGGGCATTCAGAGCCAGTACCAAAGCCTAAAAATAAACAGGCAAACAAACAAATAAATAGCTATGCAGGCTTGATTAATCCATTGACTTGGCTATAACTGATCTGGCTTTAAAAACTAGTAAGTTTTAGATGTACGTGGAATTACTTTTTTTTTATTTTAGCAAGGAAGGATACATTTTTTAGCAGTTTTATTTACTGTTAACCCAACAATCCAGCCCATTTCCTTAACTACTTAAAAAAAATTTTTCAGCAACTGTTATGTAGCAGTTGAATTTGGCAAGAGATAAACACAATACTTCCAACTATAGTCTGAAAATAAAATTGACAGTAACATTTATTTTTTTTCTCCCCCATTTCCTTATATGCTCTGGATTTTGTCTCACAGCAATTCACTCCACAATTACTTCATTAGTATTCTCACTTTTTATACAACCCGCATATACTGAAATTCCCATATCCTATTTCTAACTATATTTTCTCCTAACTCCTAATTACGTTGTGGATGGTAAATTAGTAAGAACTAAACAAACAGGATGGTGTTATTTTGAGAAGTGCTGTTCCCATTCACCAAACACTGTTTATAACATTAGCAAGTCTTCATCTGCAATGCAGTTCAGTGTGTAACTCAGTGTTATTGTTTATTATTGAATGTGTAAGTGATATATTTCACAACGACATCAGTAATGAAGCAGACTGTAGAGACAGCAACACCCAAGATGCATTGGCCCAAGGCCTCATCACATTACTGATTACTGTAGCACTTTCCTTTCAGATGAAACTGGGTGCCATAAAAAAATCCTGTCATGACTCTGTCTCTCAATAGCTCAGATTCAGGTGGTTACATAAGTACATGAATGATGTTAAGAAAATGAGGTATTATAATGAAGTTAAATACACAACTCATATCAAACTGGTGTTTAAACACCTTTTATGTCTTTGTACATTTTCATGGAAAATTTAACAAGGCTTAAATCTTTTACCACTTATTAAAACAGAGCTGCTCTCACATGCAAAATCTAAGTGATCAGCTTAAAGAGAAAAGATTAGAAAATAAATGAAATATTTTTTATTGAGCAGCTATGTGGTTTTGAATATTACAAAAGCTGCTTATTTGCATCACAAGGGGCAGATACACAACAATATTTAAGTACTTAGTATTCTTTCTTTTCAGCATGATACAATTATCATATTAGAAAGGGAATGAGCAGCTGTTAGGTAAATCTGTCCTGGCAGAAATCCATACAAAGAAATACATATTAAAATAAAAGAGGGACCTCACCCAGTTCATGTTACTAAGTTTCAAATATCACTTGCTCCTAGCAGTTCCTACTCAAACTTGAGTGAGCACTAGTATTTCAAAGAATACTCTTGGTGGTGCCTGAGCAATTTATACTTAAGTTCTACTGAAAATGTGTTTCTATACACAAAAACCTCAGCGGGTGGGGGTAAGGGGAAGGAAGTTAGCAACCTTTTCCAAGGCTGCTAAAGGAGCCATGGGGACCCTTGTTGAGTCTGAAATGAGGATATCTAATCCAAGTCAGAGGGATATTGGTGAAGTATAATGAAGACCTTACACAACCAACTTCAATTTCTGGTTCCACTGATTCAATTTCCCTGTTATCTACTCCCCAAGACTTCTACCATTCTGCATTATCACTTAGACCTATCAGTAATTCTTTTCAAAACTTTTAGATTCTTTCCATCAAACACATCAGAGGGTTTTTTGGGTTTTGGTTTTTTTGTTTATTTTTCTTTTTTTTTTTTCATTTTTCAGACTTGTTTCTACCTAAGCACATAATCTGACAGCGTGATATCGAATGAGATGACTTAAAGATAGTGTGTCAATACTGCAATGAATTTCTTTCCTTCTACTGCTTTGAAGCATAACCTGAACAGCTATTCAGTCTAATTTTCAGGTTTAATTATTTTTGCTTCCCACTGATACTGCAGAGAGAACAAAATGAGCATCTAAGAGATCTGAAATCAATCCAGATTCTAAGAAAAGCCTTTAACAATTTGATTTTGCTCATCTTGCCTGATTCATAAACATCTGCTTCTGTCTTGCAAAACAAATTCCAAACTCAAATTTCAATTAGGATTTTCACTAAATGGTAATAGCAGGTTTCCAGTATATAGTAATCACATCAGAACTTGTACACATTCCTGTTTACTTCAAGAAAAAAAATGGTAATATTGCACAGGAGTACAAGTAGAAAAGAAATTATAGGAACTTTCTAGACCAAGTGATAACACATGCTAGCAAGCTTGTGGTTCACTATAATGTTAAAGTAGGATGCCACCTACTGCTAAATACCCTGAATTAAAAAGAAGAGAAAACAATTGCCTACTGACATAAAACAACCTGGGAGCTCTCATGACTAATATTTTCTAATGCTGTTGCACTAGTCCAGTTCTCAGTAAGGAGCTTCACAACCAACTTATAACGTAAAAATTGGTCCTCTGTGACTTCTACTGCTGGAGGGGCAGAGTTCTTTATAGTTAGTTGAAAGAGCACGTGCAGTCAAAAGGTAAGTTTTTACTTATGGAAAGTAACATTACTTTGTGAAATAAAATTAGTTTTTGACTGCCAAGTTTGTTTCCCAGTTCACTGAAGTTAGCAGAGGAAGTCATTGGATCAAAAGCTTTGGATCAAATACCTACAAAGTGAGGAACTCAGTGCTTGCTTTGATATCCAAAAGTTTGATTCAGTTTTTGGGGAAAAAAGAAAAAAAAAAAAGAAAAGGAAGGAAGAGATAGTTTGAATTTACCTATTCAGCCTGGGAGTTTACTTTAAGCTTCTAGAGATGTACATAATGTTTTCAATATTCCTAACTACACAGTATTCTGTAAGCCTTTGCCTTCACTCATATAATCTAAGGTAAAAAAACCCAATCCACTACTACAACAAACGAAGAGGAGAGTAGCCTAAAGCAACTTTACACGAGAAGTTCCTGACTTGATGTTCCTTCCAGCCTCTATAGAAAAATTTCAGCCTCCTCAGTTTTTGTAGAAATTTGTAGAATTTGTTGAGTAGCAGCTCAGAAAACCAAATCAGCAAATTCATCCAGATTCAGGGTAACTTTCCAAAACCAAGTTTCTTTTTCTACCTGTGTCTCTCCTATGATCCAGGTTATATTGTAGCCTTCCAATATTTGTATCAGCACAACGTAGGGCACAAGATTCCCTAGAACAAAATCTGATGGCTCAGGGATTTCTGAAGCCACCTTTGCTGTGAGAGGCTATTCACAGTGCAGTTTCTCAAAGTTTCTCTGCTCACAAATTGAAATAAAACAGACATTTCTATCATTTTTTAATTACCTGCAACTTTTTTGACTCAGGAAAGAGCTGCAATAATTGGACAAATACGTTACATTTTTTACACAACAGAAGTGGTGAACAGGGCACATCAAGAGTACATATCCTCCCCTCACCCTTCCATTTGTGGTTCTGTGTGCAACTCCTCAGCAGAGCATTGGCATTTGCCACAGATGATGGTGTATAAAGGAAAATAATTGCTGATTTAGAGGATGGACAATGAAATTAAGGGTTTTCCTCGGGCTTTCAGACCATTTTGAAGTTTCCCTACATACGCACATACACACACACCCCCTTAAGGCCAGCATAAAGAAAGTACTTTGCCACTGCCTTCCACTAGTTTTAAACTGGGTTTGTGCTACATCTGTAACAGAATCAGAAAACTTCTCTTACTTGAACCAAAAAAAGCAAAGCCAACAAATGGTGCATATTGAAAGAATGACTTTAATCCATCTGAAAGTTCTGAGTCTCTCTACACAAACTAACTTTTTAAAAAATACTACAGGATGAAGTTTTATTGAACTTCACATTGCAAATATATAGCCAGTTTGTTTTGGGTGATTAATCAAGGCATTAAGAAAGGGATGCAAAACCTCTTTTGGGGGAAGCAAGACATTAAATTACAGTCCTGCTGTAATATCAAGTACTTCCTAGCCATCCAACAGCCTGGTTCAGAGAATCCAAACAATGTCTTTTCTCCTATGTAATATATAATCAGTCTATTAAGCATAAATCCTAATCTTCCATCTCTCATATGCATTAATTACCAAGCATGCACACAAGTTCCAAAGTGCACAACCAATTGTGTGAGGATCAAACTGTACTGCAGTGTCTAAATACACCACAGCTTGTAAATGCAACAATGAACACAGAGCCTTTCACTTTGAAATTATTGACTCTCTAAGGAACGAAGATATTGTCATGTTTAGTCGAGCATCTAATCACCTACCACACTGAATCCCCAATCTCCCCAGGTCATTTGGAGAACTTTTTGTTTTAGTTGCGTAATTGCAATGATTAAACTTTGTATTTCTGGTTCTTTACAGCATTGCTTTAGCCTACAGTGGTTTCCTTCAGAGATGGAGTGGGAACACTTGCATAATTGCATCGCTTACTCAGACCAAGCCTGCTCATTTCTGTGTGGGATGGGGATGTTCGCACAGGTTTCCTCAGAATCTACCCAAACATGCATCTTCTTACATATTATCAAGAAAATACCATTATAAGCACATGCATCAAGGGACAAGAAGTGACATACAGGAAAACAATGTGTGAAACTATTCAGTGAAACACCTTTACCACTCAGCTGTGTGACAGCAAGAGTTCACAATTCCATGAATGTGGGGTTCCAAAAAACTGAGAGTAGGCCTCCTGTACTTCACCCAATTTTGTGGTAGTTATATTAGCCCAGGGAGTAAACTTTTTGAGATTATTAGTGGAAGAATTCTGAATATTGTCAGATTGGGTAATTAGGCTTCTTACTAGGTTTCTTCCTCAAAATCTTCAATCTTAATTAGTAAAAGTAATAGCAATTATGACAATGAACTCATGTTCAATGAACTAATATATTTATTTCCAATGGACATTAATTACAAAACCATTTCCAGCAGAAGCTTTTTCTAGTCTGAACTCTGATTTTCTAGGGGAAAAACCTAAAGCTTTGGTGTTTTGCCTCATTACCTCAAAAACAATTTTGGTTGTCCCCTAAAAAACCCCATTCCGTTTCAGAAGCAAAAATTTTAGATATATCTAGTGCTGGATGTTTTTCCTTGCCAAAATTAGGAATTTTGAACACTGAAATACTCCATTAAAAATTGTCTAAGACTTAAAAGGAAATTTTTGACATTGTTGCTCTTCAGAGAGAGAATATTTCACTGGTATTTATACTTTGAAGGCTTCATTCGTAATCCTCTTTTGAGGGAGAACTCAGAGTATTTTTTTTAGATGGCTATTTAATAATTCCTTTACTGCTTTATTTTCTCTCACATACACCCACCTCTCCCTTTATTTAGCATGGCGTTTCATCTGTCCTATAAACAAAAAAGATAATCCCAAACCAAAAATCTAAATTCAAACTTAACTTATAGAAACAGCATTGAAACACTCTAAGACATACTTGGACCCACTCTAGGCATAAGGTAGTGGAAAGTTAACACTCTTCAAAGGTACAATAGTTTGATTTTAGATCAGAGGGACAGGCATTTTAATTGGTTTTGACATATCATATTCTTTGTACAAGTCATCTGATGAAATGCAAGCCTTGTTTATTAATCAAGAACTAGTAAGTCTTATTTTGCACTTTAGCTGCCAAATCAAGGCAGTAAGAGAAAGGAGTTGTTCAACAGAGAACCAGCAAGTCTAACTCATACTCAAGTGTCCCACTTGGAAATCTTGGGCTGTAATTTACACCCCCAAACTATTACATTTCTATTGCACATGCCTAAGAACTTTTCCTTAGGTAAATTGTTGCAATAGTTACGGTTTAAGCAGGCTTAATGGGGTTCGGGAAAAAAAAAAACCAAAACCACACACGGGTTTTTATTAGAACACTTCTGTGGGTGGTTCTGTCAGCCAGAACGAAGGCTCTTCCCCACCACCCCTCCCGCCCCATCCCGCTCTTTCACGAGTAACACGGAGACTCTCATCCCTTTTCCGCCTGGCGGTCACTGACGTGGCACGGCCGCCCCCTGGCGGCCCCCGCCCCGCACTGCGGCCCCGCACCCTCGGGACGCGCTTCCCGCACCGCTCCCTGCGAGCGGAGGTGTCCACACCGCACAGACACACGCGGCGCGTCCGCGGCAGCTGGTTTATGACAACGCAGGCGAAAATTCCGCCTCATCTGACCTTCTAAACGTCATTTCTACTAACTTTATCCAGCACCTGAAGTGTAGGCATCAGGTTATCTTACCTCGTCCTCTTTACTATATGAAAGATGAGGGAGTCACGCAAAAGGGAAAGGCTTGATTTGAAGATAGGAGTAATGGGAAGAGTGACAAGAGAATGATCACAAAAAGTGACTCTGTGCTTTGCTGTTACACTTGCCACCGGTGACTCATGGCAGAGGACAAATGATACATCATCATCAAGTGCAACCCAGCTGTAGTCCAAGCATTTGCAAGAAGCAGTACTGAGCAGGGCTTGCCTCTGGTCTTTACAGGATACTGTGTAAAATTGGTGATTCACGTTTTCAGAAGTCGAGAATGAAAGAAAAACAACAATTAGGTCTTTCCTTTTTTTAGAGGTGGCTTAGAAACTTATAGAAAAATGAAGCAGCTTAAATTGTGAATGATGTGTCAGATAATTGTGTGTACACCTGTGTGAGTATCAGAAACTAAAGCTCTGAACTCTCAGGAGCAAGCCTAACTCTTAGGCTTGTGCTCAGGAGCAAAGTCCCATTGGAGATCAGTCACTAGTAGTGTACCCCAGGGTACTGCTGCCAATACTACTTCATGGATGACATGGATGATGGGACAGAGTGCACCATCAGGAATTTGCAAGTGATACAAAACATGGAGGAGAGGATGATACACCAAATAGTTGTGCTACAGTTCAGAGGGACGTCAACACGCTGGATAAAAGGTCTGACAGGAACAGCAGAAAGTTCAACAAGGGGAAATGCCAAGTCTTGCATGTGGGAAGGAATGACCCCAGGTACCATTACACACTGTGAGGTGGGAGGGTGGGCACCAATCAGCTGGAAAGCAGCTCTGCAGGGAGCAACCACAGAGTACTGGTGGACAGCAAGCTGATGATGAGCCAGCAATGTGCCCTCACATCCTGGGCTGCATTAGGAAAGCGTTGCCGACAGGTGGAGGAATGTGATTGATTCTTTCCTTATGCTCAGCACCGGTGAGGCCGCACATGCGCAGCTGAATCTAGATCTGGACTCCCAAACACAAGGATGAATGCACTGGAGCAAGCCCAGCAAAGGACTACAAACACAGAGAAAAAGAGAATCATGGGATGGTTTGGTTTGAAAACTACCTTGAAGATCATCTAGTTCCAACCCCCCTGCCATGGGCAGGGACACCTCCCACTAGACCAGGTTGCTCAGAGCCTCATCTAACCTGGCCTTAAACAGCTCTAGGCTGGGTATCCACAACGTCCCTGGGCAACCTGTTCCAGTGTCTCACCACCCTCATAGTAAAGAGGTTTTTTCCTAACAGCTAATCTAAACCTACTTTCTTTCAATCTGAACCCATTCCCGCTTCTCCTGTCAATACATACTCTTGTAAATAGTCTTATCCCATTTTTCCTGTAAGTTCCTGTCAAGTACTGGAAGGCCACAATTACATCACTGAAGCCTTCTCTTTTCCAGGCTGAGCAATCCCAATTCTCTTAACCTTTCCTCATAGTAGAGGTTCTCCTTCCCTCTGATCCACTTGCTGGTCCTCTGCTGAGCACAATCCTGTTTGGAGCATATGATACGTGTGCAGAGGCAGAGAGAGATGACACTGTTCATTCTGGATAATAGAAGGCTTGGGAGTTGGGGAATGGAGGAGTGGGGAGAACAAATCTTGCCAATGTATACAAATACCTGAAGAAAGGAGACGAACAAGAGGGAAACAGACTTTTCTTAGGCAAGAAATGTCAAGGGAAATGAACAGATATTAAAAAACCAAGGAATTCCATATGAATAAAACAAGAAGCTTTTTTATTATCCTAAGGGTGGCCCAACACCAGAATAGGTTTCCCAAAGAGGTTGTGAAGTCTCTATTCTTAAAGATATTAAAAATCCAACTTCACACCGTCCTAAGGTAATATGTTTCTCTTGACCTTGCTTAAGCAGGGAGGTTGGAATAGGCGATCTCAGGAGATGACCTCCAACTTAAATGGTTCTGAGATACTTACCAAATATAACTGGTACTTGCTGCTTCTAAATTTTGATAACACCTGTACAACAACAACAACAAATAAAGTGTGGCAGGTCCTCCATTAGGAGGCTGACTATGTCTTGTACTTCTGCATGTAGATAATTTAGATTAGGAACACTGGGAGGCTTAGAAGTCCAGAGAGAAGGTGAATAAGATCCTGATCAAGGGGAAGATCTTGGGAGTGAGGGAAGATGCTGGAGATGAAGGAATGGAGGAAAACAAGTTCCAGGACAATGGCCCCTGTGACCTTGGCCAGTGGCATCCAGGACTGATAGTTCTAACCAGCTGCACTCTATAAACTGACAAACCTTTCTACTTCACCCACCAGGACTTGCAGCCAATTCCCTGATGAGCAGTGGAAGTCAAGACCTAGTGAACATAACCTGGGGGAGAATGGGGAAAAGAATGAGCATTCAGAACATTAAATAGGGTAAAAGCTTTATTCTCGTGTGTTCTTAATCTCTTTGCATCCACAGCACTGGCTATAGTGTTCTGCGTGGGTGAAGAGAGTGGCTTGTAACTACGTATCTCAACCAGTGCACATGGCAAGAGATATCTGCCTAGGACTCAGGAAATTTTCTGGTGCCTTGTGGTCATCTTTCAATGACTTCACTAAAGTGAAGCAAATGGAGGCCTAGCACCTCTACAGTACAGGTAAATGCACCTGAGAGCAATTCCTGGTGGAAGCAGAGTACCTAAACTTTCACTCTCAACAGGTAACGATCACATTTCTCTCAGCCAACCTCCCACAGGCAGATTATAGATGTTTAACTGTGAGTCTACCCTAAAGTTATTTTGCACAGTATGGGAAGTAAAGCATCTGCCCTATTTCTCTGTCTTTTCCTACTGCCTAGTGAAGCCAAATACACTACACAAACCTTCATTTACTGATTCTACTTCCATTTTGTCCCTACCTATAGTGTCCCTTAGAAGTTTCTTTCTCCTCTGCAACCCACTTTGTTATTGTGAGTTTCACAATACTCCACTGGCACACATTTTCTACTCCACTAACAGTGTCTGTCTAGAATGCTCCATTGCCAGCTCCTCTAATATTTCCAAATGTTTCTTCTACATTTCCTCACTATTGTAAAATACTTTCCAAAACTGCCCACAAAACTATTTGCCTGGAAACTGACCCCTTTCAAGCATCATGACAAAGGCAGGTCTGGAAGTAAAGCCCAGAACAAAGCAATTGATGTGTTTGTGCAGCAGTCGGAAATAACAGATTTTATTTATCAATTAGTATCTGACAACTTCAGAATGAAGCAAAAACATTATAGACAAGCAGGAGGATCCTATCTGTAATTTCTGTTAGCCTGTGATCTACAGGCTCTTTTCTGTTCTCTTTTTTGCCTCTCTGAATTATTTGTGCTTTATCCTGTATCAGATTATGTTTTCCTTGGAGCAAGAGTCTGACTTATCTAAGTACTAATGAAACACTTAGACATTCAAACTATAATTTTTATGTGAGTTATGTGATTAAATTCTATGTGAATGAAAACAACAGTTGACAAGTTACTGACTTGTGGTGAACTCAAATTTGCAACCCATGTTTTCAATTTAATGAACGCTGTAAGGAATTGTATAAGTTTCATAATTAGGGTAGGGGCTTTTTGCAGACTGGTAGGTTTAATAATTATTTTTTTTTAAAGTGCTGAGTCTTCCTATTTCATTTATTGTGAACTTTTGTTTCCTGTAAAATTAACTATTAGTCTTTCAATGTAGAGACTATTCTTACAGAAAGCTACCTCAGGATGTCTACATACCAGTCTTACCAGCTAAGAAAAGGTACTGCAAACAGTGCTTACACTTTTGGGGCATCAAGTAGCTCTTGCAAACTCAGCCCTACCAATTGAGTGGTTACTATGGCTACTTCAGGATTGATTTTAAGCATGAGTCCAACCTTATGCTTGAGCTCATACTCATCTCATACAACTTATTTGGCCGCAAGCCCAGACTGGCGAGGAACAAATCCTGTTTCCATGGCACCCTTTTAGCACAGGTTAAAGCAGGCATTTATCTATAGTGAATAATATAGTGCATAAGAACGGTAGTACTTTCTCAATCCACGTCTCTCATACCATCTCCAAAGCGTCCCATACGTGATCGAGGTAGTGGAAACAAGCCCAGAAACAGCACATGACTGAGGTGGTAAGAAGCAAACTTGCTCTGCCTTCTCTAGAAGCATGTTCCATCAAGTCCTTCCAAAATGGCACTCCACAAAACCTATGGCTGCCAACACCTGGCCTCATGTGGGGCCAGGTCCTAGAGCAAACCATATTTCTGCCATCCTTGTGCCTGTGCCTTGGCAAATGGGCACAATGGTTTACCAAAATGCTCAACGTCTGCTCGAAGAGAGGAGGAACTACCAGAGAAGGATTTCTGGAATATGTATGATATAGAACTATGAGGGACTGAAGCATTATAAATATATTTGAATCCAAGGAAATTTTATGAAATATATACAGTACCAGTGCTTATCCTGACACTAGTGCTAATTAGGCCTAATAAGAATTAGCGGGTAGAAGCAAGGTCAACAACCACACTTGTGCTGGAGCACATTGAAAATATTAAAATCAGGCTTTGCAGGTCTGAAGAACAATGGAAAGATCTGGTGTTGTTTACATCTGTTGAAGGTTTGTCAATCTTTCCTTTGGTGCTAAAGATAGGCAGGACAGTTTTGCACACTTATAACACCATACATATATGTGGAAAAAGTCTACATATATTTTTCATTCGAGGGAAAGAAAACCCACCATTAGTGACATGTGGCTCGATAGGAATCATATTGTTCATGACTAGAAGTCACTAAGAAACAGGTGTAGTGCGAAAACAAATATTTTGTTTTGTCATTTCACAGCCTAAGGTAAAAAGGTAAATTTCACTATAATTTTGAAAATACTGGATTTTTTAAAAACTTCAGTGGCCACAAAAAGTGCTGGGTTTTTTCTTTTAATCATTCCTGACTCCGCTAAGCATAGAGTTTTATTCACATGAGAGAAATCCAAACCAAAAGCTTGCTACCTGAAATATCTCTTGGAATGGCATACTGTAAAGCTACAGGGAGAAGTTAATCTCTGTAGCTACTTCTGTAAAACATTTATCTTCCTAAATCTGATCTTTCTGCACCTCAATGGCAGTATTAGCAATGGTTGTTTTCATCCCAATCAGTTCTTAAAACACAGCATACACGTAGCTAAAGTGTTTATTTCCCACTATGATCATGTCTTTCTAGATGTTTTTAAAAGAAATCTTACAGCATTGTTAAACTAAAGTGTTAATAACAAATATTTATCCTCTGGTAAGAGGCCCTGTGAAAGCTGTGAATGAGTTAGAGTTAAGGCATGCAGTGTGCTGTATCACCTTCTCCCCAGTAGCTCTATGAAGGAATTTGGAAGAACTGGTTTGACAACACTGGCACAAAGCAGGAATAAAAGCACCAGAGAATCACTATGAATAGCACCAACAACAATTAGTTTACAATCCAAATCCAACAGTTCCTGCTAAATGCTTCAACCTAGCTTCTAGTAGTGCACACACAAAGACATCCTTATGTTTCATTATAACAATCAAATCCAGCCTTTATCAGTGTAGCCTGCTAAACTGAAAAAAGTTGTCCTCACCTTTGTTTGCATTCATGATGTTAAAGTATTTAAAGCTGCTGTTTGCCTGCTTTCATAATGCCCCTCTGCACACACCAGGTGGGGGCCATCGTGGCCAGTGGAGCCGCACTGACAAACTGCTGAGAAACTATCTCCACTGTCACACCGTGACCACAAGCAGAAAGAAACATGTGCAAGCACACTCTCAGTCCTATCTTGGACTCAGAAGACTTCAGTTCACAAAGGTTAATCAGACAGTAAAAGTGATGGTCTTGCTTTGTCTGAAATGAAGTTTTCTGAAGCATAGCTTTTTGCTACTTCCTACCTTCTCAAAACTGAATTTTACTTCAATTTAAAGACCTTTCTGAAGACTGCCATTACCACACTATGCAGACTGAAGAAGCTCAAAATATTGTAAACACAAGAAAAGATCATTAACAAGCATAATTTCTGAGCAAACTTCCATCTAGGAGCACGTTGAGCTTTTAAGTAGTATTTAATATTACTTAATACATTTTTTTAACGTATCAACACAAACTGTAAAAGAAGTCTGAATATTTCCCATAGAGAAGAGACTTGCTACTGCATGAGAGTCAATTTAAGTGCCTGTCTGTATTTTTTTTCCTTTCATTAAGTGGTAATTCAGCTCTTCATCTTTTCCGATTTTCTTTACTCACTTTCAGGCAATTACTGCTGGGGGCTCTGATGTTAATGAGTTATACACAGCATATTTAGAAATGAAATATGCTTTTAGAGTATGAAGATAAGTTAATGGAAGCATCAGCCTGAATAGATGCAAAAGCCAGACATCTTTGATATCAGTGCTTGATTGATTTTATAAGTCAGGTGTTCACATGAATAAGTAACCCTTACTTAGCTCAAGGAGCATTTTGACAAGAAATTTGCACTGATGAGCTATAAAAGCAGCTTTTTTATAAGACTCTGCTTTGCGTTGTCCCTCAAATTTTTGATCTTATGTGCTTTCACTCTTAAGTAATCTAAATCCTTATCAAGATTGCAGATCTCTATATTATAATAAAAGCTGTTATGCAGCTACTTATAAAGTCTCTACAAATTAAGAAACATGAAACTACTGATGTGAAAAGCATGACCCTTCTCCTGTTTATATTATACTTTTTGTATGAAGGTCTCTTTACTGTCTTTTTTTAATTGTTGCAGTGAAACACAGCGCATAAGTGTTGGTCAAGTTTTTTTCCAGTGAATTCAACAATGTAGATTTAAAGTCATCTAATTTTTAAAAACTCTTACATCCATTATTTAGATTGACAACAAAATTTAGAAAATACTCTTTCAATAATAAAATTCAAAAGGGATTTTAAGTACCATATTACATAAAAGCATAGAAACTTGATTTATCTTACCAAACACATCAAGACTAAGTTAATCAGGTTTTGCAACTTATTCCCTTGCTTTTAAGCTTCATTTTCTTCTAATTCAGCTAAATCCCTAATCTGAAATTAGTATATTAGACTAAAGACAAAAAGCCTAGGAATTGTTACATTGATAGTAATGAATATCTATCCCTTTATCACATGAAAGACACACATAAAGATCTACTTCAGATGTACAACCACAGAGACTGAACGTGAACAGGCAAAACCTAAAATTACAATTTTTTAAAATCTTTTCTCCTACTGCAAACAGGAAGAATTCTAGTCTTTGCTGAAAACACTTTGCAAGTTCTCCTTGTCTCCGAAACTCCACACCTTCCTTGCCCAAGGCCCTTTAGAAGAAGTAATATTATCCAAAAAACTCATATGATCATATCTATGTTCCAGAATTATTAGCCAAGATTAGAAAATTTGTAGAAGGAAGGTAAGCAGACAAGATACATTCATTTGCTAATCACAAAGTTATATAAATACCAGAAGAACTTACCCAGAGCAGTTGCAGACTTTCTACGCCTTGATGACTTTAATCCAAAGAAACCACACCAACCAACCAACCTACCAAAAAAAACAAAGAAACAATGTAGAAAAGCAGAGACCAGAACAGTCACCTAAAGCATTAGCCACCTAGAGACAAGACCACATTAATTCAAGCATACCCTTTTATAGAAACACTTTAACCAGTCGAAGAATTCACTGTGTTTCCAAACAATGAACGGCACTTTCACCAAAGGTTATAAGCTGAGCTCAGCTGTTTAGGGCATGGTGCTATAACACCAAGCTGCTGGGTTCAATCCCCATATGGGCCATTCACTTAAGAGCTGGACTCGATGATCCTTGTGGGTCCCTGCCATCTCAGAATATTCTGTGGTTCTGTATCTTTGAGCAGAATCACCTGAGCAAATGATGAGGCCTGTGCTAATTTCCAGGTGGTTCATATTAACAGAAGAATCTGTCTGGTTTGCAAATCTGTTAATCTATATCACCATGTGTGTTACCAATTCAATGCTCTATACAGCCATCAGGTGTCACTCTATTTAATCAAACACTAAAAACGAAAAATCAATCTCTCCGCCTCCCAGGTTTCAGCTTAAAATTCCTCTTTTAAAAAAAAATAAATAAGGAATTTCCTGGAGCCGAGCTCTTGTCAAGGGAAAATGAAGGGTTTTATATAACACCATAAACTCTTGAATTCTGCCTGACTTCTGGCAATGGTGGGTTACACAGCCAAGACTGGATCATTGCCAGAAGCAGGGAAGGGAGGCTGAATTTCTAGATTATGGCTTTGCCTTTGAGCTTATTTATTTTAGCTTATGTGATATAGTAAATTAGGTTTCAGAGCACTACAAAGTAGAGTAGAAATACCACGATTGCAACATAAAGTCCAAAACTAGAATATACTTTATCTTATAATTCGTGTTTGTTCATAACACTGTGGAGGTATGTCTGCCAGGCAGTCATTATCCCTCAGCTAGGTATCAGCCATCTACATTGCTCCAATGTTATGCTAAATGTGATTTTATCTGTTATGCTAAATGTGATTTTTCCCTCACAACCAATATTCACCTTGATTTATGTACTCAAAGCAATTCAACCCTAACTTTTTTTAAGTGTATACTGTGAAGTAATCCCACAGTTCACAGACCCAAATCTGTTACCACACAGCTACAGCTGTAAAGCCATGCATAGATTCTGGGTCAGGCAAAACTGAAAAAGAGTATTTGATCTAATTCACTGGCAGATCATGTAAGAATTTGCAGATAAACACCTAGGATTTCTGCAGCTGTGTCATAAAGAGCATAAAATGGCTTTAAGTGCTCACGCCATTTCAATCCATGCTAACTCTATCTTGTGAAACAAAGAGAGGTTTGTCTGCAAGATGCAAATTGAAAATACTTTGAATATTACTTTGGTAATTATCTTACCTAGTTCGTTGAGTCACAATACTCAATTCAAAAGTATTTCTTTTTCTGTTTATGCATCAAGCAATAAATCCTACCCCAAAGTTTCAGATAAGCAGTCGGTCCTGGTATGGAAAGCATCACACCCAGCAGTGTAGCTGTTAATATGTTTTTAACAATTCTGAACCAAAAAGCACAGTTAGTGCTATCAACTCTCTACCTGGCAACAGCTGCATTGCACCTCTGTCCTTCTGCAGCTTCAGATGTTTAATTATCTGGGAAACTCTTCTTGGCAGAAAAGAAGGACAAAGGGGCAAATTTTCGGAGTAAAGGCAGAGAGAAGACTGAGTTCATGTATATCGTCTGATGAGGAAAGTCTACGTTGTATCTGTTCTACAACCCCAGCATGGGAGAACAAAAGGGCAGCTGAGAACTACAAAGAAGGAATATGTCTCCATCTGCACTGCCTAGCAGCAACAGCACCTGATGTAGTCTCCAGAGCAGTGACATTGCCACAATTCACCACAACAAACTGGGATGAAGTGCTGGCACATCTGAATCTGGTGGAGCTCTGACTTCAGCAAGGGCAGGATTCAGCCCAGGTTCTTGTTGTCACAGGAGACACGAAAGTGTGCTCACAGATATGAAGTACAGACATTTATACTACCACAAGCTGTAGTTTGTATTTTTATTTTGAATGCAGAGTCTTATGGAAACCTATTGGATGCTCATGCATTATTAATTTTCTTCAGCTATAAAAATATAAAATGGAATATACAATAACATGTTGTTTATTGCTTATGCTGGTGTGATGCTCAGAAACTCGGATCTCCTGCCAGACACTTACAAGCAGAACTGTTCCACTTCATGCTGATGACACTGCTCCATCAAACAGCACTAATCAAATTGCCCAGGGCCTTCCAAACAAACTGCTAAACTGCATTATCAAAAAATAGTCCAGTGGAACTGCCCATCTTAGTCTTATACTGAAAGTGTGGATTGGAAAGCCTCCAAATATATTACAAAAATATAATAGTTTCTGCAGATTTGCTTCTGAAATTCCAGCCATTTTACATCACTGTCCTTAAGTGAATGGCAGCTGATAGCTATCACAATATTTAGAGGTTTATAAAGAAAAATGTTCTACTTTAAAGGTAGCAATGTGTTAGCATCAAATTTTAACATGCTTACTGACAAAGATTCCTGTGTATCTGGAAAAGTGGCTAATACCGGTCTGTTGGTTACTCTAAACATTTCACAGTAATTAAAAACATTACTTCATTCCAAAGAACAAATGTGTTCTGGTTTTCTCAGTTCTGCACCACAGAATTACTATCAGAAGAACACCTTTGTACCATTAAGTTTTGGGTTCATTTAGTTTTCTTTCAAGCAAGCATTTCAGTCAATACTACTGAAGTAGTAAAGCTGTCCTCTTATGTACCTGTTCCTTCTCATGATGAAAAAGGGCAGGGAGCTTCTTTTAGTTAGTTGATCATCTTCCTTTTGGTAGTTGTCAATCTTGCTTTGTATTCTGTTTTTTCTCAGAGCTTTATCAGGGTTTTCAAGAAGATGATCCAGGTGGTAGGATCCTGTCATAACAGGAAGGCACCTTTGCAGAGCTTCAGTTCTTCTAGGGTTGGACTTCTCTGTGCAGAGACTCTCACCTAAGCTATTGTGTTATCACAGTGTGGATACATCAAAAGTGCTGGGAATCATGTGCTGGTAGCAGATAGTGTTATAGAGATCATCAGTTTTAACACATGAAAATTAGACTCTTATTTATTTGATTATTTGTTTGTTGATTTTAGTCTTGTAGGAAATACATGTGATTATTTAAAAAAAGAAAAAAAAAAGCCATAGGTAGCAGAATGATTAACTACTGATAGTTATTTGTCTTCTGAGTCATGAAATAGTGCACCTGGCCTAAGCCCTAACTTGGAAATTCCCCTAACGTATCTTTAGTACCTCAAATATTTTTAATGAAGCACACGTAATAATTATCTTTGCTATGCTTACAGGTAGCTTTTTAAAAAAATAAACTATGTGTTTAGACATCTTTTCTGTTAAAACTAGAACAACAAGCTGAGTAGCTAAGAGGTTAAATAGAAAACTTGGCTCTTCCTTCATTAGTAGTTCAGCAGAACCATAGGGAATGGGGAAGGGGAAAAAAGAATTGCAGCAGATTTTAAAATACGTCTCCTTTTGAATTAATTCTCCAAGTTGCTTCCAGAGTTTTTAAAATAATTATACAAATGTCACATGTTTTCTACTTACATGTCAGTATGACCAGACTCCCACAGAATGCAATGAGGTTCCACTAGTTTTAGGTGTCCAACAAGGCAGGAGCTACTATTTTCTGTCTCTATCATTAGATATGAAATATGAAAACAAATAAGAAAGACAATCTAATTTCCCAACGTGACAAAGATAATAATTTCCTCTTTCAAGGAAATTTGGCCAAAAGATTTTGAAAATAAAACTGTTTCCTCTTCTCACTGAATAGACATAGGCAAAGGCTAAGTAAGGATGTCCTACAGTACAATTCCATGAAGCTCCTCTGTTCTCCCCATACATATATTTTCTTATAGACCAGGTGCAAAGATCTGCCACTGCACTTACACATTTCTCTGGACCAACACAACTAAGCAATACCACAGAATTACATTATTGTTCTAAAGGTAAGTATATATGGTGCAATTCTCTTTTCATTCTGATTGTTATTTTTTCTCATTCCTTGATCTTTCTTTAAGATCAATCTCAGACATTGTCTTCAGCAACTGAAGACATTGTCTTCAGCAACTGTAACACTATTGGATGTGATTTAGCTGATATTAAAAAAGGCAAATAATTAGAAAAAAATGCACCTAAAAAGTCCAAAACATGATAAATTTGTTTGCTATCTATACATGTTCTTTTTTAAATACAAATATACAGATGCATATGTGTATCAGGACATTCCTGTAAACAATTAGGAAGTAGAAGAAAAGTTGAAGTTACAACTGATATAATTCTAAGTATATAATTAATAGTCCAGTTTAATAGCATAAATAACAATGTGTACCAGGCATTTTTTCTGAACAGTTAAAATAAAAAAAAAATAATCCAAAAAAGCCCACAATTCTCTTACAACAACATCACAGCAAAATGTTGTAATTAATGCAAAAATAAAGCGGACAATCTATTAACATAATCTGAATAAAACCCTTCCACAGTTAAATGTAGACACTAAGTGCTAGTATAATACTTTATTAATTAACAAAGTATTTATCCACTGGGAAATGAGGATAAAAGACTGTACACTTTGTCAGACTGCAAAAAAATGTGTTAGCTCTTCATAAGAAATGCATAAAACTCAAACAAAAGAATGATTATCTCTTTAAACCAATTACATTTAATCTCAGAAGAAAGAACGAATAAGTCTCTTCCTTCATGTTACTATGATATACCACCAAAATTATGAAGTTCACAGTCCTTATAAATTTCAAGACTAATTTCCAGCTATTCTCTTGAACTGTTGAAAGTATTAGTATACCACATGAAATTTTAAGTTACAGGATTTTTTTAAGAGGTAGAATAGTTTTATAAATGAAGTACTTTAAATGGAGCTGCTTTCTATATAAATTAAAGACATGATCTTTGTCACCCAGCATGGCCCTTCTTACCACACACCTTTATACAGTATATCCTTACATTTACCATGTGAGCTGGAAATCTTGCTTTTCCTTCACTTAAATTTTGCAAATGTTACATTTTTAGGTGCATTGTCCCAGGAATAAACAAAGGAGCAGACTGAAACTTATTCCTGTGCAGATTGCCACCGCATCATTTCAAACTTCCTGAAGCCTTTCATTCTCACTATTTTATCTTGCATTTACACATATCGCATTCTTTTAATAAGAAACAAACTAAAAAAAGAAGAAAAGGGAGGTGTGTTTGTGAAACTAACCCAAAATTTTCTGTTCTTTTGTAAAAACTAACAAATGTGTATTTGAAAAACACATTGATATTTTCTGTTAGGAGTTCTAGTGGTGATTCTTAGTGCTTCCAGATCTTTTGTGGGTTTGTGTCTCAGCTAGACTGCATCTCCCTTATTGTAATGAAACATCACTGCATTGTAAAATGCAAAATCTGCTTACAGCATAAATACTTCAGAGCATAACTTCATCATCAACTTACGAACTTTGAAGTGTTAAGAAGTCTTGATGTAAAGACCACTCTATCCTGAATAAGTACTATGGGAAATCATTCCTTCCTCCAAGGCAGTTCTTTCTACCTGGTGGGGTACTTTGAATAACTCTGACTGTGTCAAGATGCAAAACATCCATAAATCAATAAGAGATAAGTAATTTATTTGCTATTCATGAGTATTGACTTAATATTATTATCATTTTCCCTTGATTGGATACATTTCTAGAAACAAAAGGATGAAAATAAACCACCATCAGATAAGAAAGATAAAACTTTCATTGCAATTTTTTTACATTAACAATCCGGTAAACTAATGAAAATTTATTTTTAGAAGAGCTCTTTGTAAAAGTAAGGTATAATGCAGTGAATAACTCAAGTAAGTTCAAGTTTCTAAAATGGAATGAATTTCTATTAAATTCAAGATTGTCTGAATTTTTCTCTCACTTGTATTCATAAAGAATATTTGAAATGATCCATCTACTAGATAACTTGATTTTTTTTTTGCTTTTTATTCATCTCTTATAATTACTATTGCTCCATTTCACAGAATAAGAATTAGAAACTTCCCCAAAGTTGCAGAGCATCTCTTGCTCAGAACCAGAGCCCAGAGTCGGAAGGCCCTAAGTGGTCTATGTACTTTACATACAAATCATTCTTTAGCAGTATTGATAAATTACAAAGGAGATTCTTAGAGGTTCAGATCCTTATGGAAAGAATGAGAGCCACGACTTCCTTCACCTGAAGCCTTAATATAGAATAAGAAGCTCTGCCTATCAATACTTCTTTTATGTAGCACACCGTCACAGGCATGTGCTACTGTCTTTCTCCTAATGTTTTTGCATTTTCAATACCCTTCCTGGGTTTTGTTGTCTATTTAATGTTGTTACAGGTGCAAAATTGTAATTTCAATCTTGAATGCTGTTGCACATGTGCCTCAAAAACACTGAAGGCCAAAACTCTGCTGCTAACACAGATTGTGGGTCAACAACATTTTTCTTTGCTTGCTAATGCTTTATTGTCTCTTAGTATACATTGAAATAATAATGGTAATTTATGCAGATATTTTGTATGCATAGCAAATAATGAGAAACACCTGCAGAAATTTCCCTCCTTCTCTGAGTTCAGCAACTAATTATATTTTTAAATAATGGCTACCATTGAACACAATTATCTAAATCACTTTAAGTAATGGAATCTTTTAAAGGTGTTTTTGAAAATTTTCACACAGTTTTTAAACAGTCTTTTTATACACCAGATAGGAGACAAAGAACATGGTAAGCAGCTTAGTAACCCAAAAATGTTTTGGCAGCTATAAATCACACTGTGATTTTTCTTCTGCAGCTAATAGTTTGCTGATTTAAAGGAAGACTAGGGTTTTCCCAATACCTTCCTGTCCTGATTAACATTCATGGGCACTATATGTTAAGAAAAAAACACAGGGAAAAATAGAATACTGAGCCACTTCAGTTAAAGTGACTGACTCAGCAAACCTTGCCTTTTCAAAGGAAAGATTTGAAAGCAGAAGTGGGGATGGAAAATGGCAATCTTATGAATAAGGAATGAGAAGACTCTCATTTAAAGAGAAGAGTAGACCCAATGTCTCTGAAGACTGAAGCAGCCTCCACTCACCTGAGGATACTCACATCTTTGTACCTTGCATTTTGAGCCCTCACCTTCTAACTAAATGGGACGGAAGTGTTGTTTTTTACTATATTCTCCTTTGCAAGTAAGTAAGTGAAAAAGTGTAAAAGAAAATCACATGACTTCTACAGCAATCAGCTCAGCTCATGGATTTGCTTCTTTATATCTGCTTGCAGAGGAGAGAAATGGGTCAGTTTTAATTTAGCATCTCTTTCTGTTTCCACTTCCAAGCTTTTCAGAATTATATAAGAAAGAACGAAACTGTTTTAAATACATCCGAAAATAAAACACCCTGCAGCAATAAATTAAAGCAGAAGATTACCCAAAATCTCTATAGCATTTTCTGTCTTATATTCAGATGTTTAACTAGAAGTTTCCTGCATTTCCCTGCACCTGGATAAACATATAAATGTAGTTGCTGCATTATTCACACCAGACCCACCACCAGGCATCTCTGCAGTGATGACCCCAAAGAGGACAGATCAATATTAACTCAAACTCAGGATGCTCAACTATGGCAAAATAAACACATGAATAAAGGCCAAGGTGGTCCAAACAGGGTGAGGAGAGTTCTGTGGAGTCCAAGCTGCAGATTCATTGTTGCAATGGAGTAGAGGAGATTCTGTAGGAAAGTCCACCCTACAGACATCAACTCACAGGTCCTAATCTAACTCGCTCTAGCCACACAAAGGCAGCTCAGTTTTCTAGGGTACTACTGCCCTGCTTGGGGATTCGAGACCTAGGCCCACTTTGTTTCAAGGCTTAGGAGCCAGTCCCTGGCTGTATAGATCACACTTGGCTGTTCTAGTTTTGTGACTCCAGAGCTGATGGATTTATGTTTTGTGTTGTAAATACAGTCTACCCTTCAACAACATTACGTTGCACATGAGAAATCTCACAAAACACCCAGATTTCTGGGATCTATCATATAGAAGTTGGGGAAACCACAGTAACACCCTAAATTTGAAACATATCAGGCAAGTGCTGAATTTTAAAACTCAATTGGGTCACTCAAGCTTGGTCAGTTGGGCAAGATCATGCTTACACAAGGCATGGCTGCATCAGATTTGCAATTCATCTTTTTCATCTTCTGTTGCTAGTGGAAACAGACATGATGCTCCTGGAAGTGGACAGGGATGACAAAAATTACCATTACAGCCTCAAAGAAGCCTATTTATCTCTAGTATTACACGTGCATAGTGCAGTGAAATGGGGTAATTAGAGTTAAAAAGGAGGGAAATTAGGATTCAGTTATATGTATGATACTTCTGTGTGAAATGAGCTGTTATTCTACCTCATTTCCCTGAAGCTAGGCATCCACATCATATAAATGTGGGAACTGATACTTAAAACTCACCTTCTGAAAAGAAGCCAAGAATTAGCTTCTAATTTTGAGTTAATCAGAACAAGAATAAAGCAGTTTGAAGAAACATTGACACACCTTCTTACATGCTTTATAGACAAACAGTAGAAATTATTCTTCAAGACTTTGCGTCAGTATCTTGTGCCTGCACGCAGCCTCATGGTATGACTTAAAGAATTACGTCTTTTGCACTATTATTCTCTTGTTTTCTACATGCTGGTACAAAAAACACGTTATTTTTTCAAACATTACGTGGATTCAGTAATGACATTGTATTACAAGTGTCAAAAGCATTTGAGTGGCTGATTTTAAAATTATACCCATTACATTTGAAACTTACATTAAAACATTACACTTTTTTTTTTCCCTTTCAAATGTCTTACACTTTGGAAATTTAACAAAAATATTCTAACGTATGCCACAATGGAATCCCCCCTTGCAAGCAGTGTTAAATTAATTTTGATAGCCACACTGGATATTTACAAAATCTTTACAAAATATTTTTTGATGTTAAAATAAAGCAGTAAATAAAAAAAAAAAATCTGTTTTCAGCCTAGTTCTAAAAATTTCATTTTGTCTTTTGTAATTTTGAAATTAAGACTGATTTTTATTGATGTCTGCAAGAATGTCTTGTACCAAGATAAATTTGCAATGTAAGGACTAGCATATCCTGGTTGTGTTGTTGCAGGGCAAATACTGAAAATCATATCCAGGAAACATCCAATTGTCACCTGTCCTCAGTCTTTTATATATGAATTGGCTAATTGGTTGATCGAACCGTGCTTTCTAAAAGAGAGATAACACAGGGCTTTTGAAGTGCATGTCTTCAAGAGTGTGATTCCAATCTACTCTTGATTTCCAAAACAAAGCAGGAGAACGTTAACATTCAGAGCCCAAATAGATTTGCAGAGGATTAAAAGGCATTTAGGTAGGACAAGTAGATACAGAAAACAAACTGGTAAGTTCTCTTTTGTGTAATGTCCTGTGTGGTACTGTTACCAGAGCGGAAGAAAGCAACCTGATGACACAGAAGTAGGCAGTATAAGAACTAAATAGCACATATTTAAGGAATAGAAAAGTAGATAAGCTGTTGAAACATGCAGTGAATATGAGAGTGGGCATAAGGGAGAAGAAAGGTGCTGTGGGAACAGAATTCTCAAACCCATGCAGATTACAAGGATTGCTTTCTATTTCCAAATCCTAAAAGGGGAGCCAGGTTTCTCTGTCTTGCAGGATCAAACACAGCCTCAAGATATGAAAGGGTGATGTTAAGTATAACTAAAAAATAGATGATCCATTATAATCTCATTTGACCAAGCTCTTTACACTATCTTGAACTTCACTGATATGAAATACTAAATTTTTCAGTTATGGTAAGGACTAAAGAAACAACACATAATACTATTATAAACTGTCTATTCTCACAGTTTAAATATCTTACAGCAAAGAGAAAAGTGCATCCCCTTGCAAAGTGTTGTAGAAAAGACCTTGCACTCCCAGATGCATTTGCCACAGACTTGGACAGTGGTGGGTGTTGCTTCTCCCCTCTCTAAACAAGTATCTCATGTTTGGCTCATGGAAGAAACAAAGCATAATTTTTAAAAAAAAAAAATCTATGACTCTCCAGACACGTTTCACGAACTGCAGTAGCTTCCAATGTCCATGAGAGGGAACTATTGTTTAACAGTTGAAGATTCATATCCCCACTCCAGTTCACTCAGTGCACTTTCCCTCTGCTTATCTAAACCCTGCCAAATGGGATGTTCAGAACGTAAAAGGACAATCTCGATTCTCATTAGAATGTTATTTTTGAAAGCTGAACTGTTTTAACTTTTAACAAGAAGGGTACTAAAGATGGTGCTACTAATGGGATTTGGTGTGCTATGCAGATGGAACCAAGTGACAGACGCCTGATACCGGAAACCAGAGACATGATTGCAGTAGGCATCCTAACAAGAACACACTTGCTTCATTCAATGTTTTTTAAGGAAAAAGAAAACTTTTCCTAGGGATATATTAATTTTAAAAAGTGTCACTGTAAAATGAAAAGAATATCTTGGTATTCATCAGATTCCTGCTTGACAAATGAAAATAATGATCCGTAAACATTTGCTGTGAAGTATTCTTTTCTACAATCTCTCAGACCGTTGCAACTGGCAAAATCCAGACTACCGTGCCAGAAGATACACAGAGTGGACTCTTGGAGATTACACAGTCTCCTTCTGTATTCTGCCCAGATCCTATAGTGCCAGAACTACAAAAGTAGTTGGAAAATATATGCTCCTTTAGGGTTTGTTGGTTTTGCAGTAAATTTTTTCTTTTTTTTTCAGGAAAGGAGAAGAGAGATATTCATCTTGACAGACTCCTGATTTATTAGAACATTGACATCTATTGCTTTCGTACAATTTGGCAAATGGTCAATAGAATTATTCTTCGTGCAGGCAGTCTCAGATTGACTGTGGCAGCAGGTACAAAAGGCGTCATACCAGATTAGAGTTTGGGATGAACTAACAGTGTGAAGGGACTTCAGTTTTACAGACTAGGTTGAAAAGCAGTGAGTAGGTTGATAATGTGCCTGAAATTCATGGAAGCAAAGTCTTTTTGTGAAATTTGTACTGTTAAATAAGTTATACAGAGACATAAAAAATATAATTTTTTTTACTCACACAGATATGAGAATTGGTAAGCAAAAAAAGAGGAAACACTGTTATAGACTCTGCTCTTTCCCGCCTTCCTAATTTTGTGTAAGTGAGTAGTCCAGTTGAATTTAGTGGGGGTTAGCTCGCATAATCTTGCCTCTAAAGTTAAGAAAAGCTTTGCAGGTTTAACTTACATATTTTGTGCATTTTGATTATGCAGCTATTTTTCTGGTGCATAAAATGACACTGAATTAAACAGAATACCTCCAGGATTATTTAAGTATATGTTGATTTAAAATGCCACATATTTCTTGGCCTTAATTTTGCCCTTTGTTTGAAACTAATAGTCATCAAAATTGCAGTTGCTTAGCCGCTGTCTTTAAACAAGAAAACATCCCACATTTGATTAAGAGAAACCTCCTCATCAAGACTTTTTTTATATTCTATTTTTTATTCTTTCATTAAAAAAATGCAATGACATAAGATGTCTTATAAACTAAAAAGCTATCACAATTAAGCCCATTCTCAAATTAATTAAATAGCACTGTCCTCCCAAGATTTTTTTCAAAAATGTAAAATCCCTCAACTTAAAATACTCTGAATTAACATTTATTTTTTCTATTAAAAAGACTCAGCTTCTCTCTGTGCTTCAAAACTGACATATTGTGCAATAAACAGCAATCAGCCTAAAGATGCTATATTAAACAAACCAAGTTTTGTTTTGCTAAACTAAGCAAAATTAGTTGAATGCCCTAAGTAATAGTTGCTGGTATTTTTTTGTAAATTATTTCTCCACTTGTTTTTGTGTCTATGCATAAATTAAAAATCTGCTGAAATTTATTATTCATCTGAGATGTAATTAATATGCAAAAATATGCAAATTAAGATGCAATTAGGCTTCAATTCTCTAGTGGAATTTTCCATTATAATTTAATACAAAGTAATAGAGTAATTGGTGTCACGTGTAATTACGGTTACTCACGTGTACTTGCAGACGTGAAAATGGTGTGGTATATGTTAGTTATCCTATGCAAATGTACCATACAGTCTCTTAACACTTGGGAACTAGGTAAACAAAGATTGTCTTAAAAAAGAAGTGAGCAATAGTGACCCTTCTTGCTTGTCATGTACTGTCATTTTCAAAGAACATGAATAATTGTAATTAATTTTTGCTGTGTTTATTCCTTAGAATTTATAAATAGGTAGCATGATGCAATGCTAGGCTTTCTCATTTTAATATCTTCTTTAGGAAATTGTGTTTGGCAAAACAAAATATGATCATCAAAACGACAAAGATCTGGAGAATCATTAATACACATAACAGCAATTTGTTACATTTTTAACACAAAATATATTTTCTGTCTTAATGTGATATACAGTCAGTTTTAATTGTATTAGAGTTCACTTACTTCTTACAGCTTTGCACTACAACCTGTAATACAAAATCAGATTCACACAGTTTGTCTGGAGGGAGAACCTCCAAACAGTTGTGGACACAAGTACATGTACTGAGTGAGCAAATCACACTGAATTCAAGTTTTCTGAAGTGTTAACATCTGCAGGATCAGCCTCTGAGTTCATATGAACTGTCAATATAAGTGGCTATCTGTGATACCACAAAATAATTCACAAAGCTTTTGAAGTCTTTTTCCTGTCCTGGAGTGTAACTCCTGCTTTGTATTTAGAGAATTTTGCATAGAGCAATAAATTGTTCAAATCATCAAAGTAATCAAAATTTCATAATTTGCCAGATAACTGCATATCCAGCTGAACTAAGGGACAGATTGCCATGCACTTGAATTCACTAAAATAATAAAGAATAAAGGATGGGAAAAAACCAACCACAAACAAACCCAGAAAAATGCTTTCCAAATTTTATGGTAACAAAAGATGAAAACTGAACAAATACAGCAGAAATTTGTTCTTAGCTCTGACTCCAAGCTCACAGCAGCATACATATCCCATTTTTACCACCCTAAGAGCAACACATATAAACCAGTAGCATGTTTGCAAAAGAATTATTCCATTCCAGGTTTTTTTGTTTGGTTTTGTTTTTTTAGAGTTCTGATGCATATTGTACAACCATGCCTTTGTTTTAACACTTTCTCTTTCTCAATCCCCTTTTTTTTCCCCACACGGGTTGGAACTTGTTACAAGTTTAATGTGGATGGATCAATAGGTAGGTAGGCGGGGTGAAGAGAGGGAAATTGGAATGATTTAATATAATGAGTGTAGAGCTTCAGTGTGCCAAACTGGTCTCCTTCTCTTTCTTTTCATTTGCTTCTACTGCCTCTGGCTAATTATTTAAAGGAAAAGCCATCTACGTGAGAAAATAAAATCTACCATTAGTCTCTCGTGCTGCGCCCTTCCCCAGCCCCACCCATTCATCCATATGTAGCTTTTCCATTCACTCCCATAATACCACCAATTACTATGCAGTCAGGACCATTCATATTCATATTCACATCTCACTGTGGACATTTAAGCTACACTCTGAGCAACACTCATACCTTAAACTACACCTATTATACAGCTGTTGTACAATTACTGTAAATGAAGTATACAATATGGGGCTCAGCTTGTATAATAATTTGTAATCAGTGATAGGGGAAGAGGGTTTTGTGTACTTCTGCCCCGTGTACCTTTTGGTCTCCTTCTTTCCATCACTCTTCTCTCTCTTCCTCCCCGTGGGCTTGGTACAATAAAAGATTATTCCGAGAGACACAATAAAGAGATTCTCATCTGGGGTAAAATAGCTTAGCCCTCCTGCAACTACACCAGTTTATGCCAGCTGAGACAGTCAGCCTGTCTGTCTCAGCACATAACACTGATCTCTTTTGTATCGTTCTTTACTGAAATGGACTTAGGTTTGATTTATACCAGAGATCAGAGCAAAATACGAACCTATGTGTGACAAGATGATCAGAAGAAAGGTTAAAGAGAATCAGTACAGCAAGCACTATTAATTAAATTAATAGGCTTTGATTTGGCTATTTTTAACAGTTTATAGGGTAGTAGCTGTTCCAACAGGCAAAATATTTCAGATTTGATGGATCAGTGCTCTGCCCCAGTCACAAATCTCAGGCTGATAACAGAGGGAAGAATATTCAGTAGAATATGGTATCTGTAGGCCAGCTATCTCACTGATGGGCTGAAGTTTTCACAGCCTTTCCTTACTTGTGATTTCGTCATTTGAGGTTAGAACGGTTTTATCACTAACAAGATCAAAGACATGTGCAATGTCTTGAAACAGTTTCCCACTGTTACTCAGTCTATGGTCAATATGAACTGTATTTTGCAGAAAACACAAAACAAGAATTATTATGGATGGTTTAACATAATTTGTTTTGATTGTTTCCTGCTTATAAATATACCATCATAAGAATAAGTCTGACAGTTGTGAAGTCCTTACTAGTCTAGAAAAGTTCCTCAATAACATGGAAGACCATTTGAGTATCAGTGGATATTTGAAAATCATGAAAACAATCCAAGACTTTCTACTTTTTTTTTCTCTTACATAGAAGGTAGGATTCAGACTTCATCCAATATTTTCACAAATACCATGTACTTTATGTGTGCTCCTTCTTCTACACTTCCCATCACCTTATCTTGATCTCCTAGTATGTTTTTTCTGATCTACAAATTCGTACATCTGGGTAACTTGTTCTTATGACTCCCTTCACAAGACTGTGAATTAACTCTACAGGGACTAGTCACATGTATTCTCCTTAGTTGCAGAAGTCCTGCTATCTAACATGCTGTGTTCTCAAATAGAATCAAAATACTAATAACATTTAATAGCCTTTTTATAGACATTACTGTTCCAATTATATCAGACTTACTTGCTTTCTCCCTTAAAGCAGAAGGTCACAGTCAATATTACTGATGCCATCTCATTGTGTAACCTTTAACTGAGTTCTTGTTGTGGGTTTTCAGCTGAATAATTGTTGCTTTCTGTACTTCTCTCAGAAGTGGATTTACTGATAGAGAGGCACTGTACATATTTCCTCCTTCTTGTATGCCATGTTAAGGAAAGTGGCTGCATCACTGCCCCTCCACCAGCATTTTTTATACATAACTTTATATCCCTTCCTTTCTCTCTCAAGACTCCTACTGTCCTGTCATAGGAGGAAACAACTGTTTTCCATCACAGACTAATCAAAAGACCAGTCTTTTCATTTGTTCCTATCACCCAAGATATTTACTGTACTTCCTTGGAAAGGTAGTTCCCAAGAGAAAGGACCAAATAGGCATTATTTGTTTGTGGCTGCTGTGGTACTTCTTCAGTGATTCACTTTCACATAGTGACTGTGATTCTTACATTCATATAGCAATACCAAAGGGTTTACACATTTCTCACAAACTTGCATATCTCTACATGGAGAGTGGACTAGTTCAAACAGTTGTCAGAAAGACAGAAAACATTGTCACTTATGGGTAGAAAGTATACATACCATTCAAGTGGTTTACGGTTCAGAGTTGTTGTTTGCCAGGTGTATCAAAAGACAGAGCATGAAAAGAGGAAAAACCTCATTGTTAGATGGCCTTGTAGAAGGCAGATGTACGATATGTACCTACCACATCTGCTACAATTCAGCTATCTCAGATAATTGAAACCTCACAACAGGTGGACTCCAGACTGCTTCCTTTATGCCTGCAGTAAGATCTCTCCAGACCAGGTTCAAGATACAGTTATTCAAAAGCTTTGCTCATCTTGTAGACTAAGAAAGGGCTTCAGACAAATAAAATCACTACTAGTTAAGATAACTCCTTATGCAAGTACCAAGAGAAACATTGATATATAATTTGTATTAAGAGCTTTTGATAAGCTTCCAAAGACTTACAGTTAAGCAGTAAGATAAATGTTCTTAACTGGAGAGATGTTTTGGACCCTGAGTTCTCATCAAGTGACTTATCCACTCCAAACTAATCCTATGTCTCTCTGGGTAGGTGCAGGGAGTGAACTACTTTTAGCTGTTTGATCACAGAAAGAAAAGTGGACTGCACCACAGCATTCAGAAAAGTTCAGCCCAATGAACAATGGTCTTGATAACAGCACCATTTTAAACAGCCTAACTCTCCCCTCTTGTCCTTTCATTCCTGGTTTAATGTTCCCACACCATTTATACCCTTCAGCTGTGCACTCAGTAGCAAGGGAATGGCAATGAGCTGACAAGAATTAAAAATAACCAGTTTAAACCAGTTTGTTTTAACCTGGCTGTGTTAGTCATTCTACTGCTAAGGAGAATGTCTCAAATTACATTCCTGCTTCCCCAGGCTCTTCTACTTTCTACTTTGTCCTCTAAAGGAACCCAGACAGTAGACTTAATTCATAGTAATTTTCATGGAATTAGAAGATCATCCAGATCACATTTGCCTCTTTATCCTTCCTCAGCAGCAGTACATCTTGCTACTCATCTCGTCATGTTAACAAATGTCAGGTGACAAAATGTGTTACCTGCAATATTCCATTTTTACTTTAATGGTCTCCTACTCTTACCTTCTGTCTAGGAAGCATTGTCTGTCTTGTTAGTCATTCATTGTTATAAAAATCCCTCTCTTCCTCTTTCCCAGCTGCTACAGTAGAGTTGTAATCTCTGCTTCCAATGACAATGTAGTAATGGCCTCACTTTGTATTGCCTTATCTTTTATTGTGGATCTTCCCGGTCTGGCCTTCCATGAAATGTCCACAGTTCAGAATTAGCGTTAGGTAAGACTCTACTGCTGTAAGACCCTAAGTTAAAACTTTCTGGAAGTTTCTGTGCATTTTTTAAGAGAGTGACAAGGAAGAGACCTCAATTATTATCAGAACGGGCAGCAACCCATGTTTGCAATGTTGAAACAGGATGAGAGCCTGAACATCAAGTGCAAGTCCAATCAATATTTACTTACTGATATAGAGTGGAACAAGATTCAACAGGAAATGCAACAAAAATATACTGGTTGGATGGAACTTCCCTGAAGACACAAGTCCAAGCCATGTCTGGTGTCAGTCCATATGAGATTTAATTTTGATTGACTGGGTGACTGTCTGCTCTGTTTTGTTATTTTCAGTGGCAAAGCAGGACTGTAGAGCCACACATATTCTTAGAAGAGAAGTCCATCCTTAACAAAACTAAAAATTTCATTTCAAGTGAAGGGAGATGTAGAAAGCAAGAAGAAAACAAATCTAAAAGCAAAACTAAAAATACCCAAAAGCTTTCACAATTCATTGAGAAATTTTTAGTCCAATTTACATAAGACTTTTTTTCCCTTCTACACCTATAACTAAATGGTGTGCAGCTTCTATCTGAGGCCATTTTTCTAATTTTTTCTGCTGAAAATCTGTATTTTGCCACATGCTCAAAACTATTTCCTCCTCCCCAACTGCTGATCACCACTACTATTCTAACAAAGATGCCACATAACAATTAATTGCTTTGCTTTGTATTATAGCTCATCAACTTGTTGGGAGCTAGGAAAAATGAAATAATGGGGGTCACTTCTGGAAAATGAGTTTATTTTCATGCCAGCTGCAGAAAATGAGCAAGGCTGGCTTTGTGCCAGTTAAAGGGATGCTGTAAGAGGTTTCTTTCTGTTTGCATGATGCACAAATGCCTGTCTGAAGTTACACATGCATATACATACACACATGTTACATACGTGCAATATAAAAAAATTATTATTGTGAAAAATAAGCCTATTTTTCATGTCTTACTGTCTTTTGCCCCACACTCCCTCCTTTATATTTTTAACTTACATCAAAATGTCCTTTTCTTGTGCATTTATCCTTTTGAAAATGGTTTACTAATTTAACAAAAATACCAGCCAACAGGTACTTTACAGGTAAATGACCTGGAAACTAAGCATTATTGAATTGCTTTAGAGTTTGTTTGAAGTTTTTAGCCTTTTAAAAGCAGGTCTGATTACCTGCTTCAACTATTTGTGAAACATTAAATGATTAAAAGTTTGATACAAATGGAAGGAACCACACAGATATTTTCAAGCACTCAGCACCTGTGTACTGTGTTTTGATTAATGTGTCTTAAATCCCCAAGAAAGCTGAGCTCTATAGACTTAGCAGATTATTTAATGGCAATATTTGTTAAGGTACTGCCATAAGTCAGTTTGGAAGTAACTGATGACTAAACTCTTCGTTGAGGAGAGAGGATACAGCTTCATTCTAACAACAATGCATTGTTGAAAATAATGTCTTCACTGAGACACAAATCTCTGTGTAGCACTTAACTTGGACACTGAACATGGCAGTGCCTTTAGCTTCCATACTTCTGCCATGTATGAAGAGGCTGTTTCTTGTTATAATTTCAGAAAATATCAATAAAGAAAAGAAATTATGAGAAGCGAAGGAAAATCTTTTTAATATTGAAATCTGTGAGCTTTAATAGCAAAGAAAAAATAGGGAGCGTAACTGATAAATAAATGAAACAAGGTGTAAAGAAGTATTAATGTTTTCATTATTTCGTACCATTTCTATTCAGTTGCAACTGATTTCCATAGTAATATAGTTAGCTCAAAATCTGTCTTTGCATATAAGGTCTCTATAGAAAAAGCAAATGTGAAAATGGCAATATTTTCAACATTTCTTTTCTTTAATAAAACTAACATTTTCAAATCTGCTTTTATTAAAACACAATAAATACCATCAATTTTTGATATGAAATCTCATTACACACTGTAAATATTTATCACTTTGCAGAAAGAAGATTATACATTAGTTCTATTCATTTGATTCAAATCTGAGTAAGAATGAATTCATGTTTTATTTTTCTTCATCTATTTCAAAAGACCCAGTTGCTGTAAGAAAATGAAAGAAATACTTTTTGTTGCTGCTAACAGATAGACACAGAGAAATATCTCAGAGGTAAGTGCTCTGACACACTGTTCCTTGACCCTGCAATTACTCCCTGCCAATGCCATTTATGATCTCACAGAGTCCCATTGATTTCAAAGGGAGTCAGTTCCTGAAGACCTCTTTGGAAAAAGAAGATACTAACCTTTCTGTTTCTAGAATTTGGCTTCAAACATGGAGTGAGGTTACGAGGGAAAAAAAAAAAAGAAAAATCTGATTATCTTATTTTCTTTTTACCTTTGTAACAGAATCACTGTTATATTCACCAGTAGAGTTCAGAACACAGAAAAGCCTCTGTTCACAAAGCTCAGAATCAGAATAACAGTGATGTAACAGCAGGACGAGGTGAATAGGTGAAAAAAATTGTGGAAGCCTATGTTATGCCTGCCTGTACCAACCAACATGAGGACTCTTTATTATTCTTTTCATTAAATCTAACCCCAAGTATTTTAAATCAGTGTTTAAGCTTCAAATTTCTAACTTGTGTTAAGTGGCATGTTTTCTGAGAAAACCATTCTTGCAGACTGTTGCTCTTCAAATTTATGGTTTTACCTAGATAACAACACAGACCATATCCTGTTGCACAGTCTTTGAAAGATTCAGCAGGTATCATCATTTAGATGCACATGTTCCATAAGTCTCCCTCAAATCCTTTGAAGAATGCTTTTGCTAGCCCACGTACAGTTAAGAACAAAGAAAGTGGGATTCCTCCCCTTTTTGGGGGGCACAGTCTTTGCAGAATAGAACTATTTCATCACATGTAAAGAGCATTTGACACATTGCTCAAGCAATTTTTAATTCTGCAATCAACCACTCTCTTAATAAATAATAAAAAAAAAAATAAAAGTGTGGAGCTTTCATCCACAATTAACTCTTATGCGAGGCTCAAGTATAAATTTTGGTGCTCAGGTGGGAGAGGAGTGGCTGGAGAGCAGTCCCACAGAAAGAGATCTGGGTGTGCTGGTCAGCAGTGGGCTCCACAGTGAGCTCTGTCAGTCCAGAGGGCAAATCCTATCCTGAGGTGCATCAAACACAACATCACCAGCCAGTCAAAGAGGTGATTTTCCTACTGTATTCGGCATTGTTGCAGCCTCACCATGAACACTGTGAACAGTTCTGGGCCCCACAATTTCAGCAGGATGCGAAGGTCCTTGGATGTGTCCAGAAGAGGGCAACAAACAAGGCTTAGAGGAACGTCTTGCGAGGAGTCACTGAGAACACTGGGTTTGGAAAGTATCTGTACTTTTCTGAGGAGGAGAAGTGGAGAGGGAGGTGCTGATCTCTTAACCCTGGGATGCAGTGATAGGATCTGAGGGAATAGTTCAGGCCAGCAGAGGTTCAGACTGGAAATATTTCTTTACAGAGGGAGTGGCCAGCCTCTGGAACAGGCTTCCTGGAGAGATGGTTGAGGCTGTTGGTGCTTAAGAGGCATTTGGACAATGGCCTCAATAACAGGTGTTAATTTGGTCAGCCATGAATTGGTCCAGCTGTTGGCCTAGGTGGCCATTGTAGGTCCCTTCCAAATGAAATATTCTATTCTAGTCTGTTCTTGATAACAAAATATTTATAATTGTAAGGTGAATGTGAAAAAGTAATATAGTTCCAAATGACAGCCTGAACACAAAACACTACTAAGTAAAATTTATTTATTTTTATGTGAGAATCAAAAAGAGCTATGGATGAAATCGATCAGAAGGATACCAAAATCTTTTAGCCCATGACTTCATGATTCACAGAATCACAGAATTTTTAGGATTGGAGGGGCCCTCTAGAGATCCTCTAGTCCAACCCCTCTGCCAAAGCAGGGTCACCCAGAGCAGGTTACACAGGAGCATGTTCAGGTGGTGTTCGAATGTCTCCAGAGAGGGAGAAGCCGCAGCCTTCCTTCTGGGTTGCCTGTTCCAGCACTCTGCCACCCTCAAAGTAAATAAATTCTTCTTCTTGTTAAGGTGGAGCTTCTTGTTTTTTAGTTTATGGTCATTGCTCCTCATCCTGTCACCTGGCACCACTGAAAATTGTCTGGCATGTCCTCTTGGCACCTGCCTTTGAGATATTTATATGCATTAATGAGATCTTCTCTCAGTCTTCTCTAGACTAAACAGGCCCAGCTCCCTCAGTCTCTCCCATAAGGGAGCTGCTCCAGACCCTTAATCATTTCTGTGGCACTCCACTGGACCCTCTCCAGTAGTTCCTTGTCTTTCTTATACCGTGGAACCCAGAACTGAACACAGTACTCCAAATGTGGCCTCACTAGGGCCAAGTAGAAGGGGAGGATCATCTCCCTTGACCTGATGGCCACACTTTTCCTGTTGCACCCCAGGATACCATCAGTCCTTCTGGCCACCAAGGCACCTGTTGGCTCATAGTCAACTTGTCATCCACCAAGACTCCCAGGTCCTTCTCTGCAGAACTGCTCTCTAATAGGTTAAGTTCCAAGCTGTTCTGGTACTTGGGGTTTTTCCTCAACCAGGTGCAACACCGTACACTTGCCCCTGCTGAGCCTCATGAGGTTTCTCTCTGCCCAGGTCTTGAAACTACCAAGGTCCTGCTGAGTGGCAGCACAGCCTTCAGGTGTATCAGCCTGCAGTTTTGTATCATCAACAAACTTGCTGAGAGCACTTTCTATCTCTTCATCCAGGTTGTTGATAAACAAGTTGAATAAGACTGGACTCAGTGTTGATCCCTGGGTAACACCACTGACTACAGGCCCCCAACTGGATTCTGCTCTGCTGATCATGACTCTCTGAGCTTTGCTCTGCCATTCACCCAGTTCTTGATCCACCTCATTATCTATTTATCTAATCCACATTTCCTGAGATTTCATACAAGGATGTTATGGCAGACACTGTCAAGAGCCTTGCTGTAGTCAAGGTAGACAACATCCACTGCTCTCCCCTCATGGATCCATTCTGCCATGCCGTCATGGAAGGCTAACAGATTGGTCAAGCATAATTTCACCTTAGTGAATCCATGCAACTACTTCTGACGACCTTCATTTCTTCTACATGCTTAGTGATGCCCTCCAGAATGGTCTGTACTATCACCTTTCCAGGGATGGAGGTGTGTCTGGCTGGTAGTTTCCTAGGTCCTCCTTCTTCCCCTTTTAAAGTTGGGAGTAACACTGACCTTCCTCCAGTCATCAGACACCTCTCCCATTCTCCATGATTTTTCAGAGATGATGGAGTGGCTTATCAGCAATATTTGCCAGCTCCCTCGGCACTCATGGGTGCATTCCATCATGGCCCATGGATATGTGGGCCTTAAATCTGCCTAGCCAATTGGTAACCCAATCCTCTATGACCAAAGGGAAGTCTTCCTTTCTCCAGCCTTCTTCTCTTACTCCCGAGGTCTGGGACTCCTAAGGGCTGACCTCAGCAGCAAAGACTGAGGCAACGAAGGCACTCAGTAGTTCCACTCTCTCTGTATCTTCCATTACTAGGACATCCATCTGTTTCAGCAGTGGTCCCACATTTTCCCTAATCTTGTTTTTTCTGATGTACCTGTAGAAGTCCTTCTTGTTGTCCTTGAAATCTCTTGTCAGACTCATTCCAAGTGGGTCTTGGTCTTCCTCGTTGCAAAAGATGACAGCAGTCCAATGAAATGAAACAGTCCTTTTATGGGGATAGTGAAGAGTAAAGGATTTTTTTTCTGTCATGAATTTTATTCCTTGGTCTGGCTGTTTAGTCTCACAAATTTGTCAAACTCTGTCTCTGATTTGTTTTAGGTCCTCTTTTTCTGTTGCCAAAAGTTGCTCTTTGGAAGACATACAAACAAAAGAGCTACTCCTGTCTTTTACAAAGTTGACATGAGTAAAGGAAGAGCAAAGGATAATTTAAGACTTAATGGAGTGAGGGTTGTGATACTTCCAAACTCCAATTTCAGACTAATGAAAAAAATTTCATCATGTTTTCACCTCCACTGCTTTCTATCTTAGCAGTCTTAGTGTCAACTATACAAAGCATGACAGTTCATTGGTAGACCCAAAAAAGCTGAAGACTTTTTTTTTTTAAATCAGGAAGAATTTTTTTAAATTATACATGAGCAATTCAAGGTTTTTCTACACTGGAGTATCCCTAAAGAATTTTATTCTTGCAGTTCTGATCCTCAGTAAAGTGTTGAATACTATGTTTGAAATGCAGAATTTTGCAATTCACCTATCAAACAGTAAGAACACAAAGAATATCTTTGAAAGATTCTGAATATATGTAAATTCAAAATTTTTTTTCTGTTCTGATGAGTATCTCAAAATTAGAAGGTAATTCAACTGATTAAATGACCTACAGTTATTGTTTGGGGTTTTTTTAAATCCAGTACTCTGTGTTTCACTGTATTTAAATCTAAACTTATGTAGGTAATCAAATTTGCCATTACTATTTGAGTGTCTCTTTTAGATGGTGATTTTTTTTCATGGAATAGTGACTTCCATTTCCAAGCAAGCCTTAACAGTGCAAAAATAAATAAAAACTAATTAAAAATAGTAATTATAATTAAAAAAACCACACAGAAATGAGATTATTAGAAGCCTCCAATGTAAGTTTGATTTTTAAAAATGGATGAATATTTTTCTGTGGATTGATGAGTTTGAATTTCATCTGAACAAGTCTGTCCATCCTTAATTCTTTCAGTCTTGGAGAAAATTCACCTTCATTATTCACATACCTAAACAACTATGTTAACAAGTACTTCTAATTGCCATATGGAACTAGAGCTCTGAGAGAGATATTTATATGAAACAGAAACTGTAGAAAAGGATATTCTCTTTATTAATCTGATGCCAACATTTTGCTAATTAAACCACCACATGTCTCATGTCACTTCCTACGTAGGTCACTGGAAGAGGAGATACATTTGGGCAACCTTAAGGATGAATCCCAGGGGAGCATCCCACAAACGCATGGTATTTAAGCTTGCAAGTTTATTAAACAAATCACAGAATATATTGCAGTCTAAATCACAGACGTGGCATGACACAATTAGAAGATTTATTGATTCTTTAGGCTAGAGATCTCACAGCTTGCACTGGGAGCTCTACACCCACCAGAATCAACAGATTTGCTTCATCACAAGTAATATTTCTAAACTAGTGCAGGGAAGTTTATAAAGTTGAAACTGCCTGACTTCAACTTTGCTTGTTTTCAACTTTGCTTCTATTTTAACCTAACTATAAACTGAACACATTTTGTATTAGTCCCCTGTCTCACCACCCTGAATTATTGGCACTCAGCCTGCAATAACAGAATCACTGTATGAAGCAAAGGAAAAAATAATAAACAATATTTTCTGCAGTCTAGCTACCATCTGCCCATATTAGAAGTTCTTACCTCTTTATGTAATCCTCCTTTGCTTATTGAATAATGGTGATCAAGATAATGGTCAGGACCTCTACACAAATACAAGATACTAAAAAAAGGTTGGCTATGTCCTCTACATTGTATTTCCAATAAAAAAGGACTGATTATGACTGAACTGTGTGTTTCCCAGAACTCAACTCAGGTATGAAACAGTTCTTTCCAACAATGTCTTGGAGTTCATTACTTTACAGAGAAGACATTTCTTTTGAAAACCTACTTTTTGATTTCCGTTGTGGCATGTAAAAGTGCCAACATTTCTGACAACAGAAACCCTAATCGACATTCTATGAAGTTTGATGAAGAGTCATGAGGATGCCTAAGGGAGTGGAGAACCTCATATGTAAAGGAAGGCAGAAAGAATTGTGACTGTTTAGCCTACTGATGAGAAGCTCACGGGACATCTTATTAATGTATGTAGATACCTGAAGAGGCGGTGCAAACAGAACAAATCTAAACTCTTTTCAGTAGTGTCCAGTGACAGCACAAGAGGCTCCATTTAAGCAGAAGGAAGCACTTTTTTACTGTGGGGATGACTGAACTCTGCAACAAGTTGTCCAGAGAGGTTGTGGAGTCTCCATCTTTGGAGATATTAAAGAAAAATAAACATCCAGAAATGTTCCTGGGTAACTGGCTGCAGGTGACCCTCTGCTTGAGGAGAGGGGTTGGACCAGATGACCTCCAGGGGTGCCTGCCAATCTCAACCATTCTGTGACGCTGTGATTCTGTGATTGCGTACTAAAATCTGTCTGTAGTGGAACAAATTATCTTCCTTGAGCTCTTTGGATCAAGGAATCTCTGTCAGTTCTTCACAGGCAAGGAAGTAACACTATTCTCTATTTTTCATCTGAACCATAAATGTTAAAGGCTCACACTAAATCTGTGTACTGGTACCTGCCAGGGTCTCATCCATACCAATGGTCCATGAATCACTCTTTAACTCTGAGAGTAGTCCCTGCCATGGCTGTAATGTAACTGAAAGAAACCAATCTTGTCAATCTTTCTGCTCTCATGTAGAGAATGAAAGCCAGCAGAATCACAGAATAGCTTGGGTTGTAAGGGACCTGAAAGATTATCTAGTTCCAGCCTCTCTGCCATGGGCAGGGACACTTTACACTGAGGTTGCTCAGAGCCCCATCCAACCTGGCCTTGTCATAATCATTTAGGTACTCAAGACTGATAAGCTACATGAACCAAGGTTACTTAAATGGCAAAACTTTGTGGCTTAAAGCTGGTACCTGTCAAACACCTTTGTGATGACAACTGACACAGATATGACTGGAATGCTTTTGCTAAGGTCTTATTTTCTTTCTACAGAGTTGTGCAAAAAACTCTGTAGTTTGTGAAAAAAAAGGTAACTAGCAAAGAAAAATCAGAAGTGTCAAGGATACAAGAAAAGAGCTAAGGGAAAAAAGCATCCTTTTACTTTCCAGTGCTGTTTAAAAGTGAGGCACTCTAGAATCAGTGGTAGCTTAAGGCAATTTTGAATGCCTGACTGCTTCATCCATTTACATCAGCTTTTGACCTCAGTATCCACAAGATACTAATAAAAAGCACAGCATCTTAATTTTAGGCATAAGAGACTCCTTTGACTTTATTAGGGATGAAGGGATGCTGCTCTGAATGGAGCAAGTATTTGTGAGTGTGCTTAACTTTAAGCATGGAAGTAATTCCATTGCTTTCATTGGCTTTCAAAATTAAGAACATGCTTGAGTGCTTGAGTGCTAAAACGGATTTCAACATAGAATTTCTGATGGATGGTTCCCCAAAGTCATAACAATGGAAATTCTGAAAGGAGGGGAGAAAAATAGAAGATTTAGCAGCTTTATGATAAATTAAAATAATATCAACTTTGCTTAAACTGTTTTCTAAAATAATTACACAAGTGTTCTTTTGCTTTTTTGGTTAGTTTTGCTGTTGTTGCTGTTGTTTTGATGTTTTTTTAAGACACATTGCACATCTGCAGTGGAGCATATTTTGTTGCCACAGCAAAACAAAATTCTCTACATGTGTTTAGGAGGGCCTTAACAAATTACTGGTTTTGAGTGGGGTTTTTTCATTACATGTCTGTTTTTGTCATTCCTAATCTTCTGAACATGTGAAGTGGCCATCTTCTCAAAATTAATTCAAGCCTTTCTGTTTTAGAGTGTTCAATCTATGCAACAAATATCTTGCTTTCTCCTGGGAAGCTTTTCCTTTCAAGATGTCAAATTACATGTGAAGGGCTAATTTCCATCTGGAGACCTTATCAGTGAGGATCTTTCTTCTTCACAACCTTGGGGGGGAAATGTTTTCCTCTTGGATAACTTTTTTTATTTCTTTTTTTTTTTTTTTTTTAATCTAGGCCAGTCTCTAGAGCTGTAAGAAAATGTCTGATCCTAACTGCTGAAGCATTTCGACCCATCCATTTCATCATAGGTTCCATAAGCAAATCTGCAAAAGTGGTTCATTCATGTTCTCTAAATATTTGAGAATTCCCTCAGGGTGTTTCTGAGTTTTCACAACACATTTTTATGTGGGAAAATTATCAGCCTTTTTAATGGTATATTGTATATATGGTTAAACTAGTTTTGTCACAAAATATTAGTTAAACCATATGGCAGAAGTCATGTCTTATTTCTTCTGTACCCTCAAATACTTAAGACAACATGATATATCAGCCCAAATCAGAAAAAAAAAAATTATGGTTCATCAGAAACTGCAGAAGCTGCATTTTAGTGTAATTCCCTACATTTAGGGCAAACCTCTAATCTGTGTTTGTATAACTAACGAAATGTACGTTCTTTTAGCCCTATGTTTAGCTGTAGACTGTGTTACCGAAGTATCTTAAATAATTTCACTTACTGGATAGACAACTAAATGATGTTGTCTTATAGAAGCAACTTATTCATCAAAAATTTTAAAATCAGCACCCCTTTAGCTCCATTTGCAGTACAGCCTACTCAGCTTCTCACCATCTTCCTTACCTCATATCTCTGTATATTCCTGGAAAAATATCCCCCAATCTGACTCTGTGCTCTGCAATCAAACTAAGACAAATTAATTCACAATAAACTATCTTTCTAGGTTCTCAGTAAAACTAATTCACTTTATTCAGGAATAAACATAATACATAACAACTCTCACAGTTTAAGTATGTCATAATATTCGTTCTAGAGTGCCTTGAAAGTGCACCTCAAAATACAGTTTGAAACTTATGGGTTTTGACAACTAAACTGTACTTGTACAAACTTGAGAGAACACGGAGAGAAAAAAACCAAGGAATTTCTATTCAGTAGGTTGTTTTCACTCCCAGTAGAACACTCAAGTCTGAATTTTTTACTTTTGGTCTAAATTTGTATTTCCTAATAATGTTCACTTTTTAATTTTCAGCTACTACCCTTGGTATTTCCAATAAATATGTGACAGAAGAAATTATAAGGTGACTTTTCTTAGCTTGATTCAGTACAGGATTCACATTCTCATGCCAAAAAATTATAAAAAGATATACTTTTTTCTTATATTTATATTGGTAGCATGAAGACAGAAATTTTTGAAGTAAATTTTGACAACCACATTGTATAATATTATTTTATTCTTTTCTTATTTAAGTCTTTACCAAATATCTTAAATGAGAAAATAAAAAATCAAAGGATTTTCTGTAACACAGTTGCCATCTTTGAGCTTCTAAAACTAGCTAATCAAACAATGACCTTATTTTTTAATAGAGGGGGCAATTGAAAATCATTGAACAGCCCTACCCCCTAATGATTTTTTTCTCAGACATAATTATAATAATTAGCATTATAAAGTGCTAATTATCTTTGGACACAGAGGACTTACACACCAGAGACAGAAGTCCACATTAAGTAAAGAGGATTTTGTTTTCTTCTGTCACCAATTTTTTTTCCTTTTGTAAAGAGGTAGAGGACACTCAGCCCATCAGTCCTCCTTTCCGAATGTTCACATTTTGTTATTGCTGTATGACTGATCCCAGTGCAGAAATAGATCTCTTCTTAAAAACTATGTGGATTGATTCAGCAGTACACAGGTCTAGTCTGTAGATCTGAAATAACCCAAGATTATTTCCTTATTTTACTGGACTTCACATTGTCCAGTAGCATTGCAAAGACCTTGGATTATTCTAAGGGGTTGCTTCGGTCCTAGTCAGTCCTAAAGGGATTGGACTAATTTTGTTAGCAGGCAGTATCATTTTCTCATAAATTCTTCCTTATTGATACAGCAGGGGTAAGGTCTCAGTCCCCTCAAGAAATAACAGAGTGATGTTTTAAAGAAGGATTGTAATGCACACTGCATGTATTTTAAAATCAGGAATGAGAACATCATAACCATGACATAAGGAATAAAAGATTGGAAGTTAATTTTTTTTACTTCCTCTATTGAACCTTACATCTGTCACTGGCTAAATAACCCTTCTCCTATCCATCACACTGGATATCATTGCTTGAAGCATGAATCATTTGTCTCTTGCCAAAACTTTTACCATCCTTTGCTCCTACAGGCTATAAATATTATCTGGATTTCCCCCTGCCTGTTGACAGACCTTCTGCAGTGAGCACTGCTATTTTATCCAGGTGTTCTTCCCAGTCTTTCATCTTTCTTTCCACCGAAAACAAGACTTTGGTGTCCCTCATTCTCCCTCAGGAGGTGAGTCTCACAACTATCAAATTAGAAGGTGATATTCATATATATGTAGTTTCTATAGTCATCGTGGTGTCTCAGTCATCACACATGTATTTAAAAGGTTTATTCTTGCTGTAAGTACACCTGAGCTGCCTTCACTGATGACTTTCTGCATTAAATATGTATAGAATATCTTCTCCTTTAACAACAGCAGATTATGTGTTCCAAAGAAATTGGCAACTGCTCATAGTATGTGGAGCATGGATAGATTTTTCTGGGTATTCAAGGTAATAAATAGAATGACTGCAAGAGTTTGCTCTCAACATGTGTGTTCTGTTTATGCTAGAGAACACATACTATTCATCTCTTAGAGATCTCTTTTGATTGTATTGCCTTCGAAGTTCATCATCCAATCAGCTGCACTGGTAATTTAAAATCACAGATACTATTATAGCTTTTGATTGAATGACTGTGTAAGCATTTTTGGTATGTGTTTTATACACACACACACACACGCTCACTCTTAGGTGTTTTCCTCACTTTTCTGTGTGAGAAAAAGCATTGGGGAAAATAAATGGAATAGTAAATGGGATATAGCCAAACAAAATTTGCTAAAAGATCTATAAAATCTCTGCTTAAAATGTATTGAAGTATGCTCAGATTCTCTTTAGCATATTCATTCACTTTCAAGTTTCTTATTCTGGATGTCTGCTTGGTTAGCAAAGGAACTTCATAGCATCTAGTACAAACTTGTAGCACTGATCGTGTGCTGGATCAAGACTTAATGTCATTCATTAGAACAAAAAAGGCATCTCCTAATAGTTAAGACTCTCTTTCTTCATATCTGTGTGTTTTTCTTTTTTTTAAATATATTACTTTTTTTGTTGTTTGGAAGTTTTCTTCCTTCTAATAAAAATATATAAGTACAACCTAAGGATAAGAGGGAATTAGAGTAATATGATATGAATAGAATACATCACGCTAAGCATCTCAAACTGTATACACTCACAGGAGTAATGAAAAGCAAATATAACGTCATCATCTACTTCCCATATGAACAATCAAGGGAGTCCAAATCTAGCTAAACCAGCAAGAGTAAATAGTTTAGAGATGAAAAATTGATATAAAAAGTTCAGTGAAAATATAAATATCCTCTGGGCTGTCAAAAGCAATTGGTTCAGCTCAATCTGGTAAATCTACTTTTAATGATAATGGCAACAACTTTTGCTTTTTATTACACTTTACATAAATTTATGAGCTTTATCACTTCAAACCAAATAGAATATATTTGTCTCTGTATCAGGTTTTAAAGTTATCACATGTCTTGGAAACCTACCTAGAAATATAAGAGTACAATGGTGGTTGTAACCCATTTCTGCTAGGTTGGAAATAGACTTCTTGTATCATAAGTGGCATTTAGTTTTCTTAAATAGCTAAAAATACTCATTTGTCACAGTTTACAGTTCTGGGAAAACCCCTTCAGTTTAGAACTGAGGGATTTTTCTGCCTTTTTTTTTTTTTAGTGCCTTTTATACCAGACTATGTATTTACAAATGACCCTTGGCAAGTTGCATGGAACTGTGTCAGCTCAATTCTATAAGCAGTCAGATTTTTGAGGTATTTCCAGTAGATGTGGAAAGTTTATTTGTGGTTTTTACATTCCAAATATCTGATGATTTTTTCCGCAAGAAAACTACTGAAGTCAATGGTATGTATCCTAAAAGTAGGGACCTATAAATCAGTAGACATATATAATACTACTGGAAACACTACTAAATATACTTGGCTTTACTAAAACATAAAGTAAAATGTTGGTAAATGTCATACACCAATAACAAGTCAATGCTATTTCATAAGCAAGTGTACTGCTAAATTCAATCTAGTTCACATAATTTTTGTGATTCCTTGTCTTTTAATAGTGACATTTTGTCAGGACTTAATAAAAAGCTGATGTATCCGTGAACTCATTAATTATCACACCAATGTATTACAAGAAGTATCAGCTTCATTTAAGGCTGCAGATATCTCAGAACACATTGCATCATCACGTCAAGTCTGAAAATTTACCCTGCTTTCTTTTTTGCTTAACCTTTGACCAGCCAAGCTTTACAGACTGATGTTTAAAAAAGTTACTGTTTCAGTCTTCATAATGTTTCTACCTACAAACTATGATTACCCTGGTTTACTTATCATCTGGAAGAATGAGAGCATGCGTTCCTATTACATTTCTGTCACTACTTCTAGAAATTACAGGTACATCATACAAGCATTATATTTCATATAGTCCTAGTTTATGAGAACTGAGTTCATGTTTTTCTGTTTCTGTTTTGTTTCCAACCATGAAGTAAAATCCAAATGTGCTTAACTCCAGATCAATTTGAAATTAAGAAAAAGAAAAAAAAAGCTGCAAGATACTACAGTCTTCTCAGGCATTAATCTGATGATACATAAATCCATGTATGTTGTCTGTGCAGAGTCCTTATATTTAGAAAATATGAAATATCCTATATAAAATTTGCCATTTTGAATATTGTATATAACACAGCACACATATTCAGAATCTGTAGGACTTCAGTGATGCCAACCAATACTATGACTTTCCCCATTTCTTTAAACTTCTTTATAGTGGGCTTTCAAAAATTGCCCCAAAAATACCAAGGACAAGCCATTTTGCTAATTTCTTTTTCAGTATTTGTGGAAGAGTGGAGGAGTTGGTGAACTGGAAATCAGTGTTTCTAATTTTCCTGGAATTGGTATTATTTGATCTCAGCTGTTTTCCTCATGGACTGAAAATAAATTTTCTTATTATAAATCCCATATATACAAAGACAGCCAGAATAGTTGTTTCAACACAGCATGGCAAAATGCCTCAAACACCCATGGAACTTAAGGATTATATTTGCCTGTTAAGGATTTAGGAAGCAAAACCCAAGTAGGAAGTGCCACATAGAATTACTTTACATAGCACAGAAACCATTATGCAATATGGCCAGCCTAGCATTCCTCATGTTTTTGCATGAGAGAAGAAGGCTGTTTTCCAAATATAGATAAAAATAATGCTCTTAGCCAATAACTCATGACAGAGAGGTAACATATGTGATCATAATGCAGTGGGAGCTGCATGACACAAAGAAAAGATGAGCAATACCACCGTACAGAGTTACAGCCCCTTATTGCCATTATAAAACATCTTTATTGGAAAGGAAAATGCAATATTTTGGTAGAAAGAGGAGATGAAGTACTAGGACAAGGGAAATTTTTCACAGAGAACATTCGAATTTACAACTTTCTGTATGTGTCCTGCTGTGCTCATGGTCCATCGGAAGACAGATGTCTAAGGATACCCTGATTGTTATAAAAGGCAATGATGGAGTGACATTTTTAACCTTAAAACAGAGCAAGGGTTTTAAATAAGAAAACACAAGCACTAGAATTCCTGTTCTCTTCTCATCTCTCCATTTCCTTGAAAGAGTTTTGTTTTATGAGTGTTTACCCAGGAAGGATAATTTTACTTCTGTCACATTTAATTTCAAACAATATAAACTGCAAAAATAGACTCTAGGGCCCGAACTTCCGCTGATTTAAAAGGGAGGGCATTAGGCCCAAGCTGTTATTTTTCTGTTAGTAGAGCAGGAAACTGAAAATTCATGCCTGCCAATGCTCTTTTGAAATAACATATGCATTCAGTTTAAATATCTTTGGTTATTATCTGACTCAAGGCAACTGTACTCTTGTTCCCAACTCCACTAAAGCCCATGATAAAAATCAGTTTTATAATATGAACCTGAGTACAGCATATGAATTCATTGGTATTCAAGGGAACAAAACTGAAATATACTGGATTTTTACTTGTAGCCAGTACCTGAAAGAATGCTAACTGAAATATTTTCTACTCCATCAATAGGTGAGGGGTTACTTTGGTCATTCCTACATGTATTTCCTCTGCATGAGGCCCTGCACACCTTTAAATGAAGGTTCTGTTGAACAATTATTTTTTTTTTGCCATTTATCTTCTGAAACAAGTTCAAATGAGAGAACATACAGATTCCTGAGAGTGATTGTGGTGAGACAGGTTTTAGAAAAAATTATTTTTGCTATTAGGAAGGCATTTTTTATATTCTCTATTCCCTTTCATACCATATTGCCTAGTGTGTTCACTCAGGCTATGCAAGTCAAAGACAGACCTAGTGTCAACATTTGCACAGGCTCTAAAGAGCATTTCTGAATACAGAGAGATTCATAAAAGTTTAAAACAACTAATGTAATGCCTATCATTTTCTCAATTAACTATATAAAAGAAATTATTTTAAAAATCAAGATTCAAAAACCACTTAGAGCTCTGATCTGGAATTACTTTTACAGAAGCCTCATCACTGAGCTTCTCACTTCTGTGCTGTAAATTTTTGAGAGAGGTAGCATCAATAACCCTCAATTTTGTTTAAAAATAATTGACATATGTCACTACACCATGAACAACTGGCACATTCTCAACTTCCATAAAAAACAGTGGACCACAAAACCTTTATTTCTGCAAAATCATAGAGATCGTCTTTTTATCAACATTTTTGAACTGAAAGAAGCAGTCAAACCAAAAGCTTTGTTGAAAAAACAACCTAACTTGACTAATGAAGAAACACCTGCAGCTTGACACACATAATTTAAAGCAACTTATGTGAGCATTTATGTAGGTCATTGCTAGTTACGTAGGTGCATGTGGGAGATACTGGTCCTGATACAGACTATAAGCACATCCCACAGTTTTATGCATACACTGGTCAGCCAACCCTTAGAATGGCAAAGAAGTTCTATAGAAGGAGAGTTAAAAGGGCCTGAGAAAATGTACAAAACCCCAGGTGTTACATATTTAGGTTACCGTGCCATCTACTCAGATTTCTCTGATCTCTCCAAGTATGGGAAGTTGTAGGTGTGCGTAGGCTGCAGTCTTCGTAAATCACGAGTAAGACTCCAAGCCTCCTCACAGACTTGGTGTGAACCAGCATTCAGCACTCTGAGATATATAATCTCAGAAAGCACTGAATTCTTTACAAAACTCTTGTTACCACATATGAAAGTTGGATAAATGCGTGCTTTACCGCAGATGTGAGATAATACCCATAGCGTGCTGTCAACGGAGACAGCGTATATAGAACACAGTGTGGGATGAGTGGTGGGGCAGAGATGCGCTAGCTCAGTGTAACGTTCTAGGCAAGGTGGTGTGCCATCTTCCCCTTTACCACTGAACAAGCTCAAGTAACTGTATTATCCATTCTAACTGCGATATGAAGCCAACGTTTGGTAAAGGCTCCATTTTTAGAAACGTCTCAAAGTGCACGTTAAACATAGACATCTTCCTCTCACAGAGGTGTGCTCTATCATGCATTAATCAGAGTTTGTACATTTGCACACTCTCACCAGCTGACCTTGTGGTAGATTTCTTTTTGCCCGGTTGTGGTATTCTCACATTCAAGACTTGCCATCTGCCTGCAGAACTGTCCTCTTAAGTTCCCAGATAGCTCAGCTGGAACTATGGATGCTCATCAGAGGGCAAAGAGCTGAAAGGTTAATTCCTGGATAAATTGAAGAATCTACGTTTTGCTTCAGTAATAAATATTGTTAATAAAGTATTTACTGTGAGCCAAATACAGTAGATATTATTTGGTTTTTAATCCTGGAATATGATACATGAGGAGAGTTAATACTTCTACTGCAGTTTAGAGTAGATAGCTTTTTACTAAATACAGTTTCAGGTCATTATACTGTTTTATACAGATATGCATTGAAAATTACTTTATTTGTATTTTTATGCATGATTTCTGAAAGGACACCTTATATTATACTGAATTTGAATTTTCTTCATTTAAAACATCTCTGTGTAACCTGTATGAAAATCTTGACTATACTAAATCCGAAAGTCCTTCCATCCTATTCCCTTTTTAGCAACACTCTGTACACCAGTCAACAGATTCAAAACAAATATAGTATCTTATAACAAGCTACAGATGACAGGTCATTTCTTTTTTCTGAAGGGAAAAAGAAGCACCAGAAAGAAAAATAGATCCATGGTCTAAAAAAATAGTATTTCTTTTCTCCTCAACTCTTACAACAATGAAATAATGAACCTGGAGGGGTTTTTTTTAACAAGTGGGAAGGACATAGATGTAATAAATAAAGTGGTTACAGAACTTTCTCATAGGACTTATCATAATGGCATAACGGTTATCAACTGAAAATGTCAGATGGGATCTTTAAATGGCAATTGGTTCATGAACACAGATGTCAGCAAAGAACTAACAGATCAGTTCTTAAATGTTGCTAGACTGACCTTATTAATGACCTTAAACTGCAGTGATTTCATAGTCAGCCCTCCAAGGTAGTGATAACTAATATAAAAGTGCTCTGAAGAAATAAGATTGCAGTAGCTCAGACTAATATGAAAAAGTACTGAGTAAGAGAAAAAGCACAATGATACTTCATGCATGGAGCATTCCAGTAAGTAAACTTAGGAATCATGATGGGATTTATTGCTCTCCCATGTTCAGCCTGGATAAGTAAGGACGTAACTCCAGGTTACTGCATCATGAAACAGGAGGCTATCCATGCAGCCAAGAATGATATTAAAATAGACATCAGTACTGAGGTGTTCAAACTTTTACTGGATAAACCAGATCATGTCTATCTGCAGTATGTTGTCAGCGATGCTAAGACTACACCATTTTCAGTGTTGACTTTCATAGCCCATGCACAGCTCCATCCCCAAAGTTGTTTAATTCATGTGGATCCAGCTAGAGGCTGGCACCACACACAGCAGGCACATCCCAGACCAACACTCGTTTTGCAAACAGATTTTCTGCTGGGGATGGATTTGAACCAAGTCAGCTGCTTCAAACTTCTGCTGTTCTTAAAACATGCTTTTAAGCACCCTTTTAATAAAATGTTCTTAATATTTACAATATTTCACATTATTTTTTTATTTACAATTTTCATGTTTTCATTAAAATTTGGGAGGAAAGAGAAGTAGTTCTCCAAAACATGACGTTTTCCCTGAGATGTCTGAATATTAGTTTATTCTGGCTAATACTGGCAGCTAAATCAGAGAACAGAAATGAATAGGCACTGCTAACAGGAAAGTACTTATAAGAGATTCTATTGTACTCTTGTCAAGTACGTGTTGTTCATATATTTATTTGTAAGAAAACAAATAAGCAACATCCCAAACAGAAACACACAAAAGTATATTTGTCAGCACTCTATTCTGATATTAGAGAAGGAATTATCCCAGTATTTGCGTTTTCCCCATGTGTTTGTGTTTTCAAGGCCAGATTAAAGATTAAATAAAGAAGCAACATTTGGAAGTTTCCTACTAGTTCATGATTTGGTCACACAAAGTCAGACAGACTTCAAGTCTTCCATGTACATTGCAAGCACAGTTTTAATCACCATTATTTCTGCTTCTAATATCCAAAAAGATTGTGTACATTTGAGGTGATGTTGGTTTTTTGCCCTAAACCTCCTCTCCTTTAGCTACCTATATTAAATGGCCTAATTGGCCTTGCCACTATTACACAGTTTCTGTAATTGTTGACTTCTCAGAAAATCAGTAAACCTAAAACTAGGATTAGTATTAGATGTAAAAAAAAATGAAATCCTGTTTTTAACAAAATCCACACTGTGAAGAAAGTAATAACTCCAATTTCACAAGTGCTCTTATCAGAAAAAAAACCTGACCCTAAATATCCGGGCACATATTGATAAGGCAGGGCTAGGACCTACTAAAGAAATAGTTGTACTGCTACTAGGGAAAGAATAGACAGTGTGGGTGTCTAACAGGAAACTGAAAGGGAAATATTTGCTGAATTCAGGCAACTCATGGAGTTTCTCCTCCAAAGGTAATGTTTTCACATGCAGGTATACCTTCTCCCACCAGAGATCCTGGGAGAAGTTCCATTCTTATACACGTGTTACTTGGTCTGTATGAAGCCAATGAGACAGCTGTTCTTGGACATGAACACAGTCTTTTGCTCTCAAATACAGCTCTCACTTCATATAAAAAGGATTTAATAAACTACCTCTTTACTAACAGTTTGGGAAAATAGGTATCATTTTCTTTTACTATCTAAGCAACTGACAATTTATACATGTATTAAGAGGGAAAGGTGTGTCTTATGTCAAAGGTGTAACCAGTTTTGCTTAAAAGATTATGGTGTCTCAAGACTTTAATGTATTTCTGTGTTTTCTGTACAGTGATAAGTCGAAAATTAAAGAGACTTCAAGCACTGTTTTGAAAATTATCATGTGCTTCTTTACTTTTGTATCATCATGAGAAAAAAAAGAAAGAGTGAAGGGTGACATTCAACAAACTCGTTCTTCAATTTTTTTTCCTTGGCATATCTTGTTAACATGTAACAAAATTTTCAACAGCAGGCTCACAAACGTTTCAATATATATAATATTGATGAAAATTAAGGGTTAAGATGAACAGCACAGAGCTCATCCATTTTTAAATCAGAATTTACTGACTGTCCTACTGAAATAGATAGGATGATCCTTTTTAACTAAGGCTAATTCGGTAGGAAAAAATCATAATGAAACAGTTAAATGACAAACGAAAGGGTCAGTTCCTTGCAAGATTAAACTCAAAAGGAATTTTATTTTTCTTCTGGGCCTCCATGATGGAAATTTACAGCAATGCTTTAGAATTAGGTGCCTTTAAAACTGTGGGCGAAGTTCACTTTACATGTACTCCATTGACTTAATGGGGCTGTATCAAGAATAAATTTGGCCCAAAGAGTTTTTAATATGATCTGAACCAACTAACAATAATACAGTGCCACTTAGTGGCAAGGAAAAAAGTTTTCAGCATGTGAGATACAAAGACATTCAGGCATACTGATGATTTTTCTGGTGCTATTTGTACTTGAAATTTTGATACAACCTTACTGATAGCTTCTAGTTACATTAAGCTCGTTATTGCCACAATATTATATGCATCTTTTCATATAAAAATACAAAAATGTCTGCAGAGAGGGAATGAAAGTGAGCCCTTGTAATTAATGTAGCATTAAGAACACTCCCTTCACATTATATCTTCAAATTATAGCCATTTTCTGAAAAGGTTAGAATGCCTGTAAAAGGCATAAATATCTTAAAGCTATTTGTATTTCTCATGCTTGAGTAATACATGTGTCACCTTCCTGAAAAATTATCCCTCAAAAAGGTTTGCAGTATATCTTTTGTTTAAGTACCTATAGAATTACAGTTCTGGCGACTGACAACTATACCTAATAGCATTTTAAATGGTGGTGTGCAACTCATTATTCAGGGAAATACTATTCTATTTCAAAAAAAAAAAAAAAAAAGAAAAAAAGAATGAGATAAAAACTAGATGGTAGTATAATACAAATAATAAAAAAGAAGTCCAAAAGGATCCACAATAGATCACGAAGTCCATCAACCAGTTGCAGAGAGAATGATCTTTATCTGTCTCCAGGAAGAACCACTGCAAAGGACTGTATATTTTGACAATTTCATAGAACCATAGAGCGACTTGGGTTGGAAGTGACTTTAAAGGTCACCTAGTTCCAACCCACCTGCCATAGGCAGCAACATCTTTTACTAGACCAGGTTGCTCAAAGCCCTGTGAAATCTGGCCTTCCTGTGCTGCATCATTCACAATTTCTCTGGACAACCTTTTCCAGTGCCTCAGCATCCCCACAGTAAACAATTTCTTCCTAATATCTAATCTAACCATACCCTCTTTCAGTTTAAAGCTATCACCCCTTTTCCTATGACTCCATGCCCTTGTAGACGTCCCTCTCCAGTTCTCTTTAAGCCCCTTTTAGGTACCGCTCTCAGGTCTCTTGTCTGTGTCTGCAATTGGGATTTCCCTGAGCCACATGCAGGACCTTGCACTTGGCCTTATTGAACTTCATGAGGCTTGCACTGGCCCACCTCTCATGCCTGTTAAAGTCCCACTGGATGTCATCCCTTCCTTCCAGTGTATCAGTGGCACCCCACAGCTTGGTGGCTTTGTCTTTGGCTTATCTGAAGCCAAAGATGGAATTCATTGACACCAACAATGAAAATAAAAGCCCTATGTGTACCATGGGAGCAAAATTGGTCTCTGTCTTCAGAATATAACAAAGAGCTGAGTATCAACTTTTGTGACTAATACTCAGTTTATTTTAAGTACTTTTAATCCATTAAGGTTCATGATGTGTACTAGCAACACTTGCTGTAAGACGGCTTTGGTAATAATTCTGCAATTGTATTGTTGATAAGATTTGTACTTTGAATGGGCAGATTATTTATATCTATATCCTTGAATATTTAAAGTGAAGAGACAAGAGACAACGGCCTATCAGATATGGGTAACATATAAATACTATCCTGTAAAAACAGCTTTGTAGAACTAAGATTACATCTAGAAACTTCTGTCTTCATATATATCCAGTATTGTTCATTACAGAACAGAGTACTCAATCAATTTACCTGCAGTAATCCCAACCAAGCAATAATTAACCCAAATTTAGGGAATACACTATAGTACCATAACACCATAATGTTAGAATAAATCAAGGATGACTTTCTAGAAAAATATTACATGAGTCAGGAGACACTCACAGTAACATTTCACTTCAAAATGGAAACAGACTTTTGAAGCAGGTGTTCTGACTGTTCCCCACTTAGTTACCAAAAATCACAGAACTATAAAATAACTGAGATTTTAAAGAGTTCTTTGGAGGTTCTCTAATCCAATACCCTACTTGGAATAGGGCCATTTAGATCAGGTTGATAATGGTTGTGGATTTTTTCCTGACAAGTTCTTAAAATTTCAAAAAATGGAAATCTCAAAGTCTTTCTGGGAAACCTACCCCAGTAACAGGCCACTTTCATGATCAGAACTTTTTATTTTTGAATTGGAATTTCCAGCTTTCCAACTCCTCTCTGTTATCTTTTGAGCCAAAATTGTGTGAAAGAGACTGGTTCTGTATTCTCTACAACCTCTCAGCAGCTAGTCAGATAGTCCTCCTGAGCCTTTTCTTCTAAAGGCCGAATGAACCTTTTTTCATACTTTCCTCATATATTGCATGCTCAAGCTGTCTCAGTCTCACTCACTCCAGCGAATCAACATCTTTTTTGGAGGTGAAGAGACAAAAATGGACATAGTAATTCAGAAATTATGTCAGCAGTACTGAACAGAGAAAGATCACTTGTCTTGACCTCTTGGCTACACACTTGCTAATACAGCTCTGCCCTTCTCCCCCTGTCCCATCACTCCCACCTGCCTCCATCCTCTCCCTGGTGGGCAGGAAAATCAAAAAAAAGTAAACCTCGTGGGTTAAGACAAAAACAGTTTAATAATTGAAACAAACTATAATATAATAATATCAATAATAATGATATTAATAATATCGGTAGTAATAATAGTAATGAAAAGTAGAGAGAGAATTAGAAAACCCAGGACAGACAAGTGCTGCACACTACAATTGCTCATCACTCACTGATTGATGCCCAGCCTGTCCCTGAGCATGATCTGCTTTCGTCCAACATCTCCCAGTTTATATACTGGGTATGATTTTCTAAGGCGTGGATTATCCCTTTGGACAGTTTGGCTCAGCTGTCCTGGCCATGCTCCCTCAAGGCTTCTTGTGCACTTGCACACTGGCAGAGCATGGAAAAATGAAAGATCCTTGACTTAGAGTTAACACTACTTAGCAGCAACTAAACATCAGTGTGTTGTCCATATTATTCTTATACTAAATCCAAAACACAGCACTGTAAGGGCTACTAGGAAGAAAATTAACTCTATCCCAGCCAAAACTAGGATAGTATATTTGTCATTTTCCAGTCTGTACTTTGCGTCATAAAATAGCCGGAGAACATATGATATGGATTGGTTCTGGATGAAACCAGAAGTTGAGCTCCAGGAGTGCACATAATGCACTCCAGCTGTTAAGATGGCTTCAGTTCACAGGGCCACAACAGAGCTGCTTCAGATTAAAATGTCCAAAATGCACATAATGTTTCATCTCCAGACCCCAGCATCAGATATTCCCTAAACAGCTTGTGACTCATTATTTGCTGATATTAACACGCCATAGATTCATCTTCAGTTTAAAAGAAAGTTTTAGTCAGGATATTCTGAATGAAATAAATTGATTTAATATTATGATTTAAAAAAAAGCGTAGCATCTTAAATGAGTAATTTGTTCCACAAATTACATGTGGGTGACTGCATTTATTAACAAAGTTTCAGTTGGGTGAGTTAGAAACATGGAGATGGTCCATTGTGAGTACCATCACTTGTTTGAGCTATAGTTATTGCATCATACAAAGTCACTGTAACTTTAATGCTAATATTTTTTCGTTTAAATTTTTATTGTCGATATCATTAGTTATTTCTATTTTAATTGAATTTCTTGCTGGCCTTTATTTATTGGAACGGTTTTTGATATTTATTTCTTCTCTAGTTTATCTTAATAAATAAGTGAAAAAGCAAGTAAAATTTCCAGATGTGGAGGCACTGTGAGTGGTTTTGTTACACTATGTTTTTTAATCTGCAGGGGAGCAAGAATTTTTTTTGCACTTAATAATAATTTCTTATTTTCTGATAATAGTTTGAGCTATGTAAACTTTAATAGACAGCCTCAAAAAAACATTAAAATGGTTCTGAAACTATCTTTCTATGCTCAGATGCCATGTCTGCATCCAAAGTGAACGACCCATTTGTTCTTACTGCCCAAGTTTTTCTGATTATAGGTTAATCAAACAGGATTGAGTAAATCTGCTTCATCTGTAATAATCTTGTAGAACTCAATTTTATTTAGTCCTGTACCAATCTGTCAAAAAGATTAGTTCTTCTTATTTTCATAGATATCATCTGCTATCCTTAAAAAAAAATCACAACAATTTACTATGCATTCAATGCGAGCCAAGGGAGTTACACTAATTGACTTGCCTTTTTGGGACATAAAACATGAAATCTGGAAGATTATTAGGACACGAAAATTCTTTCAGATTTTTTTTCTCTTAGAAAATTCCTGGGGATTTAGGCCTTTCTAGGTGTATTTTATAGACATTAGACTTGAGCAATTTTCTACTGTCAACAGGTCTGATATTGGTTTATGTTACAAGACATGCTGATTGATTTAAACAGATTTCAAATTATTTAACTCTATGCACTATATCCATATCACTTTAAGATGAGTGTTTTCCGATTTAAAGATAATCTGTTCTCTATGATCTATGTGTAAAAATACCATGAAAACAAAATAAATACACTTTGAAATATGGTATTGGTTTGAGTAAACCTGTGTACATCTGTGCCATTTGAAACATCTTATCTCTTATCTCTTAATCCTGGTTTATCCCACTGTTTCTTTCAAATGTATAGGAAATCAGGTTACATGACAACTGTCCCAAGTGGTTTCAGGAGTACATATGCAAAGGTACCCTTGGGTCTCAAGCTCACATAACCAAATCTTCAAACTCTACCTCCTCACTAAACTGAACCATTTCCAACCTTCAAGCAATTTCAACCCTACAGACTGTGCAACTATAAGAACTGAAGTTTTGTCCTCTACACCTCCCCAGTACACTGGAAAATTCTGAAAACTGTTTCAGAAAAGTGTGCATTATTTAATTCCTTAATTGCTATCTTTGGATGACACTGCTTCCAACCGGCAAAGATTATTAGGCTTAAAACAACCTCAGAAATCCTTCTTACCATAAGCTAATAACCTGTTTTACAGCCATACAGTCAATATACAGGCTAAAATTAGAAGTAGAGTGTGTACCCACCAGAAAAGCATTTGGAACAGCCATCGGGGGGAGGGAGGCAAAAAAGATGAATAGACACGCGAGTGATAGTGGGATGACAGAAAAGACTTAGAACTGGTTTAACTCAGCTGCAGCTAAAGCCATTGATCATGGTGTAAACAAAGCAGAGCCAACACTAAGTATTTTAATAGTCTTACCCTAGTGCCTAAATGTATCATTAACCTTTAAAATCTTGAGACAGTGAATATGTAGTACCGATAATCAGAGATGTTCTACCACACCTCAGTCAAAAGATCTGACTCACACATACTCTTTAATTTGAAGGTTCTCTTTGTCTGGAGACACTGGTAAATTACATAGAAAAAAAAAAAAAGTAAGATTTTTAGCTCTCCTTTCAGTAAACAGAATGTGTAATTTTAGCAGCATAATTACAGAGAAGCTAAACAGGTGTCATGTTACCAGGACAGGTCATCCAAAATGTCTGTAATACAAACCAAGGCAAAGCAGAGAGAAGAGCAAGGCTTAGCTTTCAAGTTACAATTATAAACACAAAATGAGTTCTTCTTAATTTGGTAGATACCAGGTCTGCATACAGCATTAGCCATTTTCCAGTACATTTCCATTAGTAATGTCTTTGCTGATTAGTTTTTTTTCTAAATTAGCATGTTTATCCATTAGCATATCAATATTGCTGCCAACCATCCTCTTAATTTTTAGTTTTCTTGTTGCAACAAAAAAATTGCCAATAAAAGCAAGCTTTACTTGAAGCCTTAATTAAGTCTAGTACAATTCTTTTTTCTTCCTTTTTTAAAGCTTTTTAAATAATACTGTGTAATATTTAGTCAGATTATAGATTTGCTTTGCTCAATAACACCACTTGCTTGAATAATCAGAAACTTCATATTTTAGTTTGGCAGCAACACAAACTATAGTATTTGCATAGTTTGGAGACATTCTAATGAAAGCCTTCCTTAAAAATCAGGAAGTCAACATCATCACAGTCAAAATAGTTTTACATAATTTTTGAACCTTAGCAGAAGGTAACAGGTAAAGAAGAGAATCTTGCATATAAACGCAGCAAGACCCATTCTGATCTCTTTTACACAGTTCTAAAATACTGCTCCCACATTAACTGCTAAGATGTTTCTGATCAATGTCTTGCGTGTGAGAGAAGCCCAATTCTTCTGAAGGTTTCTTTTTTTCACATATTCCTCTTTTTTTTGGTATCATATATAATTCTTTTTATTGATTTTATATATTCAATTATATTAACTTAAAGACAGTCACAGCAGAATACCTACATTTAACTGAAGTGTACAAAGGGCTGGTTTGTACATACAGCAATGCCAGCTTCTACTGTCAACACTGTTATTCAGGACAGATAACTCTTGTCTGACATAATTAAATCTTGACAGTAATTATTTCTACTGATTCCTGGTAGACTGCTGTTAAAGATATGCTTATCCACTTTCAAACACACTATCTTATTAAACTAAATGCATGCCAGTAATTACAAAGCTGCACTTTTAAAATGTGGGGGTTTCTGAAAGTCTTTTTTAAATAAGAAGATAAAGCTTTCTCTAAAAGAATCCTCTGTGTTTTAAAACCAGGAGAGCCCAGACAATGCTTGATACTCCAACACCTGATTGGAGAGAGAGAAAGAGAGAGAGAGAGAGAGAGAGAGGGTGTTTGCATGCAGGTTGTCAAGAAGTTTTTGTTTTATAACTCAGTAGGTCAATTTGTATTAAAGTTTTAAGAAAATGTAATTCTTACTGTTCATTGCCACCTTCTTCAAATAACAAGCTCCCCTGAGCCATCATCTTAATATATTTCATATGAAATGTGTATTTCTTATTTATTTCACTGTTTGACTGTGGGAGATGGGGAAATTTCAGATAATGCTGAATCATTAATACTTCTTTTTTCCTCATAAGGCCATCAAAATATGACAAAACGTAAGTTAGAAAGGAAGTTCAGAACGAAGTCAGATGAGAAAAGTAGGATCAGATCTGCCTCAAATGTCTGAATACTCTTATTAAAGATTACCTTTAAACTTCTCCGGTTTTCATACCTAAGAACATAAAATATTTTCACAATATGAGTACATTTAGCATAAGCAAATGTTTAAACAAAAGAACGAGGAATCTTAATGAAGCACCCTCAGGAAAATGGTTAAACTTTGCCCTTAAGTTTACTTTGTTCACTAATAGGCTTATATTTCTAGTACTGAGTAGGAAGGATAGGTTCAATGTGTTAATAAGAAAAAAGTAATACTATTTAATTAATTCTGGCTGAACACACATGGTTTAATATACTTGGAATATCATTCTATCACATGATATGATAATTTAATGGAACTTTTTTATTTAAATTGCTGGCAAGTTTATGAAATTATAAAGCAAATAGGCCATGCACTTGGGTGTAATTGACTGTATAAATGTGTTTTATACTATACTGTGGCAAATTAGCCAATCCCTGTCACAGAATCAATTATTATCTAGCTGTATTCTGCAAACACAATAGAAGAAATACAGCATTTATAGAAAAAAAACCACACTACAATTGTTAATCTTACATTGTGCATCTTAAAGTCAGGCAATAAACATTCATATGCTGTATAATCATCTTACAATAATGCTGCTGCCAAATGAGTGCACATTTAAAGATTCCTTGTTGTTGAAGAAATTCCTTAACTAGAGGTGCTATTTTTGTTTTTATTTGTCTTTTCTTCTTCACATCAATTAAGTGAGTAATACATATGTCAGTGCCTCAAAAGATAGAAGATCTGACTACATGACCAAAATTTTCAAAGCCATTTAAAGGGTTTTGGACACTCAGTTCTCCCCATGCTGTATCCACTGTAACCTAAAGTCAACTTTGATAATTTGAGTACTATAGCAAAAATTACAAAATGTAGTCTCCATGGTTTTAATGCATGCTTAGATAAATTGTTTTTAGAGATTGGTGGGGGATTCTGAATGAACTGGACATATTAAATATTTCCTTCCTGTTCTCATAATAATATGAAGCTGCTTGTCTTTTTCATATGCCTCCCTCCCAGTAGGCCATATCTCCACTATAAGCAATGTTTAACATAACAACGTCTTGATGGTGCAAACACAGAAAAAAAGATGTACCCACTATGCTACAGAACTCAAAAACTGTTGTTCATGTAGACTGTATGAACAACATAGTGATCCTGAGGAAATAAGAATCAAGAAGTCCGGACTACCATGTCATCAGCACTGTTGCCCCTTTCTACACCCCAGCTGTGCAAGGACTGGAATCAGGAGTTTTATGGACTGTAAGAACTGAGTAGCTACTGGGCAACTACAGGCAGTTTCACAAGGCAGATGTAATAGCACTTGTGTTCACTGGAAAGAAACAGTGCAAACTTCTAGGCAGATGGTACAGTTCTTATGAATGTTACCATGTACCCATATGTGGGTTTTATACTGTGATCTGCACTGCAACTACAAAGTGAAGGATCTTCACTGTCATCCAGGTGCATAGAACCGCAGCTTATGTGATCATCCTTCCCCTAGCTCATGTACCAAAACAGATCAGGTATTATAGCAGACTGCACAAGCCCGGAAGAACACTGAAGTTGCTTGGCAGCTGAAGCCCACAGTGCTATGTCTTCAAGACTACGGAGTCCCAGGCTATATGATATAAAGCGTTCTCAGGGAAGCCTGTGCATACCTGTGAACAGATGCATTGTAGATATCCCCAGCACTCTTAATGACATGCAGAAAGCAAGTTGTTTAGAGCTCTGAAAGGCTCTGCAATTCTTTAATGTATCTTTACAGCACTTATGTGGGAAAATACCACCATCCAGCTGAGAGTCATCAGAAACATTCTGTTGTTCTAGGGCTCCAAACTCAGCACTCTCAGTCTCAGCTCCATTATTTACCTAGACATTATTCTTTCTATGGAACCAAATTACTGACACCAATTTGAAAACAAATCTGCCAAAAGGGAAAGTATCACCATGTGCTTCTGTCTTAGAATAGGCCCCACTGAGGACACTCATGAATATATCGTATATATTTCTTATGAAAATGAACCATGATCCAGCTAGTAGTCTCCTTAGAATAGTACCGTTTCCAGTAGTTTGTAAGGAAAGTACTCATCTACAGGAGTGTCCACTCCTGCATTCTTCATATTAAAGGTTTGGATCAAGAACTTTCCCACCTTCAAGTATTCTTGTGTGTGATGTTTCCAGTCTGTGCTGGGTTCTAAGTTGCAGGCTCTGATCTGAACTCAGATCTGAAGTTTGGACACAATATTGTTTTCTGGACCCTACTCTCCCATAAATGTTAAAGTTACAAGCCTGAGGTTTAATTCTGTCCAGAGCTTCTCAAACAACAATTATGAAAAGAATAAAGTTTGTTTTACTGATGAACAAAGCTTTAGTAAAAAAGGATGAGAAAAATTAAGTACAAAGGTGAAAAGAAAAGCAGAAGGTTTCTGTCACAATCAGAATTTGTCAAATTTGTTCTCAGTCTTTTTCCACTTTCTTACTCTGTTTAGTTCCCTCTGATTCTTCCTAGCAAAATTTTGTCATCTCTATTTTATTCAACTTTAGTGGACTCACTTGTTGGTGAAGTAATTTTGAACTCTTGTGCCTAAAAAAATGACTTTAATTGTGTGTAAAGGAAGAAAATATCAAGTGTGGGGACCAGAAGCTATTAATCATATTAAATGTACAACTGAAATTTTAGAAAGAGCTGTGCCGATCAAGATTACTGAAATGTAAATATTTGTTTGTGTGATTCATTCTATACTGAAAATCTTAAGGATGATGGCAGTACCCTGAACATAATTTTTAAGTTACAGTATGGTTGGGACATCTTACAGAATAACTTGAAACTAGGGGTTGTGTCTTCCAGAAGGAGAAACTGACATCAGGTGTATTCATTAGAGCAGTATTGCTTATTTGAAGCAAAGAGTTGGACTCAGTGATCCTCGTGGGTCCCTTCCAACTCAGGATATTCTATGATTCTGTGAGTTCTAAAAAACAGTTGTAAAATTCAGTTTCTCTGGCTGCAGCAGGGTAAAAAAAAACAAAACACAACAACCCAACAGAGCATATCCTTGTTAACTACATATAAGTGTGCCTTCCTAGCAATTCCTATGTTCAAGTAGTTCTCTGTGCTCCATTCCAAGGCCATTTAGATAATTCAGAGATGGAAAGACTCAGAGACATACAGTCACTTTCTATAATACTTTATTTAATAGATGGTACAGCCTAACTGGAAAAGCAATGAGATACTATCACTGATTCATAATTTTTATTATTTATTAACAGCATTAACCCAGACAGAGTCTTAAGCAAGGACTTTGATCATCATCATTTACATAGAATTGTGCTGCTTTTCTATAGAAAAATGCTTTTCTCTTGAAAAGGACAAAATTCAGGATACAACATGTGATGATAAATCAGAAGGAAGATTACAACATTTGTTCAAGCAGAGAATTGGCATCTTACAATTAATAAAATACTTTTATAACTCTTGGTTTCATGCACGTACTGACACTCTCCATCTATGACATGGTGACTCATTTACTAGATGAGGGAAAGGCTGTGGGTGTTGTCTACCTAGACTTTAGTAAGGCCTTTGCCATCGATTTCCTCATCATTCTCCTGGAGAAACCAGTTGCTCATGGCTTAGATGGATGTATGCTTCATAGGGTAAAAAACTAACTGGATAGCTAGGCCCAGAGAGTGGGTGAGTGGAGTTACATCCAGTTGATGTCTGGTCACAAGTGGTGTCCCCCAGGGCTCAGCTGTGGGGCTAAGGACCATTCAATATCTTTATCAATGATCTAGATGAGGGGATTGAGGGCACCCTCTGTGAGCTTGTAGATGACACCTAGTTGGGCAGGAGTGCTGACTTGCTGGAGGGTAGGAACACTCTGCAGAGGAATCTGGAAAGGCTGGATCAAAGGGCTGAGGTCAATAGCATGAGCTTCAACACGGTTGAGTGCCGGCTCCTGCACGTGGGTCACAACAACCCCATTCAGTGCTACAGGCTGGAGGAAGAGTGACTGGAAAGCTGCCTGGCAGAAAAGGACCTGGCAGTGCAGTTTGACAGCCAGCTGAACGTGAGCCAGCAGTATATCCAGGTGGCCAAGAATGCCAATGACAACCTGGCCTGTATCAGAAATAATGTGGCCAACAGGACCACGGCAGTGATGATCTCCCTGTGCTCAGCACTGGTCAGGCTGCAGAGCATATCCTGTGTTCATTTTGGGTCCCTCACTACACAAAAGACACTGAGATGCTGGAGTGTGTCCAGAGAAGGGCAACGGAACTGGTGAAGGGTCTGGAGCACAAGTCCTGTGAGGAGCAGCTGAGGAAATTGGGGTTGATCAGACTGAAGAAAAGGAGGCTCAGGGGAGACCTTATCACTCTCTACAATTCCATTGAAAAGAGGCTGTAACCTCCTTTCTGACTGAAGTCAGTCTCTCCTCCCAAGTAACAAGTGATAGGACAAGCAGAAAAGGCCCCAAGTCACACCAATTCCTAACTTGATATTAGGAAAAATTTCTTCACCAAAAGAGCTGTCCAGCACTGGAACAGGCTTCCCAGGGAAGCGGTGGAGTCACCATCCCGGGTGGCATATAAAGACAGGTAGATGTGGCACTTGGGGACATGGTTTAGTGGTGGACTTGGCAGTGTTAGCTTTATGGTTAGACTTGATGATCTTAGAGGTCTTTTTGACTCTAACAACTTGACGATTCTCTAATTTTCAGCAAGAAGATGGTGAAAACTTTAAAAAGTAAGGGAATGTATGTAATTTTGGGGTGCATTTTCTGAATATGAAGCACATTTGAAAGATTTCTACCAGGAATGAAACAGCACTTCTCTAACATACGCAACTATAAAAAGTTGTCTTCCTTTAAAAGTTGGAAAAACACAATGTAGACATGCTACACATGTGAATATTCAAGTTCAAATAGTTCATGTTGCGTTTATGTTTCAAAGATAAAGTGACGATCTATGAAATTCCACTTATTTTTTCTTGTCTTTGAATGACTGGGAGAGTTATAAATAAAATGTTGTTCAAGGAGGTGTATAAATAAATTGGTATAATTAGGTGTCATAATTAAGGTGCCCATTGCTGTTCCAGACACATTTACATAATTGTCAGTGCTAAAATGAAAATAATTGTTTGTCAGAATTGCCTCTGTTAAGGCTGATAGTTCCTTAGTTTGTATAGTTTGCTCTAAGTATTTGTTTAGAAAATATTCTAAACTCTGAGCATAAAATGAAGACACACAAGCCAAAATATTCACAAGTGAACAAGTGAACAAAATTTATCACCTTGGAATTCAGACAAAATGTTTTGCCTAGTATGTTGGAACACATGTTTTGCATAGTGGCCAACTCTGTATGCTTACAATGTTCTGCCTGAGATTTGTGCATGCCATGCAAATTGCTGCTTTGCCAAACAGAAAGGGTAAAAATTTTTTTGTGAGAAACTACAAGTGAAGAAAAAGCCCCTGAGACTGATTCTGAGATGTTGGGGGGTTTTTATCCACAATTTGCTTTTATGAGTTGAGTCACTTGTGCGTGTACACTTACACAAGTACCAGGGAGCAAAGAATTGAGTTTGTGCCAGTTCACGTAATGCAACTTTTAGATTACTGCCTTAGAAAAACAGCTCAGATTTAGGCTTAACCAGTATATGACAGAGAGTATTGTGAACACTTACAGTTTTGTTTAATTGAATAACAGGCTAACCAGGTGTGTTAAGTGTAAATGTTTTTATCCAAAGAAGAAATATCTTAGCAAAATTATATGTCTTAGAGCTAACTGATTTTATATTAGTATAAAGCTGTGCTTGATCACAGCTGTAGTAATTTACGACACTGCCACATGCATGTAAAAATAACAGATTTTATAAACCCTCTAGGATCCTTTAGAAACAATGGAAGAAATTATTCATATGCTTGCCATGACTTTCATACTCTTTCATATGCTTGCTATTGTCCTTACTGTTTCTCCTTTTTCCCTGCTCTCACCCCTCAAAATTTCTCATTTTCTCAAATTAAAAGGTAAAATTCTCAGGGATAGAAGTAATGTCAGACTGTGCATTTAGACAAGCATTTTGAGCTATTAAGTAGGGGTCCAAAGCCACAATCAAATTACAATAAAAAGTACCCCAACAGTGGGTGATGGGGAGGGTAAGTTATAGCCCATTCTGTTCCCTTCACTATTAGTATCATCTTCACTTCACATGGTAGAAGATGGTCTACATCAATATCAGTTATATTCACACTCTGTGTATAATTAAAGATTTATTTTTAAGTAGTCATCAGATAAACTATATAAAAATTAATGAGATTGAAAGATTTTCACTTTACATAGACATTATTTATATATGTGTATATATGCATGCATGTTTCTTATTTGTAACTGTATATATTTAAAGAGACAAAGATATATTTCTTCTTCTGAACAGTTTACTCCTAAGAAAAGGGTTCTGCCTCTTCATCCGTAATGCAAAAGGAGTTTTACCAAGAGCAGTATCAAAAGAGAAATTCAGCATGATCTGTATTTCTTGTAACACAGAGAAAGAAGACCTTACTAAAAGAATATGCATCCATTCTTTTGTTTCCGTAAGAACTTCAGTACATTTTCATAATTGATAGTAGCAAAGAAATCTAAAACTTTTGATTAAATTTGGCAAACTCCTTTTCTCACATAACAGTGATGCAAATGTAAACTACCTATCTGATCAGGAAAAAAAAATTAAATATATATATCTAAGTATATACACCAATATATTTCCAAATTCTTTTGTGGTTTGATTTTTTTCAATTAAACATTATGATTTCAAAATTTGAATGCAATGCTTACATTCTTTTCTGTATTTTTAGCTCATCAACTTATAAAAATGTCAGCAGTGATATGAAAAGCCATTAAAGCTAATCTTCACTGACTAAGAATAGGATTGACATCAAGCTCTTGGTTATCCTGCTTCCACCTATAGCCCCTCTAGCTTTAATAATACTAAGCTTTCCGTGCACTAGAAGATTATCATAATTTTAAACACACAAACTAAACCAACTTGAATTTCTCTCAAGTCTTAAAGAAAATTAAAAGAGATGGCATAGAGAAAAAGTAATTCCAGATACTCACAAGAACCATGCTTGCTATGCCTTTCAGGTTGGTTTTACACGTACAATTCTACCAGTCCGACCAAATTACTTCTGCTATAGATTTAGGCCTACCCGGGTCTACAGTTTTTACTGTGAAGATACATCGTGTCTCCAATTTCACAGGCACAGCACTAAAAAAATTGTCAGCAAAAAGCACCCTCCAATATCCTAGTGAGCTTTCTACCTTAAAAACCTCTCTCCAGAGAAGGCTTTGCTTCTAGCTCTTTCATGCTCAAAATAGGCTTTCATCAGCAATTGGAAACACTGTTTTCCCATGAGGAAAGGGAAAGATGAGAAAATGTTTGTAAGGCAAATAGAATTTAAGCCATGTGGTAGGTATCTTGAAGATAAGGAACACGAAAGTGGACTTATTCCAAACTTGGACAAGAGGAAAGCTAGACAGAGTACTGTCACTTTGTCACAGTAAACAATTTTAAAATGACAAAGAATGAATTTCTTGGGAAAAATCACAACAAAAAAAAATCCATCTGAAAACTGGACAACTATATATCACTGATCACCAAATGCTGTCTAGAAGCATCTGGATTTCATGTAGTACAAGATCCCACTCTGAGCAGGATTGTTCCAACACGTGATCAGGTCAGCCATTCTTTTACCTCTGTCTTGGAAACCTCCAAGGATGAAAATCCCATCATCTTTGGGAAACCGCTCTTGGTCCATCCCACTTGCTAAGAGATTTTCCTCATGTTCAGACAGAACTTTCCAAAATGCAACACATGACTCTTTCTCCTTGCTATATCATTTTTCAGTACCAAGAATGGCTCCATAATCACTATCATTCTATTCAAGCAGCTGTAGGCTTCAGCTGGATGTCACTTTAGCACCCACTTCACCAGAATAAATAAAACCAGCTCCCTCAGCCTCTCCCAAACGGTCATGTACATGAGAACCCTAACCATATTAAGAGGCTTCTGCTGATTCCCCTCCAATTTCTCAACATCCTTCCTGAATCAGGGAGTTATGATTGGACAGCACCTTTAGATGTGGGGGGTTTAAACTGTTTGTTTGAAACCTAACTCCATTTGGGTACCTTGACAACATAAAAGGCACTTCCAGTAGGAAATAAAAAAATAACATTGTTGCCTTTTCTCTTCATACATTTCTCCATGACTTCCAACTTTATCTGTTTTGTTCTTGAATTTTTCTCTTCCAGATGCTACTTTAAACAGTCACTAGGACTGAAAGAGAACAGTTCTCTGAGACAGACATGTAAGGAGCTATAGTAGATAGTATCAACAGAGGTCTTTAGTGCACAATAGCAGAAGCCATGATGTCTTTCTCTATTGTTCCTATTGCTGACAACATGGCCAGAAAAATAGGAAGCGCTTCCACCAGAGAGTGAGTAAAAAAAAATCACACTGACAATGCAGCCACTGGCAGCAGCCATTACCATCAACAGAGAAGCAAAACAGAAGGTATTTTCTAACACCTTATATAATTTTAAGATTTGGCAATAGCAGTGAACTTGATAAATGCATTTGATTATCAGTTTGCCTGATAACCTGGGTTGATGAGCGACCCCAGTTGCCATTGCACCAAGATCTGCCGCACTTGAACCAGTGATGATTCTGCCCGAGCAGCATCATTGCAGCTTACAGGAAAACCTCAGAGTGTTTGCACACAGGATTAAAAGCAGCTCTGAAAGGCCTTCCAGATGAGACAGTGGTACTAGTGGGGCTGTGCACTCTTTTCCCCAGAGGAAGGTTGTAAGTCTTTTGCTGTGGAAAGTGAAAAGACATGTTGGCATGAGGATGGTAACATCAGTTTTGCTCCAAAGTCTCTTTCTTCTGTTGTGATAAGTGAAATCAGTCTTAAACTGGAAACCACTGAAACATGAATAACATAGTACAGACTTGCACAAAAATGAAGTTCTGACTTCCTTGTCCTTGTTTACCAGGGAAAACATGATGCTTTCAATTCTTTCTAAATATGTAATAGTAAAACTCTAAGTTCCCTGGGGCAGAAACACTCTTTCATGATGCTTTTGTATAGTACCTTGCAAAATGGGACCACACTCCCATGTAGTCTGCAGGGAGTATTGTAAGAAAATGAATAAGTAATGCTTCCAGGAAACACATCAAACATAGAATACACTGCATCACCTACTGCACAGAACATCAAAACTGCTAAAAACGTCAACAGAATAAACTTGCACAGTGCCTTGGCACGATGTAACATGGAAGCAAGCTGTACAATTTCTTCAAGAATGTTGTAAATATGTACTCTAAAGCACTGAAAATGGCATGTGTTGTTTAGGTGTAATAAAAAGTAAGGCATGGCTTTTTAGTAGTGCACTGTTAAATAGGTGAATATTAAAAAGAGACATTTCGTTGTAGTACAACTATTACAGGTATCAATTGAAATCTAAATCTTGTAAATGTGCTTCTATAAAAATTAAATTTGGATGAGTAAGTTGTCTGTTTGTAGGTACTTAGTGGTGTTCTCTAAATTATATTCATATTTCTTTAATTATGTTTAAGAAAGAGTTGCTACAAAGAAAGTACTCTGCAATACCAAGTACTCCATCTTGGTCAATTATTCCCATGTGAGTAATAAATCCTCCCTATTTGCCAACTCAGCCAACAGATATGCTTGACTGAGTCAGGAGAATTGATAGCCTCTTTGTAAAAAAATCTATTATGCACCAGATCAGCATGTCCATAATCTCAGGGTTCTGCATCAACTCCTTTTCTTCCTCTGAAATGACCTCATGAGTGAGGGAATCAGGCATTTTATGAGATGGGAAAACAGAACTTACATCAATATTTGTTTCACTTCTTTTTCTGCAAATTACTGACTAATATCTAACATCAGGAAACTTCACGAGAACTCTTCCCCCAACAAAAAGATCAGGGTGATGATTTTTTAAATTGTCATCAATCTCTTTTTGTGACAGTCCTAAACACCAGTCATTCAAACCTAGACTGTCTAGAACAGAAAGACACCATCAGCACAACCCATATAATAAGCAACACATTGTCTGAAGCACTCAATAGTATCATAAATTATGCAAAGCTCATCCCCTGCCACACAAAAGCCCTCCATGAGTGGGAGCTTTTGCTTAGTTCTCTCTTTTGCCATTCCCAGCTGTTTTACATCTAGATGAGGTTGCTCCCTCCAAAAAGTGTTGAGACTTATGAGAAGGGGAAACTGATTTTTAAAAATAAGTAAGCCAAGATACCAAAAAAGAATAATTTAAGTCATATAATCAATAGAGTCTACTATTAGTAGCATCCTTCAACCAGGAAAGCATAAAGTCCTGTGCTATCCTGAAAGGGCAACCTCTGATGACAGGAAGTTATTGGCGTTTTCAGCTGCGTAGGCTTTATCACATCTACTCTACTTAGTAAGTGTGACGGACACTTCATGTCAGGGACTTCGATGTCATTCAGGCTGACGGGGTTTAGAGATGATATATCTTTCTTGCTTCGGTTGGGAACAAAGTGCACAGAGAAATTGTGTGGTCACACTCTTCAAAGTTAAATGCAGACCAGAGGAAAAAAAAGTTAATGTGCCTGACTGCAGTATTTGCTCTTAGCATGCAGTTGCAAGGCTTGAAAGTCCCGTTTAAGTATCTCTTTTTTAAGATAAATACCTATTAAGTAATGTATATGCACAAGCTGAAGTGTTAAATGGTTTGTTGAAACCTATTAGAGTACACAAGATGATAAACATAAATTATAGCTAATATACTGCACCAGTGATTTTTAAACATAAAAATTACTGACACTGTAAAAACACACTTGAGTCATCGTAGCAGCATAATAGCACTAATCCATGTTTATCCAACCGTGCACTTTTCAAAAACAACACAAACCTCTAATAAATGCTTTGGCTTCACCTTGACAACTTATATGGGTTATTGCCTCGTTCATGCCTGGATAACCATGTGTTATGACTTAAATGTTCTTTAATATCAATTTATGCCTTGAAGAAAAAGGATTGAATAACATAGTGTACATATGGTTCAATTTATTACAGCAAAACAATCATTTTAGTTTGAAGATATTTTCTCATGGTGCATATCATAGAAATCTTATTCAATAGAGCTCTCAATAAACCAGATTTTTTATGTCACAATAAATGAAACTAAGGCAGCTAATTGTTGCTAAGATTCTAAATAGATGAGTCTATTTGGCTTTCTTGTCAATCAAGAAATAAATTCCTTAACACTTGTATTTCTGGATTCTAATGTCTCTAATTGGATTTTACACTATCTGATTAACGATGTAGTTTATAGACTACTGTAAAAAATGTGATACTTAAAAAGTGGAAGAGGAAATTGTGGGCTGTCAGCATTTATGGAAAAGGCCAAGACAACATTGAGTAATTTAGTATTTTTGCAAAATGGCAAGGAAAAGCATAAAACCTGGTCAATGATGCCTCATTTGTGGCACTCTTGTTGTGTGTCTGTGATGCAAAAGAAGACCCTGGAGTGCTGTTTTGAGAATATAAAAATATGTAATAGTCTGTACTGAAAATGGGTTGCAGTTTTAGGAAATTAAAAAATAAAAAAGGAATCCAAATTTCAATTTAGAACCAAAAGCGAAATATGAATTTAAAGTCCAACCATAGACTGGTCATGAATATAACCCTTACAGAAACAAATACAAGCACAAGGTAGAAAGAATGCCACAAAATTACCTTTTTACTTCTTATAGTACCAATTTTTACTGACAGTCTCATTTTCATGAACTTTCCACATTTTCCAAAGATGTCTCTGGCAATCTTTCAGACATAAAGATCTACTCACATATGGAGAGCAGGCAGTCCTGAAAGACTTATGGCTGCAGATACGCAAGTCAGTCTTTTGTCATGTAATCACTATTATAAGGTGAAGCAGAGTGGCTAGAAACTAATTTAAGACCATGATGACAGGACAAGCAGCAATGGCTGTGAGCACTACAGCTCTTGTCATGATGATTTTCACAATATTCAGGTCTTAGAATCACATAACCATAGAATTGCTTGGGTTGGAAAAAACTTGAAGATTATTCACAATGTGAAATATTCACCTGTAGGTCACAAGCTCTTGCATTCTATCTGTGCAGAATTTAGAAAGTTTTGGGGGAAAAAGTTAGTTCAGCTATTTAGAGGACTCTAAAATCTGCATCTTTCCCACTTCAGAAAGAATCTCAGTATCCGAATTTGAATAGGTCACTTACCAATATGGGTAACATAGTAAAACTGCAATTTGAAGATGGAAGACGTCCAAAAGAAGTACTACCTCAGGTATTACTGTAAGGAGCAAGTTTGATTTCTGAGAGTTACAACCATTGAAAATCATATCCAAAATAAAATACTGGATTATGAAGCTCTCAATAATTAAGAGATCCACTTACTGCGGTACAGTTATGTTACTCGTATTATTATTGCAATTAATATTTTTTTTCCTTTCTCTGAAGTATCTCGTCAGACCTCCTCTGGTCCATTTTGGCTGTTACTTCCTGCTGCCCACATTCCACAAAAATGGCCTCCTGTGCCCCATAGCCAAAGGTGAGGAAGACATTTCCCCCAGGGTGGCCCAGCCAAAAAAAGCAAAGAAATAAATAAAGTTAAATAAAAAATTAAAGTAAAAAGTTAAAGAAATTAAAATTCAAAGTTAAAGTAAAATAAGAAGTAAAGTAAAATTTTAATGTTAATTAAAAAGTAAAGTAAAAAGCAAAGTAAATCAAAATAAATTAAAAAGTCAAACAAAGAAACAAAAAGCAGCCCACCAAAGAAATACATAGAAAGAAAATCAAAGAAAAATAAAACATAAAATCTGAGTAAATCCAAAAAAATAAAACCAAGATTAACCAAAGAAAATAAACGTAAACAAACAAAACAAAAAAGTCTTCAAAATTAAAACCCCAAGATAAGACTGTAACATCAAATGGAAAAATACAAAAGTACAACAACGACAAAAAAATTTAGTAAACTAAAGTAAATCAAAGTTTAAACTCCCCACCTAATGCAGTGTAAAACAACATATACAAATAAAACCCCCCAACAACACAAAGTAAACCAAAATAAAAGAAAATAAACACCCAATGTAAAACAAAGGAAATAAAAACCCCACAACAAAACAAAAATAAAAACCCAACATGAAATTCAGTGTAAAACATAAAAACTTTTAATAAGCAAAATCCTAACAGAAAGTAAAAATAAAAAAGTCAGCCACAGTAATATCAAACAACAAATAAACCCAAAAGTAAACAAAAGTAATATTAAGTAATTCCATTTAAAAAACAACACAAATAAAATATAAAACTTCATGTAAAATTAATAAAAATAAAATAAAGATAAAAGCAACACAAAAAATAAAAATACCCAAACAGTAAATCAAAATAAACTAGCGAAAACAAATCAACAACTCCCACATCAAAAAAATATGTCCCATCATAAGACCACAATGAAAAACCCCACTATTAAGGGAAAAAATAAAAAATCTGAAGTTAAGCAAAAGAAAATATAAACCAACAGAAAAATCACAAAGAAAAAAACCAAAAAGACCCCAATGTAGAAGAAACAAATGAAACAGAACTAAAATAACCCCAGAAACCTATAAAGTAAAACAAAGTAAAAGAAAAAATTAACCTACAACCTCAGCGTAAATCCCCGAAGTAAAAAACAATGTAAAAAACTAAAAATTAAAAAAGGAAAGCAAGCAAACAAAAAACCCCCATGAAATTAAACCAAACTAAGCAAAAGTAAGTAAAAAACCAGAAATACTAGAACTTCAACATAAAACAGAAAAATAACACTAAAAGAAAATAGACTAAAAAAGAAAAACACACCAAAGTAAACAAAAATAAACCAAAATGAAATGCAAACCCCAGTGTAAAACAGCATAAAACAAAACAATAAAACCCCCAGTGTAAAACCGTGTAAAACAAACAAAAAGACCCAACAAAGTAAACCATAATAAACAACAAAAACCTCAAACAAAAATTACAAGATCAAAATAAAACCCCATATACCCCAAAGTAAAACTCCAACACAAAACAAAATACAATAAACTAAACAAAAGCAAAACAATAACCCACCAAAGTAATCCAAAGTAAAAAAAAATAAACAATAAAGCACAAATAAAATGTAAAATCCCAATGTAAAACCCCAGTATACAACCCCAACCTAAAATGTAAAACAAAAAAAAACCAATAAACTAAATCAAAGTAAACTAAAGTAAACAAAACAAGCAAAATTTAGAACCCCAATGTAAAATCCCAACCTAAAACCCCCAAGTAAAACTCCAACAAAAATAAATTATATAAAACCCCTAAGTAAATCAAAGCAAACAAAAGTAAACCAAACAAACGAAACACTCAAAATAATGAAAAAAAAACCAAAAAACCAAATAAACAAACAAAAAAACAACAGAAAACCCCAAAACAAACACAAAACTAAATCAGAGTAAAAAACCAAACCAAACAAACAAAACCAACCAACTAAACAAAAAAACCACACAAAAACCAACATAGCAAATTAAACCAGAGTAAAACAAAAAAGTAAAATAAGATAAAAAAAGGAAAATAATATTTTAAAAATTAAATTTAATTGATGTAAATAAAAAGGTAAAAATAATGTAAAATAACAGAATCACAGAATGGGTGACACTGAAAGGGACCACCGTGGGTCATCTGGTCCAACCCCCCAACTCAATCATTCTAAAGCAAATGGCACAGGATTGTGGCCAGGCAGTTCTTGCATATCTCCAGTGAGCGAGAATCCACAACCTCTCTGGGTAACCTGTTCCAGTGCTTAGTCACCCACACAGTAAAGAAGTTCTTCCTCATCTTCAGGTGGAACTTCTTGTACATCAGTTTCTGCCCATTGCCTTTTGTCCTAGTGGTTGGGAGCACCGAGCAGAGCCTGGTTCCATCCTCTTGACACCCTCCCTTCAGACACTTACACACACCGATGAGGTTCCCTCTCAGTCTTCTCCAGGCTTAACAGGCCCAGCTGCCTCAGCCTTTCCTCATAAAAGAGATGCTTCAGTCCTCTAAACATTACAGCCCTCCACTGGGCCCTCTCCAGAAGCATCACGTCTCTCTTGTACTGAGGAGCCCAGAACTGGACACGGCACTCCAGATGTGGCCTCACCAGGGCTGAGTAGAAGGGTAGGATCCTCCCTCTCTCTGCTGGCAGTGTCTTCCTGGTGCACCCCAGGATACCATCGGCCTTCTCGGCCACAGGGGCACACTGCTGGCTCACAGACAGCTTGTGGACCTCTGGGTTCTTCTCCACAACACTGCTTTCCAATTCACTTCACTGTCTACCTGTCCAGTGCACACTTCCCAAGTTTTCTTATTAAGATATTGTGAGAGACAGTGTTGAAAACCCTGTTAAAGTTGAGGTAGGCAATACCCACTGCTTCCCTCTCATCCATCCAGGTAGTTTCATTATAGAAGGCAACCAGGCTGGTCAAGCACAATTTACCTGTAATGAAGCCATGCTGACTACTGATTACCTTCTTGTCATCACTGTGGGTAGATGGCCTGGAGAATGAGGCACTCCATCACCTTTTCAGGGATTGAAGTGAGGCTGACTTCTCTCATCCTCCTTCCTGCCCTTTGTGAAACTGGGGGGACATTTGCTCTGTCCCATTCCTCAGGCACCTCTCCTGATCTCTGTGACCTTTTAAAGATGATTATGAGTGGCCCAACTATGATGTCTGACAACTCTCTCAGCATCCCATCAGGGTCCATGGACTTGTGGATGTCAAGTTTGTTTAGGTGTTCTCTGACCCAATCCTCCTTGACCCAAGCCTTCCTCCCAGCATTCATAAACCCCGGTCTCCTGAGTCGGAGATCCCTGCTGGCTGGTCTTAGCAGTAAAGACTGATAAATTCCACTTTCCATACACTTTAGCTCAGTAGATGTAAGTCACTAAGAGTACGATTTACAGCAACCAACATAGTGATGGAGAAAAGAGCTAAGACAGGCTGTGAGAATCTTGACAGTTGAAGTCCTAAAAGTATATTCCATCTGCATTTGAGATAGAACTACAAAACACCAATCTCTAAAAGTAATCGAAGAGTCAATTCAAATTTTTTCTCTCTCTTTCTCAGAAATTCATCCAGCTTCTCTTACAGGAGATAGTGTCAGGATACTTCTCAATTTCCAATGCATTTATCTTCACAGTATTCTTGAGCTATAAAAGAAGTATAATTACTCACACTGTACAGAAAAATTAAAGGAACTGCCACAGTTATTCAAGAAGACTATGACTATATAATAAAATGCTTGGCTCTATGAGCATTGACAAATGGTTGCATTTTTCTTCTGCCTCCTTTTCCACATTCCATGCCTCAGTCAATTTGTCTATTCCTTTTGGAAAAAGAAAGAAAGGAAATCAGGAGTTCAATCACAGAGATCAATGGTATTGCATGGAAGAAAAGAACACAAGGAAACAAGCTACTTGAAATGACTTTAAGTGAAAGGAAATTTTGATTTCCTTATTTTAAAGGAAAAGCCATGTACAGCACCAGGTGAGGAAGGCTACAAAACAAGACCAAGTGCTTGTGACTGTGGATTTTTTCACAGAGAAACTACCTGTGGTCTATCCTGGCTTGCTACATGAATGAGAAAGGAAATGACAATAAAGAGCATCATTAACTCAGTGGTGAGCCATTTATATCAGCTACCATGGGGCAGTGCACAGAATCTTGTCAAACAACATTCTTCCTGCCCTTCTTAATCCCAGGCTTCTCAGAACTAGAATAACTTCAGTGACAGCTACTGCTTTAAGTCTTTGTCTTTTTACATGAAGTTTGCTTAAAAACTATATTTAATGACAGTTTGTCAGTCATAGTTTCACATTCCCTGAAGTTCCTGATGTATTTCCTGTTAGTTTCACATTTTACTGGGATCATAGATTTTTGTCTCTGCAAAAAAACCCCACATCTTGTAGCCAGTCATTTTGTACTCTACAGCATCCAGAAATGTGGATGACTTTACAAGCTGAAGAGGAATATTAGAACATCATAATGGAAATAGGACATTTTTTTAAAAAAAGAAAAAAAGGTATTTTAAAAGAATAGTGAAAGGTTATTCTGGCACTATCCCCTTTGAACTATGACATTCAGATAGTCATCCTTTTTTTCTTTAGAAAGACAGACTGTAAACAAATTTTAAATTTTTGTGAAAACTAAAATATGAATGAGAATATTAACAAAGCCTATATTAAGATCTGCATTGCATGTTTAATAAAATTGCTTCATAAGATTATGTTATTGTAAAAATACAATTTTTTAATCTGTGTATACAAGTAAAAGAATTTATTTGCTAGGACTTCTTAGTATTCTATTTTTTAAAAAATCATTATTCCTTTTCTATGGTTGAAATAAAAATACTGACAGGAATTTTCAATACAAGCGCTGTTTATTATTTATTTTACATTAAGAAATCTCTCTCTTCGGGGATAGTTCCTAAAGCTGGATTTCTCCCTAGCATTCCTCAAAACAACCATTCCCAACCTAACAGCTAATACTTGTGTGTCATAGTAGAAAATTATTTAATATTAAATACTACACTACTATGACAGCAATGGCGAAGCAGATTATGATAGAAGCAACGACCATCTCTGATGTGATTGGTTACTTTTGGCCTATGAAATACAGCTTTCAATTTTCACTTGGGATTTTTGTTTAGAATGAGCTTTCCTTGACAAAAGATGGTGCAACAGGAGAAATACAAAAGACCACATATAAGCTCATTTCAGCAAAACACTATGCTGTAATCACAATCTTCACATTTCTGATCCTTGCTTTTACTGTTGTAGCTTCACTGCAACTGCTTTTCTCACACAAACACTTACCAAGTGTCTGTCATGACATACACAAATCAAAAGAACACTTAGTTTATCTACTCCAAAACAGGTGTGTTACTCTAACAATCTACAGCTGTTGTAGATGACAGGAGACATTAAAAAAAAAAAAAAAACAAACTGTTTGAATTCTTCTGCAGCTGCAGAGGATGTGGGATCAGATTCTGACACAGAAAAAAAAAAAAAGTCAAAATTCATTTTACACCAATTCAGGGGAAGTTTTTCTGGTGATTAAGAGAGACTCTGTTACCTTTACACCTTTACTTTCAGGTCTCTCTTGCAGGTACCTTAGCTACATAAAAGGCATTCTGAATCTTCTCTTGGAGTAAGTTCAATATATTCATTAAGTCTTACATTTGAGCTCCCTGATAGTGGCATTATGCAGCAACAGTCATTTCTTACACCAAATTAACTCACCCAGACCCAGACCTTTACCTATTCTTTGTGTGTGGTCTTTCATAGGGTCTTCTCAGAGGGTGACTGGGAAAAACCATGCTGCTCAAAGCCTGTTCCGTGTGAAAAGCCGAGCCTTACAATGTGCAATTGCTTCTCTGCTACTTGGTACAAGGGTACCTCGAGGACCTACCTGGTTTGGCTGAACAGCCACACTGATATTAAGGAGGTACAACACAGCAAAATACAATGTGAATGACACCCAGACTAGGAATATGGATCATTTACTGGTAGAGTTTACTGGCACTGAAGACGGCTACGGTTTTATACCACCTTGTGGTAAACAGAAGTTATTGCAATATTCAAGAGCACATTTTCTTTAAATTCTTCAGAGCATCCATGTTTTGAGGCTGTTTAGCCTCAGGACAGGTCCTTGACATTTCAGATAATTGAAGAAAAATCTCCAATAAAAAAATAAATTCAGATGCTTCCACAGCTTTCGTCTTCACTCTATCCTCTGCAACCAGTGACACACACAAACGTAACAATAAAACCACTTGCAAGATCTAGTAAGCTTTCCATGCAAAAAACCACAGTTCTTCCTCCTCTGAGAGTCTGAACATTAAATATACAGAGAATAGTATAAAAATCAGTTCTGAAATATACCTTTGTTTTATTATCACCAGCGTAATCCCAGGAGTTTCCCTTGCTAGAATTATGTCTTATTCTCGTCAAGAATCAAAGTAAAAATGCAAAAGTGTCTTTTCCACTGGTTTTATTTATTTATTTATTATAAACCCTATAGAGTACTTCTAAATAAGAAACATTCTAAGTTGGCACATAGGACTGCACAATGTTTACTCATAAATCAAATGTTTAAAAGAACATTTAAAATTAGGGAATTAGTCTTACCTGAAAGGGAAGGGAAACAGAGGACTCAGCTGGGGTTTTGCTGTTTCCAAGTTCAGACCAGTGGTGGGAACTGAGGCTACAGGGAATTCTGAAGGCTGAACAGGAAGATTTACCGTCCATTGTAATACTGTGTTAACATTTGTTCCAGAAAATGGTAATTTTGTTTCATGTTCATAAAGAACAGGAAGTGTATTTTAAAAGGATACTTCGTTTTCCTGCTGTCTGGAGTAAATTTTATGTCAACCACAGAGCTATTGAGCATAAAGGGTTATAATAGAAAGACTGAGATAAGTTTAATTATAATATGGCAGAGATATAAAGGAAACAAGTAGTATAACATACAGAAAGGAAAAACTGAGCATTTCTGTAATGACTATGATTTAGCCGGATAAGAGAATCCTTAGTATTTGCTTATTCTTTTCCCAGATTTGGTAACTCGTGGAATGGACTAAGAAATACAGGGAGTTAGGCCACATTTTGCAGATGTGTAAAGCACCATAAAGGGTACAAAAACAATGGGACAATTTTTTTCAAAAACTCCAATTTAGTAGTAGCGAGCTGAGTTGTTCGATTGTGATGAAAACGTTTTATGGTTTTCTTTGAACAAAAATTATTTACACAGGGATAAGGACTAGCCTTCTCAATGCAACCATTTTATTTTCTTTATATGGTTGATTTTTTCAGTGTTAATACTGACATGAGATTGAAAACATGCTGGGTGCACTCTGACTGTGCAGGGGAAAAAGGCCCCAAAATCTTCTGAAGTGTATACAAACTACATACAAATTAGTGTGTGTGATGTGTCATTTCAGACAGCTACCAACATGCAAGAGCATTAATCTCATTTTTAAAAATTCACAGTAGATTTCTATAGAATCTTGTGATCACACATAAAAATCTGTTGTATGAATTCATTTTAAAATATCTAGCACTTCTGTACATTCTTGTGGCTTTCTATTAATTATCTGTATTGCAGTAGTTCCTAGGAATCCTTGCAATATCATTCAGACTTTGGCCAGTGACTTTACTTTCAGTAACTTTTGTAGTGTTATCCTACTATAAATGTGAGCATTAAATACTGCAGTTGACAAAATCTAGTACTACTTTATGTTGCCTTTATCCCCAGAATGACTTCAAACACTAAGCTGGCTGTGGAATATTAATCTTTTTGCCTATATGATAAGAACTCAAGTTCATAAGAGGTGGAAAACATCTAAAATATAACAGTTGCAGGTGTCGATACAGTCAGTGTAATATAGGTAGCTATTAAATTTGAAAAGAAGCCTGCTTGATAAGCAAACTAATATAATTTTATAGGCTGAGTTTACACAGGAACATTTGCAGTTGAGATCCATGCTGCCTGTTTTCTGCTGTCCTAATTATTTTATCTTTTTCACAGTATGGTTCCCTCTAGTGATTCTTGTAAGGAAAGAGGCTACCTGATCCCATAATCCAGCTTGCATTTTACAAAAGAAGATCCAAATTAGTTTTGCTTACACCAGATGCTTTATGTGCAGTTGGGTATCAGACAGTGGTGACTGAAATATGAAACAGGTAAATTCAATGATCTCCTTTGAAAGAATCTCTTACCTGGGGGAGCTGGAGTGAAATTAGTTGTTTGCATAGTTGCTGCCACTGTGCAATCCTGTCTCCTCCCCTTATGCAAACCAATGAATGTGTAAGCTGATTGCCAGATATCCCCAGTGTCAGACTCTGTAACAAGAAATGCAATGAGTATTTGATGGAAGAGAAGCAAAATCAGATTTAGCAGACTGGTTACAGCAGGCAAATATGTTAGTGAATGAACATATTATGCCTACAAACTTGAATGTGCTATGGTGAGAAGCTTGTACAGGTAGCAGAGTATAGAAACAGTAGAAAGTACAGTTAGAAAAATATACCAATAATTAGCTGTGCCGATGACTTGCTGTGTGGTGTTCTGCAAGTTATGCAACTTTGTATTATCTTTCAGTTTAAAATGCTATAATATTTTGCCTAAGAATCATACAAAATATTTGAATGTCTCATTATTTATAAAATTTCATGTACTTCTATATTTCAAGAACATACACATGAACATGTCCTATGAATCAGAAAAAATCTGGTGATTAGTCACAGTAACCATATCCCTGCATAAAGAAAATAAACCTGTTGAATATACTGGTACTTTTATGTATAACCGGTGCATTTGGAAAGTTAGCAAAACCCAGGTAGAAGTTTTCATGCAGTCACCCTGTTTTGAAGGATGAGAGCCCTTTCATCCTAGTCACCCTCAGTACCACAGAACAGTCACTGGTGCGTTCAAGTTACTATTATGCACTCAGAGCCCACAGGAAAAAAGTGTGACAAGAAGACAGCAAAGTTACCCTAATTATTTTTTTGGTAAATATTTCCTAGGCTTCCACAAATAGTTAGGATGCAAATACTCTAGAGACATGACTATCTAACCCAGACAATCAGTAGAGCACACTCTAAATAACTTAGCCCACATCCCAAGTGATGTAGCCCATCCCAATGTCCTTCTCCAACTGTTACCACAGTTTCAGAGGCCAGTGAACACTGAGCACACTTTCGCATTCAGTACGTGAATAATGAGACATAGGGTGGTCCATATGCTCAAGACTGCTGCTAGAGTCATAACCAAAGCTTCAATCTCAGCTTTCATGACTACTTTCCTTCCCATGCTGCACTGTTCCTGGACACTGGAGACACTCTTAAGTCCAGAAAGGTTGTAAGGAGATAAATTTAATTCTTCTGCTTACTCTATGTTCTTCTAACAAACGTCCTACAAAGCTCTTTTATTGCTACAGTTATACTCTACAGGATCAATTTGCTGTAGGTCAGATAATTTCAATCTCATTCTGTCTCATAGGATTCCATCCATTGGAGGGTCTCCTGCCTTCATAACCTGTGATTTTCTACTCTGGACAGTAATGCTATGTTGCCCAATAGCTGTGGACCCAATCTCGCATCCAGAGGTGCACCTCATCTTCAAAACCCTCTTGCAGACCTTTGTTTATCAGTTACAGCTCCCCTCCTCATCTCATCACGCTTCATGTTATAGCAGAGTCAGGCAGAAACGGTGAAAAAAATGCTTCAGCTTTGAGATGCCATGGGTCTGTTCTGTTACGAAGAAAGAGGATGGGTTTTAACCATGAGTTCCTTACCAGAGAAAGTACAGGGGAAGAGATGATTCCTCTAAAGAAAAGAAAGAAAGAGGAAAAATCAAGAATAGGGCTTTTTTTCCTTAGACTCTTAAGTACAGAGGAATAGGAGAGAGCAGGTCAAGAGGCATTTGTCCCTAATGCCAAGGGGCAGATATGAAAAAAGTTTGTTTGGCAAAAGATAGGTTTACTGAACATGATTCCTAAGTGAGCAGGCAATTACCAGGAGTTACCAGCTAGTTACCTATAGAGAACCACAGGACTCTGTGGTTAGACTGGGACCAGACATTCACATCCCAGACTGAGCCCTGGAATCTGGCACATCTCTCACAGACCAGACGCTGAGATGTGCATGCTACTGTCACAGAGACAGCATTCAGAATTTGGATTGCATTCTGTTCATAGTGCCTTGTGTTTTGCTAGAAAAATAATGAAGATTTTTATGTATTCACAAAGGGCAACATTCCCAGGATCCTGGAGTCTGTCAATCTGCTAATGCCAGGCAATAATCTGGCTATGTGCTGAAAGTGTGACAAGGATGACTGCAGCAATGTCTCTATGCACTTCAAGTGAAACTGTATGTTAAAAATATGCTGGGGAGCAGATACATCCTCAAAGAGACCACAGGATCTCTGTATGGTTATGATGTTCAGACTGGGGGTCAATGCAGGTCTCAGCTCTGACACATAAGAATATAAAGCACAGAAAGACAGGTCCATATTTCCACCCAGCTCCACTCCTTCATCTCTTCCAAACTGTAAGTGGGGTAGGAATGCATCAGTATAAAAATACCACCTTGTTTCCAAGTTATATCTCTGCCTCCTAATACTTCCTTCATTGATTCTCTTTTCCCCTCACCAGTAGAAAACATCCACCCTGCTAATCTAGTCACTTTCCTCACTAGGTCCCCCTGCTATAAACCATCAGTTCCTTTCTGTGGTATGTGGCCAATTGCCTTATACTAAGGTACTTCTAAAATCCTATGAAAAATCTGTCCTTTTCTCTGGTCTTTCTTTATTCAGACTGTTCACTAAGTCAGCCAACATACACTTGGGTCTGCACGTCGCACAGATCTTTGAATGTCACTGACATTCAGGACTTCTTTGTGGCATCACAGCTCCAATAAGTGTGGTACCTTAACAAGGCACCGTAAGAGCCTGTCCAGATATCTTAAGCACTTGCATTGTAAATGAAGTAAACAGACAGTGGGTAAGAAGATAGTGCTATCAGCACATTGCATAATGTGAAAGCAGTTCAACAGAAAACATGGAGACACGTTCTAGACTTCGGAGTCCACACTAACAATCTCCTCAGCAGAACAATTCTCATTTATACAGACTTTAAGGATTCAAGTATTTTTTTACTACAATAGTCCAGTGATTATTTACACAGATCACAACTGAAAACATTCCAGTCAGGTTCCTCCTCCAAGATCTTCTCTAATGTAATTTATACATTTTCTCCGTATTCCACGCGGATTACTGTGCTAGAAAAATAACTTCTTTCAAAGAGAAAAGCCTTGGAAACACTCTCAAATTTCACGGAAGTTTTAATAGAGTTGTTTCTTCATGCATGCAATGCTGTGGTAATTAATTACACACAATATTCTTTAAAAAACATTCAAAATGCTTAGCTCCCCCAGTCATTCTCTCCATGTTACCTATATATGAGAAACTTTGCAAACCTGCTAGGGATATCTAAGCTGAATATTTTTCTCCTGTCTACTACTGGAATAAAATGTTACCTCAATGAACCTATCATTCTTTATAATACAATGACCGAAATGCAACCTTAAGTAATCTTTGTTCAAAAAGTGGTGTCTCATTCTTTACTATCATACATCATCACTTTTTCGGATAGTCCTCTGGCAGCTGTGAACAAAGCTTTCCAGCTTTGCAGCCTTTTATCTATTTTCAATCACAATAGGCTGATTCATTACCATCTCTACTTGGAGTTTTAACTGCACATGATAGATAATACAAGTTTGCCAGAAAAATACTGATTTTTCCATCTCAATTTTTAAATTTCCTGCTGCAAAGTTGAAAATAGTGACCTTGTTTGGGATATTTCATTAAAAATATTCTTGTCTTTGGTCATTGAGAGGGATTTTTTCTATAATTTCTCTAAATGGATGATACTAAAAAAGAGATTTTGACTCTATTTATAAATATTATATTATTTATAAATAAGAATAGGTATGTGAGAAGACCACTTCTTATCAGGTTCTCCATGTTTCCAACAATAATTCAATAAATTGTAAAACAAAGCACAGTTACATTTTCCTGTTTCTGTTGAGCATCAGGGTAGGTGTTTCTTTAAGATACTGATGCTATTGTAGACATCCCACGGGTAATGACAAAGCAGAGGATCGCTGCACTTGCATTTTCTTGTACTTGGCCTTACTTTTATCATTAAGGGAACCTTTGAAGAGTTAAGAGAAGATGCTCTTGTACTCAAGTTGTCAAGGTCCTTGCTCCAACTAACTCTGGAACAGAAATCCTAAAATTTAAGTAAAAACAACAACAAAATTTAAAATACTTCTTGCTTTGCAGAATGAAACTAATCAGATACACCAAAGATTTCATAATCTTTCCAGGCTCCTTACTGCATAGTTGCCTATGAATATAGATATCCCTATGTGTGTAAATGCTACAAGGTACGGTAAAAATTTAAATGGGATTCCAGAGCACTTTGTGATCATTTATTGACAGTAGAAAGGAATCAGTGCTAGAACAGATCACTGAGAAGTTACATGAAGCCTGTAACAGTCTTCATGCAGGTTTTGGTACTGACCAAATATCTTTTCAGGTGACATGAGGTGTTTGGTTTTTGCTTGTCCCCATGGGTATCAGTACTAAAGACCTCATTCTGCTAAACTGAGAGAATTTTAATTCAAGGCAATGGTTCCTAATTACTTTTCTTTCATCTTCAGCCTTAAGTATATCCTTCCTCCTTACAACTTGCTAAGAGTATACACAGTGAAATGTCCTTACCAGTTTTTCTAGAAGTGGTTTCAAAATATGCACCACAGAAACCAGCACTGGGGCTGCAAATGAGGTTGTCCACCCTGAAGTAGTGGTTGACAACAGGCAGAGGACTTCACAGACACCAGAATGGTCAGGGCTGAGGTCAGTTCCAATGCTACCCTCTTTGCCACCTGGACTGTCTCCTCCAAAAGCATTCTGACTACTTTATCTGAATTCATTTCTGCCACAATCACTGCTATGAAGGCCAGCTGTATGAGTTTAGAGTGTTCAGTAGCTATAGTTTGATTTTAGGAATCCTACACTTCCGATTTCTAACAAAAAGGAATTGCATACAGAACTCCTAATTGAAATATGACTCCCTCCCAAGCAAATTTTTTTGTTATGCCTCTTCCTATTTGTTAATTTGTTGCCGGAAAAGACAAAATTAACACCTGATATTCCATGATTATCAGGCAATGATGGGTAAAGCTCCTTGCTTCCTTGAAGAAGTTGCAGATTGTTTCTTATTCCTTTTCTGTGTTTAAAAAAAAAAAAAAAAAGAAAAAGAAAAAGCAGAGAAAATGGAGCCTTTTTAGTAAGAATAGGGAGTTAAACATTCTTACCAGAAAAGCTGAAAAAGGTTCACTTAGGATTTCTGAAGAGAACCGAGGCTCATGCCTGCTCATCCTTGCATAAAAATGCAGGAAAGCACAAGACGAACACACAGCCTTAGCCACCGAAGCCATTCCATCAAAGCATCAAGCATAGGACACAGATGTATGGATACCAACACTGAGCTATATTGTGCCAAGAAGAAATAAAGATTTTATAGTCGTGCTTTTTGGTGGGGGAAAAAAAAGTTGCACCCCCAGTTCAACATGACAAAACCTGACCTGGATAAGTTATAATAGTTGTGCTCTAGTCCCCATACTAATTTTCTTTATAGATCAATTATTTAACACATCTGCCTTTTTAAAGAGGTTCTGCGGCCTCCACTTGTTCATTTGTGCAGAGGAAAAAACATCATACTGAGATCTCAAGTGTTGCAGCAATTAGTAAAATGAGAAAGATGGCATTCTAGGATTTTCAGGGACATTGTACTTCACCATCTTCAATTTTACAATTAGGATAACTTCAAATGTGTTTATAACCTTAAGAATGTCAACATGTTTCCATTATCTACTGTGTACATATTATTTTGAACCTACTTCACAGTGCAGAATATATTAATGTATTTATCTAGATTCTGATAAAGTGGTCCTTCAGACACTTAAGGACTTAAAGCCTTCATAAAAGTCTTGTACAGATAAGTATTTAAAAATGCTGAAAAATCATTAAATGTTAAATAACTTGCATATATTTTCATTGGTTCATTAGCATTTTTTGATTAAAAATGACATGCAAAATTTACAAAGAGAACACCAAGGGTCTAATACTCTCTGGCACTTAACAGTTCATGAGGGCATATTTTTATACATCTCTTAAAAAAAGAAGTAAAAGAATAGAAGGGAAATAAAAAGCTTAAAAAGAAACAGGGAGAATGAAGTTTATTTTATCTTGCTTTGAACATGATGGGCAGACACAATAGGTGCCAGCTCTTGTATATTCACTGTTTCTGTATGATAGAAGGGTCAGTCTCAAAAAGTGACCTACTATGCAGGGATCTGAAAAATGGATCTCATGGGAGCCATGCCCTTTTACATTATTCTGAAAGTGTCCAACAACCAGTAACCAGTCTCTCTCCCCTCAGCTTTCAGAGGACTTCAAAGCTGATGTGGCTGGCCCCAGGCAGGTACTCACTGAGCTGTGCCTGTAAAGCTGCTTGAAAGGAAATCTTGTAAAAAAATACTGTCTTGCTTACTCCTCATCTGCTATGTTTTTGCACTTAAAGCCACACTGTGTACTTCTGAAACATTATTTCTTTTCTATTCTTAATAGTTTGATCATTTGCACACGAAGTAAAAATATGGGATTATATTGAACAGTTTCACTGGTATTATGTCACATGATGGCAATTAGTTCCATTGCCATTGTAATGCAGAGATCAGATATGCTGTAGCACATGATATGATCTTTATAATCGTTCTGTCGCTCTTCCAAATTCAAATATTCAAACCCCACCTGCTTCCAGGTATACAGTTCCCAGGCCTGCAAGGGATTTTAATCACATTGCCTTCCATCCCTTATTCCCAAAAGAGAGAAAGGAAATCAATGACTCATTGGGCCAACCTCTTCAAGTCTCCTGAAAGGGGTTAGGACAGAGAGAAGATTACAAGCACACAGAAGAAAATAAAAACTAATCATATATCTTATTTGGAAGCTGAGGACATTGGATATGAGAGTGAGAAAAAACAATAGCAAGCTCTTAAGTCCTGTATCACAATATAGCTACTGTATGACTTATATGTGTGATTTTAGACTCACAAAATCCAAAATATTGTCACGTGAAGTTCTATAAATGTAAATCCAAGTGAATGATCTACTAGGAGTATTTCTCAATTTGTTCGATTAAAAATTAAGCCCTTTTTTCCCCTCTGAAATCCTTCACCAGGTTTCTTAGCAAAAAATTTTGCTTCTGTAGAGAGCAAAAATTGCACTTTCTTGTGCATTTAAACGGAAGTTTGTCAGATCCACATAAGTAATAATATTTGTCAGTATTTGTCTGTGCAGTAAGTAGCACAGTGGGAGATGAAGAGAAGCACAATGAGAAAGGAGGGTGCTCACCTGATTCTTTTGATATTAGCTTTTACTTGGCAGAACAAACACCAGTTGGGAGATCACATCAAATAAAGTTATTTGTGGAAAATTAGTCATCCGTAAGGTCAATAGAAAATGTCTTTATCCAATTAACTCAAGTGCCATAGATTTAAAGACTTAATTTCAAATACAGAACTGTACCCAACTGTACCAAACCGCAATGTGATGCTACGTATTATTCTGAAGGTGCTGTTTTCTGTTTCTTACACATTGGAAATGAATTATGAGCTTTCAAAGAATTACTTTTATGCTGACAAAGCTGAAGTATCTTCTGCAAATCTTAACAAATATTTCCTCACGTAGGGTACTATGCCGGATGATACTTGATTCATGCAAAACTTTAAGCCCATGAGTAATAACATTCAGTTCATGGTATTACTCATACCCTTTAATGAAGATACACATTTAAGTAACTTGATGACTCCTTAGAATATACTGGGTCAATTAAAGAATTAGGGACTTTTCATGTGGGCTGATCACCAACTTCCTCTGCTCCCCCCCCTCCCCCAGAAGTCCATTTTTGAATCACTGAAGCCTCTTGAAATTCTAAGCAACTCATAAGGCAAAAAAATAGTAAAAGACCAGAATAAGAGTGAGTTGTAAAACCAAATGTCTCTGTGTTGATGGACTATGAGGCAGACTATGTAGGATAATGTAACAGGAAAAGAAAAAAAAAGCTGACTGACTTACATTTTCCTAAAAAAAAAATCTATTTCACCTTGCATCTGTGTGTGCCGAAGTCCCTCTGGAATTTTAAGAATGTGATTGCATGACTAATTTTAAAACTAAACAAAATTACCATGTCTTTTTCTGAACGTAATTGAAGTGTGCACACTTGTGCAAGTTTGGGGCTGTTTATTTTAAATGGCAAATGGAGGATGGACCCATACTGACACCAAGAAACACCAAAGAAATCCCCTGGGAAAGGCCCAACATAGGTCATTACACCCACTGTCCCTCCATCTGGCTAAACAGAAGCAAGGAAGTTTTCTAGTCTGCCACCTAATTAATAAGAGCACAATTCCAGAATTCATTTGCAACTCAGTACTAATGAGTATATATTGACAGCAAGAGTTTCTATTTTAGACATATTAGTGAATATAATTGTATTCCATTCCCAGTGATTGGCATTTTGGATCACACATCATAAAAGAGGGTGGGGATAAAGTTTTCCTCTCTGAAGAAATTCAGTGTTGGATACCAGGGTTCCACAATAAGAGCCAAATCAAATTGTTGGAATTTAACAGTGTGAAACACTTTTCTTTCAAATCACTTGATGATTTTGAAAACGTGAATCCATCTCTTGCTGCTTTTTAATCCATATGGAGCATCAGTCCAAACTAAGATCTAGAATTAAAACTAGTAAAGTATATTAGAAAATCTTGGGAAAATGCACAAAAAGAATGGACAAGAACTAAAGTTAACTCTTTTTAAAAAGTATGATTTTCCCTCTTTGTATTTATAGGAATGCAGACATATAAACAGTATTTTCCCATAGATCTCTCAATTTTTCCATTTTTTATTAACCTGGGATGAATTTACATCATGTAATTTCTTAAGTTGTTTCTAAATATAAAATAACAGACAGTGTTTGACAATAATTACTTGCATTTTATAAGAATAATTCATTTTTAAAAGCACAAACATTCTGGTACTTTCAAATAGAGTCTTTACTGATTCCTGTATGACAATAGTCCTTCTCTAGTTCTGTGTATTGTCTTCAGATGTAACAGCACTGAAGGACAGGGAAATAGTACTGTAGCTTGTGTGATGCTCAGCAACAAGAATTTTAAATCCCTCACTACTGGTGATTCTATAGAGAATTGCACACATTCCAGTGGAAAGGTATGTCAAATGCAAGCATCAATACAGCACCCAGAAACCCATATAAGAATCACTGAGGGCAATACCAGGGATTTTGAAGGCAATGATTCCTTTCATACATGTTTTCAGACTACCTTAAACACCTAAGCCCTCTGATAAGCTTGAACTATTAACTGTGATGAAGCATATGTGTGTATCACTTCACAAGTGGCAAAGTTGGACAAAAGGACATACAAGACAGCTGAATATTTTAAGCATATTCATGAAGAAAGATTAGTTAGGGAAACAAAATATATACGAGTTATTAATAATAACAACCCTTTACCTGACAATCTACAAATTTACGTGTCAGTATACAGGGCCCGTCATTCAGGTCTAAAACTGTCACTTAAAACTAGTGCGATTTAAATACCAAGCTATTATCACAGGATTTTCCTTGCTTTTTTAAGGTTAACTGTACATAAATAACAAATGTAAAGTTGTACAGATGTGACCAATGCAATTGGAGTTACACAGCACAATTCACAAAAATGCATAATTACCAGAAAGATATACATTATTTAAAATAATTTGTTCTTACAGAGCACTCAGAGTCTGTGACTGAGATTTGAGAGCGTTTCATCCTCAGTTTTATGTGTGTACAAACAAGAAAGTTTCTGATGGTCCCAATTCAAACTCAAGGGGTGTAAGAAAAATGTCCTTATCACTTACGATGGTGGCATAGAAAGATAAATCAGCTTCCCCTGAACTTGGCCAAAATGATGAGTTGATTGAAGGAGAAGATTTCCATGGGACATCCCACTAAACAGGCCAGGACCTATGCTGCTTACAGCAGAGTCTGACATCGGGCATCAGCAGCAGTCTGTAGCTGATGACAAGGAAACTGTTACACTTCAGGCAGGGTTTAAATTTTACTTTCAGCTACTAAATCAGTGTATCACAGAATCACAGAATATGGCGAATTGGAAGGGACCCATAAGGTTCATCAAGCCCAACCCTTAACCCTGCACATGACTATCCCCAGGAGTCACATCACATGCCTGAGAGTATCATTCAAATGCTTCTTGAACCCTGTCAGGCTTGGTAATGTGACCACTTCCTTGGGAGCCTGTTCCAGTGCCCAAACACCCTCTGGGCAAAGAACCTCTTTCTAATATCCAACCTAAACCTCTCCTGACACAACTTCGGGCCATTCCCTCAGGTTCTGTCACTGGTCCCCACAGAGAAAAGATCAGTGCCTGCCCCTCCTCTTCCCCTCACGAGGAAGTTGTAACTGCAATGAGGTCTCCCCTCAGTCTTCTCTTCTCCAGGCTGAACACACCAAGTTACCTCAGCCACTCCTCATACGGCTTCCCCTCAAGGCCTTTTATGTCTTCATTGTCCTCCTTTGGACACTCTCTAATAGGTGAACACCTTTTTCACATTCCAGTGCCCCAAACTGACACAATATTCAAGGTGAGGCTGCCCCAGGTCAGAGCAGAGCGGGACAATCCCCTCCCTTGACCAGCGGGCGATGCTGTGCCTGATGCCCCCCGGGACATGGTTGGCCCTCCTGGCTGCCAGGGCACTGCTGACTTGTATTCAACTTGCCACCAACCAGGAGTCCCAGGTCCCTTTCCACTGCATTGCTTTCCAGCATCTCATTCCCCAGTCTGTACATAAATCTGGGGTTGCCCCATCCCAGGTGTAGAATCCAGCACTTCTCCTTGTTGAACTTCATATGGTTGGTGATTGCACATTCTCTAATTTGTCAAGGACTCTCTGGAGGGTCTCCCTGCCTTCCAGGGAGTCAACAGCAAAGAGATGACTCAGTGTCATCTGCAAACTTGCCAATATCCCTTCCAATCCTGCATCCTAGCAATTTATGAAAACGTTGAAGAACACAGGGCCTAAGAGGAAGCCCTCTGGAACCCCACTAGTTGCAGGTTGCCAGTCTGATGTCACCCCATTCACTACTACCCTCTGTGTTTGACCAATGAGCCAACTGCTCACCCACCATGTGATGTGTTTATCCAGCTCTGTGTTGGACAGTTTGTCCAGAAGGGTCCTGTGAGAGACAGTATCAATAGCTTTACTGAAATCCAAAAAGGTTACATCAACTGGTTTCCCCTGAGCAACTAGGGCGGTTACCTTGTCCTAAAAGGAAATCGAGTTTGATAAGCAGGACTTTCCTCTCATGAAGCTGTGCTGGCTGTGACCAATACCTCTCTTGTCTTTCAGATGGTTTTCAATACCTCCCTGAATAATCTTCTCCACAACTTTACCAGGAACTGAAGCAAGACTGACAGGCCTGTTGTTTCTGGGGTCCTCCTTCTTGCCCTTCTTGAAAACTGGGACAATGTTTGCCAGCTTCCAGTCAGCTAGGACCTTTCCAGATTCCCAAGACTACTCAAAAATCATTGAGAGAGGTTTTGTGATTACATCAGCCTGCTCTTTGAGGATTCTGGGATGAATCCCACTGGGCCCCGTAGATTTGTAGGGATCCAGCTGGAGCAGCAGATGGTCCTCCAGTTCAGGGCACTGAGACCACCTTTGTCCCTCATCAATGTTGAAGGCAGAGGAAAAGAAAGCATTAAATACCTCTGCCTTGTCTCTGTCCCTGTTTATGAGGTGACCATCCTCATCCTGTAACAGTTTGATGATGTTTCCATACACCTATTGCCATTAATGTATTTGAAAAAACTCTTTTTATAGTTTCCCACATTTCTGACACCTTAAATTCCGTCTGAGCTTGGGCTGCATGAACTTTCTCCCTACTACGACAAGCAGCATCTCTGAATTCTTCCCATGTCACCTGACCTTGCTTCCACTGGGCATAAATCTTCCCTTTTTGTGTTATTTCCAAGAGAAGATCCTTGTTCAGCCAAGCCAGTCTTCCTCACCTGCTTGACTTCATTGGGAATTGCTGCTCCTGTTCCCTTAAGAGGTGATGTTTGAAAAGTGACCAGCACTGATGGATCCCAGCACCTGCAAAAACATTTTCACAGAGTGTTGGAAGTACTCCACGAGAGATTTATTCCTGGTGGAGAAAAATGTCTGAAGAAAAGAAAAACTGAAGAAGGTACAGCTTTGGAGTACAGCTGAACTACTGAAGCAGCAGATAACTTACTACCTCAGAGAAACTGTTTTTATATTGTAATAGTGTTAACAATGTTGTTAATAAATACTCTGCTTGTATGTAAGATGTAGTTTCATTTCTCCATAAGCCCTATAGTTAGAATTTATGGCTTTTTCCCATTCTGATCTCATCTCCTTACCCATATTTGGATGTATATTCCATTTATAGACATCCCTTTGCATGAAACTCCCTGAAATCTTCCCCAAATTCTACACATTCCATACTCTATGATAAAAGCTAGCTGACACTGCAATAAAAGGCTCTTTTTCCTTTTTACCTATATTGGCTTTCTGTCTTCACTGTTAGTGGAGTTTCAGAGAACCCACGGTCTGAATATCTCGGGGGTGTGACAGCTATCACTGCTGATAATAGGGGACCTTACTTACTAATTCAAGGAGCAGCCTGAGGTCTACTCTCCTCATGTCCAGAGCTGAGGTTTTTCTGGCACTTTCCCTCCTGTCAACAGAGATTTTAAACTTGATTGCTTTGTGGTTGCTGTGGCCAAGACGGCCATGAATCTCCAGTTTGTTCAAGAGATCCACTTTGTTGACAGGTAACAGACCAAGGAGGGCACCCTTATGAGTCAGCTCCCTTAGGACCTGTTCTATAAAGTTGTCATCCAGGTTGTTTAGGAATCTTCTGGCCTGGCTTGTACCAGCTGTGTGATGCACCCAGCTAATTTCTGGCAAGTTGAAGTTCCCTATAAGGACAAGGTCAGTTGACTTGTAAGTGTCCCTTAGCTCCTTAAAGAATAATTCACTGGCATCAACATCCTGGCTGGGGGGGTCTACAGCAGACTCCCACGATAACACTCATATTATTTGTTTGCCCCCTGATTCTTACTCAGAGGCTCTCAACTCTCTCATCACCCCTTGTGAGCTCGATACATTCTATATTCTAAGCCTTCTGTTACACACAGTGCCCCCCCTTTGCCTCTTTGCCCTGCCTATCCCTCCTGAAGGGTCTGTAACTGTTCAACAGGGCACTGCAGTCACAAATCTCATCCCACCAGGTGTCACTTATGCCAGTGATGTCAGATCTCTGGGACTGGGCCAAAGCTTTGAGCTCCTTCTATTTGTTCCTCATTCTGCTTGCACTGGTGTAGAAACATTTCAGGTGTGATACACCTCCTCCTGAGGCAGATTGAGGGATCCCATCAGTGCTGGTTTCTTCAAGTTTTGGCGCACAGTCCCCTCACTCATCACTGGTGAGCCTGGTTTTGTCCTCTTCACCCTCCCAAGTTAGTTTGAAGCTCTGTCAATAAGACCTGCTGGCTCCTGCACTAAAACTCCTTTTCCCCTCTGAAATAAGTACACCCCATCAGATGTCAGTAGACCAGGTGTTGAGTAGATCATCCCATGGTCAAAAAACCCAATTTTTTTTCCAATTACACCAACCTTAGAGCCAATCACAGATCTGATGGACCAGTACCTGTTCTTATCGATATTATTCCTTGTTACCAGAAGGATCAAGGAAATGACTACCTGTGCTCCTGATCCCTCCACCAATAATCCCAGGGCCCTGAAGTCTCTTTTGTTTGCCCTCGGCCTTCTCTTTGTTTTTTTGTTGCTGCCAGTTTGAACTGGTCCTTTATAGAATACCAAATTAGCTTGGTCAGCTAAAGCTGGGATTTTCAAAAGCCAGTGCTAGCGCTGTTCAGCATGCTACAGTATACAAGAGCATAGCAGATAAAGTCAAGCAGATATTTTGTGAATTTTGGCTCCAGATTCTGTCTTCTTCCCTACCTGTATCCGTACCTACCCAGAATTCTGTTCAGCACACGGACATCCACAGTCTCAACAAAACACTACAGTCAAACATAATATTATACGCTCTAAGCTAAGTATTTTCATAATACCCTAATACATCACATCAAAATACCAATCCTTGTACAGTATGAGCATATTGTATATTTGAAGATTTCATGACATGTATGCCAGCATGAAAATACACTAACTCATGTGCTAGGAGACATTATGGTAAAGATAATCAAGGGTACAGACACATGGATTTAACTAGCAATTCCCTTTCAATGTAGGCATTTTTTTATCAATATGAAGGCACATTAGCAGGTTAGAACTGATGTTCCCTATGCTGAAGAGAATTTCAATCTACATGGCTAAAGAACAAACTTAATTTAGGGTTGCTAGGTCCAAGATTTGCTACCAAAGGAAAAGTATGAAACTTGTTTGATGCAGCATGGCTTTTCTATCTTTCAAGAGAAGAAAGAAGTTTTGAAAATAGAAAATAAAACATTTATCTTCTGTTATTTATAAAATAACTGCACATATAATTATTGATCTGAAATATTTAAAATAAAATATTCAAATTATATTTGTGTAGGAAAAATGGATCCTTATGAACTCAGCATTTTTAAAAAGCATGTTATCTCACTTTAAAAATAGTAAAACATTTAGAAGAGAATACTGAAAGAAACAGCATTGGTGAAAGCTGCGGTTTGTAATTGCAAAGTTAATTATCTTTCCTAAACCATCAGTTGTCACTTAGATAGACCAGATTCTAGCAGGCTCTCAGGGGACTGACTTTATTTCATTCCTAATGGCTTGGGACCCACCATTTTGCTGTCTCTGAACATTTGGTCACTGAATGCACCATTTATGGAGTATTGTTTAATTAAGGGCAAATTAAGAGAACTGTGCATAGAATTTAATTTCATATCCTGTGTAAATTCTTTTAAAGAGGGTACTAACTATAGGCATTATAACTTTTCATTATCCACTGTTTCTACAAGGTATTGACAATTTATTGTTTGCAACAGTAAAGAGTTTTGTTTACCCTTTGGGGAATTCTGCTGGCACTGCAGGTTTTTGCCTCATCATTCCATTAACCGCTTACATGCCACTTTTACTATTTTGTGATGGGACATATATTTGAAAATGTGCTTTTTTCCCACATATGTTCAAATATACTTGCATAACAAAATAAAACAAGGCTAGAAGATAAAATGTATTATATGCATGTGCAGATAGTACACACATGCAACAGGAATTCCTACAGGACTAGTGTAGGCTACAATGTAGGCAGCTAAAATTCACTGACACTCCATATGCCGATGTCTCTGAACAAAAAGTAAGAATACATAAAGAGCCAGAGTATTCATCGTTGTGCAGAACCTCCTAGTCTCTTCTTGGCAGAGACACTTGCACAGTTTGCATGTAGCATCCATGAACTGATTCTCCAGCTACTCCATGTGACCACGGGAAATTTGCTTTTCCTTCTCCCTCACTCTCATCTGGCCTTTCTGCTTGAGCTTCATAATCCATTTGGACTGTAATGCAGCACAATGGCTGGAATTTCACCAACATAAATAAATTCATGTTTACTGAAATCCGCTATAAATTATATTTACTAACTATAAAATTATTACATCTGGAGTGAAGAACCAGTTCCATTTTATGATCATAAAAGCATATAGAATGAAAGCATTTATTACTAGTCTTTGAAAGTAACAATCTGCCTCCAAAGAAAGCAAAAACATGTTTGTAGGATATTTTAACAATGACAGAAATGCACACTCTGGAACAAAGGTATCCCAAACAGTACAAAGCACAGCATATATATACCCTGCAAATCTATTTCCAGTCTATCTAAAGCACAAGCATGGGGCTCAAGTAACTGTCAAACATATGTGGTGCATTTTACAGAATGAGTAGAAGCAAATAAAAATCAGAAAAGTGTTCCTGTGTGTCCTACTCTCCTGACACCAAACCAGTGGCAATACCTGATTTGTTCAGAAAGACTGTATAAAATAATCAGAGAGGTTAAGCCAGCAAATGCAATTACAGCTATTCAGAAAATAAGACTTTTTTCGATGCACAATAAGCAATCTTTTTTCACTTCAAGTTATCTGCTGCTTTTGCTTCAAGTTGTGGCTGCTTTGGCTGAAGAACTTTGATATTCACTCCACTTCTCTCCTCAATACTTCTGTTACTTATAAAAGGGGAATGGTAAATTGCAATGATTGCAAAGTGACTGCAGGAAATACCAGCTAGGGTAACCAGAAGACAAATATTCCAAATTAAATTGCTATTATTTCCGTATTCCAAGAAAAATTACTTAACCACTGGTCTTGGATTTGGATGTGTCAGGAGTCTGCTCTCTGTCTTGTGTAAATGAACCTGTCCTAATCTTTCACTCACACCCCTAAAGATGTAAGATCCTTGATGTATACCAATACTGGAAGAAATTAGTATGGTATCCTGATAAAAATAATGTTGTTTACACATCTTTACTTCCTAACTTATTATTTTTTTAATGGTGCCAAGCTGACACTGCAAATCATTACTATATATTTAAAAGCTCAGAACATAAAGGATTGTTGCTGTTGTTTCTCTCCAGATATTGCTGCCTATTTCTGAGGAAACTGGATCTTCAAACATGTCTTGCTGGAGAAAGAAGCAGTTAATTTTTTTAAGGAAGATCATTTGTCTGCTTGGTAAAAAACATACAAACTTTCATGGCAATAGCAATTATAAGACAAAATTAGCACTAAAAATAAAGGGACTATCTTAATGATGACTGTAGCATCACTGGTGTGACATAATAATACTGTAAGAATTATACAGCATCCAAAACCTGCCAAATGAGATTTAGGAATGCAGTTCGGAAGTTATCCCCCATTGAGTTACTGCCCCTAATCCCGATACAAATCCTGTAAAGTGTTTGTGTGAGGTAGCCCATATGCTAAGGGTAGCACATCACTTCAAAGCTGTCACTTTTAATTTCTGTTTTATTAATTTTCCCATAAATCTATGGACATACATTTCAGAGGATATATATCAAGTAGATTGTATCCATACAAAGAAGCAATAAAGCAATGGCTTATTCTGACATGCTTCACCGTGAAGAGTTCACACGCTGCAAGGACTAAGTGTAAATGCTATTTTATGAGAAACAGGTACGAAGATTTTGAAAACCTGGAGGAGCAGCGATGAGGGAGAAGAGCATGAAGCACAAATTCAAAAGAAAAATATGAATTTTTGTGTGCATGCAGAGGGAGAACAAAGGGGAGATCCTGTATTTGAATGCCAGCAATCCAGTAAACATAAAAGTTTACAGGAACTCACTGCCAGTTGTATTCTTTTCTAGTATGATATTTTGCAGAGGTATATCCTCTACTGTGGCAAGGCTGTGAGAACCTGAAATAATCCATTTAACACAGAATCAGTTCTCTTTCTATTACACTGAAGTTTGCACTGTAAACATAACCCTAGGCCTTACATCTAAGGGGTATCTCTATGAAGCCTCTCTGAACCCTGAATTTCCATATGTTCTTGAAAAAACAGCATGACAAGAAAGCTGGGTCAGTGGCTGATCCCATATAGACCATCTTTACCTTAATCATACCTTTCTCATCTTTAATTCCCATGCCAAAGACAAGGAAACTCAGATATAACCTGGCTAGGTATATCTACACTGCCAAATAAAATAGGACAAGTGAATGAAAACTGGAATCTTGGTTGTTCTTATTGGTTAACTTCTTTCTCACCTTAGACCTAGCTCCAGGTATCATCCTGGACATAGTTCATTCTCAGGACAGCTTCCAAAAGGCATATGATGACACTACCAGGTATGTTCTCTCTACCCCACGTTATAAACCACTTTTCCAAGTATAATTTTTTCAGCAAAGCCTCCACATCCAAAAAAACCCAAAACCACCAAAAAGTCATATATAAGGCCTGACAACAGTAAGATACTGTAAATTATAACATTTATTTTATAATTTATAATAGCCCCTATTCTGACTGATATAGTCTTTTCTATTTAAAGTAAATTACACAAAATGAACACAAAAACTGAAGAAAAATTTTTTTTTCAATAACATCACTGGGCTTCTATTGAGCATTTCTGATACAAATCACTGAAATAGTTTACTTGTAGAATCCAATTAATTTCTAGATATCTGTCAATATAACAGTGATGATAAGATCATGTCTAATGTAAGATAGTTTTAAAATTTGCTGGCATCATGGATCCAATTAATGCAAATATTTATATTTAAGCTCATACCATATGAACACTGCAGTGTGTGCGATATCACTACAAAATAAATTAATGTATTGAAGACAACTAAGCTGCAATGAAAATGTGTCTCAATAATTTGTAAAAATAATGGAGGTTAAACCTATTTTTGCCAAGAGTAAATTTGAAATCCAGTGTTCTTTATTTTAATCTTTCCTGTCTTTCATTCTCCCTCTGATAATTCTTCTTTATAATAAGAGCACCTATGTCTACATGTCAGTTCTCAGATTCCAGATGTGCATTAGACCATCTCATGACCACAAATATAAATCTCAGATCTTTAATCCAGGGGTTTAGCTCTAGACCTTTGGAAACAGAGCTGAAGATCGAAGCACTGGCTTGCCATAAGACGCCATCTGGACTCTGCAGCTAAGATGCAAACACCGGACGTGGCACAATCACACGAAAATTAATCATACAAATGGCTACTGCCATTTTCTTTCTCCATGTACTGGGTTCGACTGCTGGCATACAGCGCTGCCCTCTCACTGCCTCTGCATGTACTGAGACAGACAGACACAATGAATGAGAGCAATTGCAATTAACATAATTTTCTTTCAAGAAAATAAACATTTTCTGTTCTCACTCATGCAAACTAATTTCTCTGAAGTTATCATTTTCAAATAATCTTTACACACTGGATTCTTCCATCTAAAAAGACCATCAGGAAGACTTGCTGACAATGTACCTCAGTCACAGAGAATTGGATTCTTAACATCATACATTATCTGCCACAAAAATTTGGATGATTAATCCAAATGATAATTAATCCAAATTATTCAAATGTCTCATCCCATTAAAAATATGTAAATAGATATGACCATTGTGAGCAAGAGTGTACTTGCAAAACAATGATAAGGGTACTTAACAAAAGTAATGGAGATCTTTCTCATAGGTTCTACTACTTATCTTCTCCAAGATACAGGTCAGAATGACAAACCTGTGAGGTGAGAAAAAACTCTGCATTCTCACAACCTCCAGGAAAAAGATGACTTACGGTCCAGGGATAAGATGCATCACTGAGAATCCCAGGTAAAAGAGGTGACACTCTGCTTCTTGGATATCTCATCTATCTCTCCAAAGATTCAGGCCTTGAAATTTCACTCTTGTATTGACACTTCTTGCTTACAAACTGAGCAGGTTTCTCATTCAGCACAAGTGCTTCTACAGATCCCTGTCTAGATCCTAGTGTCCTTCTTCAACAGAGGAATTACATTCTCTTATCTGTGTGGAAAGGCATCTCAGTTTATCCACGATTATAAGAACCATTCTGAGACTGAAATCTCTCAATGATATCTCAACCTAAAGCTCATTAAATATTTTTTTTTAAATATTATTTCTGATGTGCTTTTTATATTGTTAGTGTCCTTTTTACTGCAGAAATGGTTACCGTACAGCATTCTTTGAAACAAGTAGAGGGATGGAGGAATTTTAATCCAACTAAAGCAACAGTTTACCTGACTGTGCTCTCATCCACAATCCACAGGAATTCTTCCCTATAGAGTGGCAGGTGCGATTTGGAGATAATTGCAGCAAAGGGAGGACGTCATCACTGGCTTGTAATTCTCCTGGAGAGACTGTAGGTCTTTTTTCCTTCTCTGTAACCTTGTATGATAATTAGTCCAATTCCACCTGTCTGCTAAAGTAGCTCTTACAGTTGGGTGTCTGTGGTTAATTGATAATGTTCGGGATTAGTGCATGTCCTGCGTAGTCACAAGAATGGGCAGAAATAATTTTTAAAGGTGAAAACTAAAGCTGGATTCACTGCAATTTCAGTATTTTGCTTCAAGGATTCATTAAATGGTCAATCTGATTGCTATCCTTTTCAAAGAGTTCAGATGTGTTGCAAGTTTTAAATTGAAACCCACTTCTCATGAAGAAATACAGCTTTACATACTGCAAAATTTAACACAGAACTGAAAAAATGGAGCAAAAAACAATTTCCAGTAATCTCTTGGCTGTGATAAATAAAGATATGATAAAATAGTCAGGGTGACCTTGGCAGCTAAGTGCAAAAACTTGTTCTTAGCAAGTTCATGGATTTGGAAGTAAAGATCTATCATCAATAGCCTTAAATATGTCCACAGATTGAGAACGAAGTTGGATCTTAGATACAGATCCTGTAACTAACCATCTGGATATTAGTTTTGCAAGGAACTTCAGCAGGTGCCTATATTTATATTTTAAGTGTTCATGGACAAAAAGTTAAGAATGTTCATAGGAACCTTGGCTGAACTGCTGGCTGCATATCAGACAATAAATCTATTTATAGACACATACATATATAGGCCATATGACACCAACAATCCATATTGTATATGCTAACTCAGCTGAAGGCTTCTCAGCAGTGTAGGCAGGATCAGTTTTATGGAAGCAGCAATATGGGTCACAGCAGATGGGAGAAAGAGGCTAAAAAGATTCAGTGGAGGCTTCAGCGGACAGAACAGATGGGTTGTGGGGGGAGAGAATGGGGTTTCTGGAGTAGGACTGGAGCTAGAAAATCAGAGGTCAGTGAAGGTCCATGATATTCTGGGTAGAAAGTGATTGAGAAGACTAAAAAGGCTGGGGAAGCAAAGTGAGGATTCAGTGGGGTTGTGTTATCGAGGTAGTGACAGCTCTTCTCCTCTCCTTCTGCACTTCTGAGAGCTTGACTCTTTTCACAGGTAATCTTCCTCTTCCTCACCTTCCTGAAGCACAGGACTTTTGCTGTCCACCCTTTGCTTGTCACCCGTGGACCCACCTTCATCTACTCCCCTTTCCCCAATAAGAACGCCTGCAGTATCCTGTTTTCCCACAGACGCAAGACCTGCTCTTAGTGGGATAAACAGCAGTAGAACATTGAAAAGGGTGGATTTCAGAGAAGTTTTCACTCCAGCACATCACTGAAGGAAAGACGGACAGAAAAGTGACCATCCTTTCCCTGAGAGTCTGCACATCCCTAGGTTACATCCTGCTTGCTCGCTGAGTGTTAGCAACAGCAGGAGAGGAAGATGGCTGTATAAAGTAGGAAACAAAGACCTGCTGTTCAGCCTGGAAAGCCAGGCCCCATCTTTGGCATAGATGAAGCTTACAGTCTGCTGCCATAAGCTGCTGCCTACCTTGTCTTTTGGCTTAATACAACTCCGTATGTGACTGAGTGTTGTGGGTACATACATATGTGTGTATGTATACAGTTTAATCCAAGAAATAATGATAAAAACACAATAATGAGCTTCCAAGTATTATCAAGCCTATTAAGCTACAAATAGTTCATTGAGGACCAATTTCTAAGTGCTAAATAGTACAGCTAGATTTTGCTTTTATGCAAAAATCAATGCAAACACATGAATCACTGAGAAGCATGCTGCAGCCTTCCAAAGTCAGTTTCTAATTAGCAATCCATTGATCCAAATAGTTAGTACTACAAATAACACAGAAAAAAAATCAGTGTTCTACCAAGTGTATGGAAAAAAGAGTCAATTTTTCCGCCCTTTACAATTAATTTCAATTCTTTCCAGAACTGAGAAAAGTGCCAAAGTTTTGCATCCTTAACATTATTTCCTACATTCAGCAATGCTCCTCCTTTCATTCTGTCCAAGCAGTTAGAAAACTTACTCAGATGTGCATGAGAATTAAAAAAAATACAGAAAATAAATGAGGGAAACCTTTGCAGGAATGTTTTTCTTACTGCAAGAATTCTCCACTCTTGGAACAGGGGAATTGACCTAGCCTTGTTATCCCACTACAATAATGTACATTTGTCCTGGTGTTTTGAAAGATACTTAGGATGGCTGAAAAACTGTCATCAGGCTTGAATAAAAACTAATAAAAACTGAGATTTAAAAAGGTTTTAGTTATTTTGGGCTCAGAATAAAACATGTTAATATGTGTAAATCCTTCATATATACTGTCTGTTACTTGCGGAAATGTTTAGCTATGTCCTAGAGGAAGCTAGGATTCCTGCAGCTAAAAGTCATAGGAACGACATTCAGAAGTAAAGGACAACACAGATTTCACCATGGATATTATTTCAATATGAGCTAGGAAATCCTAAGAACCTCTCTAGTTGAGATCCCCTTTTCAGATTTTCTGCCTTTTCTGTGAAAACAAGAATATATTCTGAGTGAACTGAACCTTACAAAAGGGCTGAAGATGGTCAACAGAAATTTAAATATTACACAGTAGCAGCTCTATGTCTTGACTGTTTTCTGGTTAAAGAATGAGTGGTCCAGTTTTGGTTAAAATTGAGGTCTCCTACAAAAGAACCGTTACTTTTTCTGTCTCCGGTGATCTATGGGGTTATCAGCTTTCATTTGTAGTATGTATTTGGTATTTTCCAATCCCCCTAACCTTTATTCACCTTCAATTTTCAAACACTGTAAAGGCTTAAATCTAATTGCTACATCTCAGGATAAATTGAACTATTTTAAAAATGTGTTAAAACTGTGGGTTGCATTTTGTAAAGAAAACCAGTCTTCAGTATTCACAGGAAAGCATATAATGGTACTATCTGAATAGCAGAAGTTATTCCAAAACTCAGTGAAACACACCATTTAAATGAAAGCTTGGGATATACATTTAATTCGTGAGTTCAGTATGTGCAGAAAAAAACCCTGAGATTTCCATCTTTATTAGTATCTGCACATTCAGCTATTTATTTAGAAAGAAACAGCTCATTTGAGAATCTTGGTGGGGTATTTCCATTGAAGTACTGAGCTTATTAGAATCAAAAACTTCACCCTTAAAGAACTTTTTTACCACCTCAAAATTACATGGTTCCTCAGGGAATTTAGAAAATTATTTTAAAAACAATATTTGCTGAAAATTTTAAATATTAAATATCTCTTATTATTGACATGGCTCCATGGGTCTGATCACAAATGAATTCCAAATCATTGCTGAACAGAATCTTGAATAGAAGTGATTGTAACTCTAAGGAAACTGATGAAACAATTAACTAACAAGAATGCATAGCTAAAATTATGGATCAGCCCTGAAGCTTAGCTAAAAATACTAAAAGTAATCCTATCCTTGAATCTTTACTAGCACTGTTTATCTGGTGTAGATATAGTGCAGTTCTATCTTGAACCAAGGGATAATTACATAGATTGAAAATAGAGGCAAAGTTTGATAGAATAATGTATAACATGACAAAAGGAATCTTAGTTTGCTGTCAAGACTACTTGCTGTACATTAAGTCAGACTGATCAAAAGCCATTTCTCTGTTCCTGTGCTACTTCTTTTAACACAGTTCTTAGACACTGAACATACAAAATATGGTCCACAAAGCATATTTATGAGTTGAAATTTGACAAAACCCACAGAAATCCTCAGAAAGCTGTGATTTTCTATTAAATTCCAAGACATTTAACACAATTTCTGTACATCCTGGCATCCGTCTTTTGCTTTGTGTAACTTTTCTGATGATGAAACTAATAACTGTATGAAAGCCGTTTTTATTTTCTGTTGGCAAACATTGTGAATTTAAGCATTTTTCAACACATATTTATTACATTATTATTATTATTATTGCCCTGAGAAAGTCTTGTTTACTTGATAGGCAATAAAGGAGAAAGAGATGTGTCCTTCCATTTTCACTTGAACTTATACATTCTTGAATACAGAAAAATGAAGTGTAATGACAAGAAAAGAGTGGTGTCATCGGCTTAAGAACAGGTAGGACACTGGAGTGATAATTAGTATACAGTCATGCAAATGTTCCAGCAGCCTGATCTCAGCAGTGAGGAAAACACAGCCTATTTCTCTATTTAGAGATCATGAGAAAAATCATCAGCCCTACTAATGCATATAATTCTCTGTATAGTTGTCACACTTCTTTCTGTATTTACATTCCACTCAATGACAATATAGAAAAATTTTCTGTGTATTCTTGTTTTCTATAAAATCTATCAAGGCAATACACTTCAGTTTTCAGTTCACTTCCTTTAGTTACTTTGATTTAACATCGTCTAACCTTTGGATGTGCCTGCACAACTCATGTATGCTTTCTAGTATTCAGGAAAGCAAAGTAGAAACTGATTAAGAAGCAGCCTGTCGGTCTAATGATATATTTCAAATCAGGATGCTTCCAAATCAAACAAAGGGTTGAGATTTCTGTTGAAACACATAACTTGTGTTTGGTTTCCTTAACTGTGAACAACTGAGGTACAAATGCAATTAACCCTGAAAATCTACCCCTTGAGTAGCATTTCTTTTAATAATAATTCCTATTAATTTAAATTTCTAATAATAATAATATTAGTAGTCCTATTCCTCTAGCATTCAGCAATGTCTTTTGATAGTAGAATTGCAGTGGTCACTTTTCAAAACTCAGCATTTGATTGCCAAGCAAGTGCCTACAATGAAGTGATGAAAGCAACAGGGATCAAAAGCTTTTAATTCCTGAAAATGTGCAGAAAATCTCAAAAACAAATGGCTATTCCTTGCTTTAAACACATGTAGAAGTGTGAGAGTCTCAAGTACTAAACAAATCGTCAGTTTGACCATGTTCAACAGTGAAAATACTTGGTTACGTATAGAACATTGTGCCTTTAAGTGTTATGCATGTGTCTCATCTTCCAAGTTCCCCAAAAAAATTATACCGGGCAAGATTTTGAAATGAAATTTAGAAGTGGTAGCTGGAAGCCAGTGATAGTTGATCCATGTGAAGTCACATGAATTTGTTGTGTGCCTTGGACATTATTTTATCAGTAATCCAGAAAAACAATCTGTAGTTTCTTCATCTGCATCTAAAACCTAAGTCCCCTGGTTGTCAGGAAATGGCTCTAGTCCAAAGACTACTGTACAAAATGTGAGTAATTAATATTGCCATTTTTTTGAAAGACACAGAGCCATAGTGAAATCACAGAGCACATCACGGACATTTAAGTCCACGAGAGAGTCCTATAAACCCTGAACTTAGGTAGTGACAGACCACAGCAGGGCAGGGAGAGGTTTCTCTGACTATGATGCTGTTTCAGGCACACTTGCTCCCTGAACATTCCTTCCACATTGGCTTAGCTGACTGCACTTTGGTGTGCAGGTTATTGTAATGCCACATCTGGGTCAACTAAAACTCTGTTTGCAGTAAAAAATTACTTTGACTTCTGCTCCTGGACACCTCAAATTTATTTTATTTTCTAAATTTCTTTGTGGATTGGGCTTTAGTATTTATGAATATCCTAAAGTCCCACTGAATATAGGTTATTTGGTGCTTAGGTATATGTCTGTCTCCCCGCTGAACATAAGCAATGAACACTATTAATCCAGTTGGAGAATACGTCTCACAGGAAAAACTATTTTTTTTTCTTGTTTAGAAAGTAAAAAATAAATAAATAAATTCTATTAATAAATAATGCAAGGCCAAATAAATGCTCATGTGCCTGATCCAAAACACATTAATTTTCTATTGAACATATTACAAAAAAACAAAGAAAATGACTTCAGGTGTGAATGGAAAAAAAAAAAGTAAAACTAAACAAAGTTTTCTTTAGAGACGTTTAAACATTAAGATCAAAGAAACTGCCTGGTACTCTTACTAAATTACAGGCAGCCAAGACTGTTTCGCAAGCACAATATTCGCAGTGGAATTTCCAGTACTTTTCTGCCCTGATTCAATGCTCTAAGAAGCTCATTATTTCAAGTCCTAGCTAGCTGCAGAGAAGTTATCTGAGAGTTAGGCTGACATTGATAATACATTAAAAAGCTTGGAAGCACATAGCTACAGCACCTGCTTACAGTAAGATATTTGTAACATGAAACAAATAAAACTATTAAAGTATTCCTGCCTTTGACATCTTTAGCCATCCAAAGCTGCAAGGAAAAGGAAAACAGGAGATCTTGTCATGAAAATAATATTTTAAAATGTCTCATGAAGAGGCTTTGCATTATACCTTTCCCTTTGCTGCTGCAGTCATGAAGGAGTAGAAGCCGTCAGTTCAGAAGAAATGCAGGTTATAGTACTTGATTTATTTCCCAAATCTAAGGAAACATCATAGCAATTATAGGGAAAGTTAATATTCCTTCTCCAACTCAGGTAATGAATGAAGAAATGGTTCTGTCCTTTAATAAAAACATTAGTCAAAAGTCCTCAAGTGTCAAAGGGTTTTTAATGATTGCACTCTCTGCACAATACAATCTATCTTAAATTTGTATTGCTGATGTATCCAGACAAACTACTTCTGTGCTTCTGAGAAGTACGTACATCTTCTAACATATACTTTTGGGATTTTGATTGAGTAGTGATACTCAACAACATGTTGCAAGTACACAGAAGAGAAGAAAGATCCAAGAATTTTCCATAATTCAGCTCAATGCAAAAGTTTTTCAAAATGTTTAAATATCATTGTATAAAGATTTGCACAAGCCTCCTCCCACAAAGTACTAACATTTGATCAGTTAAAACAGGTGCAGTGGCAACATTTTCTTTTGTTTTTGTAAAATTTCAGTGGACAACCCCCCCTAGGACTCTTTAAAAGCCAGGTATTTCCTAGTTTTGTTTCTTTTATGTTTGATTAGGCAATTTTCAATGTATTTTACATGAGCCCATCAAGATACTAATTCTTTGCTTTCACAGTAAATAAAAATTAAAAGAGGACGGGAACCTATACAGTTGCTGTACAGTCATGTCTGCGGCGTTCTTGGCCTTACATGGGTCTACATTCAGCTACCATTTGGAAGATTTTCTTTACAGCCATGGGGGCTAGATGCATTTATCTGAAGTTATGGTTTTGCTAGGAGTTAGTAACAGGGTAGCAGCTGGTCTCAGTCTTCAGGTGTGCTAATAGAATTAGTGTCACTAGTCACATCTAAACTGTACTCTGTGTAGGTAGTCAGTCAGAATTTCAAGAAGGCCAGGACCGTCATGTGGTGTGCTGCAAGGCACAAGTCTCCTGGAGCTTATGAACAGCCATTGTGATGCAGCAAAGAAAAGGCAAATGCAAGCAGTCAAGGGAAACGTGCTACAGTTAAGGTATTTCCAGAATAGACAGGGAAGCGACTATATATATTGGTAGGATCTGATGTGGAATACCAAAAATATAAAATACATAAAATTACACTCACTAAGACAAAGCAGAGGAAACTCAAACTACAGAAGACACAGGTAACAGCTATGTAATGAGCAAAAAAAATACGTGAGAATGCTAGAAAGGGTTTCTTTGCTTATCCTAATTGATCAGAAGCTGAGATAGGTTAAACGTTGCCATCAGTAAATACAGTAGTGATAAACACTAAGAATTAATGTTAAGATGGAGATTGTCAGAAGAATAAACTGCTATGTTTTGATCAAGAGTAAAATTCTTTGGGAAATTAAAAGGCATTTCACGGGGTTACAGCAAGGAGCATCTGGAACCATCCTTTAAGCAGAGCAGTGATGGTAAAAATATATCTGATGCTTTTATTAAGCCATTATATTATATGTTGCCTCTGATAGCAGAAGAGTGGTCCTAATGCTCAACCTTTCTTCTGTTCTGCCACTACCTTTCCCTCTTAATTTCATTCAGCTGAAATATGCGACAAAAGCCCAAATAACATCTGCACGGCTGTGTTTGCCACTGCCTCTTCAGCAGTGTCTTGTTTATAAAGCAAAACAGAAATAATGCAGACAGTTATCACAACACAAAAGTTAAAATAAAGGCAATGTTGTTCTGTTATTTACAAGCCTGAGAAAACACTGTAGCAAATGACAGCCAAGAGGTATGTGACCTTTATATAGCTGTATTTCTTAAAAGTGATATTGAGATAGATAGATAGATAGATAGATAGATAGATAGATAGATAGATAGATAGATAGATAGATAGATAGATATGCATACAAGATTTCAGTAAGCATCAGCTGGCGTATCTATTTAGCTATTCAAATGTATTTTATCTGACAATGTTGATTTCTCACATTTATTTCTACTCACTGGGCATAGAATTGACTGTGTTATGCCAATGTTTGCCATGTTAACTACTTCTAAAGGTTACCAACTACGTAATCATATACGACTTGAAAAAGTATTTGAATTTCACTCCCCAACAAGCCGAGTTCTGAGTCATTGGTACTTCTTTCTGCTGCAAGATGTAACTAAACCACCCTCCACCCTACCCCCAATGTACATGTTAGAGAAATAAAAAAAGTCAAGTAGATATGCCATTTCCATTCATTTGTGTATGAAAGAGCTGTGAAGATGTTACTCCCTTTTGGTTGCAAGACAGTGCTCGTATACCCTCCTGCAAAAACTTCACAGAAACATCCTGACCTCTTCAGATGCTTTGCGTTCAAATATTTTCAGTTGAATAATAAAAGCCAAAGGCTTGTGATGCATCTCCTAATTAAGACAAACAGCATTCATTTCCATTTTTAAATGCCGTGTATTATTTTGCCTCCATCTTTCTTCTTTTTTGCTTTTCACTGTATCCCAACCATCAAATATAAGACTTCTGATTCTCCTGCAAACAAAGGCCTGCACAGCTGTTACTTTGCAACAAGCACATTGTGGGCCCCATCCAAAGCTCATTGAAGTCGCAGTCTTTCAATTGACTTCAAAAGGCTTTGGATAGAGTCCTTTTTTAAGCTATATCTTAATCTGTGATGCATTTTTAAAGCTGGAAAATCTTAAACGCACTGATGTTTCTGCAGTTTATTATAACAGAAGATACAAGAAACATGTGCAAACAAAAAAAAATGAACTAAGTTAACTCTGCACAAAATGTTAATATGAAATGTGCTCTTATGATACTGCTGCCAAATACTTTTAATATCCTAATAATGTATTGTTACTCTGTGACAATACAGAATAATTTTAAATCCCCATTCATAAGGACTCCAATTATAATCTAATTCAGCTCAGATTAACTATGCTTTGATGGCAATTTCCTTATACAAAAAAAAATTAGTCTAAGATAATGTGCTGCAAATATAGTTTCAATGCTAATAAGAGTCAGTTTAACAGCGCAGAGAAGTTTATTCTGACTACCTTTTCATTGCAGTGATAAACAGTACATAAAGCACTTCAATTACATATTTAATATAAAAAACAAAGTTGTAACATACAATTTAGGTAAACTACTTCACTTTAGGTTTCCAAATTCTTCAATAAGTAAAATTGTAATTTTGCTACTTCTACACAATTGTGACAGAGTTGAGATCAGTGTTAGCAGTGTCACTACAGATGCATCTGTTTCATACAATAATTTCACTGCTATGAAAAACTACAGCAGCTGTAAGTGGGACATTTCAGTTCATTACTGCTTCAGCCAAGCTTTGCACTGAAAATTATTCAGTAAACTTTCATGACAGCTTTTGATTTTTCCTATATCTTACAACACTCTTTTACTGCCATAAGTTGCTTTCTTGCAAAAAATGTAATGATATGGAGCTACATTGCTTATGCCAGCTGAAGATTTGATCCAAAAGCTGATTCTGACATCAAGGCCCTGGCACAAGGGCAAAATATAAATCTAAAGGAAAAATCAAAATAAAGATATCTGCTGAAGGTTTTAATCTTAGTGAAATACTGAGTAATTCCTTTCACTAGAGTTCAAGGATTACAATGCCTATAATCTTTACTATTAACTTCTAATTAACATAATTTTCATTCATCTAAAACCCAGTAATTATACTCCAACCTTCCTCTGTGGTTTTTTAACTACTATTCAAGAGGAAACTTATAAATGTGTGAAATCTTTTGACTGATATGTAACAGAGGCAACCAGACTTTCACTTCAAAAAAATTCTGCCACTTTGGATTTTGTATTCCAGTGCAAATAAGAAAGGGGTAAAAGGGAATTCCTCTGAAACTCTTTTATGCAAACAAGAGTGACCAGAAAGCAGCCTAGTTGAGACTGGCAGCTTTGATTAAAGGGACCTGCATGGAATTTTGTAACGTTTTATATCAAGCAGAACAGTGCACTGGTCTTCTTTGTCCCCAGGTAGTGCAGATAACTAATCGCAGGGACAAAAATCTCCTCTAAGATGATGTTCTGTTTATTTTCAAAAAGTAAATATTGCTTAAACCAGATTAATTCTATAATGGTTGTAAAGCAGGTCTGAAAATTGCCCACAGAAGACCTAGAACTGAATTCCCATTTAGGAGCAAAGACATAGATCAGGAGTTTCAAGTTGTATCTTCTCTGAAAAGCATCTTAACCATTCCAATTAAGATGAGTGTGTTCTTTCTGACACCACAAATTCTGTCACTGACAGATATTTTAAACATATCTAAATATAATACTTTTTGCTTTTGATGACCCTAACCAATCCAAATACAAACAGAACTCTTTAGGGTGAAAGAGTCTCAGCTGTGACGCACAATGAGCCTATGATAGAGTCAAGATATGTGTACACATCTTTTTTTATTAATAGTTAAATCTAATTCCTTAATCTGCACAAATCACTCTACTGAAATTATGACATTTTGAATAAACATTGAGTTTGATTAATCTTTTTGAATTGTTGATTTTCCCTCTTACTTTTTGAACACTTTCCTTTCTTAATGATTTTACTGAAATGAAATGTTGCAATTTTCTCCAAATTTGAATTGAATCAGTGACTTTCATTGTAGGGTTTTTTTCCCAATGGTATAAACCTAATCCATTTTGAGAGGAAAATGGAGATGCTAACAAACCAGATTCTACAGGAAAAAAAAGATTATTTATGCTGTAAACTGCAGAGTACGTCCCTTTGGTTACTGTCATTTTCAAAGTCCTTTTAGTATCGGAAATGAGATTCTTCAAACTAATTACCCACTGACGACAAAAGAGAGAACAAAAGCCTTTTGGGCTTTGGTTACTACACCCCAGGTCCTGGAAGGCAGAGGGTTATACCGCTGACCAGCAGATGGAGACACAGTACTCTTCTTGGATGTTAAGTTCCATATTAATGGAGTCATATTTCCTAGGCTCTCACTTGCTCATGTTTTTGAGTGTAAATTTTATAAATTCAAATATTTGGGGGGTTGGGTTTTTTTGATTGTCTGAACACTACCAAATAATTTTATCTCTAAATCCCAAATGAATATTTGGAACTGCATTCAGTGTGAGAAAACCTACACATTCCAGTTCAAAATTCAACTTCTCTCAATATTCCTTAACCATAAAATATTTTCCCACAAATATTCTCATTTGTTAATTCAATAACTTTAATTTTAATTGAAAACACGACTTTAAAAATTAATTGAAAGAATTTTTTAAATGAGTAGTGAAAAAATAGATTTTCCATGAGTTACAACCGCAAAGAATCTTGAAATGAGTCATCAACAAGCTCTGAATCTGTATCTCCAGCTACTCAACAGAGTTTTATTAGTTGTGTCAAATAGAACCAGCATTCTCTCTGATTTTTTTCCTTGACTCCAGAGAAATGCACAGGGTGGTCACTCTCTCAAAAGAGAAATACCAAGCAAAGACTGGCATATTTATTCTAAATTAAAATTGGAAGTAGTCCATCAATTATTCTAGCCACTTGTATACCTATTGTCCAGAACTTGTATGTCTAATGCCCAGAAGAGAATATCTTGCCCCTTTTTGTTAAGAGTTGCAATACAAAAATCCTGAGTTAACTTATATGCTAAATTCTGGAGAATAGCAAGCGTGATACTAAGCCAGAGTAAATAACCAAACTGAAGAGAAGAGAAATAAAAGCACTTTACTGTTATGCAATGGATCTACCAGTGACTGTTCCTTTTATGGCTGGAGCAAAATGGCTTAGACAAGAGGAGGTTTGACACAAGTCAGAAAACATCCAGAAACCTGCAGGATCAATAACCAGAATGGCTTTTCAAAGTGATTAGGCTGAAATTCCATATTTCTGTATTTACAGAGGCTTGATTCAGCTTTAGAGCACCACAACTCAAACCATCCATCACTAAATAGATGATACTGGTAGGAACTAACAAGGGTGAGAGAGTAGGGTTTGCAATTAGGGACACAAAGGGAAGGAAAGCACACAGACCACATGTTTCTAAACGTGGTAGAAACTTTAACTTTCTCTCTCTCTAAGACACTGATCCATTTCATGACACAGTAGAAAAAGGAGTAAAGGTCGAATAGAAAAAGTAATATTTTTCCAAAAGTGGCAACCTCAAGCTCTCATCAAGAAATGGCATGAGGAATCTGGTTGCAGATGATTTCATAAAGCAGGACATATTATCCATCATGTGCCCATGACTCAGTACAATATCAAATACAAAACTACATGGGATTGAATGCTGTTAGGTCTTACGGGGTCCTGCTGCAGCACACTGCCTAGAAGCAGAAAATGTGATCACAATGAGCTCATGAGTTAATGGTAACTTTGGGTAGCCTGAACTAGTTTTTTTTCAAAGCAATGGCATGTGCATAGTACTTCCTTTATGTTAGAGAAATAAAGGTTTCAAAGTTGAAACTGTGCTAATAATAATGTCCACTTTTTAGAAGTCCTTACTAAGTGCAAAAATCGTGTTTATTAGTGGATACATTTGTTCCCAAAATGAATACAGGTAGAATTTTTTCTAATAAAATTGAAAGCATTATTTTATTCAAATCATCATCAGTCACTGAATGAGTTCAGTTTGTTTTCTGATAGATCATAACAACAGACATTCCACTTTTAGACCCATCATGTTCTGAGACATTATTATTATTATTGTTATCATCATCATCATCCTAATTGAAAAAATTAGGACCATTGCCAACTAACACAGCATTTTAGCTCTTCAGCAGATACTGAGGAGTATTAAAGTGTAATAGGGATTATACCTTTTTGTACTGCATGTTTTCATTTTAGCTTCAGCCCTAAAACTTCATGTGCTTTCTGATTTCAAGTATTTATGCCAACGATTGCTTTTCCAATAAATTCTCTACATATATGAAGAGAAAAAAGGAAGTGTAAGAGCTATGGCAGTGTTCAGGTCATCCATGAATTCTCTAATGGTAGGGAAACCTCAAAAAACTAGCTGATGTTGGAGTGGAACAAATCAGACTTAAAGGGATGGCGAATCTGATTTTATATTTGCTGCATTTTGCCTTCAGCAAATAGTACTGAACAAACCCTTTTTCCCCCCAAAGGGATGGCTAGAGCTGGTTTTGGTTTGAATCTATGTCAATATTTTTACTTCAGGCAAATGAAAGTGATTAAGCTATGGTTTGAATAAGTTTGTCAAATCAGTCTGTAATAACAAAATTAATTCTGAGCTATTCAAGCAAACACGTGAAAATAGCGATAGCAATAACTTCTCACTTTCCAAAAATTTAAGTACCTTTTTAGCTTTTTAAAAATATAAGGAAAATGAGCTTTGCTGCAGCAGTATGTGGAGCACAGGCATACTGATATGTACATTTTAACTCTTTAGAAAGGGTTAAGGATGAACATTATGAGCAGTGATGTTTTAGACAGTAGTATAAGTTAACCTTTACAACTGTCAACACAGGGACATTTCTTGTTCTGTGGTCACACTTCAGTTACAATAAAACATGCTTGTGGAACACATAGTCAAAACTTGTTGTCAATTATTTAGTATTCCCATAAACCATTAGATGGTCAAAAATATCTTTAATTGATTCCATCTCTACCTACACTACTTATTATTTATTAGTATAACAAACTTCTCCATGGGAACAGCTAATTGTACCTCCCTAGTGGCCACTTCAAGTGGAATAAGCATTGCATAGTGCTGCCTAAGATACTGCTGAAAGGTCTTCAGCATTTGGGATTTGATTAAAACTGTATTACATGTACACATCAACAACCATTGCTAAAACAAAACACTAATTTAAAAAATCCTTCTGCTATACTGCTTAACACAATTGAAAAATCTTGCATGTATGGAAAGAGGAGGGTTGGAGAGTCTGCTATCTCTTTCTCCTCACCCCTAACAATCATTTTGTAAATAGAAATAATACAGCATTCTCTTGTACAATGAGAAAGCAAAGTGTGAGCTCTACCAGCTGCACTGTGGGAGAGACCTTTTCCTCTGACATACATGTAGCACAGCTAGCTACTGATGTCTAAGCTACATGGTTTTGTTTCCCTTTTTTTTTTCCTAAAGACATAATTGTTAATCTGTTCTACAGTAGAAAAGACAGATGTTATGGAAATAGTAAGCCACATTGTGTTTAGACTGTTCTGTGACAGGACATTCCATAGGCAATGTTTCACAAAGGAAGATTTGGTCAATAAAGAATACACGAGAGATGCAGGTGAGTTGTAAATACTGCTGAATGATACTAACGTAAGAGCATCTACTGTATATAGACCAAGATAAACCAAGATTTTACAAACACATATTACACTGATTATTGGATTAAAATGTAAAAAAAGTGAGCAGGTATTCTTTTCAGTTAAATTAGCGTTCTTTCGTCACACTCTGAGACCCTTTGTTCAAATGAGCAATCTCTGAAAATCTTCGAAGATGCAACTCAAAATATACCTGGTTGATGCAGATTATTTTGTGGGGTTTTGTTTGCTTGTTTGTTTATTTTAAGCCAAATGGCATGTCTCAAAGTGATCTTTCACATGACTGTTAAGAGACATAGTTCAAAAACTGGATCCTAACCCTGCAGAAAGGATGCCCAGACTGCATATCTGAAAGTTCTACACTGTAAGTGCAGCACTGGGTTTAGGTCATAGGAAGGGCAAAACAAGGAAATCATAATTTCCTTGTTTCATGTGGGATTTTTTTCAGAATAGTCATGGATAACACAGTCAGTTCAAATGACCTCAAAGGCATTAAGTAGAGTGTCAGTAGCCCTAAAGGTTAAAATAAACTGTGCCAAAATACTAATGAACCTACAATCAAAAACTCTACCATGGTTTGCAATTGGAGGTGCTATGCCCCAAGTTAGATGTTGACCAACAAGCAGGGTACTTTACTGTCTACACAGTCCTCTAAATCAAATTGTCTTTCTTTAAGTACAAAAATTTGAATTTGAATTTTCCTACTTAAAAAGTAAGAATAACTTCTTGCTTTTCTTTCCCTACATTCTCTTTGTACAGTGTTTAAAAGGAAAGAATAAAATACTGATACCTTTTAATGATCTCCAAATACAAAAACATTTATAAAAATGTAAATTTTTGATAAATATTCTCTCTTGTGGAATTAAGGATTTTGTGTGTTTTTTCTTTTCTTCAGCAGTAAACTAGAATTAAAACTTCCAGGATGCATCAGACATTAAAAGTAAGCAACGTGGAGCAACTAAGAGATTAAAAATTAACAAAAATTCAAGTTGGAGGCACTAGCAGACAAAGCAGCTGAGTTACCAGATGTGGTGGGCAAACATTACTGAAGTAGAAGTAAAAAGCAAAACATTAAATTTTAGAAAGAGAAGAGGGAAACAAAAGCTATTTAACAGTCATCATCGTAAAGTGACAGGAGTAATGAAACATTATTTTGAGAAAGAAATATCTTACTTTCTGCACATGCATTTAAATGCAGTGTTTTGGTGCAAACATTTGTTCCATATGTTAGGTCAATGGCTTGTATTTCAAATATATAGTCAAGACCTGTAAAACTGGAGAGTTAGGGTCTCAGCTGTTAGGCACTGACACCGCTTCACTGGATTCGGTGGTATTGCGTGTTGGAGGGTGTGGCTCTCGCTATTCACAGCACAACTGCTCACCGAGACTGCAGTAGGTATCTAATGTGCAACACTTGCCACTCAGCTGTGACTGTATTAACTATTTCCTAAGTGCAGGAAAGATCACGGAGTGGCGAATGCTGAGACCGTAATGGTTTGCACAGTAAGGGAAGTAAAATCCTTGCTAATACCGGTAGAATAAAACTGAAATGAAATGGGATGCTACCAGATGTCCTTGCAGTGCCCCTCTCTGACTGGGAAAGCTGGTATACCTGGGTTATGATGATTGATATTTTATACTACCTACACATCCAGGTAGAGTTTCTGCTTACATGCAGGTCAGCCTCACCAGACGTACACTGCAGACTTGCTCTGCACATGCTTGAGGCTTTCACACAAAACACCTGCAATGAGCTGTCCGTACACAGGATCAAACTTTCTGCATTGGCCATCGAGTATCCTTCAAATTTGGTTCTCCAGCCACATGAGATCACATTTTAAGCTGGCAGAGAGGCCAATGCCTGCTGCAGCAAAGGGATCTCATGGGATGCTACAAAGAGATAAGGTTCTTAGTATTGCTAACACAGCTTTAAATGTCATTTTAAGACTAACATCCCACTTTATGCCTTTAAGCATTTTAAAAGAATATCAGGCATTTAGATTACTCCATTAGCTTATTTTCTGCAAAATCTTCCAGCCTAATATTGATCCGACTTATTTTTCTATGTATGAGAGGCACCAGATTATGACACCATCCATGCCCTGGTGTCCACATCTGTTGCTGTTCTTCTGATTTCTCCTAGAAGAACAGCAGCAGAAGTTAACAGGAAAGATGCATAGGATGCATCTTAATGTATTTTTACTCAGTGTAATGGGTAGATAGCTTGCCTCAATATAAATCTGAAATAACTTTCTAATACCTTGGTATTCACCAGGAATTAATAAACTGAGGTAGGCTTGGAAACTTCCCTGTGTCATAATTGCTTCTCTTTGCGGGTTTTATCGACAGTAAACAACTCTTCTATTAGCTTTCAAAAATGTGTGAGATATATAAAAACCTTTTAGCAGAATTGGTTTTGAATGGCAGTCAGTGTTTTTCAACATTTTTAGTTAATCACTTTTACTCACTATTTTATTTCAAAATCTGCTAAAATCTGCTGGTTTATTTCAATCATTTTTCTCTTGAGAGAAGGAGGAGCTAAAACACCAGTTTGTAATTGATCCCACTATTATTGCTAGGAATATTGTTTTGACAACAGCAGACTGACTCCACCAATATACTTCCTGGGTGATCTTTGCCACATCTTTCAAGTTGCCATATGACTAAGGCAATAAAAGTAGTACATTAATATATGCCTACACCAGAAATGTTTTATGAGGCATAATTTTATTAGCTTGTTGTAAAAGTAGAAATAATCAAAAAGATCAGAATATTCATCCTGTAAAACTCTAACATCTCAATGTATATTTTAACTCTGTAGATATGACAATGAACTACAAATACACAAATAATGTATGAAAACAGACAGTTTGACTAATTTAAGATACCCATGTGAAACCAATGTGATTTCCACTGAGAATGGAACAAAAATCTTTGAAAGAGATTATCTTTAGAGAATATTACCTTTGTTTTGACAAGAAATACAAAAATAGAAATTCCTCCAGATTATTACTTCACCAGATGAACTTGCTTGCTTGACCCATCACTTAAAAACTTTCCCATCTAGCATGAAAAATGCAACTTTGTGTGTTCTAAATACCTAATAACGGGGAAAGTCTCCGTAAAACCCAGGCAAACCACTTGATTGTGTACAGATTAACATAGCTGGCTCAGTCATAATGGTGGAAATATAGAACCCCAGAGGGAATTATTCTGCTGTTATTAGGACTTGCAATAAATAAAATATGAAGCATATATTCCAAGAACAAATCTCTATTATGATTACAAAGAGATATCTAAATGAAGAGAGAATTCTCTTGCTTACAAAACATACTGAAACAGAAAATCATTGTAAACAAAAAAAATTTACTAATGTAACTTTTTTTCTGAACACGTTAATGAATTTTACAATAGAACATTGTTTCCGGTCTTGAAAACCCCATACCCAATCAATGTCCCACACAGTATCTATATTATTTTGCTCTAATATGTGTTTTAATAAGAATCATAATACCTAAAGCAAGTACAAATATATGCTGGGTGGAGAATGGATTGAGAGTTGCCCTGAGGAGAAGACCTTGGGAGTGATGGTTGACAAGAAGCAGGACATGACCCAGCTCACAGCCCAGAAAGCCAAACATGTCCTGGGCTGCAACCAAAGGAGTATGGGCAGCAAATCAGGGGAGATGATTCTGCCCCTCTGCTCTGGTGAGACCCCACCTGGAGTACTGCACCCAGCTTTGGGGGCTCCCAGTGTAAGAAGGATGCGGACCTGCTGGAACAAGTCCAAAGGAGGGCCATGAAGATGACAAGAGAACTGGAGCATCTCTCCTATGAAGAGAGGCTGCATTGGGATTGTTCAGTCTCAAGAAGAGAAGGCTCGATCAGAGAACTCTGAAGCCAGCCTACAAGAGAACTGGAGAGAGACTTTTTACAAAAGCATCTAGTGACAGAAGAAGACAGAACGGCTTCAGCAGTTAGCTAAGGTTTAGATCAGATATTTTAAAGAAATTCTTTACTGCGTGGGTGGTGAAGCATTGGAACAGGTTGCTCAGAGAAGTTGTGGATGCCTCATCGCTGGAAAGTTTCAAGGACAGGTTGGATGAGGCTCTGAGCAACCTGGTCTAGTGAAAGGTGTTCCTGCCCATGGAAGTGGGGTTGGACCTAGATGATGAACTGGTTTTTTAAAATTTTTTTTAAAGAATGGGAGAGGTGGGGGTAACCAGAAACTAGCAAGACTAATGGGCACAAAAGCAAGAAAAAGTGGTTTTCCAAAATACACAGAAAGTCTGCTTAAAAGCTGAAGTTCAAAGTCCTTCTTGGGTTTAAAAGTCTAGTTACTAACACAACATACTGAAAAAGTTGCAAGAGGTAAGCAGTATGTTCATGAATAACAAACTAGCTAAAGAACAGAGTAAATATTATTTAAAAAAAATAATATGGATTTTTTAAAACTAAAGGCTGATATTTTTATACATAGGAATAATTATATTTATATTTACTATACTGTACTACTAGTAATGTAAAACAAATTAAAATCCACCCTTTTGATACAACTTCTTAGCTATTGCTCCATAATAATGCCAAAATCAAAAAGTTATTACAAAAACTTTAAAAAAACCCCCACAAACAAAACAGATCTCTGAGAGTTTTCTGCTTTCTCTACCCAGTGACCTGTTATGTCTGAGCAATAAAATATTGTGCCTTATCAAATTAGAGACCCAGTTATGACCAGGACAAATCAGATATGCCTGGACAGAAAGTCCCTTGAAACAGAGCAGTTGTTTCGACCTATTCTTCCTCTCAGTGGCGGCAAAGTCTCCAGGGGTCTTCAACCCTCTATCAATGTCCTTTCCTTCTCTGGGCAACTTCAGAGCAATTAACATTTTCTTCTCCATATTTTAAAAAGCATGAGGAAGTGCTGAAGGTTACTTTTTTTTTTCCTAATCCCAAATATCTTATTTAATTCATTTTGTGCTTCCTAGCCGAGCCTGGGGTCAGATTATTCATCCACTTAATCCCTAAACCAGTTTTTTTATCTGCCAGCCATTTGTTTGTCACTTTTCCCTCATCACAACAGTGCATCTCCACAGCTTCTTTTATCACCTGGAAATTGGATATAGTGGGGCTTAAAGTATTCTCATTCACATGACAGGTGAAATCAACACAGTTTTTTTCACATAAGTGCCCTTTCCTTAATAACACCTCAAAATCCCCTACAAAGAGAGAAAATGGAGATGAGGTGACCTTAGCTGAAGAATACCGCAAGTGAGACAGGAGCTGTCTATCTTTCCATTCTGTACATGGCACAGCACAGGGATACATTCATCCTAATGGGTTTGTTGAACAATAATAATTGCTGATAGCAATTAAAGTAAGAAAGATACCGTGTGGGCTAGGTTGAAAAGTGCTCATCATTAAAATCAGAAAAAAATTAGTGCTAGTGTATTTCTTTTATATATATATATATATACATTATTTATATATATATATATGAAATGTACAAACAAGTCTATAAAGATGTAGAGATGACTGCCATATTAAGCTAGCTTTTTTATGATTTCAGAGTTCCACTATTATGTTTGAATGTATAATTAATAGTTTCCTGCTACTCAATTCTTACGCACTTTAAAATATTATCTATCCTTTGGAGGAAAAAAGATGTGAGATCACCATTATTTTTGATTTATTTGTATATGTTCTCTACAATATCTTACGTTCAGTCTTTGTTAGCATTATTTAAATGAAAAATCAATCAGTGAAGTTCTGCTTTCTTGTGTGTTTCAGCTGTTTTGGGAAGAAGTTATTCTTGGATGGTAAGCTGTTATTATAACATCCATCACAGTTTTTGATATGACAAAGTTACAAAACACTGGCCAACAGAAAGGACTTCTCATTTTTTTAGCCTTTAATTCTGAAAGATAACGTCCAAAAGGATTTCACAGATATGTCTCATATTTACCCTGAGGCATCAGTTCATATTTCAGAAATTATCTACTTGAGAAAATTCAGTTATCCCACTGTTCTGGTGCAGAATGTAAGAAGAAATAAAAAAAAATTTTCCATTTTGGGAAATTTTACCCTTTTAAAACAATGCTCATAAAAGAACATTAAAAATATATAATATAAAAATGTTTATACACTCCTAAATACATATATAGTTGTACATACACACATGTATTCCTCTTGAATACTAAAGTTTACAGTCCACGTCTTCTCCTTAATTATGATTTACAATGAAAATGTTTTCATTCTGACTGTCTCATTTCATTGACTTACAGGCACCTCAGCTGGCTCAATGGCTACAGAGAAACAGTGTGCGGACGTTTCAGTGCCCATTATTTCTCTGCAAATTCAGCTGCGGGGAGTAACAAGAACAAATTTGCTCCCATTGAAAACAAGCCACATATCTGTAGATAACTTGTCTCACTGATGGTTTCTAGAGGATATAAAAAAATTGCAGTAAACAAGACTAAATTAAACTACAGAGAGCACTAGGGAAACTGGATACAGATCTACCCCTTGATGGTAACAAGTGTTGTCTCAGATCTGTCCATCCATGCTCACAGACGATACAGCTCGCACGTACTTCAGTTCGTTCAGCAGATTTTGGTAGATAGTATCATTAGCAGTCAGACTTGGAGACAAAAGGTCTTCTCCATTCAAAGGAATGCTATACAAATCATGTTGCAAAAAATATTAACCAAATAACGCATGGCAGTAATAAGACGTCAAAAACTACCCTTTCGCCTACTTCTAGAAATACTACTGGTTTTAGCTGCCCAAAATGTATCAAGGAATATGCCTGTGAAGACTTCCATACTAACCATGAAAAAGGTGCCTCTGTTATAAAATAATACTGGTAACATTCTGTCTGTTCTATATATTTGCTGACCTCTATCCTTTCCATGAGCAGAAAAAAGAGTAAAACAAAGACTTAGAGGAGATAAAACAGAAAGGTATAATAGATGACTAGAAACAACTTTCTACCTGCTCACCTCAGAGTACTTGCTGACTGCTAGAACTTCACGGTACTGGAAGAGGGAATGGTTATTATGCTTTTATAAATAAAGTAATGACTATATTTTCTTTTAAAGGGTCTGAGGTCAGTGGTTATCCAGCAAAGCATGTTTATTAACTTATCTGATGAAGTGATTTCCTCTGCAAGCAGTGGTGGGGTCCAACTAGAGAAAGGCTGACAGAGTCAATTTTTGGCTACCTGACGAACAATATTCACCAGTTAAAGTCACTTATAAGCAGGCACTCTGCTTATACTCTCTTCTATTTTGAGTATATTTTCCAAAAACCGTGTTTTTATCACAGGTTTTTTGTTTTTTACCCATCTACCACCTTGATCGCAGTGCCAGGGACAGATCCAGCCATTCTGTAAAAGGGAGCAGTGTTGCAGAAATGCGGCTGTGACCGAGCCAGGTGACACGAACAATACCAGCAGTGCTAGAGGGAGGGGCTGTGACTGTCTTACCCACCCCAAATAAATCCACCCCTGGGTAATCCATTATTTTATGCCTGGCAGATAGGATCCTGTGCAATAACTTTTAAGGAATCCCAAGAGTGTGAGGTAGGTCTAAGGAAGATATTTTGTTGGTTTTATTATCATCAAACAATTGCTCTCCTGACCCCACTGCCTTCAGGAAGGACTTTTTATTGTGCAATGTTTTACTCACTCTGAGTATTGGTGGCAGAGTCTGATCCAAAGGGATTTAAGCAAACTTGTGGGTTTTCTTCTTGTTTGAGTCATGTTTTTACTGCTTTCCCTTTTAATACTAGGTTTAAATTCAAGTGTCATTTCCAAAGAAACAGCTATTATAATGTGTGGTGAGCTGATTAACAGCACTTACGCAAATTTCAATGACCACAAAGTTGTGAATGTGTCTGTGTGAGTGATCTACTTCTTATAAAGTAAATGAGTCTTCTTTCACATATTTAATAATACTCAGAATTCTCTTCTCCTCCTCTTCCCCTCTGCATTCACTTTGAAGTTCTCTCCTTCCCTCATTTGTTGTTGTTGTGGCAAAGTTATTTTTTTCTACGCTATTTCCACTCACCCACAGTTAATCATTTATGGTCTTTTCCACTGCAAACATGCAGAAAACACGTAAAAAGGAAGTCTGTTATCACACAATCAGCAACTCTGATTATAGCTTGATCAGAAGTGACATCATTGTGGTTTCATTAGTGATATTAGATAAGTGCAAACTATTTTCAATCTCTCTTTTTTTTTTTTTTTGTCTTTTGCAGTGTCAAAAGAGACAGTCACCCTGTCCCAACTGGTTCTGTTTGACAGTGACAGGACTGCATAAAAGATTCCTTTGACTTACCATCTCAAGACCATTTCACATGCCAAACAAGTCAAATCTACAGGTCTCTCACCATCTTTATCAACCTGCCCAGGCAAATGGTCACAAGCATTACAACCTTTGACTTGCTAACTTATTTTTCTCTCTTTACAATCTTAAGCAACTCTTAAAATGCAGAGGATGTACGTGCAAAAAACTAAGTTTTGCAATATAAGTACTGGGGCAGAGAAGTTCTCCCACTGACAAGATCTGCCAATGTAGATAATGTTCTCCCCTTGTGTTTCATGTTACACATTCTAGTCTATGTTCGGCAGACATACCTAAAGCAATTTTTGTGGTAAAAATAAAATAAGTACATATCCTAGGAGATTTTTATTTTATTCTTAATATTTTTATTTTGTTATCCTTATGGTACCAATAAGTGAATGAGAAGTAGTGTTCTCCAGTGGGGAGAAAAATAGCTTTTTGCCTAGTAAAAACAGCATTATTAATTTTATGATATCCATTTTTCATTATATAGTGCTTCTACGGCACTGTTAAAAAGAAACGGGCCAGGCCCTTGGCCACAAATACGATTCTTCAAATTTATCCTTCTGTAAAATTTTTTTTTTCTGCTGCTGACATTTGTGAAAACAAACACCATCCTGAGTTTCAGTAAGAGCATGTTTTTAAATCAGATGTTTCCAGCTAGACTGAATCAGGAACATACTTTCACAGAACCACAAGAAGCAAGGCATTCTTTTTGAGAGGAACCTGAGAAAACCCAGAGACCCAAGCAAAGGAAGATGAAACTTCATGATCTTCTTAGAGCAGGACCTGGGGGAAGCTTTTTAAAGCTGTATAGGTATTTAAGAGTGCACCTATGGGAATGTTTGGATAGCAAATGTAACAATTCAATATTTGATGGCTAAATTAAGCTATTGTTTGCCACGAGCTCAGAAGATCAATCAGGAGGTTAAACATTCTGTACCTTGACTGGCTTCTTGTCTCTATCCTCTGGTAGTTCTAACTGTCCCTGTCAGAGACAGCATATGGGATTAGATGGAGCAACTATAAGCTAGTGTGGTAGCTGTTCCAGGTTTAGTCCACTTGGACTCCAAAGTACAACATCACAAGGAAGGATATTTGTAGCATCGTAAGATTGTACCCTGAAGTTATACCTTAGAGACTCAGAAGAGTAATGGATGTTCTTGTACCAAACTGGCTGGGAAGTGAGTGGGATCCCAAGACAGGTCCAATTTAAATATGCAAGTGGTCATGCACTAGCAGTCAGCCTCATCTACACTGCTTATATCAGTAATAATTACACTGTTCAGTGAAGAGGCTTTGGAAAAGAAGACAGACTGGATGTAAGGTAACATTAAGTTTTCATATGTATTATTTGGTGTAATATTCACAGTGAAATGTATATGTTAAATCTTTCATAGAAGCTGTATTCATTCTACAAAGAAGAGAGGCATGGAAAGTTCTTTCTTTTCATAAAAGGAAAGGAAAGAATTTAAAGAAGATGAAACACTGATTCTGGATAAATATAGAATTCAGTCACTTATGGAAATTATTTAGAGATAGACAAATATTCAGTCTGGATAGGTAGCAGCATGTAGAAAAGCAGCCCTCCTCCACAACAGCTCTAAAACAAAACAACAAAACACAGTCCAGCTCATCCTGCCTTGCCAAGGAGGAAGGCCATCTGGAGATTTCCCATGGGAACATCGTTTTCTTCAAAATGACTTGAAATTCCAGGAGAGATGAAGAAAGGAAGTAGAGAATCCAAAAGGCAGAGTGAAATCTAGTAATGGCCAACACTGGAGCCCCAAACAAGCACTGGTCAAAGTCAAGACAGCAATACCAAGACCTCTGGATGGAGGCAAAATGAGTGCACTCCCACTAACTTTAAGATCTCAGCTGGATATACCACCTGTGCAGACACTGCATCTCTTCCTTACTCATATCTTTTCATAATCACCTCCTTTCATTTACCTATAACCTTCTATTCTCATATAGACACACCTATTCTTTGATCTTTATTCAGGTCTTTCCCCCACTCACATACACATTAGTACAGAGAACATGCATCTGACAAGGCGAAGGGTTTCTGTCTGAAATGGGAGCTATGTTAAGGAAGAGACTGGATCTTTGGAAGAGGAGAAGATTAAAATTTTTTTAACAATACAGTAGCTTTGGGAAACATAGATGTCTGAGTGGGGGAGGAGGTGGGAACAGTTAAATGGGCAGAGCTACAAAGATATTTTCATACAGGTGAGGATAAACACAGTAAAACCATTAAAGTCTAATTTTGGAAAAACTTCTTAGAAGCCCTTCCCGGCTAATTATTCTACAGTAATAAATGAATAGAATAGTAAATGTTATTAGAATAATTTACTATTCATCAAGAATAATAAATGAATAGAATAATTCATTATTCCCACATCCTTCTCCTTTGCAAGCTCTGGCAAGCTAACTAGGGCACTAGGACGAGTGTCTCAGGAAGAACAGGAAAACAAGGCACTCAAAACCCGGAAAAGAGGCTTTACTTTTAGGTGAAAAGTTCACATATCTATCAGCATTTTGTAACTGCACTACTGACATGAACTATCACATTTGAACCATATGCATCTTGCCATACCGTGTAAAAACTACTAAGCTAGTTCTTGGATAGAGAGCCAGAATTATGGAATATGATCTTTTCATATGGGCAGCATTTTTCTTCAAAGTGATTTCATCATTTCCCGGTCATACTTTTGCTGGCATAAACAGGTTAAGCAAACTGATACGGTATTTGCACAAGTAAAAGAAATTATAATTAATATAGCCTAAATTTGATTATCTTGCCCAGTTTCTGGCACCCCATATTTTATACATATATATAAAGTATATATTTTGTATTTTCATATATATAATAAACAAAAATACTTTCTTCCACCAAATAACATGCAAAGCCTTTTTTCTCTCTCATGCTCCCCACACAGCTTTCTCTGCATCACAGGCCCAGTCATCTCCATAGACTCTCCAGGTGCTGTTTCCCAGAGCTCCATTTACTTCATGCTCCATTTGCTAAGCGTGCTACTCTTCACAAGCAGCCAAAGGTCACAATATAATCACATCAACTCCGTTTGTCTAAAACACCTATATATGTAATACAGATTCACAACAGTAACTATGTTTCTATTTTTTCCATTCAGAAATAGTTTGCGTGTAAGAGTCATGAAAGTGCTCCTATTAAGGCCTGTATTCTGCATTTTGAAGGTTCTAGGGCCTTTGTATCACTAGGCACTTTCCCTGTCAGACCCTGTTTATTTGACAAGCTCTACATTTCTAGAGTTTCTCAAGGGGTGAAACTAAATTCATTCAGAAACAATTTAGCCCAGAAACATACAGTGAAAGATTTTTTCTGATGGGGAAAAAAGAATTTCATACTCGGTTAATATTGTGTATTACAGAATAGTAAAACAATAAACTGAGGGTTGATCAGCTTAGGATAGGGCACTAAGCATCCTTATAACCTTGGGCAAGTTAATTAATCTTTCTATGACTCAGCTTCTAAGATGTAAAATGGAAAAAAAATCTTTCTTAATCTTACTGCCTATCTTCCTTTTTTGCCCTTGGTTTAAACTCTAAGTTCAGCGAGTTCAAGACTATCTCTTAACATGCATCTTGTAAATGGACAGTCTTGCCAGGGTTCCGCATGGAGCACAGCTTACCTCTGTCCCGGGATGTGTCTGTGTTTTGCAATCTGTTTTACATACCAGGTAAGCATCAACCTTGTTCCATTCTCAGATCTCACTAGACTGTGGGAAGAGACAATAAGCAAGCCTAAGATAATACATATGCATTAACTCGTATTTATAATATACATTGATCATTAAAAGTTAAAAAAAAATTTAAAAAAAAGGAAAGAAAGAGGTTGGGACTCAGAGAGTAATCATTCTGCCGTACCATATATGCTGGGTGACATTGCAGTGTTCTACGGCCCTATCTCACTTTTTGCTGTGTGTAGGCTTTTGTAACTCTACTGAACTTTTGAACTCATGGAAAAATCTCAAGTCCTTGCTTTCAATTTTATATATAATTGTGATTCAAAGAAAATCTTGATGATGTTGTTGCATAAATCAATAATTTTGGACTCTTCTGGCAAAGCCAGGCATCTGGTTACTGGAATTAAAAAAGGACAGACAGCAGAATGGTGTAAAGAAGAGGATGAAGACAATTTCTAAAGCAATAGCTTTCTTTTTTTTTCTTCTTCTTCTTAATTGGATTTTGCAAAGAAACTGGCACACCTAATTTGCAGAATTTTTCTGATTTTGAGAAATGTTCATATTCCAAACCAGGACAAAAGAATTTTTTCATTAACATTTTCACGACCTTAGACACCAAAACCATTTCATATTAGTTAAAATGTCCTTGCCCTTCTCTCAGAAAGAGAAAGAAAAGAAAGAAAGAAAGAAAGAAAGAAAGAAAGAAAGAAAGAAAGAAAGAAAGAAAGAAAGAAAGAAAGAA
>JAWMRA010000078.1:35366316-35386536 GCA_035584735.1 Pseudotriccus pelzelni | reverse complement strand
AGAAAGAAAGAAAGAAAGAAAGAAAGAAAGAAAGAAAGAAAGAAAGAAAGAAAGAAAGAAAGAAAGAAAGAAAATAACATAAAAGTTAACATTTTTAGTTTAAAATGTCATTTTATTTCTATCTTCTTAATAAGGTTGTGTTTTTCAAATGTAAATATGGGATGTTTCAATATTTTATTATTTAAAATTTTGAACTGGGAAAGTATTTAAGCAGACTGTTTTGTCGTCTGTTTACATAAATCATCACCTTTCGGTGAAAAAAAAGTTGGTAAAAAATTTCCTATTAATGAAACTGCTTAGCTAACTTTTCTTATCTTTCTGCACTGTCTGACCTATATTTTTATTCTGTGCTTCACCAAATCCTCTACCTAAGTGTAGACCAATAATCTACTTGACGGTGTCCCCGATTTTCTGACAACAGGGATATCAAATTCCATGATGCTTCCTCTTAGAGGGCAGGGAAGCTGAGGAGAAGCTTCTTGTAGAATCACTGCTAGTCTTGGGATATTCCATAATAGTTCTTACTACTATCGTAAATACTTGAAAATAGTAGGGGATACAAAATAAAGCCAAAAACTAAGGCACATCTCAAGGATTTAAGTTTATCTCATCTAGATCAAGATTCTCCCAGCTAAAAAAAAGAACTCCTGATATGAACTTAATAACTAACTAACACCAGAAAGTATGAGAAAATAAAAGTCTCTCACACTGTCCCTGGAGAGAGATGACAGACAAAAAGAGGCAAGGTACGAAGTGTGCTGTAGGTGTGGCGTGCTTGCAGGTGCACTTTATACAGTCATTACATATGGGAAGGCAATTCTCATAATTTCCTTCTTGGAATGATTCTCAACAAATCTGTGGTTAAAAGTACACACAAAGTGGATGGGAGAGAGTGGGAAATGCCATCTTTGGTGTCTGATGGTCAGTCGCTACAAACTCAGTATGTTGCACATTGCTTAATGTCCGAAGTCTGAATTCAAAAACCAAGCCTTGGTGCTGACTCTGTTTTTGTTAATTCAAGTCCCAGCACCAAAAATGACACTTCTTTCTGTATTATGGGTTGGCTCTGATCATGAAGGGATGAAGTACACATTTTTTGTTGTCATTTAAGTAAAACATGCCATTTCTACTTTTCTTTCTTCTCTCTTCTTTATTTCATTTTAATAGAGATATTTTGCAGTCATCAAATCTGCAAGAAGTAAAAAAATAAGCGCTACACCAACTTGTTTATCACAGTTATCAGTGCACTTGTTTGTGTGAGATTTCCTGTGTTAACAGAAACGAAACATACTAATAATAGATGGCAAATACATGTTTTAAAATTTGTGCAACTGGGATTACTACTTATATTTTTTGCAATTTAGGTTACTGTGCATTTGGAAAGAAAAAGCTGATAAATCCAAATCTAAAGTAAAACAATGTGCCTGTCAATTTAGCCAACTTTCCACCACAACTACATTTCAGTTAGGACAAAGAAAACACATTTAGACACCTGTAACTACAAGATGAAAATCCATTAGCTTTGAGAAAAGGTGAAAGGTGTTCTTCAATAACTTCAGAGGAAAATGTCTTAAAACAAACTTGTAGTTTAACAGCAACAACAACAAAAAACGTACACTAACTCCAGGAATTATTTCAAGCTGCTGTTTGGGAATAAGTCATCAAGCAGTCTTTTATTCTTCTCTAATATCTCTGTGTATTTACCAACAAAACAAGCATATTTCCCGAACACATACAGCATTCCCTTACTAAAAGGTTCCAATAAATATTTTGTGTCTTAAGTGCCATAGATTTATTTATTTTAAGTGATTATAAACACTTTTCAAGTGTTTTCTAAAAGCGCTCACGTCTAACAATTTTTATGAGGAAAGTATTATCATCACGCCTATACTGCTTTCAGTACAAAGCAGGACACTTTCCATGTGAAAGTCATCTTGATCTGAATGTCAGCAGCCTTCTGCCCCATACCCCAGATATTATTTAACAATGCCTCCACAATCTTTTGCCACTTATCTTTTTGCTCCCATCACCAAATTCCTTTCTGATTACCTCCCTTTAGTTTTACCTGGACATGTTTGATCTTCCACATACAGAAAAGATTATCCTCATACAGGCTGAAAAACTGCTGTTATTCACCCACAGGTTAGCCATCCAAGGATTTTATTACCTTCAAGGGGGAATTTGGGAGTAAAGTATCCTTCATGACTGGTCACTTGTAAACAAACACTTCCTAAGCTAAATCAATGACAGACAGCAAAGTCAAAAGTCATCGAAGGTTTTCTATGCTAATTATCTGAGAAATAAATAAATAAAATTTTCTCAGACTGAAAAAATACCTTAAGCCAGATTTTCTATTTTAGACATGAATGCCTCATACAGTCTTGCAAATGTATGATATATGCATGCAAATCAGATCTTTACATCTGCCTACTTCAGGGTGTAGATATTTCTCTATATATGTGCAAATAAGCAAGTATCTATGACTAAAATTGAAAAACAAGCAAATTAGAAAGATATCCATGTTCTTAAATCTGAAAGTATTTTATATATGCTATCTCCTATATTTTGGACAATATTAAAGAGCTGATTTGCAGATTTTAACCTGGAACTGAGGATGGATTGTGGGAAATTCCTAAGTCTGACTCTATTGTTTGGACTCTAGACCACATTATCAAGGTGAGTTCTGACTGTCTTGTCCAAGAGAGACTTCAAATCTGTGGTACCAGACTAAAAACCAAAGGCATTAATGAGCAAATAAATAAAAGCAGATTCTCTCTGCTCTGTGAACTACATCAAATTCTTTTCTGACTAGAATAATTACCTGAAAAGCTTGAGGAAATATATGTAGCCATTATAATAGTAGTCAGTCAGGGTACTCAGAAAATACAGATTATTGTTTTAGAAATATTTGAGTTTTCAGAATTTTTTGAGAGAAGACAAGCCTTTTCACAAAATCTTAATGAAAATCATGATAAAAACTATACCCTAAAACAGGAATAGAAAAAGTATCTGTACCTGACAGGTTAGTGGACAAGTCTGCTGGCAAGGCTATGGAATCAGTCTTTCATTTTCTCCAATAATTGTTTATACTAAGTATATCACCTGCTAATAGCAATTAAATTGCTGCTCAGCAGACATGTCTTTGTAAGGTATTTTCAAAAGACAATTTCTGCTTTCCTTAAGGTTTTCACTGCCAGTTAAAACATCACCAGAGTGACTAAATTCTCCCATCAAGTTTCTGAGAAAAAGGGAAGACAACCCTCTTGTCCCTTTAAAAATTGAAATCTGGACAGTGGAAATGGCAAAGATTATTTCTGGACAACTCAGTAGCCTTTCATGCCAAAATAGTCTTGTCCTATTGCTGTCTGCTTCTTCTCTCCTGTTAGTAGTCCCTTAGCCCAGGAGAAATGACAGTGGAAAGGTAATAGAAATTAAAATCAATTCTCAAAACATTTGAATAGTAAAAATGGCATTTGAACAGCAATACAAATAGAAAAATGCTTCTGAGATCCATCTAACTGTGGTAAAGGCTTTTTAATGAGAAATGGTGTGCCTCTGTGCTGTTTCATAATTCACTGTGCCATTCTAGATGCCTCTATAGTTCAAATACAATAAAATTTTAGTAGGATTTTGAACACTCCCTAAGTTAACAGGTAAGTCAATTTAATGCCATAAAAACAGATGTAACTCTAGAGATTTTAAATAGTTTAATCAGGTGTAGCCATTTCTTCTAAAGTGCTGTGATATTTTCTATCATGCTAAAAGGCACTACAGCAGAGTCAAATGAGTGGCTACAGGCAGCTGCAGTGACTGACTTCATTTCATGTGCCTGTTGCTGAGCAGTGAAGTCATTCTGCATGAGCCAATACAGGTTTGGGAAAATCTACAGAAAGCTCTTCACTGACAAAAAATCTGCTCAGATTTGGCTTTTGTGAATCTACTATAGCAAAACCATATTATTTTTTAGGTAGGTTTTTAGACTACTTCCAGGCAAAAATAATATTTTGTTTATACTTTCATGCCTACAGCTGAAAGTTTGCCATTGATTTAACAACATGAATACCCACAATACAATAAAACATACCTATTAATCCTTTGATTTGGAGGGAAAAAAACTTGATCAGATTCAACCTGCTCACCTCTGATGGAACTACCATAAGTCCCTTTATCAGCTGCCTGCCTTTGGTGATGGACAACAGACAAAAAAGACTCTGAGACTATTCTTCCATTTGCCCTGCAGTATGTTTTACAGTATGGAGGAGTTATTACCAGTGCTGCTCTAGTCCTTAGGCCATACTCATTGTTCAAGGCTCACTAAATACAGATCAGTTTAGGGCTTTTTTTCTCCCTCAAATTAAATGACTCTGTGTTTATTTTGTACTCTGTTGTGCACCCTCCTACATCCCCACCCACTATTTACCCCATGTGGTAAAACAGCAGAAAAACAAGGTTTCCGCTTGTCCTGGGAATTTATTTTATGTTATCAGTAGTTTGCATTTTATTAACTGGGGCCTGGGGGAGATATGGCATTGACAATATCAGTGATTTTATTGTAAGCTTCACAATAATTAGCCCTCTTATTTTGTGGGGGGAAAAAAAAAAAGATCTTGGGAATTACAAAATCTTAAATAGTGGAAGGTTAGGCTCAAAAAATACATAGGCACTCATACAAAAGCAGATATATTGCTTTTTAAAATCATGCAATTTTTAAGATGATCCCATATTTAAAAGCCTGATTTGTGATTTTTATCACCTGGGGTTGGTAATATGGGGTAGTTTAGCAGATATTACCTGGGTTTTAATTCCTTCCAGTGGTGGTAAAATAGAGTAGAATGATACATGTAGTAAAGTTAATCTGATTCCTTTAATAAACCCACTTTTTTCCTTTATTTTCCTTATTATCCATTGTTTATCCCTGCTCTAATAGGTTCTTGTCTTTTATTTGCAGCCTTAATGAAGGCAGGATATTAATCTTCCCAGAAACCCAATCAGTGAAAAAAATTTTACTGCTCACTCTGTGTTGCTCCAACTTCCCTATTCTTATTCAAGCTTGGAAAACTCCAAAGTCTCCTAAGTTTGTGTAAACTAAATTTAAAACTGAAAACTCATTGTCTATACTGAATTACAGTTAACCTGCTTTTAAAAGGTTACTATACAAAATGGTGGATAGCCATATTTTACTCATATTGCTACCCCTCCAATTTCACATTTAGAGTATTTTGCCTTTACTTCAACATGTAACCTCAATTACCTTTGATGAAACAATTTTCCAGCTGCAGATGCTTTGCTTCTTTAAAGAAAGGGAGTTTGATTGGCATTTGTAAAGGAAGGTAGATTTCAAACAATATTTAAAGAGAGAAAATGTCTGTTATGTAACTAAAAAATCTAAAAATGGAAACAGTTTTTAGTTATTAATATGGAATTTTTAGAGCATGAAACAAATGGATCCTATCATGCATGAATCAGTATGAACTACTGAACATACCTTTTTATTCATTGCTGCATAAATATTCTGTGACTGATTATGATTTATAGTGAATTAAAGAAAAAATATTAAATGGCTATAGAAATAGAAAATGATACCTGGACCTACTGGTAAGTCTTATTTGTATCCTCATGACATGCCTTTATAGAAAGAGATGAGAGGAAGGGGCACTAATACTGATTTAGTAGTGCTGTGGCTTGATGAAAAGCTGCAAATTTGACAGAACACCCAGAAAGTACTACTTAACCTTTCTAAAAGACTTTCCCATGACTGTTTGGATGCTGTTTACTCATACCCACATTTGTAAGTTTTGTCCTGAAAGCTGAAGTAACGAGAAAGGAAATGAGAAAGTAAATCTATAGCGATAAGCCCAACGCACTTAATACCAGCTGCACAGAGCATAAGTGTAAGACATCCACTGAGCGTACCTATGGGACCTGTCTGCACTCTTCTGTCAACTTTCTCTTGAGAGCCAAGATTATCTTCAGCCATACGCAAAGTGAAAGTGCCCCAAGGTGAAAGGACCCTGTCTGTGTCTATGCCGCTTGACCCAGGCACGAGTTGCTTCAGACATGCTGATTATTCTGCAAGGCTCTCTAGCAGCCCTGAGAAATCCCAGGTAGCCCTTGAGTTGTGCCCCACTTGTGAATCCCTCAGGCTGTTTGCCGTAAGTAATTGTCTGCCTCTCACCATTATCTACCAGCTCTTCTGATTATCAGGAAAATGTGGGAAGGAAGGAGAGAACATGAATCCAGACCCCTAGGCTATTAGCCTTCTCCAGTTTCCAAAGAGCTGTCTATACCTGTATCTGGCAGCGTGCAAGAAAACAGGATAACAAGTACCTGCCACACAGGCTTAGCCTGCCTGAATCCTTGATAGAACACGATGGCCTTTCCCACTGGAGATGGGACAACCAGCATATCCCATAGTTCCCCTCCATCACTCCTGACCTGAACATACTCTGGAAAAAAGCTTTTCAGCTTGGCCTTAGAATAGCACAGTCCACAAGAGTCTTCAGGGGAGAGATGGAAAACCCCCACGGAGCATTCCTGTGGAGGAAAAAAGTGTGAATTTGGAAAAAAAGTACCTGCAAGAGCATTGAGTCAGTAGATAAGCCACTGGTTGTGGGAAATTGTGCCAGAATGGTCACTCAGAGCTGTACAAGAGAGAGGAATAGGGAAGTGGCTTAGGAATAGGGGGCAAGGTGACAAGGAGGGGGCACGTGGCCTTCTATCCCAACTTCTGTTCCCTCTCAGCACATCCCTGCTACAGGCAGCCTCTTACCAGTTGGGAAAGGAGACACCTAAGCATGCCTCTGCTGGGTTTTGGGAAAGGCTGGGTGCCGGGCCCAGGCTGATCCCCCACACCACAGGCCCATGGTCAGCCATCACCAAGCAAGGAAATGCCAGCCCGGCTGCTGAGCAGAGATCTGCCAGCAGCTGGAGCAGACACCTGCCAGGGGAGGTGTCACCAGGTGGAACAAGGTCATCTGCAAATGCAGGGCAAGGGGGCAGGCAAGGGCAAGGAGAGACCACCAACTCTGGAGGGCAAAGGACAGAGTTTGTCTGTATGGATGCCCCTTCCTGGCTCTGGCTGTGGTCAGTCACACTCATAGACTGTCCCCATGGACCATCAGGAGAGATTCCCAACAGTGGGGATGCAGGCTGCCCTGCTCAGTACATAGGGTGGCAGTACCAACAGGTGGATGAATTTCCAATGAAAGCATTTTTATGAGGCACTGTATGCTTTCAGGGCCATGGAGTAACCCACATTTCTCTGTGCGGCAGGCAGCGGTATCCTCAGACAGCGATTTGGCCAGGGAAAGAGAGGAGGGTGCTTCCCCAAAGCACTTCAGCCACACAGCTCTGAAAAATGTCCCTCGGGACCACACAAGACTGAGGGGAAGGACACCTAAGACCAAGAGGAGGTGGGCAGCCAGGCAGCTTGGCATCAACAGGCTGGCTGTGGGTTGATCTACACAATACAGAGGTAACCACAGAAATGAAGATATTAAGACAAGAAATCTGGGGGTGTTCATATTTTGTGAGTATGCACAAACATTGTGAGAAAATATCTTCTCTTTCAGTGGTGTATAAAAAGCAACACAGCAGGTACCGTGGAACAGTATACAAAGTTTCCTTATTCCTTTACCCACTGACAACTTTACATATGTAACGTAATATGGTGTATGCACTTGCAAAACATATATTTACATCATTAGTCATTCACAGAATAATGAATTAATTAACATCAGAATATTTCTGATTTCAAGATGAAGCAGTCCTGTTTGTGCTTTTTTGTTTAAAGGGAAATACATAGGTCAAACATTATATCTGGGATTACCATTAATCTCTTAGTTTCACACATAGATTAAAATTTTAATACTTTGCAGCTAAATCTCACTACCTCAAAAGAAACGGATAGAAATGCACTTTATCCAGTCTTATTTGTCCTTCACTGCTTTTTGATGAGTATCCTGCTGTTATCTGCAGAGCACCCAGCACCATAAACAAAATTCAGACCTGGGACTATCTACTGTGATTCTTTTGTTAAAAAATTTGAAAGTGGAAGTGGAAGAGGAAAAGATGACGAAGAGCAGCAAAGAGGAGCTTTCCACTCATAGTTACATGAAACACTCCCATGAAAAGTTATGCCAGGCTTGAAAATAGATGTCAACACTTTTCTACCACTATGAGTGAGAAGAAGCATCCATCATCTACATATTTCTACAGGAAGAAAAGTGAGTCACATACACAACTCCGCATTGCTCCACGCAAATATTCCTATACCATCAACCATTCTAGCTGTGACACCAAGCCACTGTTCGGGATTTTTTCAAACATTTTGTAGAGAAAGATCATTCTCTTTAGTGCAGCATATTAACATGGCTACAGTAGCATCTCATGAAAAATAAACCCCTGCCAAACAAAGAAATCCGGAAGCACACTTAACAAAATGTAGTAGAATCTCCATGCAAATCAAAGAAATGCAGTTGCTAATAAAGCCCTAAAAGGAAGGCTTTTAGAGCAGTAGGTAGATCAAGCCTCAAAAAGGAAACAGATAGACAGGAAATGAGCAGAAGAGTTGATTTCCCTTGGCTTATGATCAGGGTATTTAAAGAAATGTTTTCTTTCCTGAAAGTCAAAATGGAGAAAAAATATGGAGACAAGATATAGCCAGTTCAGAAAAGGCTTTTAGAGCATCTTTTGCCCTGGAAGCATATGAGATATTAGGCTGTTGCTGTCTTGAAATACACAGATGAACCCAACATTTTCCCCCCTACAAAGTGGTTACCTCAGCTGGATCCTTTTTTTAGTAAAGGCAACATAGCCCAATATTCTATATGTGAATGGTGTAAGCCTTCATATCTGTGCCTAGCTGGATTTAAAGCACTAATAGTAAGTTAAGTAAAAGGTTAGGAAAAACAAGCTGAGTTTTGCTTCCAAAGTGTATGAAAAAAAACCCCACTTTATTTTATTAACTGACTTAAATAAAATCAAGAGTCTAAAATCCCATTGCAAGCTAAGCATTAAAAATTTCCCAAATGTGAATTATTTTAGGTGTTCATATGTGGAAGTAGTTGGAAAACTTCAGGAGAGATACACTTTGCTACATCTTCTTGTTAGAATTCCATTATACAATAAAACCCAGATATCCTTGTGCAGCACAAAGAATAATAGTGCCTTATATCATATTTTTCTTTAGGTTCCATGTATTTATCTTCTTCTCCAGGTTCTAACTTGAATTCATTAATACTGTTAAGGAAAAACTTACAGACTTATTAATTTCCTTGAATCAGCTTTTTCACCATTCCCAGGTATACGCATTGCATTTGTCATCACTTCAAATTATTACTGCTAGCTTGGTAATATTTATTAAGGGTCTTTGTTTTCATACGTGATTATACATTTGGGGTTTTTCAGAATCAAGTGATAGGTATTATATGCTTCTCTCAACTGGGAGTTCAGTAACCTCCTGAAGTTCCCAGTTCTGATTTCCCTATCTTTATTCCAACCATTAATCTTGCTTGTAGTCCTGATGGTTAATCTCCTAACTTAAAACTATTGGAGCCAAATCTAGGTAATGGGCTGTCTTGAACCCCAATTCCTGACCTTGCAGCCCATCTTTTCTTTCCCTGTTCCCATCTGCTTTGTATAACCTGAAGAACTTTTTTTGCCTGAAGATTCTGCCTTTGAGGCAGATAAAGATCCAAACCACCACAGAAAGCTTTGTAATGTATGCCAACACCTTGAACTACACTCAGGAACTAATTAGCAGTTGATGTAGTAACAAGTCAAGAAGCTGTTAATTCACACTAAAAAAAAAAAAAAAGTCAAGTTTACTTGAGTAATTCATTGTCAACACACTCATTTATACAGATGTTTAGAACTGGCACCCATAGATAGTACATATGTACACACACATTTGTCATGGACTGTATATACACACATGCTTAAGTTTACAGGTGATACTATCTCAGTAAAGTACAACAAAGTACAATTTCTTGAGCAGGACTTTCCTTGGTTTAAGAAAGCAGCACTTATTTTACTGGAAAAGATGTATAGACAATGGACCCATTCATTGCTAGGATCCTGTAGGGATGACTGCTTGTATGCTGTTGAAGAACACACTTACTGTAGATCACAGATCCAGTTTATGTCTTTATTCCCAGGTACCAAAGGGAGTCAGTATTCCCTCACATCTCTTTGAGAAGAGATCCTCTCCATGAGCAATGCATGCCAAATGATATGGAGATAATACATAACAGGATTTGCTGCATTAATATAAAAAATTGAGGTTGGTTGTGTCTTCTCATGACACTCCCAGAAGGTTATGCAGGCTCACTGTGCTGTAGTGTTTCACATATAGCACTGCTCCTCCTTATAATTTCAGCAGTGCTTTTGGTAGGTGCTGGGCACAAGGAGTCCTGCTCTGCTCCCATACTCTCTGCTGCTCCAAAGACCCTGGGGGTTTCTGTGTATAGTACTCCAATTTCCATTCAGAAAGTAATGCAGTTGCATGGCTTAGGATCAAGACAGGTATTTCCCATGGTTCTCTTTACTTCAGCGATGCTGGGACCATTTTCAAAGAGTAGCTAAGTAGAGTAGAGAGAACACCAGTGAAAGTTGCAGTCTCCCTGAATTAACATAAACAGATTGCCAGCAAATATATAGTCATATGATGGCCTGTACAACAGGCCACTGAAGGTTTACAAGATTAAAAACACAGTTCTCCTCCTACATTTTTTCTTCAAGTATGTGTGTTGGTATATTGCTTTCAGACTCAATTGGCAAAATCTGACTAGTGCTGCAGGTAATCAGTCTCAGATCTTTAGGATTTCAAAAGCCAATTTGTCCTGGGTTTCTCTTGGAGTGATAGCAACAGAAATCTGTGTATGAGTTCCCCTCAGCATGAAGAATCACATGGAAAGCTCTCAGGAAATATTTTGCTACTTATCAGTAGGTAGTCAGGTGCTGAGTTTGGTGAGGGCAGATAAACCATCACTTTATTTTTTAGTGACAACGAGCACAGTTAGACTCTTGAGGACTTAGACACCTATTAGCTATTCTATGAGGAACATATAGCGCTTTACACTTTGGACCAGGTCAGTCTAGCCCACATCTCAGTAAACCTATTTGCAAACTTTAGTATCTTGCATTAAACTGCAATAGAATTTGCAACAAATAAGCATTCAGTGTGAAGAGAAAGTGTTTTAACATGTGAGGACTGCAGCTAATTTGCCACAAATATGAATTGTACAGTGATTACCAAAAATACAAAGTGTACAGTGGATCTTGCAAACCAAGATTTAATTATTCTGCTTTGTTCCCAGTGAGAACCTTACACACAGGTGTTTTGTAAAAACAGGTAGGTACGTGTGTGGCTTTCATCTCTGCTAGAGAGTAATTCCTCTTCCCCCCCCCTCAAAAAAAAAAACTTAAAAAATCAAAAGTAGTATGTGTAGAAGGGCATATTTGTCTGTATGGCTACCTGTATAATGGGTCAATACAATATTCCCTTTGTACATGTTAGCATCATTTGTTTCCTTTGTTGATACAATGATTTTGTTATTGTTGCTGTCAGTAGCAAGGGTGATAATGGATTTGTTATTCATGGAATTATCTATCTATGACTGGGAAGCAGACCTGACTGTAGCACTCGTATTTCTATAATATATCTGTAATTATGCATTCAGGAAATTTGACAGCAAAATGTCAAAACAAAAGCAGATTTGCTCTGTTGAAGGTGCTTGAAGACAAACAGCATTACATCAGAAGCTTCTATCTGGTTCAGACAGGCTATTTACTGCAACAGAAAAAATAGCCTTTTGAATTACTCTCAACCTTCCATTCCTCATGTTAAAAGGCTGCTGCAGTGCCCTGTCACTTACTTACAAGCAGTGCAGGGGGCAAAGATGAACAGGAGTCACAAAAAGAGTAAAAGGAAATGATCACTTCAGAAGAATGATTTCCTGTAGCTTTGAAAATTGAGGGTTTCCTTCAGTAGCATTTAATAGTTATGGCTGAGTACCTCTGTTACTTTACAGGCATTGCTAACACCCATGTGAGGCATTATTGATTTTCACACAAGAGAATGTCTGCTTGCTTGTTGGAGCTACAGTAGTGCTCACAGGAGGTTGTACCAACGTCCAAAAAGAAGTAGTAATAAATTCCCTCATTCTATGTGAAGGACAATATATTCCTTCCTCTTACCCTCCAGTATCTACAGTCTGACAGTTTCATATGGTGGTGTTTATGAATCACTGAACAGGCAGTGGGAGTTAATTCTATGAAAAAATTAGAAGGTGAAACATTTTAGGTTATGTTGAAAGTGGAGTTCAATTGTCTACCTAAAAGGAAGTTAGCACCAAAAGAATTTTTCTCACCAAAAGACTTTAGGTTTAATGCATTCAATTCTTCAAAAATATACAATTTCATTACTGTTATCTCCAATAAGTATAACAAAATTGCCATTAGCACTAACATCAGGCTGAATCTTTTTCTTGAATCTTTTACATAAGTGGTAAGGAAAGACTGACAAGGGAATTAGGGTTTCTTGCTACAGACACAGGTGTGATTTCTGTACCTGCATTGAAGGTTTCCAGAAGACCCATATGTAGACCCATCTGAGCATTCAGTCTGGAAAATCTATGGTGGCTGTCACGCAGCACTCTCTCTCTTCACCTTCTTAATTCTTATTTTGCTTTTGACAGTTGGTAAGTCATCTTTTTAATGGCTCACCACAGTTTTAATGCACAACTTCAGACCAAATTGTTTGAAACCATGACTTAATTCATGGAATCTATTAAAAAATGTGTTGACAGCCTTCATTCCAGGAAGAAAATGTTAATTACTTGTATCACAGTAGCACTCAAGATTCAGGCCATATTGCCCTAGATTATAGATATGCATAGTTTTTGTATCTGTTTTTTGCTCAAAATGGAATTGACTGATGTGAAATACTGCTACACTTATTTTGCACAATATAGAGCTACCTGTTAGTATAGTGTAGGTGAGGAATTGTGACAAAGGTGTGTTAAGAGAACTGTCTAAGGCTGCAGAGAGATCTGTGGCAGAGCAAACAATCACTTACTTTCTCTGACACAATAATAAAGAATCACCTTTCCAGAGGACAAAATGTCCATATGATACAAAAGAAAGGATATGAGGGAGAAACATGACTTAAAAACTGGCATTTCCTACATGATGGTTTTTATTCTGAAGCTCAGTTTTGAGATATGTCTGGGTTTGGGTCTCAGAAAAAAAAAACCTCTACAAGTCCACCAAACCCAAAGTGCTTCCAACCGGGCATTTAAAATCTGGGCCACCCAGATCACTGGCTATTTGTGAACATTTGCTCTTACAACTGTGATTTGACCTATATAAGAGAGTAATTCAGAAAATGTCTGGAGTCTTATTTTGTTCAACAGATCTGTAACTGATATGGGCTAATGAAATATCATTCACCATAGTTCCTAGCCAGATTCACAACAACTTCTTGGTCCATCTGTTCACTGAAGACACAGCATTTTACATATCTCTTTGTATCCATATTTGTAAAGTCTGTATTTAACTTCCTTCAATATATTTATGATCCTTTCTCAGTCAGAAATACAGAAGCAAGTGGATTCAAGAAATAGAAAATAATATAGGTTGGATACAATGAGACCATAAACCCTCCAACTGGAAAAAAAAACCCCACCAACATGCTTGAATCTTACTGAATAATCTTTTGCTATTCAAAAATACATATTTATGTGAATTCACTTCAGAGTTCTTGCTCTTCTACCAATAATGAACCAGAAATAGATAAAGTGAACAGCATATGAATAACGAATAGGCTAAATATTAATCATTCAAAATATTCACTAAGTACTTAGAAATTTTAACTACTTTAAAAGAATGACAACTTTTTCTGCTAATGATATCTTCAGCAAAAACGAAATTAAATTAACAAGTAAGAATTTTGTTTTATGCAACTTCTGTGGATGGTTATTACCAAGCTTTTACATACAAATTTTTCTTAGAGGTACTGGTTACACGGTGGAAAAAAAATCATATTTTTAAAATAAACTGTTCACTCATTCATTAGAATTTCTGATTAATATGTTGTGTTTCTTTGTTTATAAGATATAAAGGCAAGGGCTCTTTAAACTATTCTTGTTTTGCCAACAGTGCCATTTAGTGTATATGTAAATGAAGCCAGAACATTTAATAAAATGTGCCAAGTCATAAACACTAAAGATTTTTGTTGGTTGAAAGAATCTTCAGGAAAGAGTTAAGTTTGTCTTCAGCACTGTGGCTGTTTTCTTTTATTGTCTTAACTGCCAGGAAACGAAGCCTGATTATAGACTGATGGAAAAAAATAAGTTACAGGAGCCCACATTTCATTTATGAATTTTTAAAGAGAGATATGCACAGGTAACTCTCTATAAAGACTGGCTAGGTATAAACAAGAAGGTGTGTAAATACATTTACTTGCAATAAACAAAAATTTGAATCCCCAAAGACGTAGTGCCCCACTGATACAGTTTTCTTTCTTTTTTTGAGTTAAAGGCTTTTGGTGAAAAGGGGTTAAATACAGTTTCTAAATGAAAAAGGGTTTTATTGTGTCAAGTGTCAGGAAGTGAGTAGAGGTGCAAAGGAAAGAGAGAGCGAGAGAATAAGATCGTTAGAGCTGATACCATGAAGTGTAACATAAATTCAGAGATGACAGAGCAGGTGAGGTCTTTGAAATGCAGCCATCACAATAATGTCACCTACAGCTGAGAATCCACAGAATAAGAAGAAAGGAGAAGAAAAAAGAAAGAAAAAAGGCGGGGGGGGGGGGGAGGGGGAAGAAGAGAAGAAAAAGCATAACCGCAATCCAAATATGATCTAAATACAGAGCAACAGACTTTATTACAGAGCAACAGACTTTACTACATGGAGCCTACTGAAAAAAAAAGGAAAAAAAATTAAAATAATCCATTCTAGTAAGTATTGAGTAAAATAGTAGTAATATCATGCAGACCTTCCACAGGAAGTATGTCATCTCTCCTTAGCAAGTAAGTTGCTTGCAGTGCCAGATTCTGTCTTATAGAATCAAATTAGAAACATAAATTGAGTGAACATTTGGCCCTACACATATTGTTACTTTGACTGTTCCTTTTATCTTGTCAGATACCACAAACTTTGACAACTTTATTTGTACTCACTGTGATAAATTCTCTAGTAGTGCACATAACTGTACATATTTGCCCCAGTAGAGAATGCTAGCTTATGCCAGACATGCTTTTGTTTTCATATGAAACTTCTTCATGGCTATCCAAGGAAATTATCTCAGGAAATTTTCCTTCTATTGTTTTCTCCTAGTGCAACAGTATTTCACCTACGAGGCAACACGTTGCTCTTTCTCTTAACTGTCTGAGCTACATGTATCCCATTGGTTTTGTTGCCTGAGGTCAAAATCCTGCAGTCAGGATTGCTCAAAGGTCACACTGAAGTGAAGACAAGTGTTACTCACATAAGGTTAGAAGCACCTTGTCTGGTTATGCAAACCAGATATATAAGGTGGGCCAAGTTTTCAGTTGGTATAAATCAGTGTAGCTCCACTGCAATGGAACGGAATCAGCGTGTTCCAGCCAAGGAAGTGGTGCTACATGTGGCACACTTGAGATATGTACTGCATCAGGAAACAGGGTTGATTCCACAGCAGTCTTGTCAATTAGGAAAAAAAAAAAAAAAAAAGAAGAAGTTTAAAGAAAAAAACTACTCTACACTGTTACTTAGGACTCCTTCAGTCCAAATGTTGCATCTAGTTATGATAAGAGAACATATAACAAACCATATTTCCTCAAAGACCAAAATTTGCAGGGCTCATACAAGATTCATTCGTGTTTACATCACATGTCAGATTCCTAGCAATTTCTTTTGCTGTGAATGTACTAGGAGCTGCATTGCATCTCACGAAATCTATTTAAGTTTCAGAATTGGGAAGAGGACTATGAACTTTTCAAGACAAGGATTAGAAAGAAAGGCACTAGAAGTCAGTGTGAAAAATGTGCACTATCTAGAATAACAGAGAGCATGTCAGACTAGTAAAAAAAGAGATGCAAGGCAAGATGACAAATTCAAAAAAAGACTTCAAATTCAAACATCTGTGTGCTACCAAGCATTCTGAAACTATAACAGTTTTAAAAGTTTGCCAAAATAGGAAGTTAATTGTCAAGCTTCAGTGATTTATTTGACATTTGCTTAGATGAGAAAGTCAATATGGGACAATGCTCTAATAATTAACATATAACTTTTCATGTGTAAGCAATTATTTCAGTATCACCTTTTTCTGTGCTACAAACCTATGTCTTATGCTTACCTGTAATGGAAAAGAAGGATAAACCAGTTAAAAAAAAAGTTCAAAATATAGATGTTTTCTAAAGTGGAGAATTTCTACACAACTGACTATTTTTAAAAAGGATATGATGAACACAAGAGTCTGATTAATCATTTTATAAGACTAAATTGACACTGACAACTGCAGTAGATACTGAAATAAGACTTCAAGCAAGTCAGTGCAGTAAGTTCTGATTTGTTTTCATTGATGGCAACTCATGACAAAACATGCTAATTTGGGAAAGTTACTTAGTGGAACAAGCCCCTTTATCCTGAAATCTAGTGCCCTGATGAACCAGTTGGCCATGTAATGTCTTCAAAGAGCTTATTAGAGCAGATATACCAACTGATGATATTTTGGACCTTCTCTCTACCCACTAATCACCCAGTATTTATGATACAGTTCTTTTCACAGCTGTTAACAGATAGATTTGATTGCTTTGAGCAGGAGAGGCTGGACCAAATGACCTGTAGAAGTCTTTTCCAACTTCAACCATTCCATAATTCTGTGATCTTTTCAAAGGAATAATTCTGTTCTTTCTAGTATGCTCTGTTTCAAGCAAAAGTTCAGCTCAGATTTAAATGATCTAAACTCCACCTTTGCTCTTACGTGCACTGTCTTTTTGATAGTGAGGTGTCTTTAACAACATGGAGTTACCATGTGAGCTCTTTATTTCTGTAGTACTTGCGCTACTGCATTTGACTCGGCAGTGGAAAATCCCAGAATAACTGGGGGTGATTCTTGGTCTTGAAATCCATGCCCTGATTATTTCTATTGTTCTTAACTGTATCTCTCTTGTATTCAATTTCTCCCTGCATTCTTATTTGCATCCTGCTACTTTTAGTCGCCGTGACTTCTGTAGTAAGTAACACTATTTCCTTGGCCAAGAGGATGTTCAATGAATTTTTAGGTAACTTCTCAAATTCTGGTAGACAATAGCAAAGAAGGTTCTCAGTCTTTCTTAATTACTCAGCTAAATCTGTGTGTAGCATATCACCAGAGCACACCTTTTCCACTGATCTTGCTTTGACAGCTTTTAGATCTGACATATGGCAGAAGTGGCCATATTGGTTCTTTAGTGGCAAGGGACTACTTAGGGATAATAGAGTGCATTAGATAAATACAGAGAGGAAGCAAAGGCTTGATCCCAGAATAAAAGCATAACAAGACAGTTTAGTTTAAGAAGTTTTATTTCATAGGCAGAGTGCTGGACTTTATGCAGGATATAAAGCACACCTCACAGCAAGGAGGCACTACCCTACGTAACAGATTTGCCCTCAGTATCCAGGCCAGTAACTACAACAATCTTCTGTGGACCCCTGTGAAAAAAAGCTCAGCAGCTCTTGCAGTTTCATGATTTCTCACCTGAATTGAACAACAAGGCTTATTTCCCAGTATCCACTGAGGTCATCACTTGCCTGCCCCTCTCCATGACCTCATTTGTAGCAAATCTTAGCTAAATCAGAGAGCACTCTTGTGCAGTCCAGGGAGCCTCACAGAACAGAATGTTACATAGGCAAGAGCCATTCCTGGCTATCTGTGAGCACATCTTCCTCTTTACAAAGGTGCTGGATACTGTAGTGCTGGGTATCAATGACAGGCTTCAGCTTGAATCACACAGATAAAGCAAGGGATATTCACAGAATTAGTTAAATATTTTCAGTAATTACAGAAACGGATAACATAGTGAACAAGAAGAAAAGAGAGTCCTCGAGAGTGTTTTATAACTAGACTAAAGGTATCATGGATAGCAGGGACTTTACAGGCTGTCAGCATTAACATTAGCAGTTTTTAACCATGACCTGAGCTCTGACAAGCTGTTTCCACACTGTCAGTCTCTCTGCTTGAGCTGGCAAGTCATATATACTAAAACAGTCCAGACTTTATCTGTGCAGTTGCTTAAAAAGCCTATCTGGTACATTTGCCTGTCCCACCAGTATGAAGAGAGCCTGGAAAAGTCTGAGTGACCTGTTAATCTGAGCAATCTTATTGGATAGTTAGAAACAAAACATCAACATGCATCATCAGGTTGGCTTCAGAATCCTCACTGCCTTTCTATTTCAGCAGATTTTTTTTTAGAAAATACCTCACTGCTGCTTAGTGTAGGCATTGAGTGAAATACTATTTATTAAAAAGTTAAATAAAAGGAATTTTTCCACCTAAATATTAAAACGTTCATTCAAAAAAATTGTAGAGTAGACTGACTGATTATTCAGAGGTCTGTATGCTTTTGATTTTCAATATCACCTGGCCTTTTTGCTGTGTCTGTGAATTCAGTAGCACTTTTCAAATCCTAGCTCTGGGCATGCTACTGTATGCTTGGAATTGCGCAGGAAGGAGATCTGAGCGTGTGTGATAGTGAGTTGCAGCATGGCAATCCTGCCAGATTCCAAATCAGGACAGCAGATTAAACAACAGAGAAATCAACTGCTTTTCAATCTACACACATAATACTTCAGTACTTTTAAAAACCCTGAAATCACTCTATTGTATCGGTTTCTATCTGAGTAAATTACTTCCTTCTTTAACCCTAAAAGATCCTAGATTTTCATTAATAATAAAATTATATTTGCAATTTCTAACAGCACAAACCCTCTGTCTGTCCAGTGTGAACAGAGTCTATAATTTCATATGGAACACCTGGAAGGGTCAGACTATTAGGTGAAGATTGTAGGCTATAAATAAAAGAAAATGCCTGCTTAAGACAATGCCAAAATAATCAACACTAAGTATTTATGTTTCCTTCTCACTAGCTGGACCTTAGCAGACTTAAGACAGAAACCTGACATTTTCCTTCGAAGTACGTATGACACCATTGTTCTCAAGCAGAGCTCTTACTATTTTGTATACAAATGTTTCCCTAGGCATAAAAGTACCCTCCCCTTTATCTTGCCACTCCATAACTCCATGGCATGAAGTCTCCTCTCTCCACCTGAACAACAGATGCATTAAGCCATTAGCCTCTCAGACAGGTTAGTCATAAAGAAGAACCATAAGGCACCAAGACAGGGATGGTTTCTCACCTTCTCCATTTAAAGAAACAAATCCAGTATATCCAACCAAGTAGATAGACTGTGCCTACTGGTAGGACACCAAAGGCAAACCTGAAGCCCTTAGATCTGTAGGCAACAATAGTGAGAACCTTACTTGCTTGAAATCTGCTATTTAAATAAATGCGTGAGTGTAAACCTGATGCTAAGAACAAATATATATAAACTTCTACATGTGAGGCACTGAAACATGTTGCCCAGAGAAGTTGTGGATGCCCCATCCCTGGAACTGTTCAAGGTCAGGCTGGATGTGGGGCTTTGAACAACATGGTTTAGTGGAAAGTGTCCCTGCCCAAGGTAGGGGGAATAGAAAGTAGATGCTCTTTAAGGTTCCTTCCAACCCAAAACATTCTATGATTCTCTGATTACTACATGCATAGATTGATTAGTAGAGAGAAAACTTTGAAGCACAGAATTTTATAAGCAGAAATAACAACATACAGTAAAGTCACAATGTCCTTTTGAATTAAACGCTTTAAGCAGAACTTGCTTTCTGGGAGACTTCATAAACAGAAAAACTGTTGCTTTCTCATGCAGTGGCTTTACATGAAGTGGTCCACTACAGAAAAACAAACAAACAAACAAACAAAAAACCTCCCATGTTGGAGACAAGGACATCTCTCTCTGGACAGATGCTGGCAGCCCCTTGCAGGGCAGGTTACCTGGGAAATAGCTGCCCTTGACCAATCCCCTGGGTCCTGGCAATGGGACCACCTTCTCCTTCCCCTGTGGATCGTGTTACCTGACCAATCCTAAGTCCAGGTGTCCCCCTATCCCAGACTTCCCCTCTTCTGCCCTTATAAACCCACCATG
>JAWMRA010000078.1:35269359-35366216 GCA_035584735.1 Pseudotriccus pelzelni | reverse complement strand
TCCCCTCTTCTGCCCTTATAAACCCACCATGTTACCAATAAAGCCAGATCAGCTTTGACCTTCACCCTGCACGTTGTGTCTGTGTCTTGTTCCTCCGGGACTAAACACGTGGAGCTGCAACTCAGGGAAAGGACCCCACTGGTCTGGGATTTTCACCCTCTCCCATAACCGGGACACTCCCACATTAAGACATAAGAAGCAGAAGATTATAGCAGGGAAAAGTTATGTAAATGTATAACAGGGGAGTGTGCATCTGTAAGATTCTATTGTCTCTAATAACAGTTTGGAGACCTTTATGTGGAGGTCTGGAGACCTTTATCTGCCCAAATACCCTCATGAGAAGGAAATGTCAGATAATCCTCACTGTTGGTAAAATTTTGAATATTAGGTCAACTGTGCAGCAAGTTCTTTCCTCTGTGATCTTGGTGTGGGAATGTGAGGTCACAGTTTCTGTGGTAGAATATATTTTCATGCTTTTTTGAGAAACCAAATACATTTTGCTTTGTACATCTCCCCATGGATGAGCTGGTAACTTTCTTTTCTTTGAGCCTTGATAAAAAAACAATTTTGGGATCAACGTTTTCTAAGGCTCTTCTGCTACAATCCTGAATCAGTCCAAAAGAATTCGAAATAAAAGCCAAATAAGCTGCTAGTGATATTTCAACTGCATATAAAAAGAGACAGAATCTGATCCTCCACCTATACAAACCTGAACAGTCCTTATTGAACTTAATTGAAGTGATGGATTAAATGCAATGTTTTAAATTTAAAAAAAGTTTCTCTCATTCTTGTTTCAACAATGTTATTGAGTTGTAAATCTGAAAGTGATTTACTTTCTCTCATATCTAGTGGGTTCATGGTATTATTTGGTAAGTTTTTTGTTTTGTCCAAATGATTGATGAGCACCATGAGATCATAAGCCCACATCTTCCAATGGACCTCATACATTGAGACACAATTGTCAACTGTTTTTACATCTGAATTTCCTGTGTAAAACAGGTAAACTCTGGTTATTATAAATTGACAATATTATCTGAAATGTAACACTTTGAAAACTATTTTGAAAGTATAAATGGAAAATATTATAGAATTGCCAAATTAAAACTCTTTTATTATTACCTAATAGTAAAGTGGTACTAGATCTAAAAGCACTAGCCCAAAATGTTGGATCTTGATTTTCAGTTCCAAAAATCTAAGTAGAAGTTAACAGTTAGGAACCATATGTGAACTGGAAGGCTACATCAAATAATCCACGAAGCAAAAATCCTGAAATGCAATTGTGCAGACTTCGGGATTCCCTTTAGATTTGAAAGTCTAATGTTGAACTCTTTATCTGTGTACAGTGGAAAGCAACAAAAGAAACTAATCATTTAAAGTAACAATGCAGAAACAGGCTGGAGCACATATTCAGACTTGTCTTGGAGAACATTCCTAGGCATGTGCGGTATTACCTCTGAAAGGTAAGCTGCTAATTATTGTAAAGGTCTTTCTGTCCTCAGCCATCCAAACAGCAGAGCAATCAACTGATAAATAACTAAGCCGGCATCTCTTCCCATGGAGAAGTATTAGCAGGGGAAGGTAAGACATGCAAGGTTTGCTTTTGTTTGTTCTTTCTGTGTTTTGTATAGTTTATATGTAAATCTAGTCAGATCAAGAAGCAACTTTTTATAAGTTTTACTCTGCTTTTAATTAGTCTCTTTTCCTAGGATTACTCTTGTATGTGTAATTTTTTTACTGTGCACCCTTAAGGAAAAGTCAGTAACCTTGAAAGGAAAGTAACAGAGGGGAAGATTTTGAATCCTAGGGTTCCTTCTAAGTGTCATTCCAGAGACAGTAAAAAGGTCCCTTTTTGTAGTGGGTTGTTCAGCCATCAGACAGCTGTGAGGCAGGAAAGCCAAAAGATCACAGATAAAACAACAGCTGATACTGGAACTGGTCACAGCAAAACCAGTGCAGGGGAAGTCATTGTTCTGAAAAGTGTCACCTGGCAAACACTTTGAAATCTGTATTTGTGGCTTTGTACGAAATTTTTTTGAAGAATGTCCTTTGCCAGAGAGAAGAGGACGAACAAAATTCTTATAACAGGCCAACTTCATCAACTTGAAAATAAATGGCAGCAACAGGCCAGCAAACTGCTGTACCCTGAATACTGCTTTTCAAGCGAAGGACAGTAATTAGCTGAAAAATGCAAGGTTGCTGAGCTATTCTTTAACATTTCTGAATTCATTTATAGGGAAGAAGAGTGTTCTAAATCTCAGTAGTGGCTTATATTAATGAGAGTTCCTCTATTCTTTTCTATGCTGGAAATAAGGTGTTAATAGTTCTAAAATGAAATAGTACCTAAAACACAACTCAGTCATTTTCTTCATAGTTCAAAGTTATTTGCATAAGATATATCACCCTTTGCAAATATTTACTTTGCTATAGCCAAAGACACTGCAAATTATATGTGATGGGTTTGAACTCCTGTCTTTCACACTTGTCTTTGAGTCTGTGTCTTTCACTCTTACTGGGTTTGAGAAAGATGAAGAGAAAAAATAATTCCTTTCTCAAATAAGATCCAACGTGGACTTCAAAGTGAAAGACCTGAATTCTACCTATAAAATTTGATTACAGCCTGATTAAAAAGATGGGGGGTGGGGGGAAAGGAGCTGTATTCATGGGCTCATTACAGGCACAAAAAGGGGATGCTCATACAGACCATAGAGAATTTAAAAGATTTATTTATGATGTATTACTGTAATTTTTAATTTAGACATGCAAATTTTTTAATTTGCACTGACTGCTTTGCCTTAATGGTTTTGATTAATACTTGGAGGTAGTGTTTGTGAAAGAGATTTATACTGTGATTCATCTGCAAAATAATCAAATCATTACCAGCTAATGACAAAGCTGTGAAAAATGATATAGATATTGTGTAACTCCCAGCTATTGCAGAGCATGTGAAGGTGCCCAGTTCTTTCAGTAAATGTGGACTTGTGTTAATAACTGCTCAGAAGTTTGCTCTAGGTCCCTTCTAATTTGGTAACAAAAAACATTGATCTTAATAAAGCTGTCTTATAAAGGTAGCAGTGATTAACATTCCTGAACCCTACATTCCATGAACATGCCAAGGTTGGAGACAGCCTTTCTCTTAACCTAGAAAGGAAACCCCACAGAAATTTCTACCTGTTTGTGCATCTTCAGTACTCACAAACTATAAGGTATCGTCATAGACAGTAAGGTCCTCAACAAAAAGAGCAGGTAGTGTCTGTGGCTTTCATTATTAACAAAGAAAAACAAAACTTTAAATTATTGTCTGTAGCTTTCCAAGCATTTCGCAATAAGTTTCTTGCTTCATATTGTGGAGCTCTCATTTCACCTGCTTTTCTGGTAAATACATTACTCTATGACTAATGAAATAATCACTTAGCTGCTAATATGGTATGTTTTGCAACACGTGTGCGTGTACACAGACATACATGCACGAACATTCATGCATGAGAAGTCTGAAGTTCTAGAACTGTCTCGAGATGGAGATAACTGCAAAATTAACTAGCAAGATACTCTTGCTTGACTTCAAGCTTTTCATGTAATAACAGCAGAATATCCTTACTCTTTTGTTTTCTTTAAAGGGTTTTCCTAAAAAGCAGATAAATCAGAACTTTCTGCTAAACAACACGAAGAAAACAGGAAGAGAAACTAGTTGCTTACCAGCTTGTGTATTTACACCTCTAAACCAATCTAGATCAATAGATGTGAACTAGAGTCGATCTATTAAAAACAGTAAAGCTATATGGCTTTAAACCAGCTGCCAACCCGGTCCCACTGGATGTGGTTTCACTTCAGGACTTAAATCCAATTTAACTGCACATTGCTGTCTCTCTCTTTCCCCTTGCCAAAGCATACCTTACTGATATTTCACATGTATTCAGTGCTGATTCAGTTCAGTTCAGTTCACTGATCTGACAGAAAACTAACAAAAACCTACAGTTAATTTATTGATGTGACTCACTCTTCAGCTGTGCAATTGCTATACTTGAGTCAAGGGAAGTACAGGGAGGTGGGGGGTAGGAGGGTGTGTGTTGGGGAGGGGCAGTCTGCTCTTTGCACAAAAACCTTGTAGTTAAGTCAGGTCAAGCAATAAAATCCCCTTTGTTACTTCATGGTGCATTGTGGGATCTCAAGTCAAATGCAAGTCCCGCAGAATACATCAGCTTTCTCTAAGCTCTCGTTTTCTAAGCGGGGCCACTGTCAGATCTCTTCATGATCATAAATTTATTCTTTGATTTTTGTTGCTGCGTGATTCATACTTTCTATCTGCCTTTCCACAACAGCCTCTAAAACTTCAACAGGCTGTTTATGGATTTACAGTAACATGTCTTCTGCCAAAGTATCCTATAAAAGTGTTTGGTTGTCTGATCGAGTGACTCAGCTATTATCACCTGATTATCAAAACCCAGCCAACTTCCTGCCTTGGAGGAATACCAGTCTGGTGTACACACTCAGTTTTTTTATCCCATAAGTCTGTGCAGCCTATGCACCCTTTTCTGATCCCAAGCGTCAAGTGTGTGAGTTCACATACCGACCTACACAACTCATGGGTAATCAAACTCAAGCCTGACCTACTGCCTATCAAACAAATTCTTCCTTCATGGGCCCAATTCAAACCAAAGCCAGTCCTGCACCACAGCTGACCTTCCCCATCTGGAAAAGCAGTCTGGAGGGCGAGTCAAATTCTAACTAGGAGTAGCCAGGAAAGTTGAGCTTAGATGTAAGCTTAAATTTAAATTAATGTGATAGAACATCTACTGAGTACCTAAATCCTGTCTGTTGACCTAGAACTATGCCACACTCAAGAGTACTTCTCTCTAAAGCACAGTCTCAGTTGCAATCAGCAGGTCTGTTCACTTTACCATTGAGCACAAAACTTCACAGCGCACTCTTCTTTCCTCAATGCCCTTTGCGTTCCCCTGGCTGCTTATTCATTCTGCCTCAGTTTTTGCAGTACTGTGGCTGCTCCTATTCTCATTGTTCTGGGTAAGAGGAATTCTACAGAAACAGGCACTTGCAGGTAAAATAGGGCAAATAAAAGCAGGAGGCAATCTGAGGTTTAAAAAATACCTACACAAACACATCAAAGAAAAATATATTCTTCTACATAAACACACAGTGACACAAAGTGAATTACCCTAGGAACTGCCTAGACTGTGCTGTGTGGTGGGTAGCTGGCTGTGTGTTCCTGTACTTGCTCAACTCCTGTTCCCGAGAATGTCTTGGTGTGGAAAGTTGTAAGTACCATAGTGTCACCTTTCATTCTGCATCTTATCTGTGCTACCAAATGATTAATTAGGTCTAATTTGAAGTATCCATCACACTGCTGATTAACACTTCCATTGAGGTCAGTGTCATGTCCTGCAATCATGGAAAAAGAGTTCATTTTCTCTCCTGAAAAAAAGGGCTGTGAGTTCATCAAACCTACTGATTTCAATACCCAGCAGTGATTTGGTCCAGAGGAGTGCAGCCACTAATAATTTTAGCCCATCCAACCCACAGTAGCAAGGAATATTGCCATGCAAATTCATACAAAACTGGAGCTAGAACTGCAAAGTGATTTGACAAATGCCAAATGTTGCAAATATTCCAATACCTAACTTTTAGACACTATGTTAGAAAGTTACGCAGCCTGGCTCATCTTGTTTGCATAGGGAGAATTTGGCGCCTCTGAATAGGATTCACAGAAGACAACAAGCTAAGCACAGAACAGCTGAATTAAATGCTGACAGAAGGAAGGATGTGGGCTGCAGCACTAAAAACATCATGAAATTACACCTGGTCTGGTTCCCTGACTCTTCTGGAGATAAAGAGCTAAGCAAGGTGCAATTACACACTTACTCTGTCCATAAAAATTAGGCACAATTGTAAATTCAGTACCTCAAAGTTAGTTGGCTAGTAAATCCAGGCACCTTCAGGATTGAGAAGCACCTGTGAGTTTACATCTCTTTTGAAGTTATTCTCAGTTACATCCACAAACAAGCTCCTGCAGTCTGACCTAATTCAAAACCCAGAGAAAAAAGTGGCGTTCTCAAATCCAACCACTACTTTATTATTCAAGCAAAACTAGGACTTAAAGTATGTATCATAATATATATAATTTAATAATTAATAATGTGCACTTGTGGTTTCCTTAGCCAAACTTTTTACAGCATTTGGGTATGTAACCAGTTCTTGGAAGATTTTTCTACTGGTAAATATTTCATATATCAGGAAATCTTGAAACTAATTCAATTTTCATCTTTACCACAGTGGTCCCCATCATGTATTCACCATTAAAAATAAAGAGAAGAGAATTCCATAATATATTAGTAGAACTTAGCCCCAGGTTAAGACACTTGTGAAGTTTTGAAGAGAGTATAGCATTATTGATTTAAGGTGGTCAAATTTAGTGAGACTTAAAAAGGTTTTTTTTCCAGAAAAAACTTCTACTTCCAAACACAGCCAATTTCATTAACCTCTTCCTGCATAACAATTTGACTCATCATTGCTGATTTCTTATTTACAAGATTTATGTTTTGGTTTCTTATCACAAAGTTGGATACACATATATATATATAGATATATGTAAAACAGTGCCATTACCCTTAATACAGATCAATTTGACATACTAAATGGAGTTTCCAGGGTTTTGGAAATATGTTATCTGCATCTAGTGTGCCTTACATAGTAAAAAACCCCAACCATTACAAAACACAACCTTGCATATTTGGAATCAGTAAAACATTCAGCTTGTGCAAGTCTTGAAGACAGCTATACTGGAACTCTTAGGAGAAGCCAGTAGGAGTTGCAAGTTTCCAGTGGGCTTTATCAGGCAAGGCACTTACAAGACATGGACACAGAATTTACTAGGCAGGGTGATAATGGCAAGAAACCAGAAATGAATTGTGTCTTCTTTAACATAATCATATGAACAATTCATTCCACACTTCAGTGCAACTTCAAAGTAGAGCTTCATTCCACCTAAAACCTCCATTTTTGTTAGTGTGATGTCACTTTACAATTTGAATAAGTGATTTCAAATGTTTCTACTAAATATAACCAGGCAAATCATAATGAGTTTATACCATTGCTGTGCAAAATCCACTGATTTCACTCTACATGCGGATGAGTGAACCTGTGTGGCAGATTTGTTTCTCATAGTTCAACAATCTCCTTTTGAGTCTATCAGAAGCCAAAATTCAGCTTGAAACTTAGATTTTTCTCAGATCCACTGTAAAACCACTAATTTACAAATGATTCACACAGAAAATGGGCAGTTCTGAGTTGCAAAACTCTAACTGTCTTCAGGTAAAAATTATGTTGGAAATCAGAGGCAGAAAAAAACATCATGAAAAGTTTGCATATATCTTTAGTGGTTTTTCCAGCATGTGCGAAACCCCAATCACTTTGGTTTTGGTTTTCACTACCAAAAGAAAAAAAAAAAAGGCAAAAAAAAAAGGCTAATGACATCATACAAATTCCCTTTAAAGCTGAAGGAAAACTTTATAATAAATGAACAAACACTTCTGAAGCTCTTTCTTTTCTTTCCAGACGTACATGTCCTATATTATTGTAGCTGGTTTGAATCCATCCAGAGAGGCAGCTGCATATTGTTGATATGTTGATAACAAGTGTTCTGAAGAAAACTTCAACACAGCAGGTTGCTGCCAGTCGCAGCTCAACTGCAGCATTGCAGTACTAAGATGGTTGCAGGCACACAAAACCTGAAATAACATCTGATTGTAGAAATTTAGTAGTTAGACACAACCTCACAGTCCAGGCTTCATTTGCAAGATTTCACATAACCTCTGTGCCACTTGTCCCCAGGCTCCCTAGGCTATCAAAAACTTCTTCGCATGCTCTAAAGAAGTGGTAACCAAACAACAGTTTAGAGATGTGCAGTCCTGCAAGAAGAGGACAGGAGAAGCTCTCTCCAATAACAGATTGCTGAGGTTTAATAAATTACCCCAGAGATCTTAGCAAGCAAATCACAGCCAAACTTTAGAGAAAGACAACATATTCCTGCCAACCTGACTATGATACTGGGGAAGGGAGAGAGAACAATTTCTTCCTAGGAAGGGAGAAAGCAAGGTATTCGCATCCTGGTCCTTTTGACAAACAAATAGCAGCTCTGAAATACAGTCTGCAGTGTGAGGAGGATGCACATAAACTGCTGTTCAGTCTTATGTCAGTTGGTTACACCACCTTACTGGATATGCAAAAACTTGTATCCCAGTTCCCTGTTCCAGAAATTTACCTGTTTAAGCACACAGATTCTTCTGTAAGTTATCACATTCAAGCAGTTTCAGTTCTTTACAGTGCTATTATATCGGAAAAAATAATTCCAAGAGTAGTGAGAAACCTTCTGCTAATATCCACTCTATATTTACTCATGATAATTTTAGAACCATAGCTCTTATGCCACTAAGACCTTTTCATTTAAATAGCTGTTCTCTCTTTTAACACTTGCTCCTGAATATATTTCTGAAGAATAACCCTATCCCCTCTCAACCTTCGTTTGCCTAAGCTTAACAACCCATCTCATTTAATCTCTCTTCGTGAGATTAATTCTCCATTCCTATAAACATACCAGTAATCCTTCTCTACTTTTGTTTTAAGGTCAGCTTTCATGAACACAACTGACCAGAACTTTACACAAACTGAGACCTTGTCAATGCTGTGCACAATGAAATAACATGAAAATGCCTTAGATGACAGTGCATCTTAAAATTATAACAGGCTATACAATTACAATAGACTTTCAAAGTTGCTCTGTATGGCAACTGATAGTCATTATCCAGAAAAAATAGTATGTCTATATTTCATTTCTTCTATCTGCAACTGATAAATGCATATCACATTCAAGAACAAAACAAAACAAAAAAATTCTAGTTTTTAGTCCCTAAATTCATGGCTTTGTAATCTGTACTGTTAAATTTCATCTCATCTCATCATATGCATCAACAAAATCATCTGGTTCTCCTTGCCTGATGGTCCAGTCCTTTGTTAAGATGATCCTTCCCCATTTTATGTTATACACATGGAGTTTTTACTCCTTTACCTCGTATATCACTACACAATATGTTAAATGGGATCATTCCCAAGACCAACCATGAAAACTCCTGTAATAGTCAGTTCATTATTGTTCTGGTAGTTGTCCTGTAAAAAACAATTACCGTTATCAAGAATCAGGTTCAGCCCATTGTCATTGACTACAAAATCTAATCTAATCTTTGCATAGGACTTGTAAATATGCATACTAAAAAACTCCTGGTCCAAGGCTTGTAGACTGTCAGCATAAACACTGGTTGTTGTCCAAATTCTGCAAATCTGAAGGACAGAAAACAAATTTTTGTTCTTGTTTGGATATAATTCTTACTGCTCTATCCTCGTTTCCTTTACATATCTTTTATTTTTGTAGATTGAAATTGTTCAAAACAATCATGCAGCTCTGAAACTCTTCAACTTCATGAGGCTTTTGAAATGTATGATTGAGCTTTTTACATGTATTATAGAGTAATGGAAAAACTTCATGCCAGTGAACTTAATGCTACTTATGCAGAAAGAGATTGGGAAACTTAAAAACCTTAAAACTATCACTTAAGAAGGCAATACGAAATTTAAGCTCCAGAACCAGGTCTACTGTACTACAGAGACTTTATTTAAAAAAGAAACAAAACAAATTAATCAATGGAATACCTCCTGATCTGCATGGTCTCAGAAGACCACCAAATGACAAGTATCTAGGAAGGGCAACAGCCTGAACCTGTGACTGAATTTGGAAAGAAAGGCATGGAGAAGAGAAGCAAACTGTTATTATCCTCTTTAGCCATCATCTTTACTGAAAACTGATCAATATTTGATCCAGTCCTTGGTTAGTCTCACCTCCTTCCTTGACACGCCACCATCAGTATAGGGAAGAAACAGCTCCTCCTGGTTTTTGTTTAGATGATTAACAAACTTCAGTCACTTGTTTTCTGCACTAATTCAGAAAGACTTGAGAATAATTTTATTTGATTTCTATAGAGACTGTTATTTTGAATATGAACAACCATCGTAAACAGTTTACAAACTGTAAACTATTCATTCCTCCCAATAATTCCACACCCTTCCAGTTTTTCCACTTATCTTTAGCATCATTGTCCCTTTGAATGTAAATAATTCCATGTCTGATGATGATTCCCAGTATTTAAATTCTCAAGCCCTGAATCCACCTTCTCAATCTATTAACTAACTTCTCCATATGTCTCAAACTTGCCTTTCTAAAACTCGAAACTTTGGCTTCAGCTTTTATTATTGAAGTAGTTAAGCATCTCACAACCACTGATAAAGTTACCTTTTAAATTTCCCTGTGTCCTCTCTGTAAAAGGAAAATTTTTTTGCTGTTTTACAGAAATACAATAAGGTAAAATTAGTGGTTTGCCTACAGGACCCATGGTTACAGCAAGACCCAAACCCCATTCCTAAAAACATCATACACGTGATAATTCTCATTCAAATTTAATATCAATATGGGACAAAACTACGCACTGGACACAACAGCAGTCACCTAAATGTGAAATATAAATGCTAACCTACTAAGTTCCTCCTGATTGTACTCCACCCATTAGTACAAGGTACCTATTTTTTCGTAATTCTCTGTATCTTTTTAACAAATATCATTTTTACCTGCTTACATAATCTCAAGCAACTGAAGACTTCAGGGTGTATGCCAAATGCTTCAAAAAGCACGTATGTTCAAATTAGAATGTGGTACAAATGAAAGCATGCTGATACAGTTGCTGATGTATTTCTGTTTCTTGCATAATATCAGTGCTTGGGCTCCCCTCAGTTCTTTGGAAGCTAAAGTGCCTTGGGGCCATGGAGATAACAACAGCAAACCCAAAGCACCTGGAGACAATATTTAGTAGATGATTAACCCAATGGTGAATCAGAATATTTGAAACAGAAACAAGAAAACAGCAGGAAATAACTTGCACTGGGTAATAAGAGTGAAATCCCAACCCTATCCAAGTTAATGCTTAATGCAGAATTCATTCTTGATATTTATGACCTTTCCTGAATAGTTCTAATGTCATTTATTTCATTTATGACAAAGTTTGAGATGAGAAAATGATACAGGACAATGTATCATTTAACATAACAGTCATGTACTTACCTGTTTGCTTCTGTGTACTTGGGTTTGTTGGAAATTTATAAAGATTCCTCTTTGTGATAACAGGAATAAGAAACCTGTAGAAACTTACCTCTTCATCCTTTAATGATGACTTGAGAGGGTTTTTTGGGGTTTTTTGTTTGCTTTTTTCTTGGAATAGTTATGCAAACTGAACAACTGAGGTAGGTGAACAATAAAATTATTCACTGTGGCTTTATTTATTGCAAAAGCACCGAACAAGAGATCAGTGTCAACCAAGTCTTAATATCTGTTAGTAGGAAAATAAATTAGGAGAAACTTGCAGCAGTCAAACTCTGAGGGTGTTCCCCTGGTTTGGACAGAGAGAGCATGCTCAGCGGAATCCACTTGGCTTCATCAGAGCTGGCAATCTTCCATAGCAGCATCAGGGAGTCATTTGAATCTAGGTTTCTGCTACTTGAGCTGAGATGGGGTGGAAGGTCAGAGGCTGAATGTGCCTACGAATCATGGCTAAATAGTCTCAATGGGTCCCAACTTTTAAAAGCCTTCATGGACAACTTCCATGGAGCTGCAGTCTCCACTGAGAAGGGCCCCAGATAATTTTTGGTTTGTGGTTTTGCAATATTTCATTATCTGTATTTGATCTTATTCACATTAACAAAGTTATGTATTTAAAGGAGACATGAGATGTGGGGGGGAGGGGGTCACGTCTTTGAAATTTTTTGGAAGAGTCAAAACCAGAACATTCATAGGAAGAGTTCTATAAGGGAGAGGAGAGCAAGAGGAAGCAACATGAGAACTTTTAGTATTTTCTGATGATATGGGCTTTGTCAAGCCTGAAGTCAAGAATTCATCAGGCTCTCTCTGAGCACAGCCTTAAATTGAAGCACAATTGTGCTTCCCTGCGAAGTCACTGAGACTACTTGTGATGATCCACATAAATTAGGCATACGTCTAAATGCAATGTGGGACTATGAAAATTCCATTTAGAAAATACCAGGAGGTTTTGAAGGATGTTAATAAGTGAAATCTTTGCGCTTTTAAATTTTTTTTTTATTTTTTTTTTTTAATGAAGTCACTGTGCTACTTTTGTAACATTATAAAGCCTTCTGGATTGGCGATCTCAGGCAAAACACTGGGGAGAAAAAATCCTTCAAGGCAGCAGCATACTAGGTAATGTCAAATTAAAAATAAACAAACAAAAACCTCTAGTAACAAAAAAACCCCCACAACTAAACAAATCAAAACAAACAAGCAAAAAAAAAACCAAAAAACCCAAAACAAACAAACAAAAAAAACATAGCAAATCAAACCACATTTCTCCCCATTACACAGAAGAATTTATTTCTTTTTTTTTTTCACTGAAACTATTAAATAAATATGCTTGTATTTTACAACTGTGCTTGCTGCAAAAAGTGCAATCTATTTGTACAGCAGAGAGAATGAAGGACTTACTGCTTAAAGGCACAAAAAGGGTGTGTAATAGGATTCTGGCATCCTCCCAGACAGCTTGCAGACAAATTCAGAGACGAACAGAGAAGTATCCTTTTTGAAGTATATTTGGCCAAGGTCTCATTCACAAACAGATAAAACCAACACATTTCTGCATGATAAGGGTCAACAGAATAGCGTATTAGTTTGAGAAGAGAACCCATCTGCAATTTTCTTATATAAAAATATACGAGGACACAACAGGAAAGCTGTCAGCATGACAGTTGGAGGATTCTGCCAAGGAGCCAGATGCTAGTGTCAGAAGAACATGTTCCACAGCTTGGCATCTGGGTTCTCTCATTGCCCTCCAAGAAGGAAGAAAAGGAGGAGTGATAAGATATGCCTAAATGAATAAAACTACAAGCAATTCCACCACCCCCCCCAACATGCTCAAATCACTACTTCTTTTAGAAAATCCTCAGCTACATGTTCTCCTACATCTTTTAAATTAAAATGGAAGGTGATAAATTTAACCCACTTATGTTTTAAAACGTTGAAAAAGCACTTGCATTTTTGAATACATAAGTCTCACATGATTTTAACTGCTCATGTGTGTAGATGTGCAATTTATTTTATTCTTTTTTGTTAGCTTCCCACAATTTTTCTACAGAATATATTTCAAGCTCAATTTTTATCCCATGTCATTCTTGGGCCAGGGAGGATATATAATCACATGTACGATTTACAGCTAAGAATAATTAGAGTTTTATTCTTTCTCTGAATAGTTACTAACTGAGAAAAGCTCAGAAATACCTAGAGCAAAATGCTAAGGGTCAGTTTAAAACCCAAGAAGTTGATGAAGCACCACAGGGAATCACTTCATTATGTGCGTAGGGAAGAAAAGACTCTTTTTAAGATTGCTTTGAGAAAGCCATAGCTGCTGCACAGCCCCTTGGAGTAGCAAGGCTAAGGCTGTGTCCATAGGCCCAGGTCCTTTAGTCACATCCCCTTGGCATGGGCAACTAAGTAAGTTTTAGCTTCGTATCCATGTTCTTTCCCTGAGTCTATCCCCATGATGCCTGAAAGTGCCAGCTTTGACTTGACAGGTGTTGCTGGATGTCTGCCTTCATCTTCTGCTGACCAACTCTGATTAAGGAGTATCCAACCATTAAGCTGGTTGGATTCCATATATAAAGATTCAAAAATTAAGACCAAACCCCTGATGTTTCTGGGATCTCTGTGCAATGAGACCAGAAAACAGGGATCATGCACTTTCACCTGTCTTGCAAAATAAACTGGCTGATCTCCTCTGAGCTGACAGAAGCTTTCAAGGTTAAGAACTGCAAGCAGCATTTGACCCATACCTTACTCTGTATAGACATGTAGTAGCCACATACCACTGACATTCTAGAAGGCACGGGACTGTTTCCACCTAAAAATATTACTAATTGAGACAAAACAGCAGATGATTGATCTCCTTTTGCACTTATTTAAATGCACTTTAAGACACCTTCAATACCAGTTCATGCCCAGAATCTTGAGGCAGAGGGAATGAGGTGGAAGTACCATAATTTACAAGAAGTTTTATTCCCTCTCCACGCAATAATGTCTTGCTTAGTTGCTGGTATTTGCAAATGCAATGATTGAGCCCTTTCAGGTCTTCTTCCTACTTCTATTTCAACATAACACCTGCAAAAGTGATAAGGGGAAATACTTTTTCAAGTAACAGAGGAGAACCCAGAAAATAGTACTGCAAGCTCCATACCAAGTTGTCTTGTTGTTAACAAACTGCCAGAAGAATCTGTTACAATTCACTGTAGAAACAGCAGAAAGAGAGGAAACTATCATAGCTACTATAATACCTATTCTTTGGATCCAGGATAAAATATGTACTTAGGATAAAAACTTATGCTGTTTGACCCCCAAAGTAAGAAAGTGCTATCCATACAAACACAGACAAAGAAGTCATTAAAATCAAAGCCTATCTCTGAAAAGTGAATCTCCGTATTTATTCAGGAACAAATTTGCTCAGCTCAGAAACTGAAAGGTGATTTTAGTCACTGTCTTCAACTGCCTTTACTTTTAATCACTGTCTATACTTTAGAATCCATTTAGTATCTGAAAATCAAACTGTTCTCGTTGCCTCTTCCATCAGCACTGGCAATCAAGCAATCATTGTTAGAACCACTCTGGCAATGGGATGTGGGACATGAGGAGAAAGACATCTCACCTCATTCTTCTGTGACTGTCACTGCTTCCACAGAGTTCACAGTACAGTGGGAAAATTTACTTTCAATCAAGTCAAAATGGTGCAAAGGAGTATGTGGGAACCAGATGAGGATCAAGTCCATGTCTGTAATAAAACTTTCCTATTTGAATATAATTTTCTGGTCCAAATTTTGCATAAATTACACTCTTAGTCTTACTGATGGGATATAGAGCTGAGTTAAGCTTATTCCTAGAGAAATTTGTTTCATAGTCTCCTAAGTCACTGTAAAGAAAAAAAAAGAAAGGAAAATTCAGATTAGCCACTGCTGACCCCAAAATTAACCTTCTCCTGCTGAAAGCAGAAATAAATCTGATTAAAAAAGGAGGAAAATCTTGGTCACTCATTGCTTCCATTGTCATGTTTGACAGAACAGGATATATTAAAAAAATGTTATCAAGTCCATTTTTTATTTTAATATCATTTTTCATTTTAGGAAATGAAAAAAAAATCTGACCTTGTCAAGCCAAGGCTGTTTAATTCTATTTTAGTTTACTGCTAGTATAGGAAAAATGCTGATCTTGACACCTCTTGGAAAGACATCAATAAGAAGTCAAGATCCATCAACTTTTATTATTCCATGATCACTAGAACAACCTTGTGAAAGAAAACATTTTCACTCAGAATATGCTGTAGAAAGATGTGTGCAAATGGCAAAACAACAAGAAGCTGAAAATGTACAAGAAGTGGTGTTATGCTGATCAGTGTTAGGACATTTGCCATTATAGGAATCATCTGACATGAAGAACTCTATGTGGCCCGAAACATTAACAGAGCCTCAAACAAAAGCAGAACAAAGCAGGAATAGGATCACTTAGAGGAAGTTAATAATCAGGTACAGTTTTGTTTTCAAAGCAGTATTAGGCCTACATTTTTTGATTCCCAGTTATATCATTCTAAAAAGTTCTTCCCAAAATCCCTGGGGAAAAAATCTTACCTGTGGCCTAAGCAGAACTCCAAAGGACTGTGTAAGTATCGTGGTGGCACTGGTGGACATGAAACGCTGCTCTGGGGAGCCAGGGGAGCTGGACTGTGGACTCCAAGTACACTCAAGGGCACAGGCAAGACGTCTGATTGCAGGGTAAAGTAACAGTCACAGGCTATGAGTATGCTCTACCCAGTCCCAACCCTGAGAGCAAAAAGGTCATGAATTACAAGTGCTGCCCATAAAGGGCTACAGTATCCCTAGGCTGGGATACTTTGCATTCTGAGTCTGATCCAGAAATGACAGCATTCTGAAGCAGCCTAAATTGATGTTTTTTTAAAGACCTGTAGTGCTAAAACAAAAGTCGGAAGTATTGAAAACCTCACAGGGCACCCAAACCATCCAGTAGCGCCAAAGAGTTCTGCTGACATACACCAAAGTTGGTAGCAGCATACCACCTGGGCTTTTCCAGTGCTTCCCTCAAATTTCAAAATCTTCTCAAAGTTTGTTCATGACATCCATGTACTGTAGCATTGCAGCATTGTATATTTTATGTTATAAGTTATAGGAAAATCCATTCAAAAGAGAAAGTTTTAAATTCCAGTGCAAAGTTTCTTTGTTTCAAATTGCCAAGAAATAAGCAAGCAGGAAAGGGAGTTATGAGTGCTGTGCCTGCTTCATGCTTTTTATGCCACTTTGAATCATGAGAGGCAAACTTCATTGTGTGTTTAAAGTCTTTAAAGATATATATTATTAACAAAACCAGGATTTTTACAATCAGCGAGCATTTGTTTGGTTTCCCCCTCGCCTCCTCCCTCCCTACCCGACCCCCCAGCCATCACACACAATTTTAGGAGAATATTTTGTTGGCTATAATTAAACTATGTGTGTTAATTAGGATTAGATTTTAAATTCACTGCTTGGGAAGTACAAAAAATACAGGATCTGAATGAGCCCAAATTGAGATGACACTTGAATTTTCACAGATGTTTCCATAATCCTAATTTCAAATTGATTGTACTTCCTGAACAGTGAGAAGCCATTTTCAGTTATTTATTCAGATATGAACTACTTTTTTCAGTGGGTAGAAAATATCCAGTACTATAGTTAACTCCTGAAAATAAATGGATACCAAAGAAGATTTTGACTAGCGATAAGTAAGTCGTTTCACAAAACCAAAGTACCAATATCAAAAGGAAGATATCTCTAAGGATATGCAGAATCTCTGGTTCATAAAGATTACTACTGTTGTTGTTGGAGGACACGGGAGGTTGGTCTACCATGCCAGTATGTGCCACCATATATTTACACTCCTGTGCTCAGAGTGGAGATCTGTAGAATCTGTCATACAAAGCCAAAGCAACCTGGCTCTGCACCAGGAAAGCCTAAATTATTCATCATGAAACCAAGTAGAGCCTGAGGGCTACTTTGACTTAATGGCACCTGGCAAGGGCCCCAAGGGACTAAAATAGCAGCCATTAACCCATGTGCTCAGTTGATATTTTTCCTTCTCTTTTGTCACAGTCTCTAAACCAGTGTCAGAGAGGGTTGGCCTCTCACGTTCTACAGGCATGATCTCCTCTTGCCTAGCAGCTGATGGAGCCTACCGGAGCAATGGCATGGCACAAGAACAGCATGCTACATGAACCGATTCAGCACAACAACTTCATTCAAAACAGTACTATTAGCCTGGGAACATTGGACCCAGAGTTACAAACTGGCTGCAGAAAGGGGCTTATCCCTATTATTCATGTATGTCCTTCTGGTCTGGCCAAGCCTTAGAATTCTTGCTGAAGGAATTAATGTAATTTAGAGCCCAAACCAACCTGGTTTAGGAATAGTCCTAAATGATGTAATCCATACTTTGTTCCCGGCCACATCTGTGGTACAGAATGTTCCAAAAACATCAGAAAGGATATGTCTAAGCAAGTTATTCATTTTCTTTCTGAAAATTTCTAAAAGAATTAATAACTTTTAGCAGTGAGTTGGGCTGGGCTTGTGCAGACAGTTTTTATACAAGCTTTGCTGTGCTAGTGATCTGAAAATTAATCTCTTTTTTCACACACACAAAAAAATCTATTCCTTTTTTCATGTTGAAATCCTTATTCCAAATGTGAGTGAATTCTACCAACTTGTGAATAAAGAACATGATAAGTGAATAGCATGACTGACTCTGACACAACTACTTATTCTTACAAGTGGTGTATTTAGGTTTTCATGTTATACTATGAGCTTCTTTTTTTAAAATTTAGGTCATGCCCCATCATTGGCTCTTGTTAGAGATTGCCTAGTCTATGTTTATGTACCCTCAGTGTAAAATCAGAATGGCATTGCTTAAATTTGTAAAAAAATCTATGGTGCCTTTGTGCAGCATGGTGCTTTGGAACCACATCCTACGAATAACATGCTGCACCAAAGGTATCAACTATGGTCAAGAAGAAAAGACAGAAGGAAAATCCTGTGTGGATCGGTTGGCCCTTGAGGCAACTATTTACTTCAGAAGCAAAATCAAGGAGACCTAGTATGAGCCACAGATCAATACTGTCTTTGGATTTGCATTTGTAGAGCCAAGCATCTTGAGTCAGTTGCATCCAAACTGCCTTCAAGGCAAAGCAGCCCTAAATCTGTACCTGAGTTGCCTGGGGAGCTTCTGCCTCTGTCATGACTCAAATTAGATTGGGAGGCAAAAGCAGATGCCAGGAATAGGCAGAGAATTCAACAGCAAGTATGAGTCTGAAGTTCAGGTTAATGTAAAGCCAAACTGCATCCCTACCTGTAGTAGAGGTCCAAATCAGGACCCTGTAAAGTAGGCACACACTTAGTACTAACAAGTTGCTGCAGTAAAAAATAACACGGATTTGTTTTTCACAATCTCACAGCTTCCTCTTATCGTTAAGAACATGAACAGCTCTTCCCAGTTTGTCTAGGAGCAATTATTCAATCTAGAATAATGAAGACAAGAAACTCTTTAGCAAACGCCATCACGCACTGTTCACCACCATCAGCAAAAATGGCACCTTTGACTCCCATACAATTGATTAAAGTTTAAGTCCATAAAAGCTGCCCTCACATCATGTTTAGTGTTACTTATTTCATTAAATGTCAGATTAACTGGTAATTAGTTCAATAGAATTACTAAATATTATTACTTCATATAAAATGCTCCATAACCTTTCTGCACATCAAAGCATGTGATTTACACCAAAATCATTACATGTCAGTGCTTCTGTGCATCCGTATAAAATCAAGATGCCATACAGTGTATTCAGCTAAAATGAAGTCCCTTCCTTGATTCGTCCTCTTCAGTTTTTCTGTGTATGCACTTCAATATTTCTGAGAATTTTAGGCTAACGGTGTCTGTGGTCTGAACACTGCCTAAACCAGACATCTTCAGATGCAGTTCTAGCAGTGCAAACAGTAATAACAACAAAATACCTTTCAGTGATCTTATAATTGTAAGCCTAAAGGCTCTATCCTGCCTTACACAGCCAATCTCGATTGACTGCAGTGGGAGTCATATGAAACCGAGGTCAGAATCTGGCCTACAGTTAAGGAAGTAGTGCCAGCAAACTGTTTCCACTGAAAAGTCAAAACAAGTTTATCAACTAAACAAAGTGGATTTCCTGAAAATGACAACAGGTATAGGTGTAATTTCATGACTAACTTGAGGGTTTCATCAGCCCCCTTTTTTTTCTCTGTCTTTTGAGAAACAACTCGTTTTATCAGAAACTGCATGTGTGTGCTTGTATGTGTGAATACAGAGTCACTACAAAAGTGAAGTGGTTACCAATCTGAGGTTTTTCTCTTTTGCTTCCTGGCTGTGTAAGCCTTTTTTTTTTTTTTTCCTTTTATTACTGTAATTATAAAATTATGGGAGGGAGTGGTGTGCTGGCCATCACATGCAGGATTTTTACCACAAAACTTTATCAATAGCTTTTCACATACGTGAGTGCATATGATTACAAATGCTCAGAACACACAAGCACACACAGATTATAATGCTGTGGTGTATCTGCATGTCTTTGTATGAACACACACACACACACAGAGTGCAATATGCACATATAAATGCATTGTGGTACAGCTGTGGTAACTGCAAACAGCCCAGTGTAGTTGTACAGCTATTTCCAGTAGGTTGTATTCAACAATATTCCATGAACTCCTAGCAAAAGCAAAGAAAAATACAAATTTTTACATACATGGGTCTATTAGTGGCTTTATCAGAAAATGCAGTCCAATGTTTGATAGGTAAAGGCTGTAAATACTGTAGAACTGCAAAACTTTATAAAGCATTTGTAAGTCTTTTGGTAAAAGATGGTCTATACTGTGAAGCATTGGTACCACTTCCAACCTCTTCATTTACTGAAGCACCTCTGAGATTCAAAAATACTCAGTCCATGCCTCAAATGACAAGTTCATATCTGTTATTACTTAACAGCACAGTAAAATGTATACTAACACTGCAGATTAATCTAATAGATTGATACCTCAAAGGAAGGTTTTTAGTTGGTCTGTCATGTCTATGTCTGCCTGACAAACAGTTCCAGGAAGGTTATTTGTATTTTAGACATCTTACTGAGAAGCTTTTCTTGGTACCATAACTTTCTTCTTCTAGTAAAAGTAGATTTTTTTTTTCCCTAAAATTAACAAATCAGAAAGTTGCTGACTTTCTGGAAACTGCAGCTAAAAATAATAAATCCACAAAAAGAGAAACAGTAGTTTAATTTGAAAAAAAAAAAAAAAAAAAGGCTGTTTTCACAGAAAAGGGAGATTTGGCAGATACCACCCTTTTGAAGCAAAGGTAAAGTCACAATCTAACACCTGACCTAAATACCTTGTTTACATATTAAACAAGTGTCTTGGAGGAACAAGTCTCATGATACCTTGCATAATTTCACAGACAGTGACACAATGGAAGAAACCCAACTCGAATCCTTACCATTGGCTTCCTGGAGCACAAGCAAAACCACTTTTCAGTAGCCAGCTCTGCTGCCTCTCCTATCCAACCTTTGGCCCCAGCCCTTCCTTTCTCATCCACCTCCCTGCCTAAGAAAGCTGAAAAGCTTCTGCTCTCTAAGGTTGCTGGATACACAAAGACACCTGAGTGAGTTTTATGCCTCCAACTTATATGGCAGAACCACTCTGTCAAACCTGCTCTTTGGTTTTACCACAGAAAATCAGGGAGTGCTGAAACTTTGTTTCTCCTTTTCTCTAAAGCCAGACTAGGCACAAGCGTTGTAGGGTATGTGTTCGTGTTTGTCAGATGGCATACTCTCATATTCAGTCCTCTTCACTTGTTGGTCACAACACTGTGGGGTAATAGTTAAGTCTGCAGTATGCACTTTTGGTTGCCTGCCTTCAGAGAGCTGAAGTCAGATTCTTTAAGTTAATCATGGCTTCCTGGAAAAATCTAGCATTAATTATAAATTCAAATTATTGAAATGTACAACTAGTAATTCATATTTTCTAATTAATAAATACTCTGTGCATGATGCATTAGTAACTCTATTAAATATTTATCTATAGATGGAGATATTGTGAATTATAATAAAGTGTAAAAGGGTCTTATTAGCACTTTTTAAAGGTAAATAAAACTGAAATTGTGATCAATATAATGAATGCATGATGTTAAAATTCCTCTTGCCTCACAAAACCAAATCAGTTTATGTGTTTTATGAAAAAAATCTCATAAAAATGTTAGCAATATTTAAAAACAAAATATGTTAAATAAAAATAAAATCTACTATGGAAAGTAAATTTAAATATTTAATGATATAATTAAGTCTTATTAATGTAATGTTCTTTATTTTTTTAGATTAAAAATTCACAAGAATTGTCATCCTCTTTCATCTTAATCAGATGGTATGCTTGTCATAATTATTTGTTATGTATTTTCATTAACATTTGATGAATATTAACTTTGCAAAATAGAACAATCTTGTTCCTGAACAAATCAGCTGGAGCAATGTAAGGCCAAGTACCCTGTGCCTCTGCTGCAGCACCACTGAGAAGGCAGCAGAGCGACAGCAGGATTCTCACCAGCTTCGAGGACTTTTCCATCCTGTCCGTTGCCAGGTGCTCCTTCATGTATGAAGACGAGTATGCTAAGTTTGGGTTCTCATGTCTGATTTGCATTCTGGTCATCTGGGTCAGACTTTTAGCTACGGAAAACTGATGCAACTTCATAATTACACCAGTTCAGAGAGGGTGAAACTCCACAAAGTCTCCTGTCATCCTCTCCTGTTGCTGCCTCTCCCTATATGAGCCTCTTCAGAGCCCAGCTCACCATCAAGCCTCCAGTTATAGCTCCAACAAGTGCCAGGCAGGTTTGGAGGAAGCTACGTGGCACCTTCAAAAATGCTTAAGGCTCAACTTCCCCCTGCTTTCCAAGGCTGCTAAGCATTATTCCCCTGGAATGATTACATATGGGCAGCATCCAGCCCTTAGCCGGGCACGCTGCCCGTGCAGTAGTGGGGATGCCCGCAGTCAGTAGAGGCAGTGAAAAATTACATCCTCTCTCTTGAGGGCTCTATTTATCTTCTGGATCTCCTGTCTTGCACCATTCACAACACTGGGACCACATGTCCAATAACACATGACTCAACGTGGGAAGAGTTTGGATGAAATGGTGGCCTTTTGTGTTATTTCAACATGTTATTTTAAGATAGTTCTGAAACATTTACAGATCTGCACACAAGCTTGTTGCTTACTTTAGCAAAGCCACTGTAATATCACCCCATGACTGTTAACATGCATCTCTAAGACAACATAAAAACACTTTGAGTTGAATAAAGAGAAAGATAAAATATTATTAGAGACTGTGAATATAGACAGCAGGTCCTACATTCCACCAATGCAATATACACAAAACTGTGGCATCAGATAATTTTTAAAGACTTGATTTTGTCTCCTTTTTAATTATGAAGAATAAAATAAAATTGAGTGACTGAAAGGAATAAATAGATAATGAGGTATCAGGAATTTTTTACATAGAAGCTCCTTATTAAAATTACTGTTTTCTTCAACAGCTTAATTTAATTTCTCTTAAGCAGGTTTTTACTTGTTCTGCTCCTACTAATGTACAGGTATCAGATGTGATAATATGACACCTCATGGGTCACACCCTGAGCTTGAAGAACCACTTTAACCTCTTCATTGCCCTGTGGACATAGCTTGCATCTCCTCCCATGGGGCTGCTCGCCCTGACCTACAGAGATGTGACTTGCTGTAAAAGGATGCATCAGCTGTCAGGAGGCATCAGGGTTCATCTGTTCTCTTTACCCTCTGCATCTATGAGATACTTCTTCACTGCTCTGATTGCTGCTCAAGCAAGGGAGGTGAGCACAGGCCAAAACTAAAGCGTGACTTTATTATCTGTTGCCACTGACTTGTGTGCTGTCCACTGAAGTTAGTGGAGATTAGACATTGCAGAAGAACTTGTTTAAGACAGAGAAAATGCTGATTTCCCCTGCAACAAATCTGTCTCTGATAGATACATACACTATGAAAGTATTCATAATATTTTCATGAACTCACAAAGTATGGAAATTATCTATATCCTAGAGAAAGAGCCAATTAGCTGAGGTCTTGTTTTATAGTATGATTATGGCTGGAAACAAGTTTTATCCGACAACTTGAAAAACACAGAGGCAGAGGCGCTAAAGAGTCAGAGGTATGATGGGGGTCACAGAGGGAACAGCTACTAGAAAGCACAGACAAGGGGTGAACAGCAGTCAGGAAGCAGGTGGGGATAGGATCAGAGGCAGGGGAGCTAGAGAGGATGCTTGTGTAAATTTTTCATGTTATCCACACAAACTTACACTGGAGCTGAGTCACAAGACAAAGGGAATCCATGATTTCCAAGTAAACTTTAGGAGAAAACAGTAATACTCTCATTATCTTAATAGTCACTTTATGGTAAAAATATCTTCACTGGCCACGCTCCAGTGGCCAGTTATTAAATCTGTGTACTATACAGGTATTTGTGAGCAGACAATAAACTGCCTGGCTTTGTTTCCCTTTACATTCATTTGGAGACATCTTTCCACTGTCTACTGTTTAGAGCAAGCAGGTAGGGGTCAAGTGACTAGAAACCAACTTCCAGTTTGAGCTACTGGCTCACTATGTGACCTAGAACAATAAAATAGGGTGGCAAAGTCCCCTCACTTCCCCAACATTACCTTTTTGTGCCTCTGTGCCCCTTGCTGTGTAATGGGAACAGAAGGCATTTGGTGGGATGCTCTCAGATCAAGGAGGGAAATAGGCTTGAAGTATGCAAGGCTAATTGCCTTTCTGTTTATTACATGTAGGTGCAAGGACTCCACAGGCAGGTTTGAGCATTTCTTGCAATTAAGTTCAGAAATAGTCCTTTGACTCAGCAGACCTCTGAAGGTAAAAGCTGGTCATTTCATGTGGACAGAGCACACACCTGCCAAGGGTGGGACCACAGATCTCTCTCTGTAGGTGTTGAGTTTCAGCAGTATTTGCCTTTTTGCATTTCACTTTCCCTTTGAAAATTTGCAGGTTTTATTAACATAAAAAAGCCTGAGGAAATTTTGTGGGCTGTATTTTAGGGAGAATTCTGACACAAGATATGGATCTTTTCCAGCAGCTAACGCCTTCTCAGAGTCTGTTGAGACAGCTGAACAAAAGAGGCAAACCTCACAATGGCTAAATCCCTTACAATCACTTTAACCCAAAACCAAAATAGTAAACCAGATATATAGGCAACTAAATGCTTGTGATCCTGAGGACTTCAGTTAAGGAGTCCTTGCATTTTAATCAAACCTTTATTCTCAGGCAAACATGTCCCCAGCATACTGCTTTAAGTCTTCAGTAGAATTGGTGGAAGGGACTTTTTTATGCTCCAATCAGCTACAAAGACAGTGGAAGAATGAGCTGTGGAGCATAATCACAGTGAGCATCGATTCCTTGACTTTCCTATTCTGAAGACATAAGGGATAGAGGGAGAGAAGAAGACAGTCTACTTTTTCAGGGTTATAAGCTTTTTCTTATACCTGTTTTGTTGATTTAACCTTCCCATTCTGAAATAAACGTAGCCTGGAACTGTAAGCTATCCCTTATTTAAAGCAAACCTAGTGCTGCCTCTGAAGCTTTACCATGAAATTTTGTTTATAAGGAAGAGATTATAAGGGTTTGTAAGGGGAGATTAGGAAGAGACCTCTCCATTCCTTTTTCTTCCTGGTGCACCAATTGCGTAAAGAGCATTTACATTTTCCTTTGGCTTTCACCCTTAAAAGAAAATTTAAAAATAAGGTAGAAATTCCTACAGGCTGTTTAGCACTACTGTCCAGCAGCAGAAGAGGAATACACCATGCCTTCGATTTTCACAGTGGAAGTGGGAACACAGAGGAAACGTCTCCTGGAGGTTTTTTAGTATTGCAGCTCCAATGTACCTCCAGCAAGGCAAGAAGATACAATCTAATCTACAGTGAACAATCAGTGAGGTAATTAAAGAAAAAGACTAAAAGAGAGGAACACAAGTATATTCCCAGGCTTTTGATGTTGTCTTTGGTAGGTATTATTCTCCCTCTGACACCTCTTAGATCACCCATTAACAATAAAAGAAGCCATGCCCATCCACTAGTTACTAATAAAGTCCATTCTATGATTATATTTCAAAGATAAATGTTATTGATTAAAGGTATGGAAGAAACAATAATCACATTTTAGCTGAATAATTTTCCACTCCATCTGTAATTTTATTATCACTTCACCAAAAGGCAACAAAGATGCTTAAGTTAATGAAAAGCTTAAGGTGTATCAAGAAAATTAATAAGAAAGAGAATTCCAAAGAGAACAATGCCTTTATTGAGGTGCAAAATGGCAGACTCACAAAATTACTTAATTGCTACAGCCAGCTCAGTTTCCAGTGTCAGTTGCAGTGAAGGAGTTAATACTTGGATGTTAATCAGACAGAGAATTTCTTTGTGACATAAAATGCTTGTAGATAAGCAGTAATATGCCTTGTTTTACAGGTTTTCTGTAGCTGGGGCAGGGTCCCTTGCTGCACAGCATATATTGAGAAAGACGGATACACAGAACAGAGGTAATAGCTTTCCATGTCACAGCAATATAAACCAGACAGTTTTTATAAACTGGAAACATGGCTTTAATAGTAGTTCTATACAAGAAATATCTCTGTGAAAATAGTAATATAGATGGGAATTTTTTTTCCTCGTCCTAACCAGAGGTAAAAAGGAAAGCCAAGCAACCCACATAAATCTATTCTCAAGCCTCACGGGAAACCCCATAGGTGAATTATGAGTCATAATAAGAATTATTTGTTGTACTACTATATGCAATCAATCAGCAATTCAGACGTAGAAGATTTTTACCCTCTGTCTCTATCAGATAAACCCTATAACCCTTTCAGAGGACTTTAAACCAGATGTAAATTGATGTGAAGCATGAGCAACTCCCAATACAGCCACATTCAAAGTGACACTTCCGCTCCTTCAGGGGTTCTCAAACTTCTTCCGTTCAGAATATCAAAGCTACCAAAACAGAATATATGAAAAAGAAAAAAAAAAAAGGCTTATCTTCAGATGCTTCCAGCTGCACAGTCTGATGGTCCCTGGACAGGTGGAAAATCCTGACAGAGGAATGAGAAGAATCTGGGGGCTTATGAGCGACGTGATGTCCTAGAAAATAGTGAATGGCAAAGTTTTTCAAGGAAGTGCTGCTGAGAAGACAAGATATTGGCAACATATGCGTGTACTTATCTCTCCTGAAGCCACACAGGCTTTCAAATGAAACATGAAGTGGAGGAAATAGTGGAATAAGAGTGAAAATGCAGAAATCATAAGGAAATTCTCACTTTTTCCTCTATCTCTTGTTTGTCACAGAGTACCACAGATACTAACAGTCAAATATTATAGATGTTTTTTATGCAGTGCTCCAGAACACTGAAGTTGAGACTCTGTAACTTCTCATCAAGGGGAGCATATTAGACGACAGCAAGTCTGCTACTACACATCAATTTATATTTTCCCTCTGAAAACCCCACCTCAACATTTGTCATGATCTTCTACAGCACAGAGGAAGATATGGAATACAATGAAAAAGGAACAGATCCCATGAACAACAAAAACCATTAAGTTAGGTTCTTTATGGGTTTGGTTTTGAGATTATCTAAACAAAAAGTGTCCTAAACAGAGGGCGTAATAAGAATGCTATCCAGGCTCTGATTCATACCATTGAGATCTCTGCATTTTGGGTAAATGTGTGTGAAATATATAAAAGGACTCTGGACCACAGACACAATATCCTCTACATATCCAGGGAAGCCCAGCTAACCACAGGAGCAATCTCATGAAGAACCTTCCCCAGTTCATCCCCAAGGGCAACTTCATAGCCCACAAATTCCACAACCGTCTGATCACATTTACATTTTTCCAGCTTGGCAAACAGGTTATTATGGTGGAGGCATTTGAGGACAAGTTGAACATGCCAACTGTGTTGTTTCTGGGTTCCCAAAATAAATGTGGGTGTCATCCAGACATGCTGCTACATCCTAGTCTAACATCTTCCTCTCAAAGTTGTAAATAAAATGCTGGAATGTTGCTAGAGCATTAGAATGGCAAGGGACAGGACAGGATTTACCAGTACCAGCTGCAGAAAGCGCCGTGCTCTCAGCGCTCTGTCAGATGAGTTTACGCTCCCTGAAAACGCATGTTTGTTCAAGAGCTTTAAATAGTTAATTAATAATATGCAGAGGCTATTAACTCTCAACTGTAGTTAAAGCAGGGTCCAGTCACCTACAGTAAGTTTCAAGAGGCCAGAACTTTATTTAACAAAGTCATGGTCATCCACTTAAGGCATCAAAATGGGAATTACTTGGCAATCCTTTAAATGAGGTTGTCCCTTGTACTGACAGCTTCTGGGTCAGATAGTAAATATCTTCTAAAGCTTCAGACCAGAGGTTAACAGGTGGAGCATGGTATCTGCACTCTCCTATTATACATATCAGAAAGACCTTAGTATTTCACAGGCAGTTAGTCTCATCAGGTTGTGGCTCCAGTGCCAGGCACCAGCAATTACATAAAACTTCCAGTTTGTTGTGTCCTGTTATGCAGAAATCCAAGTCTCTCAAATACGATGATCAAAAGAAATGCAACAGCAATATTCTGAACTGAATCAGATTCTGTGGAAAGAGTTGTGGATGGACCCAGAATCGCTGGGCATGATGGGGCAATATGCAGAATGTATCAATTCAAACAGAAGTGATTTACTATGGCTTTGAATCATGAAATGGATCATGAAATGCAGGTCTTAACATTAATAGGCATGAGCAGAACAGACAGCTATCAGTTGACTCTAGTATCACACTTTAACTGAGAAAAAAACAGTTTACGCTGTCTTAGAAATCCAAAATTCAATCTATATTCAAAAAATTCCTGGATATCCCTTATTAGATGCAGAGGAAAAAAGAAGGGCAAAGGATAAGGAAAAGACTGAAATACTTAATGCCTTCTTTGCCTCAGTCTTCAGCAGTAAGACCAGCTGTTCTCTGGGTTCTCCATCCTCACTGAACTGGAAAACAGGAACAGGGAGCAGAATGAAGCTCCCATAATCCCAGGGAAAATGGTCAGTGACCGGCTACACCATTTAGACACGTGCAAATCTATGGTGAATGGATGGGATTCACCCAAGGGTACTGAGGCAGCTGACGGAATCGCGCACCGAGCCATTGCTCGGCAGCCCTGGCTCACCAGGGAGGTCCCAGTTGACTGGAGGTTAACAAATCTACACCCATCTACAAGAAGTTCAGCAAGGAGGATCCAGGGAGCCACACACCCGTCAGTCTGATTGCAGGGAAGGTTATGGAGCAGATCATCTTGAATGCCATCACACAGCATATACAGGGCAACCAGAGAATCGGGCCCAGTCAGCATGGGTTTGTGAAAGGCAAGTCTTGCTTGACTAACCTGATCTCCTTCTATTACAAGGTGACTCACTTAGTAGATGAGGGAAAACCTGTGGATATTTACCTGGACTAGTAAAGCCTTTGATACCGTTTCCCACACCATTCTCCTGGAGAAACTGGCTGTTGGACAGGTGTAGATTTTGCTGGATAAAAAACTGCCTGGATGGCCAGGTCCAGCGAATGGCTGGTGAATGGAGTTACATCCAGCTAGCAGTGGTGTTCTCCAGGCCTCAGTGTTGGGGCCAGGCCCATTTCAGGTCTTTATCAATGATCTAAACAAGGGAACTGAGTGAACTCTCAGTCAGTTCACAGATGACACTAAGTTGGGCAGGAGTGTTGATCTGCTGGAGGGTATGCAGAGTAACCTGGACAGGCTGCATCAGTGGACTAAGATCAGTGCTAAGAGGTTCAACATGGTGAAGTGCCATGTCCTGCACTTTAGCCACGAACCCATGCAGTGCTACAGGCTAGGGAAAGAGTGGCTGGAAAGTGGCCTGACAGAAAAGGACCTGGGGGTGTTGTTTGACAGCCAGATGAACATGAGCCAGCTGTGTGCCCAGTTGGACAAGGCCAACGGCATCCTGCTTTGTACCATCAATAATGTGGCCAGCGGGGTGAGGTGAGTGATTGTCCCTCTGTAGTCCGCACTGGTGAGGCAGCACCTCGAATCCTGCTCGGTTCTGTGCCTGTCACTACAAAAAAGACATTGAAGTGCTGGAGCATGTCTGGGGTAGTCTGGTGAAGGGTCTGGAGTGCAAGTCTTATGAGGAGCAGCTAAGGGAATTGGGGGGGCGTTAGCCTGGAGAAAATGAGGAATGATGGAACCATATTGCTTTCTATAACTCTCAAAAGGAGGTTGCAGTGAGGTTCTCCAGGTAACAAGCAATAACAGAAGCGGAAATGGCCTTAAATTGTGCCAGGGGAGCTTTCCTTCACTGAAAGGGTGGTGGCATTGGAACAATCTGCCCAGGAAAGCAATTGAGCCACGATCCCTGGGGGTGTTTCAAAGACATGTAGATGTGGAACTTAAGGACATGGTTTGGTGTTAGACTTGGCAGTGCTGGGTTAATGATTAAAGGTCTTTTCCAACCTTAATGATTCTACGATTCTACACTGAGTTTTGCCGTTATCCAAGTCTAGGTGCCTGAACACAGTAAGGTTTGTGAAATGAAGTATCATCACCAAATTATACCTTGATTGAAAATTAACCTCTTATAACAGAATTAGTTGCAATAGGTCGACCACACATTTTATGCAATAGGATCTACAAGGGTTCACTGTTTACCCAGTGGGTGGCACTCCATTTAGTAGTCAGACAAGTTAGGGAGTCTATGTACCAGTCAAAAATTACAGTAGTCCTCTTTCATTCAGATAGCTGACTGCAACTGCCAATGAAATTACACCAGCTTGCATCATATTTTCAGAACAAGACAAATTTTAACAGAAGAAAGAAGGAGATTTATTTAAACAAAAAATAAAACAAAACAAGACAAACAAAAAAGAAGCATACTGAAGGTGAGAAAATTCAATATAATTCAAGGATTTTATCCCCTTCTCCTGCTTTCCCATTCCTAGATGTCCTGGTCTCAGAACATGGCCCTTAATCTGAAAAAGCTACAAAAAACTCACTTTATTTCAGAACTCCAAGCATTTGAAGACTACCAAAAATGAAGACACGAATTTATAATGATACTCTGAGATAAACCAGTAGACAAGTCAGTATGTAAAATTAACAGTGAAATGAGGTTACAGTTCCCACAGATGGACCTTCTGTGAATTATAGACAACAGTCTTACCCCAAGTTTGCAAATATTGAACCCCAGGCAAAAATTTCCCTTCAGCAGTTTTCCTCACCACCACCTTCTTAATCACCTCCGCAAATAAAGGTTCAAATGACGGTCATTTGAGGCATTGGCAACCACTTACAAAACAGAGGCTACCACTAGCTTCCCTTGATATATGCAAGCCCTGCTGGGAAAGAAGCCCAAAGTTGTAGTGCCTGTTGGTCCCTCAGTGCAGCATCATTTTTTTGACTCACTGCACTTTCATTTCTTCTGGCTCGCAGTCATAGAAACAAGCCATGCCTCTTCTCTCCATGTCTGCTCTCCAAGTTACCCTTGGGAAGGCCACACTTGCTGGGGAGTGTTGCAGGCTCCATCACGGTGCCAGTTTTGGCCAGGGCCTACCACTGTACAGGTCCACTTCCTAAACACCTTGATGTCTCTGCTTCCACTAACATTTTGCTCTTTTCTGTCCTACACTTTTAGCAATGCCCTATTTGGGGCCCAAAGTGAGAAATTGTTCTGAAGGAAAATGCCCAGAACTGCTCCTGCATGTGAATGGTCAGACCAAATAGTGAGCACAGGGCTATTTAGCTTTTTACGGAACACAGAGACTGGAAATTATTATATCCAACCCATTGTGTCATCAATACCTAAATTAATACCTAGATTAGGAGGGAAATATACCCTAAATCCTGAGCCAAACAGTGGTTCTGCCTTCCAGCTAACCCAATTCCATGTTTATAACAAAAAATGCCAAGAAGAGGATAATGCTGAAGCTCATTCCCTGAAAATTTTATGATACAGCAGCAGCCATAAAGCATGGCATTCTTCTTACCAACCTTGGCTGAATTTAGGGAGGTAAATTAAAGATGAAATATTTCATTTTTCCATCAAAAGCCAATTCTATTCTGAAGCAATGTATTTTTCTTAATAAGTTGAAATTCAGATTCCCCCTTTTTTAAAGGCATTATGACTAGGCTGTCCTGTGGTGCTGTATTACTCTGTAAACATATTTATAAATATTCTGTTTCCTCTCCATTACCACCTCTTCCTTACTCTTGGGGCTAAAGGATCTTTCCCTGACATTTTAAAGCATTAAAACAGCTCGAGGGGTAAAGAAAACATTTTTCATGTAATTTTTGAAAAGTTTAGTTGTCAAGGAGACCAAGACCTTAGCGACCAGGTATGGAGGCCTATTCAGCACACTAACATGCTTGTGAAAGAAGGTGCAAGGATGCCAGTATACCTGGAGGCAAATATGTTTAGTGTTTCAAGAGTGTCTTGCGTCCTGACATACCTTTTATTACACAACTAAACAGTGACTCAGATTTTTTTCTCTTTGCATAGTATCATCTAGTGAGCAAAAACATGGTAAAAGAACCTTACTTGGGCTTAATTGCCTTAATAAACCACTGAATTGAGGTATGTTCTGGAAATGTCATTCACAGACTGACACTTTCCAAGGAAGAACAGGTCCAAGATCATATTTGATAAAATTGCAGAATAAATGATAGTCAACAAGTAACAAACTGGAAAGGTGCTTTCCTAGCTGCAGGCAGAAGGGACACTATGAAATAAGTCTCTCTCTGATATTACTTCTGTTGCCAGGATGGGGGCATGTCACACAATGCCTAGGCTGAGACAGAGAGAGGAGCAAATGCTTGGCATTTTCAGTTTGTACAAAAGTAAAGTTTTAAGTTTGTTCATAGTCTGTTTGCTAGCACTGGGACCTAGAGAAGTGGATAGCCATTCATAGGTGACAGTGCTCTCATAAGATTAACCACTAAACCAAAATATTTGTAAATTATAAAAGTATATGAAAGCAGAAGCATTTGAAGTCTGAAAGAGCCATGAATTCACCTCAAATACACTTAACACTGAATAAAATATAATAAATAGCAAATATAATTAACAAGTATTTTGTCATTAAATGCATTGCTAAACATGTGCAAGGCACATTGGTATAAACCTCAGGAATCCTTAGACATCAGTGTCAGAACCAGACTTATGGAACATCTTTGTCAATGACCTGGAGAATGCAGTGTGTGGATAGTACCAATGCCTTTTTCAGATAGTCCAGTGCCACCCTGTGACCCATAAGTAAATTCAAAAGCCAACTGAGTAAGTGTGCACAACACGCAGGGGCAGGTGAGCTTGCATATGGATCATGGTGAAGTCCACCATCAAGGGAAGAATAACCTAAACTTTGCTCACCTGGTGCTGTATTCAGAACAGTTTCCACTCACGGAAACGTTAGTGGAGTCATCAATAACAGCTCTTTGCAATTCGGAGCTAAGTTTGCAACACCAGTGTAGTGGGTTTCTGTGGCTTGGTTTTGACAGCGATGGGGGGCTAGAGGGGTGACTTCTGTTAGAAGCTGCTAGGAGCTTCCCCTGTCTGGTGGAGTCAATGCCAGCCGGCTCCAGGATGACCAAGGCCAAGTCAATCATGAGCAACAGTAACGCCACTAGCATATTTAAGAACAGAAGGTTGTGGGGCAGAGGGAATTCCAGCCACAATCTGGAGTAGGTTTTTCCCAGGTAGGACCTGTGGCCCTGTGGGGGCACACGTCAGTACAGCTCATTCGTGAAGGACTACATCCCAAGGAGGAGTGACCCATGGGACAGCTGTTTGGGAAGAACTGCTGCCCGAGGGATGGACTCGCACCAGAGAGATCCATCAAGGACTGTCTCCTGTGGGAGGGACCCCACGGGAGCAGGGAAGGACTCCTCTCCCTGAGCAGCAGCAGAAACAACAACTGACCATAACCCCTATTCCCCATCCCCCTGCACCGCTGCGGGGGGGAGGATGGAGAACATGGAAGGAAGGAGGGGTGGGGGGCTGTTATCTCAACTCATGAATCCTTAGCTGTTGGTTTTTTTCTCTCCTCAGTTGCAGAGGGAGAGTGAGAGAGTGGCTTTAGTGGGTACCTGGCATCTGGCCAGGGTCAACCTGCTACAACCAGTCATAAAATGTTGGGTGTCATTAGGAAAGGCAGTCAAAACAAAACAAAGAAAGTAATTTTGCCACTAGGAACACCTTGCTCCACCCATATTTTAAGTATGTTTGCAGTTTTGGTCTGTGTGTCTTAAGACAGAACAGAGCAGTAGACAGACTAGAATTAGAAAAAAAGACACAGAGAGCAACTAAAGTGGGTGTACCAATAAATTTACAAAGAACAAAGAAAATAAGGAATCTATATATGGTAGAAAAATTACAAACTATTAAATACCATACTGTCATGAGCTATTTGAAATACTGTTCTTTTTTTTTTTCTTGCTTACTTAATGCATTTTTTCTTAGGAAGTCCAAACGTATTTTCCAGCATCTTGGCCCGTTGTTCAGGGATCTAGTTTTAAGTGCATTTTAAAAATGAAAAAATTGCAAACTGCAGGACTTTGCTACTCTGCATGGGTGCTAATACAATGTCTACCTTGCAACAAATTCTTGTTTGAATAAAATCTCTTTTCTACATACGCCACAGTCTTGCAACCAGCATGCTTGTCACATCATGCCCAGCAGCAGTGGCCTGGAATAAATACAAGGAAAACTCTGAGATAGCAAAGAACACAACAACCAACACTGATGCATGTGTCATTAAAGCAGACATTACCAGGAAGAGGAAAGGCATATGGTGAGTAAGTTTAACTCATGGCAAAATATAGAGAGAAGAGCTGCTTCTAATGGCAGAAAAGAGCATTTCTAAGCTGAAAAGATTTTTAGGGTTACGAAGTACCTTGAAAAACCACAGCCTGAATTATCAGTCTTCTGATCAGCTCACTCCCCTAATGCTTCCTAGTTATTTAGTATGTGTATACCAATACCTACATCTCAGCTTTCCAAGAGGCAGTTCTCACATTACAGATCTGAAGTAATGGCAGATAACAGACTTGTCCACATTCCGTTCAAGAATCTCATTTTCAAAAGCACTAAGTTAGCTTAAAATTGGTTTGATTTTCCTTTTTTTTCAAGTACTTCTAACTACTGCCTTTCATTCACAGCTTTAGGGGGTCAGCTAAAGCAGGTCTAGCTCTATGAACTGTTTTGTGGGACAACTTTTCCCAAGAAAGAGGTGATTGAATCTTGATTTTTTTGTTTGGTTGGTTGTTTTGGTTGTTTCTTACACATTTGCTGACTGGTTTTCGTATCAGCACTGAGAGGGGAAAGGCAAAACAAGGTTAAATGATGGTAGAGAACTATTTTTCACAACAATTGAATTACATCTTTGTTACATAACGTAGAAGTCGATCAAGCCAAGCTTAGTAGCTCATATTTTTTAAAATTCTTATGAACTCATGCTTCTTGCATCTCCAGCAATGTATTTAGGAAGTGTATTTTACTCAAAGAAATGAGCAAACTCACAAAAGAAATGAGCAAACTCACAAGTTTCAACAATTCCCTCTAAAAATTAAAAATCTCACACACAACCTATTTTTATGAACAGTTGACACTTTCATGCAATGCCCTCTCTCTCTCTCACCTCCTGTCCAGTGAGCAGTCCAGCAGAGATCACTTTGGCTAATACCTTCATCTTGCATTGAAATAAGCATGTTTTAAAAAAAAAAAAAAAAAAAAGGATTACATTTATGGCTTTTGTACTAGTTCATCATTATTTTATCATAGCAGCAAAAAAAAAGAAAAAAAAGCCAGTTAACATTTAAAGTTCTGGGTTAAGGAGAAAGCCTACAAAATGCACACAAACAGAGCCACTTTCTTCCTTGCTGAGTTGACATGACCTTGAGTAGCACATGAACAGCAGTGAAGAAGGACAGGGCATATGCAGGTTTTTCACAATAAAGAATGGGACTTTACTATAGTTGACAATCCCAATCTTCTTGCAAAGATAAAAAATGGCATTTCAATCCCATCTCTATTTAATTTTCCTCTCCATTTGGAGGACTAAATGTGATATTGTTTTTTGATCTTTACTAATTATTCTCCTTTTTTTCCTAACCCCAAATCAATTGAAGCATCATAGCAGTTTTCAAATTAATTATTAGATTTTTTTCCCCTGACTCATTTCAGACACTTTTATTAGAAAAGTGATTGATATATTAACACCATTAATTACTTATTTGACCCATTAATTTCGTCTATCTGCACAGAGCTAATTGAAACAGCCTACACTGATTCTAGGATCTCATTTTACCAATCAAAAATTAATTTTTGGATACTCTTGACTGCTGAGTCTGTGTGACGGTAAAAAACACTGTTCCCACCTCACACATCTGGTTAATATTCCCACTCCTCTTTCTCAGTCCCAAAAAGACCTTCAGACTCTGCCCCTGAAAGATTCCTATGAGCTTCGTTCTCTTCCCTCAATAAACAAGACTATCTCAATAGGCCTCCATAAACGACAGTTCCTGTTCATTTGACATAATTTGCCTTTCCACTATCAAGCTAAATTTCTTCAATAGACTCTTAATTATTCTAAACCCATTATCTAATGCTATTATAAATGTTTAAATAATACTTGATATAGTTCTGGTCCCACTGAAGTTAATGGGAATATTGCTGTTGCCTTAATTAAGATCAAGATAAAATTTATATTGTTTAATTTGTCACATATTACTGTTGGGTAAAAACAACCTAGTTAGTATTCAGAGGTACTAAACAGACCCAGCTCCCAGACTAGAACTGGCAGGGCCTCAACACTTCTCAGGAGAAGTCTGGGAGCCTGTGCTGCACAGTGGGCGAGTAGAGAAGGGAGCAGTCACAGGGTCGTGCACTCTGCTGCGTATCGGCAGCCCCAGAAGGCTTCCCACGCTCCGGGATGCTCACAGCCTTTAAATGGAGCACTTGAGTCAGGATTCGTCAAAAGGACAGGAAAAGCAGAGAAGTGAGAAAACGGAGAAAAGCCTTCCCCAATGTGAGAACAAACCAGAGACATTTTTCCAAATTATTTGATCAAAAATCTGGACAATTTTAAGTGAAGCATTTTAAAAAAATCTTTGGCAAAAGATACTGTGTGCATTGATCAGGTCTAGTTCAAAAAGAAATACATCTTTTAAAACAGAAACGAAATATTACTAATATGAAGATTTTTTTTTTTTGGCTGGTGACCATTTAGTTTTCATTAAAATTTAGAAAATAAATTGCAAGCTTTTTTCATACTACCAGCAAAAGCCATGGTTATTCTTATACTGTGAATAAAGAGACTAAGTTTTTAGAAAAAACCTGACAGATAAACTAGAATTTTGATATACTTACACTTTTGAATGTTTCCTACAGTTTAATATTATATTCTGTTCTCTCATACAATACTAACTTTAGAAGAAAAAAACTAAGAAGCAGATTAATTTCTGACATCTTTGTTACGTTCACGGCCAACATGTGATCACACCTACATTATAAAATCTCACAGTGCATTACTTCCAGACTTCCATGAAGGTGCCTCCCCAGAGGGTCTGGCTTACCAGAGTGACATATTCCACAGAGACATCCCAAATTCCTGCTGAGACCTCCGTTCTGTTCCTCTCACTGGGAAAGTCCCCAGACACTTCCACATTTCTTTACAGATGTATTCATCCCAGTAGGCTGCTGCCTTCTAGGACTATAATCAATAAAGGCTGCCCAGGGGCTGCTTCACCTCCTGTTTTGGGGAGAGAAAGAGAAAAGCAACATGTAACACATAGCTGCTGCTTCAGAAGGCAAAGGTGCAGAGCAGGCTATTAAAAGGAACAACAGCCCCAACGGGCCAAAGAGATGGGCATTTATGCCCAGCTCCTCTCCATTTCACCCTGTCCTCTTCTCATTGTTTGTAACCTATTTCTAACCCTTTCATCTCCTACCAGCCTGAAAGAAAGATGAGCCTCGGCTTCTTCCCAGGAGCCAAGTGGAGAGCTTATCGAAACACTGAAGGCAAGGCCCCTTATCACTGCAGCATGTCTGGATATGATGAGCACAGCAGCAAACTCTGAAATGCAGGAAGAAAGGTCATAGGTGATTTAATTTTAAACTATATATGCAAAAAGCAAGGACAGAATTCCCTAGTGAGCTCATTTGCTGGGATTTCAACATGTATCTAGAACTACTAGGTTGGAGCCCAGAAAATGACTGTGTGGCTATCAGAGCCAGGAATCCTAACAAAATCCTTAAGCGCTCTTGATTTTATCTTTTTTAATTAAGATTCTGATTTATCAGGTCCCTCACCTCCTCATGAGTCTTCACACCTTGTCTTGCTCTCTTTTTCTAGATTGCTGGAAGCATCTTGCCAGTGAACAGTATCTGTTCAGTGAATTCAGAAATAAGGTTGCTTTGTCACAGAGCTGAGACATATGACATCCTGTAACTGGAGGCATTAAGAGGCTGCTTTCTGTCTCCTTTTCATTGATTCACAGTATCCCACAATGCAAAGAAAAGCATCTAGAATCCTACCCTGAATCACTGAGGAGTTTGCTTGGAAGCTGTCCAAGAGCTCCTGAATGATAAGATTGTCTTTTTCTGCCCGTTGTTCAAGACAAAGGCAAAATGTCTTCAAGGGCATCCCTAGAAAAAGATTTCAGTATTTCAGATCAGTAACAGATTTCTGAATTATTAGTAGGATCTTGTAGTCTTAACTTCCCGCACGACCCCAGAGATAGAAGTTCATTCTGCAGTTCAGGCCCTCACTTCACATTTGAGTTCCCATTTGTGTTTTTTATTAGCTGGGAGAGTTCTGCCACACTGAGTTGGCCCATGACATTCTATTCCTCTATAAGGTATACTCAGTAATTAACCCTTCCTATCCAAATCAACCTATCTATTACAGTTGCTTACACTGGTCCTAAACATAAGTGTAGAAAACAAATCCATGAGGAGTCTGTGTCCCTTAGTGAGACAGCTGTGGTCTCTGACAGTAACTAATGACAATTCTATGTTTTCATCATCTTCCTAATCTTATGGTTCTATAATCCTTCTCTATCCTGGTATTTATTTGTATCAGAAGAGAACAGCAAATACGTACTGCAAAGTGCCTACTACAAAGCAGTATTTCTATATAAAGGCAATTTCAGGCATTTATAATGCTGACTGTAGGTCATCAAATATATTCGCTGCTGTGAAAGATCATCTTTGTTGTTCTTATGCTCTTCTTCTACTTGTTTCATCTTTCACAAAGAGAAATACCCTTATCTGTGCATACCCACTCTAACACAAACTGTAATCTTCAGCTTTTATCTGTATTGTTCTGGGGGAAAAATACATCATTCCATATGAGCAGAGACAAATCTGAGTGAAATACATTGCAAATTCATTAATTTACAACAGTACAGCTCTTGAGCATGTTTTGGGCAAGTTTCAAATCTCTACATTGTTTGTCAGAGCCATAAACAGTGTACAGTATTGCAAGAAGCTTGATATGGAACAGGGTTTTAATTTACTTCTTTAAAAAGAAGCATATAAACAGGTATGTTCTTACTGTTGTTAATTTTCTGTCATGACACTTTAAGAAAAGCTCTGAGTAAAGCAAGACCAGACTAAAAGATAGCACTGCTTAGGCTCTTCAACTGCAAATGAGCATCCACAAAGCTCACATGCCTTGAAGCTACAAAAGATTATCCTTTATTCTTCATTTCTCTTTGCCCTTTGGAAATGCTAACCTACTGTATATAAAACTGTGCATATCCTGCCTGGTGAAAACCATCACCAAACACCTCCAAACAGTTTTCTTCTGTGTTAATTTGCTTCTTGGCAGTCGCTATTTTTAAATGCTGTTGCATTACACTTCCACAGTTGTGCTCATATGTAGGATCAGATTTTGCATTCAAATATTCAGCTCAAGAAAAAAAAGAGATCAAAAAATGCATCTGTTCTATGCATATTGATCTCAACTGCCACTTCCTGACTCTTAAACTGAGAGCTAAACTCATCTCTCAGTGATGTTAACTCAGGTTGCTATAAACTCAGTTGCTTGTCATCAGCCCAAATAGACAGCTGGGTGTCTTGGGATGGAGGGATGTGCTGGCCATGAGCAGAGCTGCAGCAATTCTCAGCACTAAGCAACACTAGAACTGGTGGGAATCTTCAGTCTTGGCTTTGCTGGCTTACGACCATTAGACTACAGCCATTGACTGGGCTGCATGACAAAAATTTTATTAAGTATTTTATTATTTAAATGAAACAAGAATGCAAAGCCAAAACCAAGAACACAGAAAGTTCTGCATCCTAAAGGTGCAATTCTGTTTATTAAAAAAAATGCACTTTTAAAAATCCTTATGTTTTTGTGGGATGTTTAAACAACTGTTGAGCTCTTTTCAGAATTATTCAAATTGTGCATCTTGAATATTTTGCAAGTCTGGACGTAAGGTCTTTATTTGGGTGTCTATCACACAGGAACACAGTTTACAGTACACACTTTTAAAACTGTAGGTGTTTGAGAATGGGAAGGTCAGAGGGAGGATTGGAGGTTTCTTGACAGATCTGTAGAAATCAACTTTTCATTGGGCATCCACCTGTTCATAATTTCTCTGAACTTTCAAAAACTTTTCAAAACTTTTTTTGCCTTTTTAATTAGATCCTAAGAAAGATAAAATCATAGCAGATTATAAACAAACCAATAAGTTTGTAGAGCGTTTGCATTATTAATAAAAGAAGCATCACCTTGGTGGCTGTTTGTCTAATTACAACACATGTACTATAAATAATAGAAAGAAGGACATCTCCTGACCTCAAACAAATAGTTTTCTTTCTAGCTTAGGGAGATTACTGAGAGACAGGAAGCTACATGCACAGCTTACTCGCATGAGTTTACCATGGGTGATTAATCAATACCAGGGAAAGGGACTAATCCAAGTGGGCTTCTTGTGCTGTAGAAATCCATCACATCATCCCTTCCTAAAAGGCCCAAAGAGATGGTGAAAGAGAAGGGAAGGGAGCCAAAACTGACATTGGAGAGAAGAGTACAAAGTAGACAGGAGCTTACACAGCAGTAAAAGCAGGTTCCAGAGAAGACAGCCTGGACCTACTTCACACATTCAGTTCACCCGCATGTATGCATGAAGTCTAACACAGTTCAACAAAGTCAAGTGCAAAGTCCTACACCTGGGTTGGGGCAGTCTCAGGTACACCCCCAGTTTGGGCAGAATAGTGATTGAGAGCAGCCCTGTGGAGAAGGACTTGGGGGATGAAAGACTTGGGTTGATGAAAAACTCAACATGAGCCGACAGTGTGCTCGTGCAGTCCAGAAAGCCAACAGAATCCTGGGCTGCATCAAAAGAAGCATGGCCAGCAAGCTGAGGCAGATGATTCCTTCTACTCTGTTCTCATGAGTCCCCACCTGAAATAATGTGTACAGTTCTGACACCCAACATAAGAAAGACATGGAACTGTTGGAGGAAGTCCAGAGGAGGGCTACAAAATTGGTAAAGGGGACTAGAGCTCCTCACCTACGAAAACAGGTTCAGAAAGCTGGGGCTGTTCAGTCTGGAGAAGAGAAGGTGTCATGGAGACTTCAGAGAAGCCTTTCAGTATCTGAAGGGGACCTACAAAGAAGCTGGAGAGGGGCTCATCATCAGGAAGTGTAGTGATACAACAAGGAGTAATGGGTTCAAATTGAAAGAGGGGAAATTTAGGCTGGATATAGGGAAGAAATTCTTTACTGTGAGGGCGGCGAGACACTGGAATAGTTTGCCCAAGGAAGTTGTGGATTACCCATCCCTTGAAGAGTTCAAGGCCAGGTTGGATGGGATACTGAGCAATCTGGTCTAGTGAGAGGTGCCCCTGCCCATGGGAGAGGGGTTGGAACTAGAGGATCTTTAAGGTCCTTTCCCACCCAAATCATTCTACAGTTCTATATAGGAGATAACACTGTGCAGGTATAACCACCCTGGAATATCCCAAACATGCCCAGCTTACTGCACACACAAAGACTGATCAGTGGGTCAGTTCATCACATCTGCTCTTTGTGATCTATGCAAAGACATAGCTACTTTTCTGTGAGCCCATAAGCTGAACTAAACCCTAGCAAAGAGGCAAAGATCCCCACCTAGGGCATCAGGCAGTAGGTAATCACAGAAGGGCAATAGTCAACACTGTTTGGGTTGACAGACCTGAATTCCTAGCTGGATATTTGAAGAAGCATTGTTTCAGCTATTACTCGAGTTACTATGCGACACGTTACTGAAACCAGAAATAGATAGGTTAAGCCTATGCTTAATCATACGAGGTGCTGAGCAATCTAGTCTTAAATGAGATGTGACTTAAACATTTTAGTGGCCTGTGTCTCTTTGTCTAAAAGGATTAAACCTTTCCTTAACACCACAGCTAAACATGTTCACAAAAGGCAAAGTTCACAGCAAGAGTTCTTTAATTAGAGAGCATATTAGCAAATAAGGCAAGCTTTTAATTGCAATTTCACAAACATCTAATAATATAAAGAGAGTATTACATACCAAATAATAGTGCTGCCATGATACTATTAATCATTATGTTCTTTTTTTTTTTTTTTTTTAAAGAGCAGCATTCAGTCTCAGATTAGTTATCTTAGTATCACAGAAATGGTAACTCATTCAACTCATGTCCTTATTTCATGGCTATGGAAGCACATCCATTTTACCAAAAAAGTGAAACATTAAATTCTTCCAGCATTTCTTTTTCTTTTTAAGTGTACAGTGGACTAAATTCTGACCTTAGTTACACCCATATAACTTTAGAATTGTATGGTTGAAATTAACAACAAAATAGGACCGACTTTGTGAGCCTGTTTCTGCATATGTTTAATTGAGCTAACCAAGCAGGACAAGGTTTTGTGTACAAAGGACTTTTGCATTGTTTTTATTGTAAAAACACTTTTTTTCTCATCTCCGCCTCACTTCTTAAAAAAAAAAAAAAAAAAAAAAAGATGAAGCAAGCAGGAACAATGCTAATTACATTTTGTATGCAGTAAGAATGGGCAGGAGGATAGAGAGGCATGGAAAACAGGCCCCTGCAGAAAATGTGTGGAGGATGAAAACAAAGTTCTCCTGAGATGGATAGAAGTTTCTGTTCCACAAGCTTTGAAAAGAATGGTTCAGATGTTGTGAACACAATGGATAGTAATGATGATTACTTTTGCCAATGCCTATGGTGATGTTATAAGCTAATTATATTAGTCATTTACGCAAAGGCAAGATGCCTTTGATAACTACTATTTGGAGCAACAATTCAGCATGTTGAGTCACTGTTAAGTCACTCCTAGAGACAGACTCCTATTCAACTTACACCCAAATGAGTCTTCAGCAACTTTGTTAACACAGCAGCTTTACTCTGCATTTAAACCTTTATACAAAAATCCAGTTTTGGCCATTTTCTGTATATGCATTTCTTTTTATTTTTCATAGACCAGTTTGACCCAATCACCTAATTCACACTTTGTGGGATTACATTAGTGCACATAATGTATCTGAAGATACCTGATGTCCATAAAAAATATTAGCCTCCATTTAGCTTTATCTATTTTGACATTTACTACCCTGGTTCTTTGGAGCCATTAGTTTCTCATTAAATGATAGGGAATACAGACATATTACTCAGTGGGGAACATAAGCACCAAAATACCATTTATATCAGTGAAAAAAAGTTCTCCTTTAAATCTTTCTTGAGAAATATAACTAAGCACCGGCTTTTCATGAAAACCTAAAAGTGTGCATTTTATTAGCAAACCAGAGTCATGCCCACAAATCTTATCAAATTCCCCCAGGGTATGAACAACTTTTCAGAGACAGGAAAAAGAAAAATTAAAGTTAATGCATAATGATTTTAAAGGACTACTCTCCAGGGTTTTCTAGATGTTTCTGTATCATTAGAGGAAGACACATGTGGCAACCAGTAACCTATTTTAATATTCCAAGTTACATTCTCTTCTTGTAGCTCAAGATTTGCTTGTTGAGAGAGAGATTGTGAGAACACTTCAGCCTCCAGTCTTTGGACCCATTGGTCAAAGACCCTTCTCAGTCTTCAGCCAAAATCATCAAGACTCAGAGGAGCTAATCAGCTGCTTTAATTTGTCTCCTAGCACAGATGCTTACCAAAGCCTCTGCCGGCAAAGCTCTATTACCCCCAGTGAAATCTTTCTGTTGAGAGGTGGAGGGCAGACAGGGCAGGAGACATCCACCAACTTTGGGCTGGCAAATAAATCTTCAGCACAGAAGTCAGTTTTCTTATGGTGGTAGGGCATAAAAGGGCCCTTACTCAAGACAGGACCTTTTCTCTAGGTCTATAAGACCACAGGTCTACAAGGCCATAATTATCACAAATGACTTCTAAATCCAACACAATTTATGGCTGCAATGGTAGTAAACTGAGATTTCTGAGTCCTCCCAAGTTACTGCAGTTTAAAAGTCAACAAGACAAATGGCAATCTTTGTGCCCATTTCAAGAGCTGCACACGCCACATATTAGTCTGGTTTTGACTGATCAGTCTTCCTAAGGCTAATGCTCCAGAGCCTGCCCAGCCGGGAGCTCAGAATTATCCCGTCCTCAGATTCACATAAGTAAAGCCTGACGTCTGCCCTCCAGGTCATCTGGGATTCTTTACATATGCATGAATCTGATTTCCCAATAACTGTACTATAGTTTTTAATTGCAGAAAAAATAAAATTACATCTGTGATGAATTTTCTTCTTCTTCAGTTTCTCTCCAGACCTTTGACACCTTAATCCATATTAACCCAAAGCTTTTAAACCTCGTGCATATGACTACTATTGTGACTAGAATCAAATCAAGTCTTTATTAATATCCACTGATTTCTTAAATGAGATATTGTGGGGAAGATCACAGCTGTCATCATTGTTAACAGGAAGCAGAAAGAGATTTTTAGAGAACTGCGTCTGGACTTCCCTAGACTCAAGTCACTTGAGGCTTGTATTGCTGCACATCAGGAAAGCCTCCAGTAAGAAGAAATAGTAATTCACATGGCAAGGATACAAGAAATAAAATTCAGAAGTCATTTTTGGTCTCTGCTCACTTTTATGAGTCAGTAATTTTTACAAGTTACCTTTATTGTATATTTCCACTTCATAAATCATTGAAATTGTTTTCAAGCACAAAATTGAAGGAGGCACTGCTAGGGATGCAGTTTCTACTAATCCTTGTATTAGCTAATTCCAAGCAACATGCAAGGCTCATCAGCAAGAAAATGCTTGTGTTTATATATATGTACAGTAAGTATATTAATTTTTACATCATAATTTATTTCAAATTTAGTAATTGTCAAGATCACTGACCATACAATATTCTACTTCACAAATCACTGTCCATTTTCCAGCATTCCAACCAGCTCTGGTGCTGCTGTTGCTTTTTTTTGTCTCAAGGGGTTAGTTCATTGTTTGATTCCTTTGAACTTTGCCTGATGCCAGGTGTTTAGAGGTGGATGAATAGCGACAATAGCATAACACACGTTTTGTGAAGAAATGACTTTTTGAAGGTCATTTCCAGGAGCTTGAGTTTGAAATGCTATCTGAGTGAATACGGATTACAGGAGAGGACTTGATTCTTGACCTATGGGCTCTTTGTGCTTGCTAATTTTGAAAGAAACTTTAAAGCCTCTCCTGGAGGATCTTTCTTATTTGTACTGTCTTTTATCTAAAAAAGCATCTGATGTAACTTTTGCTTCAGAGAAATCACTTTCTGAGTTTGAAAGTGGGAAGAAGATTCCTCTGTTGGATTGCTTTATTGCTGAGTCTTTGTGACTTCCTTAACTTTCAAACTCTAACTGTTCATATTTATAAATCTTGTCTGCTAGACAAGAGTGTTAGGAATTTTTTGAATAGCCATTATGCTGTGAAATCCTATCTGAAACTTGCCTAGATAAGAGTGGCACCCAGCTGTATAGCTGCAGTTTGAGATCCATAACATTCAAAATCCAGTCTTTTAAAATTTTGTCAAGGCTGTGGTAAATTACAAACTGTTTCCTTTACAAATACCATAGATCCAGTGTAAAATTTACTTCTTGCAATATGTTAGTATTTCTGTTGTTTGTGTCCTGTCAAATGGAATATAGAAATGGAAGAGAAAATTGAAAAATACAACAAAACATAAGACCACATATTTCATTTTCATCCTCCCAGTTTGGCAGTAGTCAAAGATAACATGCTAATTGGTACAAACATGGCATAATGAGAAATCACAAAGATTATCCATGTGATCCACTTCCTAATAGTTTACTAGGGCTTACTATTTTTGAGGTAAATTATTCTGAAAGTGTACAGAAACTCACGAAGGCCACATTTTTATGGGGTCTGAACAGAGAACTGCAAGTTAAGTTCAGCCTTGTCCAAGTGGAGTTCAGAGTACAATTTTTTGTTGATAAGGAAATGGACTACACAATTGTATTATCTTTTTTTCTGTCCTCCCAAATAACTTCTGAACTCGCTGTCCTATTTCAGTCCAACCTGAAATGTCAGAGATAACTTTGCTTCTATACAGTTCATGAGAATTCAAAAGTGGAAGGAGAGCGGTGTCTCTACTCAGAGGAGGCACAGTTTGGCTCTCTCACCCTCCGTTTGGCCCCCTCACCCTCTGTTTGGCCAACCATGAAGCATGCACCTTGCCCCACAGCTTCCCTGCACCTAGGGGATGATGTCACATGGGAAGAGAGAGAGATTAATTTAGCGCAGGGATTAAGAAACAAAAGCATTAGATCTCATTAGCTCTGCTGTTCTTGGAACAACAAACCCTCCTCCCCCCTGCCACCTCTACGACAGTCAGCTTTTCTTTCAATATATAATAATATTAATCCTTTACAGTTCTCAGCTCTATCTGGCAAGTCCTAAATTCTCTGATATAGAGGACCAGTTTGTGATTTTTTTTTCCCATTCTTGCTCACTTAAGTAGTCTCATTAACCCCACTATTCATGTAAGCCACCTGCTGTTTGCTTGAGCAAAGAATGCATAAAAGTGAGCAAGAGCTTTGGGAAAAGTAAAATTTCTACTTATGCAGTTCACACGCCCAATGCTGCATATATTGTTAACAATGGCACTACAAATGCTTCCCATAAAAGAACATTTGGGACCAGATTTGTAGTGCTTTAACTCAATAAGAGTCTGATTTCAACAGAATTTTGGATCAAAGCCATAAATAGCAAACTACTTATAGAACCCAGCCTTTTACAAAATGAGCGATTGCTAGTAGGTGTATCACCAACCTTCAGCATTTTAACACCACACCCTGACATATGCGATTATTCATTATTCTGTGGGAAAAAGACCTTTATATGTAAATCCTGGGAATACAACAGATTAAAATCAGGTAGAGTACTTAAACACATTTGTAATAATTAATAAAAAATTACAAACAGGTGAGAGAGGATAACTGCCTCTGAAACATTTATTCTACTAGTAATTTTATTACCATTGAATTCTTGCCAGCCAGGAAACACCTAGAGGCTCATGTTTCACACCCAGTATTGCAGAGGTGAAAAGGTAGAACATTCTGCCTTAACAAGTATGCAAAGAACAACTTCAAGCGGAAACAAGTTTAGCACCCAGCTCTTACTGGCTCAGCCACAGAAAAACTCTCCATAATAACTCGCTTAGTTGCACAGCTTCTGTGAAACTGCGAGTTTCTTCTTTGGCTCTTGGCTGCAGAGAGGCATGCGGTGTGCACGCACGCTCCCCAAATCAACTTGCCCTGTGAAGATTTCCACTAACTAGCTGCTTTTTCTGCCTGACTCCCTGCCAGATATATATAGATAGATAGATAGATAGATAGATAGATATAGACATATAGCTATAAAGCATATCACAAGTTTATATTTAAAAAGAGATAACTAAAGAGCAACATTATAATACTGCAGGATACAAACTTCCTCTTTTCTAAACTAGCAACAAAATGTTGTAGTGGAATGATTATTCATCTCTTAAAGAATAAATTCTTCTGTTGTAATACACTATACAACCCAGAGGCATAGTGATCTCTCCAGATGACAGTAATTCTCACTATCCTTATCAGAAATGACAGTTGTTCCTTTGAAGCAGATTGCCATGGGAATGCACTAGCTGAAAAGCCAGTTTTCTTCTGTCACGATAGGAACCTATCCCAACTCAGCATACACTAACATCTTCCTTCTGTGAAAGCAAATAGAATAAATCTTTTCCATTTCTCTTTGAGACTTGTACATCTGCTCATTATGTTTGAAGTTGACTGGAAACCTAGATACATAGAATAGAGCAGACAAAGTTGATCTAAACGAAGGCAGAGCTAATATATTTGCTTGGCTTCAGCCAGATTCCTTTTTCACCTGCAAATCTAGGGTCTTAGACATGCCTTTATTTAATATCCAGAACTATTCCTATTTAGGACATTCAAATAAGCAACTGTTAGGTATTTGTTCATTAATGATGGTACATGTACTTCTTCAGTACATGTTCTGTAATGGTGATAGGAAAAAATGTGTACCGATAAACTCTGAAAATGGCACTCAAAATAATTCTGTACTGTGTCTGACATTATCTCTGCCACAAGGAAGAATTGTGTTTGGTTTTTGCTTTTTAAATAGAAGGCCACAACATTGGCTTTAATGCAGATAAAAATATTGGCACCACTATTGACATTACTGCAGCTAGTACCACATAATCCTCCTGCCCAGAGTATTGGCACAGATGCAAGTAGATACACCTTGAAAGGAACTGGTTACAGACTGAAGTCAGTCCTATTTGGCCCAGGAAGAGCAAGGTTTAAAATAAGCACCCAGCAAAATGGCATTTTGAATGCCAGTCTGTATCATCTAGCTCTGCAAACTGCTCTTGTATTCTTTCCCTGGGCAAAATAAAAATGTGGAAAATGAACACGCTCTTGGGTATGATATATTCTCGTAATGTTCGTAGTCAAAGCACTGAAACTCAACACAGCTAACAGGGAGAAGGAAAGTCTTCCATTAAACCTATGGTAGCACGGGTAAAAAAAACACATGTTTTGGGCACACAAACCCCTTTTAAGATAGAAATAGAAGCTTTTCTTTTTTTTTTTTGCAATTGTCCCAGGCAGGCACAGGAAGCAATTCCATGCTGCTGAGGTGACCAGTAACACTACAAAGTGCACAGACCTGTAGTAATCCAAAGGCTCAGTCATTCTTCAGAAAGGTTTGATGAACACTATTACAAATCAACAACAGACATTAACTAAATTAATCTGTTCACAAATAATTCATAGATCAGGGAAAGACAAACCAGTAAGATGAATCTGTAAACTACGTACACATGGGTAGGAGAGAGAGAATCCATCTAGCTGCATGCGTATATTCATTACATCGCTCCAATTTATTTGTATCCGTAAGAAAGGAGGAGCCTTATTCCCTATAATCTTGCACATGATGAGATCATTTTCGTCTGTGCAAAGAGAACATGGGGTCTTACTCCATCAGAATCCTGCGCTCCCATTTAAGCATTTTACATCTACCACATACTGCTCTAACTGACCAGACATATTATCACCTCAGGCATATTGTCAGCCTGCATATGGAGCTAGCCAGGATTAGCTAAAAGATACAGATGAAATTATTTTTATAAATAGGAAATGCGTAGCAGGGGGGTGGGGAGAAAATGCTGGCTTATGATAATAAAGGCAGTTTAGTATTATATATATATATTTGGGGAGAATTTCTACTTTGTTATAATTTGTTAGCACTCTGGACACATCATTTTTCATCATGTACTTTGAATGAGAGAAAGATACACTTTATAAGAATCCTCCATGCTTATATTATAGCATCATTCTCTCTTAATAGCCTTCTGGCTATCCACATGCTTCATAGTAGAAATTATCTGCCAAAATCACTTAATGCTGAAGATGTCATGGGACTGCAAGAAAAAGTCCACATTATAGTTTATCTTCATTTCTTCTTCAATTTCTTTATTTTTCCATCAATCACTATAGTTGATTCCTTAATAGTGCCCTTGAGAATCCCTACCAAGAAAGCAGAAAGTCCACAGACTCTCTCTCAGTCAGATGTTTCAAGCATACTCTGAGGATCTTGTAAATCTTCTCTAATACAGAATGGATCATTCAGGTCTCAAACTGTTTAATATAATCCGTCCTCCAGTCAGCCTAAGGGACCACAACCCTCAGGGTTGCAGCCCTTCCCCTAATTTTCTGAGGTTTTGAAAATGTCAAGGCTAATATTAGACTCACATAGGGTTTTTTAAATAACTTGCTTGACCTTTGTGTTTGCAGATATTCTGACTGATGCAAATCAATTACAAGGAAAGTTTGTCACCTTTTTTTTTTTCCTTAGGATATTCATTGTCCTTCCTACTTCTACCAGAACCAAATTTTAAGACTTGTAAAAATCTATAGTTACTGCTGATCTGACCTTAAATCATTCTGCAGCTGCAGATTACCGGTAGCTACAGAAGCTACAAGTTCTCTCCTGGCTGCATGCCGGCAGAGGAAATTTCTTCTCTCATAACCTACAAGAATTGCCACAGTAATAGATCAGTAGTAAGAATAATACCCGACTCCTGGAAATGCTTTTTGTTAACTGCTTTCTGGGAGTTTTACAAAGGTGAGGAAATATTACTGCCATTTTTAAGGGGAAAACTCAAGCAATGCTATGTGCTCAAGGTCAGCCGGTAGGAGAAGGGCAGAGCTGGAAACACAGACTTGGTTTTATAAGGCCCCACATAGGACACTAACCTTATTAATATGAGTCCTTATTGTTCAGCAGATTAACCAATCAATCACATACTTTTTCCATTTTCAATTGTAGTACTGGCTCTGATACCTAGTCCCTCTAATAGCCTAGGTTAAGCCACAGAGAGGAATCATTTCGAATAGGCTAATGTCAAGGGGTTTTTATCCTCACATGCAATTTAGGTTTTCATAATTTGCTTCCTGAGTCTTATACTTGCAGAAGGATGCACATATTTATTAATCAACCTTTTTAGTTATGTAACTTACATTGAGAAGTCCTAATTGATATAATCTGTAGATTTGCACCCAAAAAAAGAACTTACGATGCAAACCCAAGTATTCCACCTTTCTGGATCTAAATATGCATACATAGAACTACCATTCAGAAGTACGACCTACAGTGATGCCAGATGATACATGGTAAGTCTCTAAAAAGCTATCTTATTTTAAATTGCCATTTCAATACCCTAAAATAGGAGCAAACATTCACAAACCACATTATGAATAATATAATTCAGCTAAATTTGCCAAGAGGTTGGAGGAATTATCTCATTGACCCAAGACCCAAATCTGGTCCTCTATTTGCTTATTCTGGCTGAAAACCAGTCAGTTACATCTACAAAGAATACAAATAAGATTTTCCAGCAGTTCACAATATTAAGGCCTGAGCAGGGTCTTTCAACATTTTTCAGTGTCATTTCCCGCGTCACACCACTGTGTTCTGACAGTGGACACTTGTGCACATGTGACGCAGCAGCTGAGATACCGACACAACACTGATCCTTAGGAAGTATGTCTGCAACATGATGTTATGAATTCCATAAAGGGCCACATGTGATTTTTCCATTTTCAGATGCCTTGCTACAATAGGCAGAAAGATAAGGGCTATTGGAAGACAACCTGTAATCCTTACCCAGCATTCCCTCTAAAAACATTATGTGAAGGTGATGAGACAATCTAAAAATTCTCTTAAAAGAGTACAACTTTTCTACTCAAAAATATAAGAACACCACTAACATTTTCTGAAATTCTCATCAGCTTTTCTCATTATTGTCCCTCTTCCACTGTCATTATTAAGCTTGTAAGCTAAGACTGTTTTTCATCAACAGCATATCTAACATGGCAATTACTACAGTTTTACCAGATATTAGATAAGGCTTGGATCTTTCTTTACATTTCTTGGTTCTGAATGAAGGAACTGATGGACAAGTTGTAGGAATCTTTGCAGCTATTTTGTCTTAATGAACATACCTTGGGACACATGCTTTTCAATTGTTATTTCCCCTTCATTTCCTATTCTTAATATTTGCAGTGGAGTTACCTCAGAAATAGCAGGTAACCTCCCAAAACTTCAAATATAGTTTATCTCTTTTATAAGAAAGGTTGTTAGTACAAACACAGAAATAAACACCTATGTGAAAAGCACAGAACCTGAAAGGTTCTTCAGAAGGAGAAGATTTTGCAAGTCTTCCTAATTTTATTACACTACAGCCAAAGTTACCATGCCATCATTCTGCAAAGGTGTTACACCTCGCGAGAGTGTCATGGAGAACTGTGAAGTTCCTCATACAGTATAGTGCCATTACAGAAACACCTGTGTTAAAAATAACTTCAAGCTTCTCTACTCTGAAGTATTCCTTAACCATTAAAATGCTTTCTTTCTTACCTGATGCTTTAATACTTGTTATGTTCCAGACCAGTTGCGACAGCAAAAGCATAATCTTTTTTCTCCTGTTCTTCTGACAAAGTATAATACTCCTCTTTAGTGACAAATAATTGCAGTTACAGCTGTAATAAACACACATAGAAGTGTGGTAAGTGGGAATGAAAAAATCCAGAATGCAACATCTATTCATTTTGTGTTTGCTTCCTTGCCCTCACATTAGGTGTGACTGCCATGACCTTCTCCCACAAGTGGCACTGTGTTGATCTGTAGCAGTAAGGCCACTGTCCAGGGGGAGCTCACTCTGCTGCATGGCACCCACTTCCACTCCGGTGTCCTCAGTGTCCTACAACACTGCTGGGGTGGAACAATAAGCCCAGTCTAAATCCTGGCATGCACATGAATTGCTTCTAAAGAGGGGAGTAAAGTGTTGCCCAAGAGGAGTGAGGAAGAGTGTGACTGAATTGAGCTGAATAAACTTAAAAATATCTGACCATCAAATAGTCCTTGGTGATCAGAATAGACCCACTCTATCTGCTACAGCTTACGCAGGAGAACAAAAGAACAGGATTCTCCTTGCAATGGTCCTCAAGAGAGTTTCCTCTTCTAGGAGGGAATGGTCAACCAGCAAAACTCATAAATCTGTCTTTTACATAGAGTTCTTCACCCAACACAGTATGGCAGACATTTCAGAGGTAAAAGAAGTGCAGTGTTGAAAAAGGGTGAAGTCCTTCCAACTATTCACAGCTATAAAATTCAGTGAGTTTGGGTCAACTAAGGCAGCAGGGTGGGGCATCTTGAGAAGCACAAAGCTTTTCACTTTTCACCCTTGTCCTGGTGGATGTTAACCCAGATTAGAGCCTGCCCTACAAAAGGTTTTCTTTGTGTATAATACATCATTTATGTGTAGAATCAATAACAGACCAAAGAAAAACTACCAACAGTCTCCTTCCTAGGAATAGCACATTCTTGATTCTCATTCACTACTTTATCCGCCAGCTGTTTTAACTGATTAGTCAAAGGCACACTCCTTGTTGACATAAAATGTGTGGCAAAAACAAATGTATAAATGAATAATTATTTCCAACACTTTCAATGAGATTAAGTGCTTATTGGATTAGGAAAATAACAGGATTTAATGGGGTCATTTATGCTGCATCTCTAGTATAAAAATATACAGTGCATGCCTACGTATCAGATCTCTATAGTCCATGTAGCTATAACCTTTTAAATATTTTATCTGTCGGGTACTAATACATTTCTGGTCTTATCCTTTTTAATACATTACAGGTAAGTGTCCTTGGGCATCTCTGTAGTGAACACGTGACACAGCTGTTATTGCTATTAGTGAACAAGCACTTTTCAGCATGAGCTACTTTCAGTTTCCTATAACTCTCCTAGATCTGGGGATCTGCCTTTTAAGTCATACAATACACAAAATGCCTCTCGCTCCATATGTTGCTGGAGCCACCACAAGCTTTGCCAGTCTTCATTGTAGTGTCTCTACAGCTTCCTGGAGAAAATAAAGGAACAGGAAAAGATTATTTGGTGAACCCATATCTGTACCACTGTATTGGTGGTGTTTGGCAAGGTTTGGGTAGTAGGAGGGTTGTAGGGGTGACCTCTGTGAGAAGAGGCGGGATCTGCCCCATGCTGGACACAGCCAGCTCCAGCGAGTTCACTACCAGACACACCACAGGACACAGCTAAGCCCACTGGAGAGTTTGGAGTGTCTCTGTGAAAACATACTTAGGAAAGTGTAGAAAACACTGGACAGCCAGTGGGGGAAGGAAGGGGGCGGAGAAACAACAAAGGAAACACCAAGGTCAGAGGAGAAGAGTTACTTCAGGTACCAGCGTTGATATTCCCCAGCAAGCCTGAGGAGAGGACCACACTAGAGCAGACAGATATTCTTGAGGGAACTGCGGCCCAGGAAGAGCCCACACTGGAACAGGTTTCTTGCTGAAGGATTGCAGCCCATGGAGAAGACCCACACTGGAGCAGGTGAAAAGTGTGAGGAGGAAGGAGGAGCAAAGAGAAGCTGTTACATACAGGCCATAACCTACAGTCCCCATCCATTCTGCAACACTCAGCAGGGCAGGGAGAGAAGCTAGGACTAAACAAATGAAGTTGAGCCTGGGAAAGGGGGAAGGAGAGATGGTGTTTTAATGTTTGTGTTCTTGTTTCTCACTACCCAAATCTATTTAAACTGGCAATAAATTAAATTCATTTTCCAAGTTCAGCCTGTTTTGCCAGTGATGGTAATTGGTAAGTGATCCCCCTTGTCCTTAGCTTGACCCACAAGCTCTCTAATTCATGTTTTTTTCTTATTTTCTCGATCTTCCTGCTGAGGAGGGGGAGTGCAGCTGGGTAAGCATTTGGCTGATAGCCAAGATTACACATCACACCATTTGCAAGTTCTAGATTAACTTTCAGATACTGTGATCCACAGGTGGCTTTGTGGTATAGCAGGTATCTCTGTTTTCCGAGCTGATTCCAAAAAGAATGATCCTAAGTATTTGTTCCTTACTTTTAAGATCAGTATGGACATCTGAACGCTGGAAAATAAGTTTCTTTTTTTTTTCAGTTTAGATTACACAGCAACAAACTGCCTGAAGCCACCTTGATCTGCAGTTGATCAGGAGACTCAAAAGCTAGATGGTGCTGGAAATTATAGGAGGATTAGGATAAAAAGAGGTGTTGACAAAAAAAGTCTGTCCGAATCCCGAAGAACACTCAAAAGCATAGAAGGACTCGAGAGAGGGAACAGTGATAGGTGTTTCCCTATTTTGAACAGCTCTTCCTTTCAACTTGTCGAAACTGAAGGAAATTTGGTTTACATGCCATCTGCACTCTGCCTTCTGTAGGCTTAATCTGCTACGTGTCCTTTAAAAATGTGTACCTGGCAGCTTAAATTCCTACAAAATAAGCAATACTATTGGCTGTAGGACCCTACTTACAAGTGACAGAAAACCAGCCTTTTTGCCAGGTTAAATTAAAGAGTCAGTAACTAAAGTTTTGTGATTGTTGATCCTTCCATTCACAGGACAGTTGGACAAAATGAAAAATATTGAGCAAATCTACATTTTTTAGCAACCTTTTTAACTGCATAAAACATTTAACTTAATCTGAAGCAGAAAATTCATTATTATTTTAAGTTTATTTATTTTTTAAAAATACATTTCAAGGAAAATTAAACATGTATAGTTTTATATGATATTTTCAGACCAAACAATGAAACTATTTATTTTAAAGGATTGCAATGACAAATAAAAATATGTCTTCCAATTTATTTTTCCGAGTTTAAGGAAAACTAATTTTTGGTTGGTTGGTTCCAACAAGTAACTTAATAAAATTCAATCAAATTCTCCAGTTATTTGGTACTGCTGAACCTGCCTCTTTCATGTATATGAGAAGTACATACACTGTATCAGATGGAAATTACTGACAGACTCTACCTGGAGCCAGACACACTCCACCTGGAGTGTTAAAGCTCTGGAGCTGCCACAAGGGAGAAATCTGGGCAACGCTGAGGGATGGATCAGTGCTTCTTATTGATCCCAGTAAAGTTGCTTAGGTCCTTGAATACCAGACAAATCTATAAAGCATATAACAAAACTAAATAAACAAAAGAAATATGCCTTTTGATGTCCTTTTGTTTAGATAAAGCTTCCAACAAAGTAAAAAAAGGCTGTACCTTATCTCCTTGGAAAGTGAATGTATAATTTCATTAATATTTCCCACATTTTTTAGGCTTTGTGAACAAAGCCTGACCAAAACAGGCAGACAGAACAGATAAACAGTTAAACAGATCACCCTAAATCTGTATTCAACAAACACAAATCAATATATTTTCACCAAAACCATATTCCCCTCTTATTGCTAGAGACAATAAACCTCTCACATTTGAACTTTTAAAGACTGGACCCTGCTCAGAAGCATACACTTTGCCTTAAGAAAAGGGAAGATTGACTCTCATTCTGAGAGGTATCTAAATACCTCACTTTGGGTTCCTAGAAAATTCCTGTCTCTAAGATGTTTAATAAATATCATGTTCACACTGTTAGACTGACCCAAGAGTTGGTCTACAAGAGGTACCCAACTCTCATTTGTCAGCCTGGCTTTTTCTCAGAGAGAATGGGAGTAGTTTGGGGAACAGAAAGGCGTGGCTGACTCAGACCTGGTGATGGCTGCATTACTGCAAAGAAATGAGGGTAAACAAGGAGGAAAGAAGGATGCACGTCCCTGCCCATATACAACCTCTAAAAGCTGCTGTCATATTTGAGGGAGGGAGGAAATCAGGCAGCAACACCTCTAACACCTCACAGAATGGGTGGAGGAGGAAAGAGGTGCCAGAGGTGGATCTGCATCCATGTTTCAGCAAAGAAGACAGGAAGAGCAACCTTGCCACAGCCTGTTTTATGCGTGACAGGGCAGGAGGGAAGATGGAAAAGAAGAATACAGGCCATCTGCTTACCCAGCACCCAGAAATCCAGCAGAAATACTAACTTACAAGGTGGGAATCCTGAAGTGGGATGCTCCCCTGAAGGTGTCAAAGCTGGAACACGCTGAACCAGGACAAGAGCTTCTTTGGGCCTACTTCTCTTCTTATCCCCTGCGGCGTGGGATATGCTTGCATTGACTGTAGGCAGTGCTGAACCCCACACCTCATCTATGCTTGCAGCAACCGTGACTGAATCAAGCCCAGCTGCTTCTGAAACTTTTCTGCCTTTTCTTACCCAAACACATTTTGTGGAAGGCCAATATCTTTTTCCTTTGTGACTTCGCTAGTTAAATTGGTGTTTATCACATAAGATCATGTAGCCAAAGTCAATGGCGTTATTTTCCTCACTTTCATGCACTTTTCCTATATAAAGTGATATGAGGTATTCTGGCTATCAGTACATACTACAAAGCTAGATGAAGTTCACAATCAGTTTTCCATAGGAAACTGTTCCAGTTACGGAAACTGGTCTCTGACTGGTGGAAGGCAAAATTGCTGTCAAGACAGGGCCTATCAACCAAGTGGAGCCACCAAGTCTCCAAAGCCATGGAGCCATGCAGGATCTCCCATGTCCATGATGTGAAACACTTTCCTCTCCATGAGACACTCCCACTGATAAACACCCAATTCAGATTTTGGACGAAGCCAGTCCTATGATCTTCAGTGAGTTTTTCTGAGACCAAATAGATTCCATTGCTGCTGGGCTTTTTTCTTTTTTTCTGTAAGAATGATATCTTGGACTTTTTGTACTTGCTCACTCTGAAACAAATATAGATATGCACATGTTCTCACCCTGTTCATCCCCAAAAATCTGACCACATCCACCTTGACACTGACTGAACAACCTGACTGAATTTCCCCCATTTCAGCATCAAATCAGAAGGGGAATAGCTTATCCAATACTTTGTTCCATATCATCATACTGGACAGTACCAAGGTCCCATCATTATAATTTGGTTTTGAGGATAAAATCACTGTTATCTAAAAGGAGGCAATGTGTATTCAGTGGTGTGCAAACAACGGTTCAAATACTCTGGTAACAAACAGGTCTGTAACTTAGTCCAAATACATCACAGTTGTGATTTCTGCAACTGAACTACAGTAAGATATTTCATAAACCCCTCTTATATATCCAAAGTTTAATGCATAATGTTGTATGCTGTTTCAGTACACACATTTAAAAACCAATGCATTAAAACAACTTAAGGGGCTTATGTTCACATTTAACCCTATTCACACATGCATTTGCTGTGCAAATCTAGGTGTCACAACTTTTATGAAAATCTGAGGTAAAATCACTGTATGTTATTCTATTTATGTACTCACCAAACGCAGATGTTCACATACACTCACTCTTAACTACATCAGTGACCAAAGCTGAAAGATAAAACTGATTTTCATGTTGTCTGTGCCTCTGTCACAGTTGCAAATCTAAGACTTGAGAACACCTTCCCAGCTTGCAGCTGTTTTATACACGAGGATTCATGAACTCAGCACAGAATTTCTACTTTTCTACTTTCTTTTTGTTCCAATAAATACAAGCAAACAAACAAACCATGTATGACTCAAAATAATTTGAACTTTTACTTCTTCATCTTTACTCTTTTCCTATTTGAAGACCTAACATATTTTCCTAGCTCTTTTCCTGCGATCCTCTTTACTGAGCTACTCACATCTGTCCTTTCCCAAATGTTTTCTATGTTTTCAATCAGATCATTCATGTGGAGACACAGATGTGATCACATACCACATTCCTTATAAGTGATTTTTGAAGACATCACCATCACCCATACAACAGTGTCTCCCTTGTCCACATCTCCTCTGAGATCACTACAGATGGGCCCAGACTCAGGCTTCCTTTGAACACCTCCCTCTTTGCACAATTCATTCTTGTTTTCAAAAGTGCTCTCTTCCTTCTCTGGATAGATTTATAGTAAACCATGTATATTTGGTAACCAAAATTCACAAGTATAATTCAAGTATCCAGGCTTGCAACAGCTAATCTCAAGCAAGTTGATTTAGATCAGAACAGCCTCTCTGCTGAAAAGATGTCACACCATTACTTCGTTTCTTTCACTGGATTCCCGCTGAAGACAAGGTAATATTCAAGATTTTAGCCTGCATTTTCAAAGGTACACATATAATTAGCCTGAATTATGCGTGGGATTTCTTTGTCCTCTGCAATCATGACACATTACATCACCTACTTTCCAGATGTGAACAAAGTGTTTCTCCCAGTGCAGAAACGTGTTAGTGCAGGAGACAGGATTTGGCCAGCAGCTGTTGTGCATAATTAGAAAGGAATTCACTTCTGGTATGCACAGGAGGACCACAGAGTCATTACCTCAAACACAACGTATATCCCACCACATATCCCACAACACAGATTTCACCACATATCCCTAAAGCAACATTTCACAACAAAACAGCCTGAAACCAAAGCAAGCCAGATGGATGGACAAATAGATATATTTACAAGTGTAAGTGACAGACTATTCACAAAAGATAAAGCTTTAACAAATATACCCAAAACTAAGGTTTAAATTGCTTAAAACACTGGCCCAATGTGTTTATCATGCATATACTTTGTCATGCAAATAGTGTCCACACTGCTCACACACGGGCAGGTACCTACAGGCCAACCACAGGTTAAACACTTCAGTGTCACACTGAAGGAATCCCCATCCCACTGTGCTCATTGAAAGCGTTTATTCATACACTGAATACTTCTGTGACTGAGAGCAGGTGGGATCTGGCCGTGGACTTTTACAGTTTGAACAGCTTGCTTAAAACCTCTTACGCAGGTTTTAACTTCTGTCTTAATTCCCGGTTCCATCTTCTTTTTTCGTGAGCTTGAACATAAGAGCAAAAAAAATTATGGGTCAGTCAGTAAGAGTATGTTTCTTCATAACCAGGAGCTCAGATTTCAGACACAGGCTCTGCTTTAACTTTTTTATAGCTTGAAGAAATTTACATTAAGTGATAAGTGATGCCATAGTGCTGAAGGACATAAATGTCAGTATGTGATGTATGGTTTATATAGTTGCAGACCCAAAAAAGAACTGTAGTAAGGAAACTGGAATGATTATTTTTCCAGTACCTGGGAAAATCTTCGAGCCCCGTTAATCTCAGCAGGTACAGCACATGCTCTGCACTTTTCTGATTTTCTGAAAACAACTGAAAAGTTGTAAGGACAGAGCCAAAACCTGAGTGGTCTCCTCTTTCAGATATGGAAAGATTTACTCTCAGTGTTTGTGAACAAACTATCTTGGATACTTTTCTACCTTCAAGAAATGTTCAAAGCAATCTGTAAAGATGTATAAATGCCTCACTCTCATTAGCTGTAGGATTCTGTAGAATCTCTATACCTTTGGAGGTTGGAAGACATTTGTGTTTTTCCAGATAAACCCACCACAACCAAATTGGCATGGGATCAGAGCTGGAGGTTCAGAAATCATCAGCAAAATGGGGGTTTGTTTTTCATGCTGGGCTGTACTACCTTTATGGTATCATGTCCACCATAAGTTGGTCTCTTCAGCTCTTTCAAGTCCTTACCATGGCAATCCCCAGCTCCAGCCTCTCAGAGAGTTGTTTTTGTGACCCACAAGAGACGAAAACAGCATGTTGATCATGTGTCCCTCCACCTCCATGGGAAGGGATGAACCTAAATAGAAAGACATATCGTCCATATGGTTTGTACTGGAGATAAGACTTTAAATTATGACTGAGGCACTCTCACAAGTGCTTCCAGCTTTAGCCTTCCACACTCACAGTTGCCTGGGAGCCCGTTGTCCTTTCATATCATCTCAGACAAAATACACCAACATAAAACTTTTCTGTCCTGAACCACGTTACAATTTCTCTAAACAATGATTTTGTCAAACTTAATCTAAAAAAAATTATCTTCTACTTTAATGTGTATCCACTACCTTCCTCAGTGTTGCATCCAAAGCAAGGACATGTTGCAGAGTGGGTTTTGAAGACCATTTGCTAACTTCTAAGTTAAATTAGCACTTTAATACAACCAAAGTAGCTATGTAACAGCGAAAACCCTGCATATGTGCACGGAAGGTAAGGCTCTTAAGAGAAAATAAAAAAAAAAAATCCCCTAAATACTACCAGTATGCAAAATGGTATGAAACTATAATAAAACCACCGTTACCTAAGGGATTATGACATTAATATGACTGATTTAAGAAAGAAAACTGATACAAATGCGTATCGATAAGATGTTTAAGCTCTTGGAAATCAGTTCAATCAACAGAGTGGGTAAAACAGCATAAAACAAAGTGTTACCCCTTCAAATGCACAGATAGGCAGATCCTGATAATGGAACTGTTCTCTGGCCCACAATTTCTTGCCATATTCTATACCTCAGGGTTGCTTGAGCAAAGTGAACTGATACAGTGGGAATAGGAATGCTTCATCTCAAAGGCAGCTGTATTTTTAAATATATTTTTTAGCACTTCGTGATGTATTTGCCTGTGTCAGGAGACTTAAATATTTAAACAGGGTGACAAAGTTCATTTCAAATTCAATGACAGTCAAACCCCCTGACATCCCCCTTTTGTAATGTGAGCAGAATTTTCTTCGAAGAAATAGCCCACCTCAAAGGAGTGGGGACAGGAAAAAAAAAAAAAAGAAAAAAAAAAACCAACAAAAACCACCAAAACTTCTGTTCCAACTTTTAAAGCCCTGGAAGTCTTTGCAACGTCTCTCTCACCTTTACCTACCGACTCACCCCCACCCATCTCCCACCGACAGGCTTTCATTTTTCAGATGAGCTGCAAGCACCCTCACCGTGGGAACCGGCTGCCCACCGGCGCAGGTGAGGGAAGGACGGCAGCCACGAGTGCCGTCCCAGGGGCCGGGCGCTTGCCAGCCTCACCTCAGCCCTAAATCCTCCCCGGGCAGCTCAGCCCGCCTGCTTCTTTCCCAAGCGCAGCTCTCAGGCCTGCCGGAGGGGCGTGCCTGTCCTGCGGCAGACCCGGCGATGAGCGAGCGCCTGAAAATGCGACAGGACGAGAAACGCCGAGCTGTCTCTCCCGCCCGGCGCGGCCCCCGGGGCTCCCGCGGGCGCCGGGTGACCCCGCGCGGAGCCATCTCGTGGCCCGCCGTGGGAACGGCAGGCGGCGGCCCCCGCGCCCCCCTCCTTCCCGGCGGGAGCGGCGATCCGTGCCCGACTGGGCTTTGCTCCGCCCGAGCCCATCCCGGTACCCGCTCGGTGCTCCCCGCCGCACGTGAACACAGAGCATCCCGAGCCGGAAAGGACCCACAGCGATCAGCGACTCCAGTTCCTGGCACGGAACAGGCCATCCCCAAAAATCACACCACGTGCCTGAGAGCGTTGTTCAAACACTTCTGTGGTTCTGTTCCCCGTGGTTCTGGCAAGAGCAGCGCTGGTGGGAGTCCGCACTGGGTGCTGTGGCTGGGACACCGAGGGGCAGGCAGAGCGGAGTGGCAGAAGGAGCTTCTTCTGGGGTGGGAAAAGGTAATGGTTGTCCTCAGGTGAAATTCTTGGCTCGTGTTAGGGCACTGTCACTACCCGCCTGAGAGCACAGGCAGGACAGTTCGCTCACAAGCCCCATTCTTGAACTATCCCTTTCTGCTGCTGGGTGGGGGCAGGTGGGAAGGAAGGATCAAGTTAGAAAAGACCAATCTGAAGAAAAGAAAGTAAATTTTTTAAGTGAAATATGCCTTATGCTGAACAGTACAAGGGTATAAAAAAGGACTACCATGTGTTTTGCATAGAGAGTTAGTAGCAACTACAGTGACAAATTAACAAATCATAGAATCACCAAGGCTGGAAGAGACCTTTAGGATCATCCAGTCTAACCATCAACCCAGCAGTACCACTGTAAACCCTAAACCACTAAACCACATCACCCAGCACCAGATCCAGATGCCTCTTAAACACCTCCAGGGATAGTGACTCCACCACCTCCCTGGACAACCCATTCCAATGCCTGGCCACCATAACAGTGACAATTTTTTTTCTAATACCTAATCTAAATCTCTCCTATCTCAGCTTAAGGCCTTGCCTCTGGTCCTGTCACTGCAGGCAGAGTAGAAGAGACCAGTCCCCACCTCACTCCAACCTTCCTTCAGGCAGCTGTAGCAAGTGATGAGGTCACCTCTGAGCCTTTTCTTCTCCAGGTTAAAAAACCCCAGCTCCCTCAGCGGTTCCTCATAGGACATGTTGACCTTTCACTAGCCTTGCCGCCCTTCTCTGGACGCGCTCCAGCACCTCAAATGTCCTTTTCAAAGTGAGGCACCCAAAACTGAATGATGTACAAATAACACCTCAAGAATGGCTCAGTCAAAAAAGGGTTAATTTGCTAGAAGGGCCTGACTGTTTGTTTGGGGTTTTTTGGCATCTGGGGTTTTTGTGTGTGTGGTTGGCTGTGGGGTTTTTTTTTAAACCAGTAACAAGCAGTGGGCATGTGGAGGGGCTGCAATGAATGGAGCAAGAAGAGCAGCACCTGGAGCTCCCTCCACTCTTGCCATGTCTCCTCACAGCAAGGCCAGCATGCAAACACCTGAACAGCCCATGCAAAGGAAAGAGAAATCAACCTGCTCCCAAGCACACCAGGGTACTTGCAGCCCCATTCCCTACATTGTGAATCAAAAGGCATAAGGAAATGGGAAATGGGAAAATCCTGCTTCATGCTCTTCCAGAGCACTGAAGGCCAGGACCCCGTCAGACCTGTTTTTCAAGCACGGGGGTATAAACGATGGCTCCCTACACACTGCAGGGCTAATACAAGAGCCCCCCAAAACCCATATCTTCAAAAGGGAGCAAGATGGAAGAAGCTGATTACCCACACTATTTTTACGTTTATGTCCACCTTGGCTTCTTCTTCTCCTTAGATCCTTCCTTCCCTTATCAGCCAAAATGGACACGGTCTTCCACACAGTGAACAAGATTTTATGTCTAGTGGGAAATGAAATGGTCAGTGCCTCCTTGCCATACAGCCATGCCACCGGCCTTGGGAGTGAGGGGGCGGCAGAAGCCTCCTACCAGGAACTTCAGCTTCCCAGGCAGTCAGGGAGAAGTCAAAGAAATCAAGTTTCTCTTCCCCCTCCACTTCCAACTTGCCCTATGCAATAGCCAGTGTGGCTAAACAAGAACAACAGGATCTTGTTATTCCAACATACTACTCTAGAAACAAAGTGGGTCTGACATATTCCTGCCTCTGTATCAGTCTCTGCCCTTCTATCATGCTTGTGCAAGTGTTTGTGGAGCTGCTTAGTAAAGCAGTAACTGAAGCAGCCCAGCCTGAAGAAATGCTTTGAAAACTAAAAAAGAGTGATTGTCCCCAAAACATTTGTATCCATTGCATTTCCTCATGGAGCTGTTGCAATAAGCAGAAAAACACAACTCTTCAGCCAGCTTTCCAAGACAAAGTGTCTGCTAGTCTCCACCATTGTTGAACCATCAGTCACAGCAGATAGGAAAAATCTTCCTATAATTTCTGTGTGTGATAGAGAGACATGGATTTCAAGTTCCTGCTTGGTAATTCTGAGGGAGTCCTGGAAGCCCCATGGGGCCTTAGCCTGCCACCTGCAAAATCAGCTTCCCTGCCTGAGACAGTAAGTGAGCAAAAAAAGACTGGAATACTCTGACACAGTCAAATGGAGCCCATAAAAGACCTGCAGCTGGAAGGTCCCTGCCACCCTCAGACGAGGGGTTCTGTGAGATTTCTAGCTCTGAGGGATCGACCACCCATACTCGGCCAGCAAGCTGGCACAGACCACCTATATCAGTGCTGCACTGTGCTCTTCCAAGAGCTTTTCCTCACTGCCCTGGGTCATGTCTTTCTCACAAAGATTTTACAGGGATGGCATAACTATACATCCTCCCATATGCATGGTTAAGAATTAGAGCTTTCCTAATCCTGAGTAATTGTTAACATGAGAGCAATTAGGCAGAAAGATCAAATAGCTTGTTATTAAAACACCAATGACGAACATAAAAAGCTACCAATTGGCATAAAAAAATCTTGATTCCAGAATACTAAACCCCATAACTTATGGAGTGTTTACTTTATATTATATGATTTATGTGCTATGGTATGTATTATTCAAATTCCACCTGTCCTGTGCTATATGGGAACAGTATAATTCATCATGTAGGTCTCCAGGTAAAGGAGAAGTGACACCTTGTGTGGCCGTGTTGCCTAATCCCACACTTTTATGGTCAGACTTTAGAATATTATTTTAAGTTCAGCTAAAACATTAATTGGAGATTCTGATTTACAGCTAATGTTTTTTTCATCATTGAACTGATAAAGCAAGCTATAATGAGAACTTTCTGGATGATAGATGTCATTCTCCTGAGTGGTGCTATTAGCACTTGTCCAGTTTCAGGAATATTTATTAAAGAAAAAAAAGACACACATATGGCTTGGTGTAATTATGTAGCCCTTCAGAGTAAAAAAACTGTTTGAAAGAACACAGCTTCCTAAAGCTATGTTTATCATCTTTTAATTTCTATTACTTTTTCCAAGTCTGTCAGCTTTACATGTAATTTTACATTTCGTCAAATGAAGTTGATAACACTAATTTCACAGAAATAAAGGCCAACATTCATAAACTACAATAACAAGCCAACACATGCCTGTGTCTGTGAATGGGAAGGGGGATAAGAAAAAGGCCTTGTTTTGGTAGGCAAACAAATTTCAGTTTGCATTTCACAAGGGATTATCATTAGTCTTGAGCAAACTCAGTGTCTGTGAACATCTTACATTATTCTCATGGTCCACGGGTTTTGCAGAGGTGTCTTGACTTTGCAGACATTTCTTTGATGTAATTTAAACCTTTTTTTTCCCCCATGTAAAAATTAGAAAAAAAAATTAGAAAAAACCACACAGCTACCTAATGCGCCAAATATTTCTTTGGATCATGAGTAGAAGGTATTACTAGTATTCCTTTTGGATCCTCCGTCCATACTATCTAATTCATTCTTCACATTGTATTCATTTTTTTTTTTCCCGTGCTGCTTTCTTCTCCTCTACTTCCCTTATATTATCATTAGGTATTATTCTATGTGATCATCTTCTGAAAAGAACAAGAAGCTAACAATATTTCATGATTAGAAGTGGTCTTTGAGTGGGCTTGTAATGAGGTAAAATGAGTTCACCCATCTCTGTTTTTTTTGTATACAATATTCTCCTAATAGTGAGAAATACCTTGAGAGAATCCCTTAATTAAAACATTCAAGAAACTAAGATCCTGTAGTATCTGGCTTTATAGATTTACATAGTACTGTATCTTAAAAAGTGGTCTGGTTGAATTCAGTAGTAAATTGGTGTGATCTATAATTTCTTTAGCCCAAAAGTATTTTACATGGTCTTGGCTTTTTTTTTTCTTTTTTTTTTTCTTGTTTTTTTTTTCTTTTTTTTAGTGTACTTAAACACCTTCAGAGTTACTTAATTACCCAGAATAATTTTGATACACAATCATTTACTAATGTGTGAGCTACATTCTTGTCCATTTACATGAATCCTTCTCCCCTTAGTCTATTTTACTGTAAAAAAACTTGACAAGGTTAGGGTATGATTCATAGGATGTGCTGTTGTTGCACTAATGAACTCCTTGTGAATAGTGCAAATATCAAAGAATTGTTTCTCTGCTGAAGGAATCAAAATTACAATTTCTTTCCCTTGCAAGCAGCTGTGAGGTTTGCAGCTCTTTTCATAACATGTTTTTTTTAAGTGAAGAAATGCAAAAAACTACTGACAGAAAGTTACTTTCCCATTGAAAGTTACTAGCTTGCCTGTGGGCAGAGAGATTTTAATTTAATAAAAAAGTCCAGAAGAAAAAGAGATGTTGTAAATAAACAAACCGAACCTAATATTTCATTGTAATATCCATGACCCTAATCGTAGGTGATATAAAATCAAGCCAGAAACACAAGACTGCCAATTTGTATACCAGCCACTGTTTATAAAAGCAAAAAGAAAGTTAGCACACTGAGAAAGGAATACTACATCTTTGGTGTCAGCCTTTCTCTGCACTTTTCTGTAGCTATTACAGTTGCTCCAAAAAGGTGTGACAGACAAAGAGAAATGGGAGAGCACCTGAAGTAAGTAGTGCATTTGCTTGAAAGGCAGCATCTGGGCTGGGGTCAAATGAGTTCGTTGATGGTACTTCTTGGAATGACTTATTCTTGGTGGTGTACTTTGATTAACTCTTCAAAAAAAATGGAGTTCAGATGTTATGAGGCAGGAACTGACAGTCATTCTGCAATAGCGTGGAAGTTTATAGTTTACTCAGCAAAAGCTTGCAGGCTGGTGTATTTTAGAATTGTTGGTCACCTCAGTACTTGAGAACCCATTCTTTTGGATTCTCTCAGTTCTCCGGAACAGAAGTTAATTGCACAGTTTCAGAGTTTGAATTTCACTTATTATTTGTCATATTCATAGAATCACGATTTAAACAAGGTCTCCACTGTGCAATTGAGAACAGTCATGAATTCACAACAGTCTGTCTCTGACCCAGCAAACTTACCTTGTTCTGAGCACTACCAATGTAAACCATGCACTGATAAATTCAAGGAATAGGGTTTTTTTCTTGACAAACTGACACAACTGGTCCAAAGTCTTCTGATGCCAAGGGAAAACCCTCACTGACCTCAGTAGACTAGGGATCAAGCTGTAGTTTTAGACATGCCAGAACAAAAGAGGGCAATGAAAAACAAGAATGGTCATTAGTCCTGCAACCTTAATATAGCATATTAAACTTCTATAGAGCATGGTGCAAAATCATTTTAAACCATATTTTTACACATATGTGTTCAGGATCAAATTTCAATTACAGTTGCTGAAGAACTGAAATCACTGGAAAAGACACATGGCATAATCTTAGTCTGCAAGCAATCAAAAAGCTGCCTGCAACAGCATGCATCAGAGAAGAGGTTTTTGGTGTTATGAGGAAGAGAAGTGAGAGACTGTTGGTAACAGCTCAGTCCCAGTCTGGCCTTACCATGTCCAGACTGCACCTATAGCCTCATCTCTACCTGTCTCCTATATTACTTGGGTTGGACATGCATTTGAGGGTGTTTAACTCACATTCCCAAAAGTCTGCTCTGTGCATTGAGGAGCTGAGGTTCATTACATGTCTTTCCCACTGTCTTTTGGGCATGTAGGAAGTGAATAACATTCTTTCCATGGTATGCCACATGTCCACATCCCTGTGTTGTCAGTTGGTAGTAAATACAGATCATTTAGTGCAATGTACTTCAGCTGCTACAGGAGAAGGTGAATCCAGTTGACCCACTTACATCACACTATGCTGGAAATGCCAGACAGTGTGTCTATATATATCAGATGTGTTTACTCTAACAATAGGAACCAGAACAGATCTAGCTGGTTTTGTTGCTATCATGATAATGCTGCTAGCTTGTGAAAGGTGTTCTGGGAAAACTCTTTGAATAATTTTTACGGTGAATCACAACCACTAGGTTTGGAAAATGATTAGGTGATGTAGACCAGCATTTTTCAGCATTGCAGTGGCCAGTAAAACCATTGCAACATTTAATTACCAACATTCGTTTCCACTTACATAAGGAAGGAATAAAACAAAAAGGAGGTGATAGTAAAGAAATATTCACAGTAAAGTCTAATTGCTGTTTGGTTTTAAATGAAAGGTGTGGTAGTGGTACAACACAGGGGAATTCTTGTTTTTTCAAAAACCAAATTTGTTAGGCTTTCCATTGATTTAAAGAGGTTAAAAAACTGTAGGCTCAGAAATGCTTGCAGCAAGTTAAACAAATGCCTAAACTTACCTTATTTCTGAGGAGCTAGTTAGTGTTGAAATTAACTGATAATCCTTTTAAAAGTAATGAACTATGTCCATATTTTACATGTTCTTTTCACCAAGAAACACAAAGACAGCACCATCTTCCTGTGAATCTCTAGTTGCTGCAAGAAGTTTCAAGTGTCATCAGCCCTTGATAAAATTAAAGTTTCTCCAAGTTTTGCAGCTTCATTTAAAGGCATTCTGCAGGTTCTTTAAATGCCAACATGTTTGTAGTTTCTTATACAGGTAATAACTTCTGTCCTGTTTCTTTCTGAAAAGTTCTTTCTCTCCTGTGCTTCCTGTAAACAGTGGTAGTAAAAGTACTTTACGTATGTCATGTATACAATTTTTAAAAAGCAACCTACCAGGAGAAAAAGACAGTGTGGCAGCCATCTGTTTGTGTCCCCTATGTCCAAAAAGTCTAATCCATTAGCAGATATTTTCATCTGTGTCAAAGGTGGCTTGTTCTGTGATGCTCATCAATGTTGCTGTACATGTTATCGGTTAAGTCATTCTTAGGGGTTTTACTGTAAAATTTCTCCTCCAAACGTCTGTGAAGGGCAAACAGTGATTAAATCAGTACCTTTGAGAGCTGGAAACCCTGAGGCCACATCAAAATTAGTCTTGGTGACCAATACCTGACGACTAAGATTAAACTATGCTTTTCTGAGAACCATATTGCAAACCAACACAAGAATGAAGGCTTTTCTTTCCCCCTCATTCTTATAGATAAAAGTTATATATATATAAAAAAATGAGCTAAAGTGTGATGAGGTGGCTACCTTGTGATTTGTTCCCAGTAATCAGAGAAAAACTTTATCTGACCTTGTGGATGTGTGGGGAGAGTTGTGAAAAAGCACGTATCACTTGTGGTAAAAACTGCACCCTCACTGCAGAAAGGTTAATGAAAGTAGAGTCCAGGCTCTAAACTGTTCTCCTAGTTAATCTAGATGGTCATTTTATGAAAAGTAACCCTTGTTTTGGAGTAGAAGAGTTCAGGTGCAAAAAAATTAGGGAGGGATGCAAGTTGTCATTAAATGATACAGAGGAGTTGGCAGTGAAGAAACATTCTATTTCCTCCTTCCCACTCCCCACTTCACAGTTCGCCTCCCCCTGGTCATGCCAACACAACTAAATGTTGGGCTGCGTAATAAACCAGATCCCTGAAATGCTCCAAGTAAAAATAACCCTTCTGACTGTCCACAACTGAAGTATAATTCCTGCAGAGCTCTTGAAGACCAATTTTAATGCTCATTTGATTTAAAATAAATAAGACAAAAATGATTAATTATTTTATCAGAAAAACACTATTGTTAAGCATTACAAAGTGGTGCATTATGCTTTTTTCAATTCATAGATTTATTTTTTTTTTACAGCCAGAGGGTTCTAAATATTATGAAGATGATTTTAAGTTCATGGAGAATAAACTAATGGAATTTTGAGTGAGAAGTAAAAATTGACACCCTAAAGTTAAAACTAGATTGGCAGGATACCTAAAAATGCAATATTGAGTATTTTAAAAAGAGAAAGAGAGTGAGAGCTAACCTTAATAACAAGAAAACATGCAAGACCAAGTGTAAGTTTTTGAAAGATAAATTTATCCCTCTTACATATTACTGCTGCTTGCTAAAGCTGTCTCTGCTTAGTTTAAATAGATTGATGAAAAAATGTTAAATAATAGAAATGAAAAAGTATGCATTTCATACAAGTGAAGTATGGAACAAGAGAATAAGCAGATTGCCTAATAATCTATGTCTTCTAAATGCTTGGCAGGGGTAACTTTTAAAAGCAGTGCTCAATGTCATGCAAAAGAGAAGATGGTAAGTAATGGCACAGGTCCTTCAATAGCATGGCAGTGGCATTTTGGTTCCTAAATTATTTGTATAACATGCAATTGTAATTGTATGTATTGTAATACAAATGTATTGTCATTCTGTTACTTTCACTAAATGCATGTTGTGCTATTTATGATAGAACAATTAAAGAATTGTCTGTGAAAGACCAGGCGATCAGATGCTAGCAGAAAAAAATCGTCAGAAGTGCCCTGATAGAAAGTGTAGTCTCAACAGGGGGTTTTGGCTCTTAACCTGAATATTGCAACTTTCTGCTTTCAGTCTGCAAAGTTTCCTGGTCTAGAGCGCAGTTACGAAAAACTGATTCAAGGAAATTTCATTTTGATTCCTGCAGCTTAGGAAGCTTCAGCACCATTTTCTCATCTGCTTCTCCATTCCACTCGCTTACTTGGACAACTTTCTTCCCTCCGCTGGACTTGAAGCAACCTTTCACCAGCATTGTTCCAACCATCTCTTTCTGTCGGCTTCAGCTGCCATGGTGTAGTAGTAACGTCTTTATGTTTTAAAGTCTCTCCTCGCACATGGTGGGTAGCTGGAACTTACTTGGCTACCAAAAAATAGTGGTAGGAAAACCTCCACCATTTTCCAGGGAGATTTTAGGAGAAGAGTGAAAGATGCTCTGTATCTTTTGAGACAGAAAATAAACCCAGGATTTACTGAGCACTTCTAGATAGCAGGAAATTTTATAAGCCTACCACAGCTTAGAGTAAAGGAGGAGCAGAGAAGGGCTTATCTACGGTGCAGTATAGTAACTAAGATGCTTCACTGTTTCAGATTATGACAGTTCAGCCTTTTCTGGAACAGAAATATAACTTTTTAAAATGTTAGTGCCATTTCAAAATCATTTATTGCTGAGCTCTAATAATAAATTTTTCTTTAGAGTGTCATTTTACTCTTTGCATATTCATTAGCGTCTTGTTCTCAGCCATAACTTCTAAGACCTAATCTAACATGAACAAAACAATATTTAAATCAAAAAAATTTTGAACTCAGATAAGAGCACTTGTATCTTCTGCAAACTCTTTGCCTTGGTGCCAGGTAGTATATTTCTCCTTCTGACATGAATACGCACATGGTTTTACTAAGCTATATGTGGCAGATACCTTGGCAGTATTTCTTTCCCACATCCATATTTATCAAAAATCTTTACAAAATGCTAATATAATTTTAAAAGTTGGAAAGAAAACATCAATTAAAAAGACAGTTTAAGAGGGTCAATTTTCATTTAAGTTTACTAGTGGAGTTTATTTCTTTTAAATGTTGAAGTTTGACTCCGGTTATTTTAATCTAGGTTCTAGGCCTTTTGTGACCATTGTTTGGATAAAGACAAGAGGACAGTGAAAGACTGGGTGAAAAGAAGATTTACAATGCTTTTTCCCTCGTTAGTTACCTCCATGTAATTATAGCAAAGAGCTGAGTGGGTACCACTTTGACACGCACCTGAAGCATTTTTTCTTTGACAGTGCACTGGTATTTTAGCAACACAGCCCCTACTGTGACTGACAGTTGGTTTTGGACTAAATCATATAAATTGAATAGGAGACAGTGGTTATTGGCTAATTCAGCCAAGCTCTATTTTCAGAGTAGATTAATCTCCATGAAGCTCTGCATTATTGCACAGCTCCATGTGATGCTGCTCTCTGAAGCACAGTCTTACCCTTAGCTTGGCTACTAAGAGTAGCCAAAGGCAGTGCCACAGAAAAGCAGAGGATCACTGAAAATGTTTTCTTTAGCTGCAACAAAGATTACGTGTGCCAAACACATCAATATGGCAGATGACCTGACAGAACAGGTAGTTAAAACAATTTAGTCTTCTTAGGAATGTTGTTCCTGGGATAAAAGCTCAAACCTCAGCTCACCTGAATATTATTCCAGAGCATCATTTCTGTAGTTAACACCTTGAGAAGCAAAAAAGAGTAGATGAATACTGTTACTTCAACACTTTTATCTGTTTCATTTAGTGTTTTTCAAGAGCCAGTTCAATGCTATCTGAGTCTGTAAATTACTGAAGTGGAAAGCATTTTAGTCAGTTGATTGGGGGGAAAAAAAAGAAAAAAAGCGAATACCATATTTCTATTGAAGAAGCCAAATCTGAAGGTGGACCAAGAAATTGTATTAATGTAAGCTGTCACCCAGAATCAATCATCAATCACCAGGAAGAGATGAGAAAATAAACAGGAGCATAAGAAGAGATTTAATGGAAACATGGTCTAACTCCACCAGAGCCCAGTATTGATGGGAGCTCCTTTGTGAGTTTTCCAAATCAAGTTTGTGATCTTCTCAGGGGTGACAGGACTACAAGATTAGGGCTCCCAGCTGATCTACAGAGATCCCAGAAAGGGAGGAGATTGTCATATCACCTATATAGGCATGCTTTACTTCAGACTCTTAGCCCTATTGCAATTCAAAGTAATTAAAAGCGGGAGCCCAGGATTCAATTACTTTTTTCAGAATTAAGCCTCAAGTTCTTGGAATAATTTGGGATAGCCAGTATATTAGCCCAAGGCTGACAGGTGTAACACAGGCACTACAGGAGAGTTGTACCCTTTCATTGCAGCAGCTGCAGACCAGGCAGATGACAAGAGGTATCTCCTGAGTCCAGGCAACTGATTCAAGAGCCTAATTTCTCTGGATAACTCACGGGATAGGCACACCTGCATGATTTAGTTCAGGGCACTGAAGTTAGAGAACATGATTACAGCCCTCAGAAAGGATTTAGAGACAGGTGGTCTTGACTGTTCATCCATGCAAATACACATCCTCTCCTAAGTGTTAGTGACCTCTCACCCCTGCCACCAAGACTAAGACGAGACTGAGTCTACTGCTGTGGAATGATTCAGTCCGTTTTTCTCTGATGACTCCTGTCCTTCCCCAGGAGGGAAACTTTATTGAAGTGAGGCAATGGCCAAACTGCCTGATGCTTAAGCCTGCAGCTTCAGGCTGTCTTAATCAAGGCTGCTGTATCACACCTTTTCTGCTGGGCCTCTCTCTGACTGCCTAAGCAATTCACACAGGGTGGAGGAGAGATTTGTGCAGCGAGGTGGGGAAAATCCCACCCTTGAAAAAAATGCTACGATGGTGAAAAGGGGGCATGTTTTGTACATGGCCTCTGGCAGGTTCAAATGTTCGATTAGAATTAAGTAAAATCAGGGCTTCCATGTGAGTGTCCTAATATCCTCTAGGTTACTGGCTTCTCCAGAGTTGCCTTAGAACACTTGTTTCATCCTGATACAAAAAGGGAAATTTCTGGATTTTTGGCAGGATAGTAAAACCACCCAGTTACAGTCTCAAGGCACGCACCCTCTCTCCTTGGGAGGTGAGCAATCACGTTCCACACTGTTCCCTCAGGTACTGGCCCAGCTCCATAGGCTGATAGGGAGGGATAATAGGTCTACAGCCCCACCTCCTTCCGTTGCCTTTTTGACATCCTGCTCCCCAAATCTGAGTGACAACAAAGGCTAGTGCCGTAGTTCTTGGGCTGCCTAGGACACCCACAAGGCAGCCTGTCTGCATGGATGCCAAGGCTCAGCTGGGAGCAGATCCTCTGCAACACAAACAGCTTTGGAGACTCAAAAGCACTTGCTTCCTTTTCCAGCCACTGGCAGCTTCACCCTGGGTTACCTGAATTAGTTCAGGGTCCAAAGTTTCCTTCTTACACTGCCACTCCACTCCTGCGTGACAGGAACCCTACGAGTACTGGCCAAGTCTCACCTGTTGGAGGGGTAGGAAGGAGGAGGAAATTAAACACTCGTTGAGAAGGCTCACATAAAGCGGAAAGATAATGACTGCTCCAGCCAGTGCTGGCAATCGCCGCACAAACTTCCCCGCACGGCACTGCCAATGCAGCTCGCTCCTGACTGTGACACACCTGCTTGCTGAGAGCTGTGCTGCTCCGTGCCAGGGCTGCCCACTGCACCGACTGCCTGTGACTGCTCTGCACTCCGAAACAATGCAAGCGGCAAAGGGGAATCAAACAACCCCACGCACTCCACTTTTACACACAAAGAGCCAAACTCAGACCTATAGCTCTCAGTCCTAGTGTAGTAATGCACTCTTCCCATCCTTGCCACCTGTATGTGTGCTATGTACCAAAGCAGGAAGTCACGCTTTTCTGTTTGTAGAATCCTCTACGTGACTTACAGAACATCACTGAGCTCATTTTAGGAGAATTCAGTGCTGGAAAATGATTTTCAGTGAATCTTTTATTAATCAACACATGCCAAATCATATCTGCAGGGGGAAAAAAAAAATCTAAAGGAAACCCAAACAAAAATAATAGAACAATTATTGCTTGAAAATTCTGATTGCCTATAAATTATAACTCTATTCAGCTCTGTGACAATTTATGTTTTCATTTATGAAACCATTCTTGTTATTAACTTTCAATCTTGTTTACTGAGGGAAGTAGGAATACACCAAGCAGGCAAATCATTTTAAACCACGTCTTGAAAACACAGGATTATGGCACATGGGACACGTTTATTACCACTGTTTTAGAGCACCTGATAAGTTTAAAATGGGGCCCTATTTCAAAAGGCAGGGGTTGGCTAGGACAAGGCAACTTACCATGACCGCAGTTCCTAATGTAAAAGTGTCAGTGTGCTTGGTATATTCATAATGTGTTTATTCTCATTACAGTTTTCAATTTGTCAGTGTTTTACTGGCATGCAACCACAGAGCATAGACAGCTATTGCTGGTTAACCTTGTTATTGCAGACAAGTTACAAGTCCTGACAAGAGTCTGATAACTGTGCCTACTTATTTTAAGCCATACATGAGGAAAGGGTAGGAGGTTCAAAGTAAGTTATGCTTTCCTGTGTGAGTCCCCATATGATCACTCAAAGTTACTGTAAATATAAAAGCAGAAGTGCCTGATTGCCTTTTTGTCACTATGACACTAGACAAGAAGGTAATCAAAAAACAGAATCAAACATGAGGCTGAAGTTAAAAAAGTGTAAAACTCTGGAGTCTCAATCCTCTAAAGCAAATGTATGGATTTAGTCACCTGCACAGGTGCTCGCAGGATGGAGGACTCATTCACTTGCAAATAGTCTTCCCTGGAATCTATATCCCAGAAGAAACAGTGATCAAACAGGTAAAGAGTGGAAATTACTGTTTCTCATGGAAAAAATATGCTTTTCTTCTCCTCCTTTTCCTCTTAACATGTTTACTGCCTGTTTATCTGTCTCAGCACCTTGTTGTATCCTGATGTAGATTTTGATTGTAAACTTGCTGGGTCAGAATAATCTATTTTCCTATTAATTTAAAAATAACAAAACAACTTGTCAACCCTCCCCCCCCCATCTCACTCTGATCCTTGACTGAGGTCACATATCACTGATGGAATGTAAATATGAACTTACTATTTGGCCAAATGCTCCACAGCAGTTAAATAATAAATATAGAGTTGTGGAGGAAAAAAAAAAAGGAAAAAAGAAAAAAGTTTAGGCAATTCATGGATGCAATTTCACAGATCATGGCAAATCAGATAACACTCTTACAGTTTCCAAAAAGAGACACCTAAATAAAATCTTTTAAATATTCAGAAATGTTGGCCGTGTGCTGTTCTTTAAAAGTGAGGATCGTGGATGTGCAGGCCTACAACTAAAGGATTCATTTCCTATTTACATTTTGTCATCTAAATTAGAAAGCCACCAAGGACTCCCAAAAAAAAAAAAAAAAAAAAAAGGAAAAAGATGGTAAAAAAAAAAAAAAAAAGGAAAAGTCATCGATCTTTAACAAGCATCTGCCAGTGGCCATTTGCACATCAATTCTGATTGTTGACCTGCTGTGGAGAGAAGTGGTGCTGCCCTGTGTATACCTTTGATTTCAGCAGAACTTCTTTATCATTAAGGTCTATTAGAGTTCATTAGTGTCCTACAACATGAGCAGCCGACATATGGGAGGTAGAGCAAAGAGAGCCAGGATTTTGCTCTCAAAAATCATCTGATGCTGCTTGGAAATTCTGCTTTTTCAGTCTAGGAAAATGCTGCCTCTGAAAAGGCAGTATCTTACACATAGCGTTCTTTCAATGGAGCCCTATTTTATCAGAAAGTTAAAAAAAAATAAATAAAATACCTAAACTCAGAGAGCTGTGGAGCTGCTGTGAAATTAAGAAAATCCTGCTCTCATTCATCTTTTAATGCTCCCTCAAATTAGATGGAGAGAAGAGATAGTTACTTGCTTCACCCTCACCCTTCTCCACCCTATCATTTAACCACAGAAAAGACTGATTTATAACAACAGCAATTTCTGTACTATCAGACATCTACAACTTTTCAGTCCGCAATTTTACTTCACATGAATAGATACTGCAGACTTAACACGCTTCAAAAAGTTAGAACCATTTAATGAACTACTACTAATGTGACTACACTTCTGAGAACACACAGTTCTTTCAAATGTGTTTCCAAGTGAAATAACGCTTCTGAGATTTATAATAACACATATATTTTTTTTCCTGAAAATTCAGGACTCAACTAGCTACAAAGCCAAGAGTGGCATGTAGAGATATCTCCTCATTAGCTCTGGACTGGACCATTTTCAAGATAGATGGCTTTAAGTAGAATTATGCTTAAATTATTCCTAAACATTTTAAAGCTGGTTATTTTCTTCTTTTAAATCTGCTTTGACCCAAGCTTGGTTTTAAGAAAACAAAGTAAATTAAATGTAAAACTGTCCACTTCTGCATTTGTAGTTTTGCAGCCCTAGGAATGTTCTGTGTTAGGATACTCCAACTCAGAGTAGAAATTTCCTACACCATTTCACAAAACTTCAAGATGGAACACCTATTCCTCAGATAAAATGTTTGTTTAGAAAAACTTAGGCTTTTAAGTGCAAGCTTCCTGGTGCCAGTTTTGCCACCTTGCTAAATGCTTATAAATGAGTGACAAGCCTCTGAACAAAAACTTGGAACTGGGAGCCTGACTGAAGTACTGTTATTAGTACACATATTCATGTTTCACTTGCTGACCTTGTATCTGCTACTTTTATGGGAAAATCAAATGCTTTTCAATGTTACATTCAACTTCTGTCCTATATTTCAAGCCACATTTAAATTCTACTTCTTGAGGCTCATGCTTATGTGTAAACAGAACGTTTCTTTATGAATCATACAGAATTGTCAGCATCATGGGTCTTGGGTAAAGTTCGCACATTTGATAAAGCTAAACCTCAAGGGACTTTTTGTTGGGTCTGAAATGGCACATTTAAATCGATTCTGTTTATATCCAGTGCACAAAAGAAGCTTATTTTTATACTCTGATACACCTCGTAGCAGGAGGTGAAACATCCAGAGTAACAAGGAATAACGGGTGTAACAGACATTCCACAAAACAAGTATACTTTATTGTACACGAATTGCCATGCCAGGGTCAATGCCATTTTTAGCTCTGTGGCTGAGAGTCCATAGGGACTGTGGTGTCTCCACACAGCTGTGCTACATAGGCAGCCTCTGTAACTGTCCTTGGGCCAGTTGGGCAACACACTGTTTTGGAAAAACATCACAGTTAAATTAAGTTTGTTTGTTTGTTTTTCTTTTACTAAGCGCCGGTGAGAACTTAGGAACTGACATGAACCGTGTGAGGTCCATCACCGAGGGATTCCTGGCCACCTATTTCACCCCAGTCATTCACCACTTCGAAAATGAAGGGTGACTTTTCTTAACCAGTTTCAACTTGGAATCAAAACAGAAAAAAAATGTATATATAGTCTCTGTTGCAATCCTCATCTTGATCTTCACAAGGCCAAGATCATTCCATATACACCAACACCCCTGATGCAACTAGAGAGTCAGAGATATCAGGCTGATCACCTTGCACTTCTTTGCAAAAGACTGTTAGGGACATGAATCCCAAAAGAAGTTCCTACAGAAATGCAGGGAATGTTCTGGAAGGAAAAAAACCTTTACTTTCAGTTATGCAAGGTAAACCACAGCAAGTATTCTCTTACAGGTCTGTGTACTATCTGGACCTTTCAGGTGTCAGAATATACTTCCCTGATCTATAGCAGCACAAAAAGAAACAAGCTTTAAAACAAAGAAAAGCATTTATTCACTTTTTTTTTTTCCCCCCGAGACTGTAGATTTGCAAAGATGTGACAGAGAAACCCCAGCACTGAGGGGAAACAAGACAAGGGAATTCATGACTAAATAGATGACATTCTTTCTATTAGAGTCACAGTGGCTGATGAACTGAAAGCAAGCTGCTCATAAGGTGAGGTGTATGGGACACGGCGGAGAAGGGTCTGAGTGGACAGTAATACAAGTGTTACAGAGTAAAAAGGTGAGTTATATTCCCATCAGTGTGCGACCTGCTGACATGGTTTTAAACAGCACTACTCTTACTTAAAATGTGTTAAAACAAAGTAGTTAGCCTGGGTTGTAGCGTAGCTCATTTTTCTAGTGCTAATAATCAGGATTGCAGGAAGAAAAACTACAAAGACCATAAACTAAGTACAAACCAATATGGGAATACCTCCATGTTTGTGGACAGATTGCCCCATTTATTACAAAGGCATTAACTGGGACATCTTCTCGTGGTGTTTGATGGGTAACAAGATTATCCTTAGCAATATCACAATTAAGAAAGTGTGCAAGAACGGCTGATTATTGGAAACAGCACAAATATTTTATTTTCCTGCCTGAAAATAGTTGAAAGCAATTGAAACAAGTATCTGGTGCCAAAAAAATTCGAATATTATCACTCCAGCATGGGATTCATGAGCCAGCTCTCAAATTTGAGTCCAAACATTACTGACAATTCTTTAAAAAAAGTTCAGTAATGTGTTTTTAAAAAATTCAAATGTTTCTGCAGTTACTTTTTTCATCCAGATCTCAAAGAAGAAGTATCAGAACGTGAAGAGAAAGGTCTGGCAGTCCTGCTGAGCAAGATGAAAACACAACAGGAGCTAGAAGACTCACAAAAACAAACAACCCCTCCCAACTGTTTTTTTTGGTGGGTCTTTTTTTTTTCTTTTCTACATTTCTCCAAGCAAGAAATTAGGAAAAGTGTTTTTACGTTTAGGAAATTATCCTTACATTATTTGATATGTTCTTCTTAATACTGATTATTAGACTATTACTTATGTATACTTGCTGAGAGTGTCCTATCAAAGTGACTGAAATCAAAGGGACATTAAGGCTAATTCCCCCCCTCCACCCCATTTTCTGGAGCAGCTGTGGAGAGCTGTAAGAGCCTGTGGTGGCAAAGGAGAAGTCAGTCCCTAGTGGTGCCTACATCCATTGTGTGGCTGCAGGGGTGAGCAGGGGTCCCAGGAGGTTGCACAGACATCTCCACCATCCTTGTACAGGAACCACGGATATCCACACCCCAACTGTGCATGTTGGAGAGCCGTGGACTAGCTGGGGTGGGCAGACTGGCTTGTCACCATTGTCCACAGAGAGAAGAGGCAGAGGGAGATGCCTGAGCAGTTCCCAGGGAGAGATCTGAGAGGAGCAGGGGCTGGGGCTCTGGAGGCAGAAACAGGCACAGGTGTCTGCAACCGGAGTGCCGGAGGGAGGGTCACCTCGCCAGCATGGGTCCAGATGGCATTGCACATGGCTCTCCTCTTGCTGGAGCCGTGTCCACTGAGGCAGCACCTAAGGTCACAGCAAGGCTTGGCAGACACCTTACAGAGCTTGGATTTGGAAGGCCAGTGGATTTGCAAACAACAAGCTGCTATCCCGTAATCTGGGGAGGGCTACCTGGTGACCTTCCAGAAGACAGTGCCTACCAGCCTTTGCCCTGGGATGGGCAACCTGCCTTCTCCAGGAATAACAAAAAAAAAGGCAAAACAAAACACAGTGGTGCTCCTCCACCTATCCCACAATTACAGCTCAGGGTCAGTCATTCCTTGCTAGGAGACTCCCAGAGCATTGTTTGGCTAGAGATATGTAGCCAAAGCATCTGGGAATGTTGGATCTGGGCTTTGAAGCAGCTCTTACCAGCTGGGTGCTGTGCACCAGACATGGAGTTAACGCTGGTTCTTGTCAAGGGGCTGTGGCTGGTAGATATGGTGCCTGGTCAACAGGTTTTGATGCTCCCAACAGAGCTAGCACTTTCTGCCTTATACTTGAACACTTTGTTCTTCTTCCCTGCCTTCTCCAACCCTGTGCATGGTCACATGCTTCAGCATGTGTGCGTATTGGTGGGACACCTACATCGGACCAAGTGGTAGAATGGGTTTACCAGGGATACCACAGTGCCTGCGGGAACAAGTCCAATGGCATGTAACACAGTGTGTGCCCCAGGGATGAGACTGAGACAGGCAAGGGATACTGCAAGGGTACCTCTCTCACGAGGACATGACAAGAGTCAGAGCAGATGATCGTCTGGGTCACCAATAGTTAAAGAAGCCTTGAGAGTGTGACATAAAGTGAGAGAATAGTCAGATTTCTGCTCAGGACCACAAACTCCAGAAGTCTTGTGACTTATATGTAGTTTTAATGGATTTTTTTTACAAGGTCCAAGAGCATGAAAACTAATACAGTTGCAACTATACATCACTGCAAGAGAGAGGGTGGACTGCACTGTGCATCTCAGGAAAGTATTAATGTAATAGGAGGTGTACCAGCTCATCTTATAAAACATTCTTCATTCTTGTCCTTGAGTTTGATTTGTTGTTGAGGCACATGCCACAGGTTGAGTATTTCAGCTCATTTAAGGAGTTACGACCCAGCACCGTATCGAGGCTACCATGTTCCAAAAGACTGAACATCGCTGTTAATCACAGCTTTCCAGCAGATCCAGAGAGGAAATACCATAAAATTGTTGAATAAACAGTGCATCTTCATTGAATAAAGATGAAAGCTCAATTTGAAATATTTGAAAGTAATTTTTAAAGAAAAAAAGAAAAAGCGTGAACTCTTATTGTATGTTTGCACAAAATCCTTTTCTGATGCTATTATGGTGTACCTTCCTGGGGTAAATGTGTGGTTTACAGCATCTACATTACAATGTATAACTTTTAACACTCACACTTTATGCTGTAACACATGCACAGACACTTTTTTTTCCCCTCCTTGATCTTCTTTTGGATATGATTTCTTAAAGCTTGTCTACATGGGGGAAGTTAAGCAGCATAGCAATTCCAGGATAACTACTCTGTGATAGCTCCCTGTGGACACTTCATTGCAATAAAAAAAAGACTTTATTTGGGAATAATTACTGTGCATTGTGAGTAGTGGCATAATTATTCTAGAATAAAAATCGGTCTAATTCCAAGATAAAGTGTATACACCCATGCAGAAGTTTTTGTCTGTTTGTTTGGGATTTGGTCTTTTTACCCCAAAATATGAATACTGTAGAGGGGTAGGTAGAACTTTTTTTCCCCCCCACAGAATAGCTATGTTAGGTAATTTTTCCTTATAGATAAGGTTATGGTATGGAGTTAAATAAAATGTGGCTCACTTGGATTCTTGTTACTTTGAAATGTAGTTTCTGTCAGTCTAAAATATCTATGTTGGCAGACAGTAATAGGCTGATGGGCCTTTCCTTGACAAGGATTTTCTACTCCTTGGTAACAGGAGGATTTGTCCTCCTCAGCATACTCTTCAGATAGGAAATCTGTAGCTGGAAGCCAAAGTGTTACAAATTTTATTTTGTGGGATTATGCTGGAATGTATCTTCTCTTTTGTACATCTCTAGCAAAAGGAGCAATTGTCTCTGGCCCATAAATCCAGAAGACTCAAATTGTGACTGGCAAACTCTTACCTAATAGTGTTTGTCTCTCCTTTCTCCCTAAATGCAACTGGCTATTTATTTCAAGCAATTAGGTAACAGACAAAGATCCGAGAAGGCCTTGATGCTTTGCCTGATAAGCAAAGCTGAAATAGCTCTCCACCTGGCCAAGACACAGGCCAAAACCAGGCATCTCTCCTGGTCTTGTAACACTGACTTTTCTCCAAGTTCACTCAGGCATCCCCTACCTCCTGTATTTATTACCTCTCCTGCCTTTGTATTTTAACTGGCTTTGCTCTCAGGCTGTGGGTGGAGTAAAATGTGTAAAACCACCTGCCCATGATGCTATGTTTCCATTCAGCTTCAGGAAAAAAAGGTTTATTCAGTAATTAAAAACTCTTTTTTTTGCCTTTAGATGTGCCTAAGTGTTTCTAGCAGAAACATAAGTCACACAAATGAATCCATTCCTCATTCATCTTGCTGGCCTGCCTTTCCCTTTCAAAGACCTGTGGTTCTGCAATTCTTGTTGAAGGTGATCTTCAGGGTCCTTAGTCCTTTCATAATACAGCCTTTCATTTTCCTTCTTACCCTTTAGCATTTTTAAGGAGATCTGGCAGCAAAGGGTGTTTCAGATACAGAATGTGCTCATGATCCTAATAGTGTTTTAATGCATAGTCCAGTGGAGATATTTGAAGCATTCCATTAACCATAAGGAGTTAAATTCAACTGTCTTCAACATGAATCAGCTTTATGTGCAGATAAATTGCCAGGCAAAGAGCAAATTGCAAATGTTGCTCCCGATTCTGTGTACACCAGCATTTTTGGTAACTTTTAAACATTCTATATTATCTTTTAAACAACAGATGGTGTTAATAAAATTATAAACCACACCCCATAAAATGCCAAACAGCAATAGCATTTTCCACGGAAATAATACAAGGTATAATATTTTCACATTTATGAAAAGCTGAGCATGAAAAACATTCAGGTTGCAAAAGATAAGACCCAAAATAGTCCTTTTCATTTCTTGTTAATGCAGCTTCAGCATTTTAATTAGTATCAATTACTGCGAATGGAGTTTTGAATGTGTTTTAACTTGTTCAAAAGTTTCAAAAAAGAAAGTTTTTATTTGTTTGGTATTAGTCTCACTGCAAGTTCAGATGTGCCATGTGAAAAAAAAAAAAAGATCTACTTTAAGAAATGGAGTTTGCTTTGAATCACTTACAATGAAAGAGATGGATGACATGTTTAGTTTTTTGTGAGCTCTGAGTATTAAATTACTTAATAAAAGAAAAGTAAAATTTGGCAACACTAAGTAAGTAATAAGAAAATAATGAAAACTCTCTTAAATAGGTGACAAGTCAAAGCTCTATCAAGGGCCAATTTATATTCCAGGAAATCTCGCATAACCTTTAATCGAAGCAAGAGCTTTTGGTACTTCCACAGATGGAAAAGACTACAGACTAGTTAAGGTAGAGATCTTTATTCTACTGACATTTTTCAACAGTTTATAAACTAGATGGAAACAGACTCGCTTTCCCCTTCAGACTAAACTTGTGGTCCGAATATCACTGCAGGAGCACTCTACAGTAGTTTCTCAGCTACAGTATGGAGACATATGGACAAAACAAGTGTCTTCTATACACGCAGGAGAATGCCACCAAGCCTGTCATCACTTGGGTCATTCAGCACTTTCTCTGCCTATTTTGAGCCCAGGCTGCTGCCTTATCACATTATGCTGAAGGGAGAATCTGTTTCTTCTCTCCTCCATCTATCTTTTTGATATTCACAAGGCAATCCTCTTCCCCCCGAGAAGCCCAACAGTCATGGCAGCTCAGCTACTGATCTTAAAGAAATGAAAGCAGAGTGTGTTTGTTGAGAGCTGGGCAAGAAGTCTGGTATTGAGGATCTGAGCATAGCTAGACTGCAGCACAACGAAGTGTGAACCCAGTCAGACTCTGTGCTTAATTATGGAAAGTAGTGATTATGCAGGATGAAAGTCCCGTCTCAGCCAACTGCTGCCAGGTCTACCTGTCTTAAGGTGTTCCAGCAAGGTGTGTGGCTGAATCCTTGTAGCTCCACCCTCCTTTCAGAGTCTCCTGTGGCATGTGTGCCTCTTCATTTTATAGTCTTCAGGGCTAGTCCTCTGAGTGCAGTTCGTATGAGTCAAGAGACTCGCGCTGGCATTACCAAGATCAGAATCTAGCCATTTGTATGTCTGAGCACATATTCTCCTTGAAACAAGTTTGTGGTAGTGTATTCAGGAATGTTTCGCACTTGGGTTCAGATCTGGTTCCAGCTGGAGTTCCCTTGTAATGTTCCAAATCTCATTAAGTTAATGAGAGGTTTTTTTCCAGCAATTTCAACGGGATTCCCTGTTTCTGTGCCCACATCTTCAGCTCAGCCACGCACATGGGAAGCCAGGGTGAGTGTCGGGAACAACAGGTCACGCTCCGTCCTGGCTGCTCCCTCCACAGCAGAACACTGAGCAGGGAGGCAGGGCAGACAGGCAGCCACTCTTGCCCGCCTCCCTCATGCCTTGCCTTCCCCTGCTCCCCAGTTTTCTCTGTTTATTGGTATGGTCAGAGACTTGAATTTAGGAATAGAGGATAGGAAAGATGCACAAGTAAAAGGAAAATCAAACATGAATTCTGTGGGGAGTGTGCACTGACATTACAGTGGTGGGCAATGGTGTGACCCCCACCTACAGGTCAAGTGCAATTATTTAACACATGCTCTTATCCTTTCCAAGTATATTATCAAGTTGCCCTGTCCCATCTGGCTGCCTTGTTGACCATCCCCCAAAAAAAGGAGTGCAGACAGAAGAGATTGCCCTCAGATGAACTGAGGGATGGCCGGAAACCTTGCACAACAGGTGACAAAGCTGACATTTTCATGGAAAGAAGACTGTAGCAATCAGGACAGTCAAACCAGTACCTTTAATGAGAACTATATTCACCTACACAAACAACTTGAATGGACTCAGAGATACGTATCTTCTCATATCCAAATCATATACTTCCTATTAGCACTACAATTATTATACAGACTTACTAAGAGAAGACAATCTTCCTAAATATTTATTTAGTGTTGATAGAATTGCTTACAAAACCTCTCTCTCATTCTGAGAATCTCTTACAAGACTCCCTTGTTCCCAAGTTCATTACTGCTACTTATATTATTACTGTAAATCTTTCTAATGCCTCAAATGCTTGGCTCAGAAGAACATTTTTATAATGAGGGTGGGGCAATGCAAAACTTTTCCTCTCCTAATTCATTGCTAAATTGTATTTGCAAGTTCAAATGCCAGAGTGATGAAATCACAATATTATTCATTGGATTTTGTTTGATTATTTGGTAGTGTTGTAGGGAACGTATCTATAAAACAACATGAAAAGCAAAGCAACAGAGCTGTAGGGGTTTTCCGGAATTTCTCTTCCGCACACATCAATTTTCCTGTATGACTGTCCTGAAAGATTTATGCTTTGTGTTTTGAGGGCCAGGTTTTAAATGGCTTCACAGAATAAAAATATTAAAATTTAAATGCAACTTTAAAAATGTGTGTTGGACCTCTGGGCCTTCTGAAGAGGTCAAGTTCAAGACACTTATAAAAAGACCATTCCCAGAGAGACTGCATGGGAAAGCCTATTAACATTACTGCTTTCCCTTTATTTCCCCTTTGATCATAAAATAAGGTTATGGGTGGCAAAAGCTGTAATGGTGGGAAGATCCCAAATAGGATAGTATGATTTAATCTAGTGAATATAAAAAACCCCAAATTACCAACAACAATATGGTGGGTTACCAAGCAAGAGCATGACTACAAAGTGCCTTGCTAAGGAGAAACAAACCCAAAAATAACAACAAAAAATATGGAAAGAAAAGCCTTGTAAAAGTACATAATAGGAATGAAGGGGTTTTTTTTTTAAAAAAAAAAAAAAAAGGAAGAAGAATTTTCATTCTACTTCTTCTTTAATTAAATCTCATTTTTTCCATATGACAAAAAGCATAACTATTATTTAAAGTTTTCCTAAATAGTGAGTAAAAATAAACAAGCTCTGCATCTGGCTTAGGAAATAACAAAGGACAATTATCTGTTTATGCTAGGGCAGGACTCAAAATCTCTATGTTCCATATGGAAAATATCCTTTAACTACTGGTGCAGGCCTAATAGTGGCAGTGAGTGATTTAGGGGAAGACAGGGAGAACACACAAGTCCACATTAGTACTTCTGAGCCCATTTTCATCTAAACAAACTGCCTTTTGACTCTTATATATATTTTATACTAAAAGTTGGGAGTTTTTTCTCAATTTTACTGTACAAGGTAAAATTTAGAAAATATACTATATGAACTCTCTTCCACTGCTTCTAAGGCCATTTTTTTCACTATGTGGTTATCAAAAGGTCCCCAGTGCAAAACAATCTTAAGCTCATTGATTTTAAATAGTCCTATCTAAATAAAAGCAAAATTTGGCCCTTAACGCCTCTAAGCAGAAAACTCTGTTACTGTCATGAATATCTTAAATGTAATCGTTTTTCTTTTAATTAACATTCTAAAGAGAAGAGGAAGTTGGAAATCCAGATAAATCTGTTATGAGTCAATTAAGAAGCTAGGATTAGCATATGCAATCAAGATGGGTGCAGCAGGATTTCATGGAAGAGTTCATGAGGAAGCAACCAGGATGTATCATTTGCATGGGCAACCTCCTTGGTTTGTGTTCTGCTCAACCTCAGTATTGTTGACCTGACTCACTGCATGAATATTGCCAAGCAGTAGCAAACCACGATTTCATTTTCCTGCTTGCCCAGATACAACTTACCTTAACATGCAGTTTTAAAAAAGACAAATCATATTAACTATGGCAAACAGTAGTGATCCCTTTTTCTTTCTGCAGATACTCTTTAATAAAATCTTTTCCTAAATCCCAGTTGTATGCACACGCTGTTGGCTGTCCTACTCTTTCCTGCATCAGGTAAATGATAGTGAATACCCCTCTTGAACTAAAGTGGAATACCTCACATATGGGCCATCTGAACAATGGAAGCCTTTATCAGGGGATGATTGATTAGTGGAAGGTATAAAAGAAATTGATGATCTCACATCAGTTACTATCAGATAAGCATTTATATTCTAAAACCAATGGACAATTTACAAGAGAATGCAGCACTTTTATTTTTTTGTTTCATTGTTGTTGGGGGTTGCTTGGTTTTTTTGTTTGGGATTTTCTTGGAGTTATTAAAAAAAAAAAAAAAAAGAGCTTTATGAGTACAGAGCTTGAAACTTTTACCATTTTTGGCCAGCGTGGAGAATCTATCTTTCCATGGTATATCTTTTCTTCAACTAAACTGAAGCTAGGAGTATCCTGGGATAAAAAAATAGTATTTTCTTAAATTCACATTTCACAGAAAGAAGAATTCAAGGCTTTTGAAGCATGATACTCAATGGTAATAAAAATAATTTAATATATATCTGTGATCTCAATTGTTTTGAAAAAAAGCTGCACATAGCACTGCAGAACAATACAAATTTAGTACACCTGCTGAAAGACTGAACTCATTTTCAACATATGGCATGATTTTGCTTAGATCTTCACACTGAAGGAGTTTGATGAAACTAAACAATTGTTCATAGATCTCAAGCCTCAGTTGCCAGAGATCACAGAAAGCCATACACCTAATGCCAGTCAAGAAAGCTATTTGTTTTGTAATGACTGCAACAAGAGTACAGACATGAAGAAATGAGAAAAACTGAATTTCAGCCACCTGAAGCTGTGTTAAAAGCTCGTCTGCTTTTGCAGACTTCATAATCAGTAGTTACGATAGCCTTTGCACAACACTGCTTTTCCATGTGTTTACATTAATACTAGTTTAACATAAGATTTGATTCCTTCAGATTCAACAAATAAAATTATACTACTTCACAAATGTAGTTTCCTAATTTGATTTTTTTGAAAAAAAATACCATACGGAGTTATTTGTGGGGTTTTTTGGAACATGCTGCACAATGAAAGATGGCACAGCCCTGACATTGCAGTGAAGACTGACCACTATAATCATGGCAAAGATAAGCCTTTATTCTAAGATAGAAGCTTCAAAGTATCAAAAGAAACACATCTACTGGGCCTTCTTTTCTCTTACTGAATCTTGCTCAATTATATTTGTCTACATCATAGTCAATCTAAAAAGGAAAAAAAAAAAGTAAGGAACCCTACAATTCAGAAATGCTCTACATGGACTACATTTTTAGAGGGTGTAAACATATTAGAATATATCAATTTATATGAACAAATTTGTGTAGAAGGGTGTGTTTCAGAGGCTTCTCAATGTGTGCACACTATTAAAATCTGTCTGAGATCTGTTTGGAGAAAGCAACAATTATATTTCTTATTAAAGAATATGCAATTATAGCCCTCTTAGCACTTCCTGCTTCCTTCAACAATGAAGACCTGTCTGCACTGAAGATTATAAAGTCCTCCACTGTTTCACTAGGTCACCAGACTAAACAGGCCAATCCACTTTCACGGCAATTTATTCCAGATTTTCTCTTTTGGGCCAACTTCTTTTATAATAAAACTGGGCCTAGCAGGAGATTTACATCACCGTCACTGCAGGAGAGCCAGACCCTGTAAAACGACATCAAATGCTGTTTAAACTTAAACACCAAAAACTTTTGTGAAGTCCCTAATGTATTTATTCTCCATTCTATTATTTTTAAATTCTTCACCAGACATTGACAAATACGGTCTTCAGACTTCTCAGGTTTCCACAAAATACTACAGCCATAGTTCCTTTTTGTTTATAGTATTTGTCTGTCATCAGAAAAACCAGAAAGTCTACAGTTCAGATTTCTCAGGATCATAAATGGTTTGATTAAACTACAGATGTTAATTAAGACCCAAATCTGTATCTTTATGCATAGCCAGAATAACCAGCTTGTTAGCTAGGGAAAGCCCAAGATATTTAGAATATTCCATATTGTAGGATGTAGATCACAAATGGAAGGGTTCCAGGGCAGCTTTGTAACCGTCTTCTTCAGTTGTATCAAGCAGGTTTGGGGAAGGAAACACACATGGGACAGACTGTCTGGACGACTGTGCCCGTACATCCTATACGTGGCAAAAGCAGTCAGTTATGCCATGGCAGAGGAAATCTGTGCGCTGGACTGCCGTCATGTCGTTACCTATTTTTGGAGGAATATACTGTCCCCTGATTTTGGAAGTTTTCAAGTAGGCAAAATGAAAATATTTTTAAAGGAGAAATAAGCATCTTTGAATATCATTACATTTTTCCTAAAAAAAGTCGAAATTTTAATATGTAGTTCCATTTTAATTTAGATAAATTCCATAAAAATGTAATTCTAACCTTGCATCCCACCGGACTCAAAACCAATATGAGTGTCTAGCCATGCTAGTCATTAGAGCATCTAATGGGAAACGCAGTGAGAATTTTCATTATAAATAAAATGCAATCCAACAGTTTCCTGTGTGGTCCTTTGCAATACAAAGTAAAAATGGACAAGAAACACTACTCAGAGAACTGTTACCAGCAGATACCAAGTACTGGTGTCAATATGAAACCAACTGTATGAATAATCAGATACTGATTGATATGGCCTAATCCTATAAAGGCTTTTGGTGCCCCAAAACTAAATTTTTTATCCCATGGTTCCCTACCAGGTATCCAGTATCATGTTTAAAAGCGTGACCCTCCTGTGGCATAACTGGGAGACACCTGGAGGGCCTGGAAAACAGCCAGCACAGCATGTCTTGACCTCAACCTAGGACAACTGAAGTTAAGCAGGGAAAACATGAGGTTTGTCCCAAATCTAAAATCCTGCCTCCTTCTTAAGCCAGGGCTCTACCTGAGGGTTACCTCTAAAGACAGGGCTCTACCCAGGGCTGTCTGAGAGATGCCTCCATCCACTCAGTATCTACACCCTGATTCTTTTTATGAAAATAGGTTCCTGTGATCTTTCCTTCAAAACTTATGTTTTATTAAAACATAGCTGGAGGAGAAGCTGGCTTCCCATCTCCCTCTATATAACAACTCTGTGATTAGAGCACTCACACAATCATGGGATTCATCTCTCCTGCCCTGAAAGGCCCCAATTCACAACTCCTCTCACCCCAGGGAGGACTCTGACCACCAGGCTGATGGTTATTTTAGAAGAGGCAGTCTCGACCCTTCTGCTGAAACAGTGCCCTTGAGCACAAATGAATTCAAGATCATAATCTAATGTTTAGGTTATTCCCAGGGCTGGGGCACACACTGAGTTTTCTCGGGATTACTTCTGTCTTCACTGTGTTAAATTGTTGTGGAATACACAAAACATCCCCCTCAAAAAAAAAAAAAAAAAAAAAAAGGAGTAAAAATAGTCTTGAGAATAAGTCCCATCATTACCACTGTGACCCTGCTGCACTTTGTCAAAATGCCAGTCATGTCAGGGAATCTGGGCACACTTCAGGAGTGACCAGGAGGCCAAGATGACCAGGACACTTGAGTGGAAGAATATCATGGTCTTGAGGTCCAGAGGCCTTGGGTGGGCATGAACACTCCTGAAAAAGCCACTTGGGAGTCACAGGAACTAACTCCAAGGCATGAATCATGACAGGTAAATGCAGCACTTTGAGGTTTAGGCAACTGCTTAGCAGAGGTTTCGTGAATCACAGCTGTTTATTCACATGTTTCAATTCCAACTGAGTCCCACATTTCACACCATCCAGATCCTCTTATTGATCAAAACACAAGTATTGACAGAGACATCTTTGTGCTCACCAAAGTATCTTTTTATTTAAGAGAAAAACAGCAGCAGTTGCCAAAGAGAGTTGACACGGAAAGCATTGAGTTGTTACCTTCACAGCATAATCCTTGTCATAGCTCAGCTGACAGATTGATTATTCAAAGTATGGTTCACCTATGGCTGGGAATCATACTGCAAGGCTTAGGGCTTGACACTAGAACTGCCCTGTCTGTCGATAAATCCCACAGGAAGAATTGTGCTAAATCCTATTTTCATTTCACAATATTCTCAAGGTGAAAATATAATTTTCCAGAAGTAAAAAGTTTATTTTGACATTTGACTACCAATCCATGATAGAAACATTAGCAAAAAGCCCTACTAACTAGATGCGGTAAACTCCAGACCGAAGACATGTTGCTTTAAAACTTCCTTATTCTGGCCATGTTCTGTTTAGGCCCCTACAAAATCTCTACATTTCTAATAACAAAATATATTTTTGTCTGTAACGACAAACAGTGTGTGAGGTGCTTATATTATTACCTATAGCAGAAAAAACTTTTTCACTGAACTTACCAGGAATACAAGAAAAAAGGTGAATTTCTTCTGGATTAGTAAACATATTTACTAAGATCTAGTGGCACACCTTGTAACTCCTAGTTAGGTATTTAAAATTGCAACATGACTACAAGTTAAATATAATTTGTGAAATATATGCCATATTTGATAAAAAATGCATGTAGTCAGAATCATATGATGATTTAATTTGCATAGATGTAAAACCTGAATTTATTATACACAACCTATATTCATAAAAGTAGACAGTCACCTGGTTTCTCTTCACTGGTTTAATCTGGCAGTCCCTCACTAGAGGCAACAGAATTTTTAAAAGCAGCCAAGATGAACCAGACACCAAGGGGAAGGGCAGAAAGAGAAAAGCAAAACAGACAATGTGCAGGAAAAATGGTTCACACAAATATTAATATGACTCCTTCAATCCTTTAAAAAAATTATAATTTTTAGACTGACAGAAGATGGAGAGAGCAGTCAGGCAAAACAGAAGTGAGTTTGATATCACTGATGTACCCGCAATAACTTGACCCTTTACATAGAGCAAAGTTTTAAGAGGAAATCTACAGGATGCATCTTACTTTTTTAAGTAATCCAAAGATCTCCTGTAAGAGATGTGGAGCAGAAAGTAGTTACCATCTTGGAGAGAAGCTGAATGGACTGAGGTACTGTGTAGCGTCAAGGCTGGAAAACACAGGTCTTCACTAAGTGATTGGAGGGCACTTAAGCCAGTCTGGAGACAGACAGATGAATTAGTTATTACTGACAAGATTCCTATTTCAGAAAACAAACTTTCAGGAGGAACATTCAGATAGCGAGGTGGCATTGGTGTCTAACCAACTGAGAGAATAATCAAAAGACTGCAGAAATACCCTGACAATACATTCAGAAAAAGTCTGACTACCTTCCACTGAGTCAACAGTGACATGAAACGTCAAACAAGGTTGAGGTACTGCTGATAATGGCCACTTGCACCTAAAATATGCACAGAAGACTACAATGCGTGGTTCTATTTGTTCACTACTATTTTCGTCTACAACAAGTAATGCTTATAACTGGTTGGAACACAGTTACTCAAACCATGTCTTAACATTTCAGCCAGCTGCTGAGACATCTATGTGTAGACCATGCTCATACGCAGGTTTTTTTGCTATGTTTCACAAGTAACAACATATAAGTAGTTTACAAAACCTAGGCTGTTTTTTTTATGTTAAGAAGGAAAACAGACCCAAATGTTATTTTCAGTTTCTGATGTGCTTAGCTTAAAGCAAACCACAAAACAAGCAAACAATTGTAAGGAATGCTAGGTGACACGTAGTGGTTTTCACTCACATAGCATTATCCATATACTACAAGCTGGAAATAAGCCATACTTGATAAGGTACATATTACTTGAGAACAACATAAGTATCTGAGCATTACTGCAAGTTCTGTTGCTCACCTGTACTTTCAGGCAGGAGATGGCTTTCTCTATCAACCATGGGTCAAAATAAATCTCAGGTATGCACGCATTTATGCAGCGTTTCTTCTTGATAATGAACATTTAATTTTCCCAGCTAACATCAGATACAGAAAAAAAAAAAAAGACACATGTATGTATTTGGTTTCTGGATCTATGTGGATGCTTTTAACCCCACTCTACTCCTCGCTGAACTTCGTTTTCCACCCCTCTCTACTCATGTCTAAACATAAAGATATTTACATGTCTGAAAAGAACTGGAAAGCAACTGGAATATTTCCCAGAGGATTTTAAAGCTCTTCTCACACAAAAATGTCACAGTAGCACTTCAATAAGGCTCACCTCAGGAAAGGTCTCTGACATAGTTACAATTAGCAGCTTCATCACTTTCACTATCTCACTTGTAAGTGAAAGATGAGAACAGAAATATTTTCAGTTAGTATTACCCTCCCCCGGAATTGCTTATGTCTGTAGCCCTTATGGAACAGGTCATCAATAAGATGGTCTTTGGATAAACATACTTTTACATACGAAGTCACTACAACTGGTGGGACTTTGAAATCTCATGTATATCTTTCCTTGCCAGGTTCTAAATCCACAAATTCATGAGCAGCGTATTGTGATTCATATGCCACTTTCATTTTTGGCAGGTAATGCTAATGGTGTTGGAGAATGACTATTTGAATGAGATCTGCACCCACTTCCCTCAAATCAGGACTCTAAAAATGCTCAGAATGGAGCTGTCAGCATAAATAAATAAAAAAAAAAAAAATTAAAAAAAAGGCGAGAACTTGTTCTGTATAGGGTTTTGACTGTACAATTCCAGGTACCAGGGATGAGTACGATGAGCAGGACTTTCTACAGTTCCTGTAGAAGGCTAGGCAAGCAAACATCTAGGGGTGGACATTGAGGAAGAGGAAATATCTACGTGTCAGTAACACGAAAGTTATATTGTACACCTGCTTTTTAGGCATGCCATCTGTGCTCAGTCATACCATATAGCTTTGATGACATGCCACAGCTAAAGGGCAGGCAATATATGTCCTGCTTCAGTGACATGAATGACATGACTTGGTACATGACTCTCAACCACAGTATATGGTTGTCCCATTTGTTTTTTGGTATTTAGACCCATGCTAAGTATTTTGATACTGAAAGCACTGAAAGCGCATTATGGTGAAAACTGATGCACACTAGGTAAGCAAGAGCACCTTATCTATACTAATGCTGGACTTCTCATTATATTTTGTCGACCTGGAGCTATACTGTAACATTCAGCAAATACTGTTTACAGTAGCCTAATAACAAGCAATTCTGTTCTCATTACTGCTCACAGTCTCATGTTAAGTACTTTTTTCCAAAGTAAACTGGCCTATGTAGTTGAAAGGTATCACCACACTTTTTTTTTTTAAAGCTGGATAAATCTCATCTTCAAAAAAGGAAATGTGAGCTAAAAAAAGTGTATTTTGACTAGCATACAAAATTGATGAAAAATAAGGTTTATGTTACATTTCTTTTTTAAAGAAACATTTTCCATAGCGCACTTAAGAATCTTTAAGAAGGAGCTTGGTCTAAATTCAGTTCCAGTCCTGGATCTGCTCTTAAATCCATGTGTAGCCTCAGGCAAATGTGTTAATTTTCCTGTTTCAGTTTCCCTGCCTTTAAAGTAGGGATAACGCGACTAACCCACATAGCTTAGCTGCAATTTGTAACAATGAGTAACTTGACTATTAGATTTCTGAGACATGAAACATGATTATTATTAGGGCTTACTGACCAGCCAGTCAGAAATGTGACACAAAATAAAGGAGATGGATCTTTGACAACAGCAGATGCAGGTTAGTCAGTCAGTCAGCCAGTCTGAGTAGCCCTGCGAGGAGGCAGCTCTAGGGAGTGGAGAGTTGGACCTATGAAGGGAGAATGTCCCCTTTGTACTGATTTCCTATTTATTACCCCATGGTATCAAAAGACCATAAAAAGCTAAATCCTCTCTGAGAAATGAATAGGTCCAAAGCACTACAACAAATCAGCTGCAGGCAAATAAATTTTTATCTGTGTAAGTGAGCTTGATGTTATTTTCTAGTGGAAATGTCAGAATTGATTAAAGACCTAGCATTTCTATTTAAAATCAGAGTAGTGAATGATACATTTTAAAGGGAGGAAAAGTCGGAGGACTGATAACATGGAGATAATAGGGTAAATTAATTTCTGGTGTTGTTGCATTAATTTGGTACTCAGCATATTGGGTCCAAATTTGCACCACTGTATACAGTACAAATAGGAGTGCCTTTTAATAACTGTGACAAAAATACTCTTCCCACTGGCAAGGTCAATATTATTAATTGCTATTCCTATTATTAACCTTTGGGCTTGTGTATCCTCCATGGATTAATGATTATTCAATAACTGAGCTACAAGGTTAACTTTCTAATAGCAATTAATAGAAGGGCATACTGCTGGTTAACTAGGAAAAGCACTGACTTATCAACTTCCTGGCCTTGGTCTTGTTTATGAGACATGCAAAGGTGCCTACGGGAATTGTACCTGTCAGTTCCCAGAGCTGAAAGAGGAAATCTGCCTCAAAGTCGAGACAAATAAAAAAACGGAGATTGGGCTGACATCCGGGGGCCTCCTCTCTTCTCAGTCTCCTAGGGAATAAGAAACAGCCACAGCTTTCAGGACAACCGGCACTCATTGCCAGGGTCCTTCTCCAGGAGCTCTGCTTCCAAATCCTGCATCGACGAAGAGGGAAAAGAAGGTCTTAAAAACAAAAGAAGAGAGAACAAGTACTTCCTCAAGGAGAAGTTTCACGAATAAAGGCAATTCTCAAACAGCGTTAGTGAGGAGCATGTGGTGCCAGGGGAAACACCAGCCAGGAGCATCACCAGGGGTGATGGGCGGCGGGACCCGACCCCGCTCCCGGCCCGACGGGGAAGCGAAGGTGCTGAGCGGGCAGAGGCCTCGGGAGGATGCGTCCCCAACCCTCAAAGGCCGACAGCGCGGTCGCGGAGCATCTCTCCTTCAGCCACTTCAAATCGCGGGTGGCTGTGGGGCACTACCTGCCCGAAAGGGAACGCCGCCAGGGCGCTGGAAGTAGCGGCGCGGGGGCAGGTGTGGAAATAAAGGAGTGGGGGAAAGATGGAGAGAAGGGGGAAACAGGGGGCAAGGGGGGGAGAGGGGCGGAGAGAGGGCCGGGGGCGCGATGCCCGGGGAAGGCAATTCGGGGACGGTGGACGGTTCCGACCCGAGTCGCAGGGCGGGAGGGCATAGGGGGCGGTAGGGATGGACACTCGCACACTACCACCGCTCGGCACTTCCACCAAGTCAGCCCCACCGCCACGCGGGGCCGGGAGCCGCCGGAGAGGAGGAGAATCCGCGCACACACACACAGACACACACGCCACCTCCGCGTTCCAGCCACTGCTCGGTTCTTCCCCCCCTCCCACCGCCGCCGCGCAGGCAGGAGGCAGCAGGCGTGGAGCCGAGCGGCGGCGCAGGGCTCGCAGTCCCCCGGCCCCAGTCGGACCGGCCTCCCGCGGCCGCGCTGCCCCGACGGCACCGCCGCCCCCTCCCCGGGGGCAGCGCGCACCTCCCCGCCCGGAGGGGCCGTGCGAGACAGCGGGCGGGGGGAGCGCGGGCACACACGCACACACACATATACACACACACACACACGCACGCACACCGCACAGACACGCAGGCAGAGGCAGGGCTGCCCCACGCCGGTACCTCGCTGCCCTGGTGTTTTCCGTCCGGGCTCCTCCTTGCTGAGGCAGCTCGGGAGCGGAGCCGAGCGGGCGGGTGCGTGTGCGTGTGTATGTGTGCGTGCGTGCATGCGTGTGCCTGTGTGTGTGTGTGTGTGTGTGTGTGTGTGCGCGAGAGCGAGCGAGCGAGAGAGACTCTCCCCCCTACCCCTCCCCCTCCTCCTCCTCGCTCTCCTTCCTTTAAACGCCCACTCCTGATGGGTGAAAAGACAACTTGAACTTCAGTGCAATTAACTTCGCCGGCGCCTCGGAAGCCGGAGGTGTCGCCGGCCTCGCCCGCCGCGCTCCCATGAGTGAGTCGGTCCCGCTCCTTCGGCGTCGCTCCTCGGGGACGGGGGGGACGGGGCCGTGCCGGGGGCACCCGCCGCGGTGATTTACCGAGGCCGGCGCTGCCGGCCCGAGAGGGCGGGCGGGGGGAGGCGGGGGGCGGGTGGCTCCGCTCGGCGCTGCCGCTGCAGGAGCCTCTCGGCCGGCACGGGCTCACACCTGCCGCCGCGCCGCTGGCGCTCGCCGGCCCCGCTCCGCTTCCCTGCCCGCTGCCGCTTCATCCACCACCGGCACGGGGAGAGCGGGGGGGGATGGGTGGCAGAGGGGAGAAAAAAAAAAATCCGTAGAAGTTTGGCAAAGTTCTCACCCGGCCCCGCGCGCCTCCCGGCAGCGGCGGGCGCGGGGCGGCGGCGCCCCCGACGGCGAGCGGTGCGGGGCGAGGCGGCGGCGCGGAGCGGGTTGGGGGGTCG
>JAWMRA010000078.1:35252716-35269259 GCA_035584735.1 Pseudotriccus pelzelni | reverse complement strand
GGGGGGGGGGGTCGCGGGGTGGCGCTTCCGCGAGGCGCCGAGGCTGCCCGGGCGGCCGAGCGGCGGTGGCTGGCCCAGCCGGGGGCGCGCCCGTGGCGGTGGGTGGCACGTCCCCCCCGCCCGCCCGCGGCGCGACCCGGCGCTGCCGCTGCCACGGGGAGCAGTGCCAGGAACTCGCCTCGGTGCTCCAGGATTTTATTTCTGATTTTTCCGCTCCGTCTCCGAACCCCGCCACCCGAGGTTTTGCTAAACCCTCGCCCCTTTGTCGCCTTCCCTGCCGGCTGCCTGGGGGAGCGCTCCTGACAGGCACCTGCCCGACCGGGAGTTTCACTCTGCCAGTCTCCAGCTTTCTCTGACTGCGAGAGAAACTTCGCTAAAATTCAAGTTTGCTGAAACACTTTGCACCAGCTCCTAAGCTGAAATGAGTTTAAACTGAGGAAAGCTCTCCGCTGGTTTTAGTCCGTCCAAATGAGCGCAGCGCTTCTGAGAAAATAATTCTCAAATTCAGATGCAGAGACTCCAGGGCGTGTGATCTGGAGGTGCCCTTTCATTCTGGTGCATGCTGCTTGGGTGGGAGTTAGCAGCAGCCCCTTATTTCTACTTTATATTATTTTGGTACAGTGCATTCGTATATTTGTCTGCTGTAGTCTGCTGGCAAACATTAGCATTCAAGCTTACATTTTTGACAAATGTGCAGACAGGAATAGCATGAATAGGCATCTTAAATATTAACAACCTAAGCATCTGTTGTGAAACAAATTTAATATATTTACTCTGTTTTTCTCACATTGTTAGAAAAGGTTACAATAAGTGTAAAATTTCAGCTGTAGTTAGCACAAGGAATGCTTGGATATTTCACTATCTCTTCAAGCATTTAACACAATCACCAGATAGAAATGTGTCAAATCAGGCGCACTATTCAAAAACAACTTGAAACTGTAAGTGTAGAGTGTATAGACATGAATGTAGGATGTTCATTGCAATTTCTATCTTCTAATTACTCTGCAGCACTATTTGTAGAATTTGAGAGTGCTCTTTTCAGTTCTGTACTCCTATATGCTCTTTAATATGTTTATACATACACTCATTTTCTAATTCACTTTCTATTTGTTATTGGTAGTACCTTGCTTTTCAAGTTGAAGCAATGGTTTTCCATGGAAATATGAAATAACGTAGAGTATGTAAAAAAATGAGCAGACAGAAAATGCAACGTGTTCACGTATAAGCATGCGTCTGAACAGATAGCACACACACATAATAAGGCAACAGAGGAGAAATTAAAATCACTGGCTAGTATGCTATGTGTGCCCACTCTTGAATACAGCTGGTGGAAAAGAAACAACTGACTCCAAGGAATTCCTCCATCCCTGGAATAAAACTGTTCAGAGTAGAACAAGAGCACAGAAGAGCGAAGTCTCCAAAAAGACTGTAGAGTTATTTCAGGAATCAATGCATTCCTTCCCTTTTTCCCACAAGTCCAAATATGTAATAAATAAGTCCTTTGTATGCAAAAGAGTTTACTGGAACAAAAAATATTTAAATGAAATGCTTTTTGTGCGTGCACTTTGAAAAAATGTCCATTTCCTTTTTATATTCTTTATTCTTGATACTTTAAATAGGAAAGTAACTCTTGCAGTTTCCCCTCGCCTGTTATTTTAGTGATTCGCATGATTCCTAACCTGCTACTGTGCTCCTAAGAAAGCACTGTAAAGCAGAGTCGATCTGTAACTCACTGATGGGACATAGTGCTTTGGCAGCATGAGAAGCAGAGAGAGGCTGCCCCAGCGCTTGTATGAGAGAAGGGCACCTTTTTAGTTTGCAGCGTAGGCCCAGCAGGTCAGCGGATGAGCACCTGCCCTCTGTTGATGTGCTTCCCAAGGCAGGATAGGCAGTACCAGCCCTGCCTGCAGCCGTTCCTGCAGCCCTGCCAGCATCCCACAGGCACTGACCACCACGTTCAGCCCTGCCGGGGACGTGGGCACATCCATCCCTGCAGTACAAAAACCTCTTACAGAGGTTTCTCCCGCATTTCAGGTTTGGGCTACAGAGGGGTTTACTGCCACTTGGAAGACAATCAGCTGAAGTCTGGTGTTCTTGTTAAAAAATAAACCACCAAATCTTTTACATGTATCAACTACTCAAATTTTAGAAGTATTGTTACCTTTTTATTGTCATCTATTTTTTAATCTAAGCACTGTAAGAGAAATTTGAAATAATTCTTTAGGTTTCCAGCTGTATTTGGAAAAAAAAATCAAGATTATTTTATTAATAAAATAGCTTGTAATATATATCAAATATATAAAAGCAGATTTCTGAATTAAAACCAGAGGAAATATGACTTCTGAAATATTTTAGTCATATTTCTAGGAACTATGGTATTTTAACGTAGACTCTAGTGAAGCATTTTATTGCCTTCTTGTATATAACTGCCATCGCTCTCTCTAGATATATTTAATATATAACCAATGAAGCCACAAACTTTCCTTCTACAACAGTTTAAACACATCTGGAACGTTTTACTTTCTTATAATTTATGTTAATAGATGTAGAGTGTATATACAATCTTCTCAGACATCATTGCTTTTTCCAAAGGGGAATTTTTTTACTTTCAGTCAGGGAATATATTTATAAGAACAAAATAACTCAAAGTATAGGCAATTCTATATATCATTTTATTTTCTGTTATATTAGGTTGATTATATAAAGCTTTCATTTAGAGCAATGGGATGATGAAATTACAGAGGAGTGATTGGCTTTTGTTTTTTTCAAATGGTTCAAGTTGATGGCTGCAAAAATGAATGTTTTTGGTAAAGTTCTTTGAGTACATAATATTTTTCATAGAATTCTGACAAATTAATTTAATAGAAAAGCCACAAGTCTCTTAGCATGGAAGGCTATATTTTCAGGTAAAATGGAAGTTCTGCTTTTGCCGTTATAGGCATCAGGCTTCAGTAATCTGCTCCTCTTGTGGAATGAACACTTTCTACTTAAAGCTATCATGCACCTACTGTTTATTTACGCTGCATTAAACTGACAGCACAGCAATCAGAGGAAAAAATATGACTTACTTTCCTGAAGTAAACACCAGCTTATAGGTTAGTGCATGTATTTATATTCCTGTCGCCACTAAATAATGGCTGTCTCCATTTTAATATCTACCTGTGGTGTTACCCAGGGCTGCTGGCTCTTCCTTGTTTTAAATGAGGAAAAAACAAAGGGGGGGGTGAAGAAGAGAAGAAAGTTTTGTTATCATTCCACTCCAAGAGGAACTTAACAGAAAAGTGATTCGGTATTCCTTTCTGTGGCATGCCGAAGCCAGTTTTAAAGACATAGTATTCTGTTTTACTTGGTGTAATTGAATTACATCTCAAACAGGGAAAACAGAATTCCTTAACAGTATTTGTCTATCCAAGACACTGAAATTGTATATTCAGGCAATGGCAGATTAAGGGCAGAAGCATTTTATTAATAACTGAAAGCACATATGTGTGTGTGATGAAAAATGTTCTGCAAATCTGTCACTATGCAATCAAGTGCATTTTTTAAACTTTAGTTGTCACAAAGTTGCTACTGATTCTAAAAAAAAAAAAAAAAAAAAGTAAAACAGTTTGACGGTTAAAGAGTAACTTACAGTTCTTATTGCCTGTTATACTGAAATTCTGCAACTTTATAAAGTCCGTGTCAGAAAGCCCTGTTGATATTACTTTTAATCTTGGACTAATGCATCCAAGTACCTGGCATTTGAACTGGAGATAACTGTAGTCAGAATAACCCATAGTTTGCAGAAAGCTTCCCTAAATTCTCTGTTGGAGGATTACATTAATAACCTCTACATGAGAGGTCCATTTTTTGCTCAGATTCTGAAATTATTCTTAATGTTAAGCTGGCTTGTTTGTCAGTTCCCGTGGCAGTGGCATCCTGAACTCTTAACAACCCTCACCATAACTTGTAACTGTTACTTCCGAAAGGATATGCTACAATGTATAAAGGATACACTAATAATACTAAATTCCCTTTAAAAATGTTGGTGTTTTTGAATATTTACCATCCTGTGGCATCTAAGTTAACCACAGTTATCACCAATCCTTCATTACTTAATTGGTATCCATTCTGTTGCTTTGCAAATGTCTGCATTCTAATGGGTTCTGCACTGCCTTGCTCTCAGTAGGTATAAGTCTGGGTAAAGATTAATTTTAAGGAGACTTGTCACTACTGATCTTTGACATATGTTCTGATCTGGTCCTCGTGCCCTGCACCAGCTGTAATCTACTCTTAATCTGTGTTATCTGGTGCAGTGTAGTAGGAATGGCAATGCAATGTAGTAGCAATAGTAGAGTAGAGCGTAGTAACATACCTCAGGCAATGTCTGAACAGTAAATATTTCCTTTTAAACTTGTTAGGCCTGACTTTGCTCCCATGCACACTGATGTGTCACTGCAGAGGTCTGTAAACCTTCATTTTTACAGTTTTTGTAGGGTATCAGTGTTAGGTGTTCAGATGGGCTGAGAAACACACTAACAGTTAGTATCTATGCCAAGGTCCACCTCTTAGGTATTTATTTAGAACACAACACACAATGGTCTCTGTGGCGATTGGTTGTCCTGTGAGACACTGTGCATCTGTGTATGTTGGGATTAGGACTCTAAGAAGACTTCCTTTCACTGGAGCCTATGCTAGCTCTGCTCTGTGAGCCGCTGCAAAGCATCACTGGAGACACCTCTCCACAGCTGTAGGCTCCCAGGAGTTAGCTCTCGCCACCTTGTGCTTCTCTGTTGTGAACTGCGGGTTAGACAGGCAGAAGAGTCTGCTTGCCTGCAGATGGGCCTCGGTCACCCCAGCTGCCCCTGGGTGCAGAACATCAGGACGGGCCACATCTATCAGCTGGGTTGGCCTTACATAACTTCCAGCGACTATCTGCTCTATCTTCCCCTTGGGACATTATGACATGGTATGACCTGAGGAGATAAGGGAGGTGCTTTAAACCTCGAGTGCATCTCATCTTCCCAGGATCCTGCTCTGACAGGATTTATTTGGCCAGCAGCAATCATCTGTGGGTCGTTCCACTTGCTGCTCACTAGAAAAAAGTGGTGATGCACTCAGTTCACGTATACTTGGAGGACTGTCTTGTAATTTTTTCTGGTGTCTGGACTCCAGGTTCTGGTTTCAGCCCTGACAAAAATGTGTGATTTTGCTTAATAACTGTCCATGCTGTGTTTGCCATCCCTAATGCTGTGACCTTGATTTTGAAAATGCTCAGTAGCTGCAACTTCAGATGAAAGAAAAGGAAGCTGCCGCACACTGTTCTTCTACAAATGTGGCCTTTAATGCACTTTAATAGGGTTTATTTACTTAGCTATAAAATTAGTAATATATGTGTTTCATGGAACACCAAAGGATTAAGTAATTTGTTGTATTTGTAGATCAGTCCTAGAGTGGAAAACATTTTCAACACAAATGCCAAGAATTGCTGCTCTGAACTCAAACCCACATGTGAAGGTGCAACAAAGGTATATCCTTTTCAGTAACTGCACTTAGAATACGTGTCTGGTCATAACAGCCAGGTAATTAAAAACATTTTCAATGAACAGGAGAAAAATTCTAAATATGATACATGCCCTGAATTCCTAATTCTATTACATGAAATAAAAGATAGAAAAAGAGAAGGGGAAAGACAGTGGGAGAGAGCGTGCATGCACACAAACTCACAGAAAGACCAAAGGCAAAAAAAAGAAGTGGGGAGAAATTGCACAGTGAGTTTTAAAATGTTCATAATCAAAGATTAAATTAATATTTTTGTGGAGAGCAATCTTAGAAAGATTTTAAATCATTGACGCTTTTCATCATAGGTGGGCTTTCTTGATAAATGTAAGAAGTCTCAAGAATAATTAAAGGCATCTTAAAACTTAAAAATGACAGTTTTAGCTTCTAAGGATTCATTGTAATATAATAATACTGTATGCTTTTTAGTGTTACTTCTGCACTAGACATTTAATTACAGTCTTTGTGAGACATGTTATCTGTGTAGTAACCAGTGCATAAAAAGAATGATATTTACTTTTACATACAAGCTCTTGCTTGCCAGCTTTCTTTTTAAGATTATAGATTAAGATCTCCAATCCAGAATGTTCGTGTCTTCAGTGAAAACAACTTAATTTTACACAATTTTTCGGAGAAATGGGGCATTTGCTGTAATAGTACTGCTTCTGTAGTCACACTTTTTGCAATAATACTTGAACTGCAGCTTAGTAGTGGTTTTTTTTCTGTGCAAGGGCCCAAACTCAGCATTTCGTTGCTTGTTCAAAGGATGGATTTTAGAATATTAAATGAAAAAGCTGTTTAAGTTTTATATTGAGAAGAAAAAAAAAATCTAAGAGTAGTTCGGTAGGTTTCTCACAGGTACAGCTTATTGCTGAGAGGAAATTTGGGGCTTGCTTTTCCTATGTCAGATAATGAGTATTATCCGAAACACGTACTGGATAATATAAGTTTATGGGATTTATAGCTTGGTCCACACATTGCTGTGGAAAAGTGAGTACATTTGCAAGAAGAGAAGGAGAAAATTAGTTTTTCTTGTGATACATTTGCAGATTCCCCTAAATGTGAAAAGTGCTCTTCCACAGTTCCTAGGTTTTGCACTGCCGTCTTTGCAGGATGAGGCACAATGGAGATCGCATCCAACCATTTTAGAGCAGAGCTTTTCAATCGATCGTATGTATCATGTGTCTTCTTTCAGGTCTTGTTTTTCGTTTCTTATCTAGAAGTCCTGTGCAGGAGTGGTACAATATTGGTGCTGAGGCCCTAGTTCCGGTACGCTTCGTAAGAAAATCTCACAGTCAAATCAATCAAAATCACTCTCTGTCCCATTAACTGCACTTTGTTGACTTTCTTTTTCTTTTTTTTTTCTCTTCACTTTACTCACTGAATCCATAATCCTTTTTGCCGTTCCTGATTAATTTTGCTATAATCTTTTTAAGATAATTTTGTAATAACATGTTTATATTTGAAACTTGTGGTTCCACTACTTTATTTGGGCTGCAAATCCTACAAGTAACCGACTTCTGCACTGCCACTTAAAATGACAATTAGGGTACTCGCAGGTGTAATTATTGTTTTCTGAGCATTCCAGAAGAATTTTATAGATACCATGCAAGAGAATTGAACCAGTAGAATTTCTTTATATATCTGGCAGGATGATAGATGTGCCGTAAGAAGCATTGTACTGTCTGATAAATTGCATTACCAAGCACTATTTCATATAGGTCCTGTCTCTTTAAAAATGCAGTCTCCTCTATTTGCCCTATTAATTGTTGATATGTTGCCATCCACAAGACAAAAATTAGAGCTGTAATTAAATAATCATGTGATGCTCCTTAGTGCCAGTGAGAGCAAACTCATTTTTCCAGGCCCTGATGGTCACTGATTATTGTATTACTACTGGCTTGCTTTATTTTTTTTTAATGGCTCTGTATTGCTGGGTTACCTAACCACTGCCCTTCTTTTCAAAATTAAAGGAATTGAAGAACATTAAGTCACTTAATTGGCCAGTGGTCTACAGGGACACAAAGTAGTCATACCTTCTCTGCTTTTTGGTCACTCAATTGGTTCTACTGGGAGAACTACATCAGTGGTGTGGTTGTGTGCCATTTAATTTACACTGGTGTTTTGGCTGGGATGGATGCATATAGGAAATGCCAGGAGAATTACAAAAGGAGCAGGGTATTAAAATTCAGAAATGATTAAAATTGAAATAAAAGGATGCTGCTTCTTTGCCAGTACTCTGGCAGTCATAATGACACATAGAGATTAGTTTCCACCTTCATCTTTTCCTTCTTTCTCATTTCCTCTTGTTTATTGTTGACACATTTTCCTTATGTCTCTGCTTCTCAGTGCTTTTTTTCACTGTTATATATTCCTACTTTTTCTCTTTCCTTAAGCATGGAGAAGCTTACTTAACCTTATTATAACAATAACAGAATAGGTTATTAATATTTAATATGCACATGATTAAAATTTCTCTCTTAAACATAGGTCAGCTCTATTATTAACTGACATGTTATTTTTCATTAAAAAATTTTTATTCTGCCCTTACGGTTTCTCAAACACCCTTTACTTTGGTGGTGATTTAACACATAATGTTTAGAAAACTGTGTTAGGCTAGTGAAAAAAAAGAACTCACCAGTCATGGATAATCAATTATGCATGAATTCAGATATAACAGATGGAAACTGGTGAGTTAAAGTTTCTCTTTAGCTTCGTGATTTTTTTGTTTTGTTTTTGTGACACCTGTCTCTTATGTATAGATAAACATCTAACATAGCATACTGCTTTTCATGCGTCTTTGTGTGTTTTGCTTTTTGGGTTTGGGTTTTTTGTTTCTTTTTGGTTTTGTCAGTGTGGCGTAAACTTATTTTCCCCTGCTTATAACTTACTATTTTTAATTTGTTTGTCTGTGAGCATCTCTATACTGCCTGCTTTTTCTAGGTCTAAATTGTCCTGTGATGAAGCCAGCATTTAATATTCTAACAACTTACACAATGTCATTTAACCTTAAAATTGAGTCAGCACGATATTTTAAATTATAGGAGTTCACTTTTGCCTTCAGCTGCTCATGGCCTATAGTGTTATGACATTAAAGCAAGAGGATAGACTGAGGCTGGGCATATATATGCATATATGCGTATACACAAATTCTTGTGATTGTGATACTTATGTAGGCGTTCCCTCCAAAGGCATTAATTAAATTGCTTTCAATCATTTAACAATAAAGTAGATTGCTTTACTGCTTTTTATTAAAAAGTTCAGTGTGGACTGGGCATAATATTTCTTTTGGCCATGGAAAGATTTTCATAGACCTAGACAATAACACTTTGTGACATGCCCATAGCAGTGACCACTTGGTATTAAGTAAACGAAGAGCTGAATATGTTTTCTTTCTCTTTTTTACACAGAAGTATCTAAAAGAACTATAAGCATGGGCTTAGATGTGAGATGGCAGGGTTTCTGTGTAGTTCATGCCTGGCAGAAAATTGAGCAGTTCTTGTATTTGAAGGTGTCCCATGTTTCAAAAACATGGGAGTAAGTTGATTTGGACATGACTTTTCTATGATCGAAATAATTTGGAACATTTCCTCGCTTGGCTCCACCCACCTTGGAAGTGGCGTATTTGCAGATGTGGTGCAGAGAGATTTTCCATCTGTATACCTATAAAGGAAAAATTAGTTGAGAGAATGCACTGCATCATTTTTATGAGCAGAATATTCCAAAACTTCTTGTGAGCATCTTACCAATATTTGTGAAGGAAAAAAATCTGATACGGGAAGGAGTTTGTAGTATAACCCACCAGAAGCAAATTATAGAGAAGAGACCTTTCTCTACAAATTTTTGTATTTAATGCAGGAACTAATTTTTACACACCTGTTCAGGCATTTCCTTCAAGTGCTTTCATGAGTATAAATTGCTATCATAAATATTAAGTAAATTTTGCCCTAAAAATATTGTATTCTAGTGGGTTCCCAACTGCTGCTTTCCATCTTAGTTTGTTTCCATTGTAGCCACTTAGCAGAAAATCTAGAAATGTCGTCGTTTTAGCAATAAATACGCGAATACATTTTTGTTAATTTCTCGGTTTTTTGTTTGTTTGTTTGTTTTTCTAAATCAGAACAAGTATGTTGAACATGTACAGGGTGCTTGGAGTAACATTTTGAAGTGATTTGGTTTTGCTTTATATTGTTTGCATTAAACTAAGCATACTCTGACACATGTATAAATGACCTTTATCTTAGTGACACTGCATGTGCTAAACCCTTTTTTAGTTAGTGCCTGAATATTAACAAGTACCTTGTTCCTTAAAAGAGCTGTGAATATTAACAGCTAATTGTTCCTGAAAAGAACAGCGAAAAACTCATTCATTTTCTCTTTGTTATTGTGGAATCATCTGAGATTGAGATTGGAAGGAGCCCTAGAAGAAAAAACTAATTCGGCCGAAACCACCACCAACTTTCAATTTGTTTTACACCAAAACCACACATTTTGCATGTATTTTATGTACAATGAATATTGACTCCTGTCAAGTTTGTCTGTAATTAGATGCACAGTTTTACTTTAAAGGTTTTGAACCTTAGAAGAAGTGTAGCAGAACCTGGGCAGAGTTCTGAGTTAATAATGAAACTGGAAATAGGACATTTCATGTGGTTTTGTGTTTCATAATGAAAGTTTGACATAGTTCAAGTCATCAATCAGTTCTAACCATTTCCTTAGACTTAAAACTCTTCCATGTTTTCAGTTTGTATCAGTAAATTTTTATTCATACTATCAGGTCAATGAAGGAGATGATTCTTTCGTTGATGAAATATTCCTATGTAAGAAATCACTGTAGTTTGAGTTCGGCAGCATGAACATCTAAGCTGTAGATCATAATGCTTGAATAACCCTCTGTGGAGCTAAGTGCAATGGTTCAGATGTTTTCTACCATAATGCACAGCTTTTCTCGGGCTATGTGAAATTCATCCTTATCCAGAACTGTTGGATCAAATTTCTGTATTCCTAACAGCATACCTTTTTTTTTTTTTTGGTAACTGGGAGAGAAGCACAGTGGTTGGAAGTGATGGAAAATGAGTCAGGAAATGGAAAAAAACCCGAATCAGTCAACAGCATTGCAAACCACTTTGGAGATGACTTGCTGTACCTTTGGTTTTAGCAAGTAAAAGTAACTGGAACTATGGATTTATATGTCCAGGGATCATGGTTTACACACTGTTAAATTAACAGAGCTTCTATTCAGACACATTCCTAAAATAACCACTTATCAACTGACTCTTCTTTTAGGCAACAATTATATGCCTGTCTCATGCCTAGAAGTTATCTAGTGCTGTGATGATCAGAGTTTCAACAGGAACCACTTTTTTTCATCTCCCCATGTCCCATATTAAACATCTTCACAGGAAAGACCTTAAAATTATACCTCTGGGGAGAAAGCTGTGAAATTAGTGACCTGCTGAACATACACTTATGACAAAGGTAACTTGACTGATCCTAAGATACCAACTCTCCTCCTTTCTTCCAGCTGCCTAATTGCATTAAATATAATTATATAAAGTTCCATTGCATTTTTTTATTTGTTCTTTTTGTGGAAGTAGTTGGCTGTAGTTGCCACATGGAAATTATGAGCATGACTCATCAAGGTTCTAGTCTAGTATTAAGGATGGAAGAGGACGTGGTCCCCAAAATGCTTTTTTTTGAAGTTGAAGCTTATTATTTGAAGTAGTTGTGAAATACACAGTCATAAAACATATTGGCTTATATTAAATAACGTATAGATAGTGTTTGTGGGAGTTCATGTCCTACTATAGATAGCAGGCAGCGAACTCAAGTTTGTCCACGTAGTAGGCAGGGACACTGCAACTACAGAGTAAGATATATGTAATTAACCATTAATATTCATGGCTGTGATTTTTGATGGGAAAGTGAGCATATTTCTGTTAAAATTTTAAGCAGACAAGATTTCGTGTGGCAACCAGAGGTAAAAGACTTGCTATTCTCATTAGTGGTCTTGTTCACCCTTCATCATGCCAAACAGTTTTGTTGGGTTTTACTCCTTAATTTTCTTTCAGCATTTTGCCTCTCTGTGACTCACCAAGGGGTGAACTGAAATAACTCTTGCGGTCACATCTGCAAAAGTATGTATTTACTTCGCTTGTACAAGTGTCCTAGTCAAAATAGACACACAGCTACGAAATGACTTGCGCAAAATGGTGCAGCAGTTTGAGTAAAAGTAGCTTGTTTTATCCAAAACCACATTTTGCATATTCTTATTAAACTCTCTTTTTAAAAAAAGATTCCGTGATTGAAGTGCGTCGCAGATAATGTTTGCAGGAGTAAACGAGCCTCGTCACAGAGGCAATCAATAGGGAGATGTCTGTTTGTATATGATTTTACATATCTGCAAGCTAGCTGAGACATCCAACTACAAAATACTGCACCATGGGACACTGTGTAGATATCTGATACTTCCCAGGGGGTTTGGGGTCTGTAAACTAATGAATGCACTACATGTAGCCATATATGTAGGTTTTTCACCTCTGACGAATATGGTAAGGATAATTTACTTCACTTAATAAGCAATTAAGTGCAGTTCAATACAGCTGACTATCGTAAGTTAAATATTCATTTTACGTAACTGTTTCAGGACATGGTGTGTGAGAGAACACAAACGAGCAGAAATTGCTCATGCAAAATGTGAGAGGGGACGACAGCTTGTGTGCGATGCCTTTCAGTGCTATGAATTTCATTTCATAGCACTTTTGCTTTTTGACAGGCATCCTATCCAGGCTGGGGCAGGTTGCAGTCAAAAAAAATCTAGGTTGGTATGTAACTTTTGAGTTCAGCGTGGGGGATGTTGCAGATTGCTGTGATTTGTATTGGTGTGCATCACATTCTTGGGTCGTATGTAAATTGAGATTGCCGCAGTCAGGTTGGTTAAAGCGTTCGAGCAGTGTCAGGCAACTGTTGTTGCTCAGGGCAAAGAAAAGGGGAAGCCAGTCTGAGGGGACTGAAAAACAACTTCAATCAGAGGTGCCAAACTTGTAGGGCTGCAGGACTACATTGGCACGGCAGCAGCGACTGTGATGAGGTTTCCACAGGCAGATGTGGGAAAAGACAGTAGGGCACATCCTTCCCCTTCACCCACACTTCTGTCTAACCCACATGGCAGTTAGGCACAAGCCCACCAAGAAGTCATCCACCTTTCGGACATAGATGTTTACCTTCCGAAAGCCACAGATTGGTATTTGCACTGCCTTGCTGTCCAACAGTTACCAGTAACCGCAGATGTGCACCAATCACCCCTTGGAGTGGGGGAAATGCATTCAAATCCCCACCAAAGGGAGTTTCCTAACAGTCCCCTTCCCTTGCTCTTCTCTGCATCACCTCTAGCACAGGTGCTTACGAGTCACCCAAACGGCCGCAGTGTTGTCAGGAGTACGTATGTATAAAACCCAATCAGCCTGATCTCCCCGAAGAAATCCGATAAAAGAAAATACACAGCCTTGCTGGTTTTGCTCTGCTGCCAGGTCATTTCTGTTTGTGTTGCACAAGAGCCAAGCCTCAAGATTTGGGCCCATATTTCCTAATTTATTTTGAACAAGAAAAGATTGGAATAGAGGCCTTAGGAGGCACTGAGGCAGTGTGCCACACTGGAGAATTTGTTTTGCTTTGCAGCTACTGAGACCACTGCTTGAGAGTTAATTCACCATGGAGTTGAAAAAACAGTCAAACTTTTGTCTTATTTGAACACAACCTAGTGCAAATGCATTTATATATCATAAACACAGTGCAACAACTTTATTAAGGATTAATAACCTTTATTAAGCATACATTTTTCTGCTGTATGTTGACTAGAAGCTATGAAAAATGTGATGTTACTATTGCCGCATGTTTAAATGATTGCCTGCATATGTATCCATGACAATATCTATTCATCTTCTGCTCTTTATATATATTTTTATTATAAATAACTTTATTCTAGTGGAACATTTTAATATCAAAGTTGACACAGTGAAGTGCAAATTGGAATAGGTCAAATGAAAATCAGATATCTGTATCCTGAATTTATTCCAAGTACTCTGGTATTGATATGAGATATCTGATTGTTGTCTATCTGTCAAGACATAGCAGCCTTTAGTAATTTGTGCTTTCTAGTCAAAGCAAGGGTTCCATGCTCGGCTTTCCAAGTCTGTAGTAAATACTTTACCAGGCATAAGTGGTGTATGGTAATTAGATTAATCCATGTGGTAGGAAATTCATAAGGTTTAGTACATATAAGCAATTTCAAGAAGAGAGTTCTTTTCCATAATCATTTATCCCAAACATAAGAAGCATATGCACAATTATATAATTAACAGAATATTTGTTTGTCAGTGTTTGGTTAGTGTGTGTAATAATATCATTATTAGGCCTTCTGTGCTCCTGTATTATCAGATTGTTATCTCCCTGTTCCTTTAATTCACCATCTCTGTTTTTAGATTAATGACTTTGTTTTAATCCAAACATTTTAATTTTTTTTTTTTTACCATGAAAAGAATTATTTGTGAACACCAAAGCAAACGCTATTTTAGAAGATTTTAACCTTTTGTTGTTTATTTGTTTTTGTTATTGTCATGTCTGGTAATTATTTTGATAAGGTGGTGTTTTAGTCCCAAATCTTGTTCCAGATCGTATTTGCGCTATTCTAATCAGCTCTGCATCTCTCAAATTATTTTCAGTGTCCTTCTCCTCCATCATGCTGCAGGCAGCATACTGCCAGCTGAAACTCTCACATCCTTCATGACTTTCTTTAGTGGTCAGTCTTGCTTACTGCTGAAGTTTAGGTTTACTGAATCATGCTTTTTTGAAAAGATTGAAAAAAATGATACAACGTTGATACTTTTCACTGTGCCCACAAAGTTTGAATTCAAATAGTTAAGACTCCAAGTTTTCAAATGTATTGGGAAATAATTATTATCTCATTGTTTCTCTTTTTTTTTTTTTTGTTGTTTGTTTGGTTTTTTTTAAGAAGGGCTGAATGATTGTCTATCTAGCTGGAAAAAGACTGGTTTCTAAACAAACAACCCTCTAGACAGTTATCCCTTGATCATATGTTATGGAAGATGTCATCTACATTTTCCCTTGTTTTCTTTGTGAAACATGTTTCTTGGGGTTTAGGTTTTGGTTGTTTTTTTTCCTTTTCAGCACTCTCGGTAACCACCTTAGTAACCTTTTCTCAAGACACACAACATAGGTACAACTTTTATTGTTTCCTATGTATGCCACCTCCACTTGCTCTGCTTTGAATAATAGTATTATGTAAGAGCGTATTCATTTTCCAGCCTTGCGTTTCTTTGCTTCCAAGATTATAATCTATTTTATACACTGCATAAAATGATACATATTTCATGCATTTCACCCTATTACCGTTTTCTTTTTTCCTGCATTTGTGCTTATTTTGGTAAACGTCAGTTTACCTAGTCTTGATGCATTCCTCTTCTTTTATAAGTAATAAATATATGTCTAGTGACTTTTTTTCTCTTTTTAATGATTTGCGTTTTCTTTTAGAGAAGCCGTATTATTTTATGTATTACAGAACTAGTATTAGCCTTCCCACTCGCCTACTTTTGCTGCTGCCTCATGTTTGTATTGGGGTTTTTTGTTGTTAGTTGTTTTAAAGTTACTACCCTAAACATTTTGGTTATGTATCTGTCTATGCAATAGTTCACGTTTTCCTTGGCTGATGATGCAACTTTCCTTCTAGGCATAGCCTATTTAAACACTATGCATTTTATCAATAAAGAAGTTTAATTTTTCTCTTATCTCGTAGCTTGTACAAACTTGTTGCTTTCAAGTTTGGCTAGTCGGGTTACTTTTTTCTAAGTGCATGATGGGAAAAAGCCATGCCTGTCTCGCAGTTATTTGTCAATCCTTTACCACCTTTTAGCTTTCACCTTTCAGGGGTTGCCTTCGGCCCCGCGCTGCGGACAGGACACAGGGACAGTTCTGTGACGTCCTGCACGCTGATGGGGACGTGGCACCTCGCCGTCCCGAGCCCGGAGCGATGTACCGCGCTCACCCCACGGTGTGTTGCGGGTTGCTCTCGCTGCCCGAGCCAGCGGCGGGCTGCCGCGTGGATGATGCCCTCCACGGAACGGGGCCGGTTCCACCCAACCTCGGTCACCTTTAAGCAACGCGCCTGGTGCTTTACTTTCACCTCTGTCGGTATCGAACGTGGGGGGCAGGAAAAACTTCTCTCCCCCCACGTGGCGCGGCAGCTCCCCGTGGGGGTCCCGGTCCCCCCGCGGCGCGCCCCGACCCGCGGGGCCACCGCCGTGCACCTGCCCTGCCCTGCCCGGCGCGGCCCGCGCAGGCTCCGCGCCGAGGGGCGGGGGCTGCGCTGGTGCGGCGCGCCCGCCAGCAGGATATTGTTCAGCCTTCACCCCCGCCCCTCCTCCGGCTTCTCCTCCTCCTCCTCTCTCGCCGTGCCCGTCGCTCCCCCCCGCCCCGCTCGCCCCCTCCTCCGCAGGCCCCATCTGCCGCGTGTGTGCGCGCACGGGGCGCGGGGCCGTTGTGCGCGGGGCCGTGCGGGGCCGTGCGCGGCGGGCATTGTGCGCGGGGCGGCGCAGGCAGGGCCGCCTCACCCGCACCCGGCTGGCTGCAAATTCGTGCGCGCCCGGAAGCCGCACGCCCTCTTCCCGCGGCCCCCCCGCTCACCTACCGGCGGCGGCCGCCCCCCCCTCCCCCCGGCCCGGCCCGGCCCGGCCCGGCGCCCCCTCCCCGCTCTCGCTGCGGTCCCCTCTGCCACCGCACTTCTCCCGACCCCCCTTCCCCGGCCTCCCCTCCCCCATGCCTTTCTCCTTCACCACCACCACCTCCTCCTCCTCCTCATCCTCCTCCTCCTCCTGCTCTGCCACTTTCTCTCTCTCTCCCAGGACGCGTCGGATGATCCGGGGCCGCCGGGGAAGGGCTCCGGGCAGCAGCAGGGAGGCTGCGTCCTCCTCCCGTCTCTGGCTGGGGGGGG